>OX638305.1:15079781-15679781 GCA_951812265.1 Taphrorychus bicolor
CCTCGAGAACATTATTATTCTGCAGGAGCCACTTTGCGCCCCAGAAACGCCTCTTCATACATGTATTTCTTTAACAACGAAATTATGCGTTTTGTTCCAAAGTGGGGCAAAACTAGCGCTGAACTTAGAGTGTGTTCTAGAGAAACAAAGCAGGAAATTATTGTTAGACAAAGTGGAGCAGCGCTGAGCAAGCACATTGTTCTCACTCAAGAAATCTCGCACTTAATTAGCACTAGAACTGCTTTGTTAAGTTCCAGAGTCCAATAATCGTTCAAGAAAGATATTCTGGGAGTATGCAAAATGATATTCTGGGCGTATGCGAAATGTGCAGGTGTATGTTTTTGTATAATGTGATTTGTTAAAAGTTAGCACAGTGGTTTTGGTGTAATGTAGCTGACATATTGAGTGTGCGTTTAGCCTCTAGTTGTCACCCAGTTTTTATTATAATGATGATTTGTAAGCTCTAGAGTTCTGCGATCCTAGAGCTGACAAATCTCTAGAGTTCGACGACTGGCAAAACAGTATTGTCAGAAACCTAAAAAAATAATTTAAATAAAGTCGCTGTAATAGTTACTAAAGCGTGACATTTATTGGTGCGCATATGGCTAAGTTGCATCATTGTCAAGACACCAATCGTCGTCGCTTGTAGTGGAATGCTGAATCAATGTGAAGGTCCTGATTGGTCCTCAAAAACTAATAAACTTATAAAGGCATTTAAGTCATCCTCCCCTAGGCATTCTCTGCATTACTGCTCTACAATGCAATGCAATACTCTACAACATATAAAAAAATAAAATGGTTACGAGTTTCTGGGTCAAAAATAACACCTAAGCCATTTGATTGTCATACCTATGCTGATTATATGTAATATCCTATGCAGATTCAGATTTCAGAGAAGAAAGATTTAGCCCCTCCTGCGTAATGGTAACACTTTCCCTATTTGAGTTCTGTTTGTGATAACTCTTTCCCTTTGATTATTTTTGGAAAAATAATGGCTTTTTGCTGTTTTTGATGGGGGTAAGGCGCTTTCGATCCCTGTGTACGTTACAAACATGATAAGAGTAAAATTAGTTTCATAAGTAGACTTACTTCTAAACGCCTTCTATGCCCTTTCTAAAAGTACCTGGAAATCATCCACTGAAGACTCTCTTCTAAACTATTGAGCCTACGAGACTTTCTTTGGTATCTTGGATTCTCTCCCACTGATCCACTCCTCAAGTTACAGGCAATCAAATTTGGAAATTAAGAAAAAAGGGATTAGCCCTACTTTGGTCATTTTTGAAAAACATTTTTTTTTAGTTTTTAATAGGAATGAGGTGCATTCGCTCCACTGCAATCGTAACCAACATGATAAGACACCTAAATATCGATCGATTTCCCGCACAGAAGATAACGATGTTTTAGCTATAAAAACTGAACGTGAAGTATACTTCATTCCCATGAACGAATGCGTTTATGCAGACATCAGCCAATCATGTCGAGCGATCCATACCATTGATCCGTCGCGACGCTGCGCAGCCAATGGGGAAATCAGCAAACGCATACCTACGTCCTCGTTATCAAGGGTTATAGAAGTGTGGTCTGGGCTAATTTTAGATTTTATTACGAAGGCGTTCTTTGAATATGAAGACATTGCGCATGATTTATTACCTTTTTGTCTGCATGGAAATAGAGGGTTTATTTGGGATGTTTACAGTTTGAAATCGTTTTAAAATGCCTTTATTATCCCTTCTTGTGTTGTGTTTCCGCAACACGGGCAATGAAGAAGTGTGTCGTGCCTACCAACATCTACCGATATTAGAGGTTAAAGAGAAGATACAAATTGCAAGTACTAATAAACCTATAAAGGAATTTAGGAATTTAAGTCATCTGTAAGTTTTCCCCTAGGCCTAGCATTTTTCAACCAAAATTGAGTCATTTTAATAAAAAACTGCATTTCTCTATTATACGATATTTTACAGGAGAAAGTAAAAAATAACTTATTTATACAAAATAAAATACTTGATTGGTATAATATATTAAATAAGAAAATGTTTACGACTTTTTGAGTCAAAAATAATACTTAATCCATTTAGTTATCATACATATGATGATCATATCTGATGTTTTTTTACTTTCAGATCCAGAGAAGAAAGAACTACACCTTCCTGCATGATGGTAACATTTCCCCTATTTGAGTTCTATTTATGAGGATCCTTTCCCTTTGAATAATTAAAAAAAAAATAATTGTGATTTATTTTTTTGCTGTTTATGTTGGGATTAAGACGCTTTCAATCCCTGTGTACGTTACAAACATGATAGAGTAAAATTTGTTTCATAAGTAGACTTATTTTTAAACGCCTTTAAAGCCCTTTCTCAAAGTACCTGAAAATCAACCACTGAAGAGACTCTTCCAAACTGTTGAACCTACGAGACTTTCTTTGGTATCTTGGATTCACTTCAACTGATCCACTCCTTCTCACAGGCAATCAAATTTGGAAATTACGAAAAAAAGGGATTAACCCTACTTTGGTCATTTTTTAAAAAAATATGACAATATTTTTTTTAGTTTTTAATAGGAATGAGGTGCTTTCGAGCCACTGCAATCGTAACCAACATGATAAGACACCTAAATATCGATCGATTTCCTGCCCAGGAGACAGCGATGTTTTACCTATAAAAACGGAACATTAACTATCCTTCATTCACATGAACGAATGCGTTTATGCAGACATCAGCCAATCATGTCGAGCGATCCATACCATTGATCCGTCGCGACGCTACGCAGCCAATGGGGAAATCCGCAAACGCATATCTACGTCCTCATTATCAAGGGTTATAGAACTATGGCTAATTTCAGGTTTTTCTTAGACTGGCGTTCTTTAAATATGACATTCATATTTCTCTCTAAAAACTTCATTTCTCTTCTTTAGGAAATTTTAAAGGAGAAAGTAAAAAAAAACTTATTTATACAAAATAAAATACTTGATTGGTACAATATGAAATTCTTACGAGTTTCTGAGTCAAAAATAATACCTAAGCTATTTGGTTGTCATACCTATGCTGATTATATGTATATACAGGGTGATTCAAAAGAAAAGTTCTAATAAGCGAGGGTCCTTAAAAGCATCGTACGAAGATACAGGGTGTTAAAGTTTTATTAAAAAATAAAAAAAAAATTATATCTTCGAAACCGCTTGAAAGGTTATAATAAAATTTTACAGATGTTTTTTTAGTTATATTTTCTTTAAAAAGTTTTATTTTCAAGTTTGAACTGAAACAACAGGTTCCATCTTGTTGAGGTAACGAATCTAAGACGTGCATTAAAACGATTTTTATTTTTTTACTTGAAAGTTACGCGTCCTACGAAGAAAATTTACGAGAGCTTTTTTGTTTAGAATTGAACAGAGAACGAAACAGTAGAATTTATTTTTTATATAGTTGCGACGCATAAACGTGCGTTGTTCTTGGACCTTGCTGTATATCGGGGGGTGTGCTTGGGGTGTGGTCCTTGGTGATGTGAAACAAAGAAAACACAGTGTTTTTTTCCTTTCCTCAAACTTCTATTGTGCTACAATTTATTTTTTGATAGACAAGTGGCGTTCCATACTTTTCTGCAAAAAAATTAAGAGTTATTGCGGTACGCGCCACTGGTGGAACAAAAAAAAAATTCGTTTAACAGAAACATGGCTACTCGCTAGCTATTGACATCTGTAAAATTGTATTAAAACTTTTCAAGCGGTTTAGGAGATATTGTTATTTTTTTTTATTTTTAAAAAAAACTTTCACATCTTGTAACGATGCTCTTAGGGCGACTTTTACAAGTTTAAGTAAAACTTCAGATTGAAGATAAAATACCAGAC
This sequence comes from Taphrorychus bicolor, assembly GCA_951812265.1. Classification (NCBI taxonomy): domain Eukaryota; kingdom Metazoa; phylum Arthropoda; class Insecta; order Coleoptera; family Curculionidae; genus Taphrorychus; species Taphrorychus bicolor. The sequence goes on from OX638305.1 coordinate 15,083,624, forward strand.
CTCATATACATTACATTGTTTACCTGACAGATAAACAATGCAATGTAGGTCATATCTGGAGTTTTATCTTCAATCTGAAGTTTTCCTTGAACTTGTAAAAGTCACCCTTAAGGACCCCTGTTTATTAGAACTTTTCTTCTTAAAATAATGCCAACAATCACCTCCTGAAATTCGTCAAAGTACTTTTGAATCACCCTGTATATCCTATGCAGATTCAGAGAAGAAAGATTTAGACCTTTTTGCATGATGGTAATACTTTCTCTATTTGTGTTCTATTTGTGATGATCCCTTCCCTTTGGCAATAAATTATGGTGATTTCTTTTTGCTGTTTTTAATGGGATTAAGGTGCATTCGATCCCTGTGTACGTTACAAACATAATAAGAGTAAAGTTAGTTTCGTAAGTAGACTTATTTCTAAATACCTTTAAAGCCCTTTCTAAAAGTACCTAAAAATCAAACACTGAGGACTATCTTCCAAACTATTGAGCCTACGAGGCTTTCTTTGGTATCTTGGATTCACTCCAACTGATCCACTCTTTCTAAAGTTACAGGAAATCAAAGTTTATAATCAAGAAAAAGAGGGATAACTCTACTTTCATCATTTTCGAAAAAATTATGACAATTTTTTTTTTTTTTTTAATAGGAATGACGTGCTCTCGATCCACTGCAATCGTAACCAACATGATGATACTAACCAACATGATACCTACTTATCGATCGATTTCCCGCCCGGAAGACAACGATGTTTTACCTATAAAAACTGAACGTAAACTCTTCTTCATTTCCATGAACGAATGCATTTATGCAGACATCAGCCAATCATGTCAATGGAGAAATCAGCAAATGCAGATTGTGCAGATTGTGCAGGAAATCAGCAAATGCAGACTACTTTCAGAGAGAAAAACTGGCAAGAACAACGTTATTATCAGTTGATGCAATGTTCAATGTGAGTCTCTTTATAATTCTGAAATTATGCCTTATTTGTTCAATTGCAATACCACCTTATTATTTGATTTATTCTATCTTCAGCCTTAAATAATAACCTACAAACATAATTAACCAACATTACTTGACATTTAATTCAACTGACATTTTATCAGAGACAGACGTGTTTTTATGTATGATATCAGAATTTATGACGTAATATTTAACCCTCGCTGAACAGAGTATACCTAATCCATTTGGCTGTCATACCTATGCTGATTATATCTTATGTTTTTTTATTTTCAGAACCAGAAAAGAAAGAAATATACCTTCTTGCATGATGGTAACACAGTTCCCCATTTGAGTTCTATTTATGATAATCCTTTCCCTTTGGATATTTTTGAAAAAAATAATGGTGATTTTTTGCTGTTTTTGATGGGATTGAGGCACTTTCGATCCCTGTGTACGTTACAAACATGATAAGAGTAAAATTAGTTTCATAAGTAGGCTTATTTCTAAATGCCTACAAAGCCCTTTCTAAAAATACCTAAAAATCAAACACTGAAGACAATTTTCAAAACTATTGAGCCTACGGGACTTTCTTTGGTGTCTTGGATTCACTCCAACTGATCCACTCCTTCTAAAGTTACAGGCAATCAAATAAAGAAATTAAGAAAAACAGGGATTACCCCTACTTAAGTCATTTTCGAAAGAATTATTTTTTTTTTAGTTTTTAATGGGTATGAGGTGTAGTAACCTACATAATAAGATACCTACTTATCGGTCGATTTCCCGCCCGGAAGACAACGATGTTTTACCTATAAAAACTGAATGTGAACTCTACTTCATTCCCATGAACGAATGCGTTTGTGCTTATATCAGCCAATCATGTCGAGCGATCTATACCATTAATCCGTCTCGACGCTGCGCAGCCAATGAGGAAGTCAGCAAACGCATACCTACGTCGTCGTTATCATGAGTTATAAAACTGTGGTCTGGGCTATTTTTAGATTTAATTACGACGGCTTTCTTTGAATATCAAGACATTTAGAACGATTTACTACATTTTTGTCTGCATGGAAACAGAGGGTTTATGTAAAATGTTTGCTGCTTGAAATCGTTTTAAAATGCGTATATTATTCCTTCTTGTGTTGGGTTTCCCCGACAGATATTAAAAGTTAAAGAAGGTTCAAATTGCAAGAACTATAAACTTATAAAGGCATTTAAGCAGTAAGTTTTCTCCAGGGTCTACCATTTTTCAACCAAAATTTTTAATAAAAAACTGCATTTCTCTATTTTACGAAATTTACCAGAAGAAAGGAAAAAAAACTTATTTATGCAAAGTAAAATACTTGAGTGGTACAATATATGAAATAATAAAATGTGTACGAGTTTTCGAGTCAAAAATAATATCTAAAATGGTTGTCATATCTGTGCTGATTATATGTATATATATCCTATTCAGACCTTCTTGCGTGGTGGTAACACTTTCTCTATTTGAGTTCTATTTATGATAATGCTTTCTCTTTGCTTATTTTGAGAAAATAATTATTTTTAGCTGTTTTTGATGGGGATAAAGCGCCTTTGATCTCTGTGTACGTTAAAAATATGATAAGAGTAAAATTAGTTTCTTAAGCAGACTTATTTCTAAATGGTCCAGACTTTGACGAGTGCGTCAATGAGCTTCCTTATTGAACTTGTATCTTGATGTATCAATGATCAAACAAAGAAGAAAGAAACAGACCTTCTTGCATGATGGTCACACTTTCTCTATTTGTGAATATTTTGGTTATTTTTGAAAAAATAATGGTGATTATTTGTTGTTTTTGATGAAATTAAGGCGCTTTCGAGCCCTGTGTACGTTACAAACATGACAAGAGTAAAATTAGTTTCCTAAGTAAGCTAATTTCTAAATGGCTTTAAAGCCCTTTCTAAAAATATCTAAAAATCAAACACTGAAGACCGTTTTCCAAACTATTGAGCCTACGAGACTTTCTTTGGTGTCTTGGATTCACTCCAACTGATCCACTTCTTCTAAAGTTACAGGCAATCAAATAAGGAAATTAATAAAAACAGGGATTATCCCTACTTAGGTAATTTTCGAAAGAATTATTTCTTTTTTTAGTTTTTAATGGGTATGAGGTGTAGTAGCTTACATAATAAGATACCTACTTATCGGTCGATTTCCCGCCCGGAAGACAACGATGTTTTACCTATAAAAACTGAATGTGAACTCTACTTCATTCCCATGAACGAATGCGTTTGTGCTTACATCAGCCAATCATGTCGAGCAATCTATACCATAAATCCGTCTCGACGCTGCGCAGCCAATGAGGAAGTCAGCAAACGCATACCTACGTCGTCGTTATCATGAGTTATAAAACTGTGGTCTGGGCTATTTTTAGATTTAATTACGACGGCTTTCTTTGAATATCAAGACATTTAGAACGATTTACTACATTTTTGTCTGCATGGAAACAGAGGGTTTATGTAAAATGTGTGCTGCTTGAAATCGTTTTAAAATGCGTATATTATTCCTTCTTGTGTTGGGTTTCCCCGACAGATATTAAAAGTTAAAGAAGGTTCAAATTGCAAGAACTATAAACTTATAAAGGCATTTAAGTCATCTGTAAGTTTTCCCCAGGGTCTACCATTTTTCAACCAAAATTGCGTCGCTTTAATATAAAACTGCATTTATCTATTTTACGAAATTTACCAGAAGAAAGGAAAAAAAAACTTATTTATGCAAAATAAAATACTTGATTGGTACAATATATCAAATAATAAAATATTTAATAGTTTTTGGGTCAAAAAGAATATCCAAGATAGTTGCCATATCTGTGCTGATTATATGTATATATAATGTAATATGTAAAAATAATGACATGTTTTACCTATAAAAACTGAACGTGAACTCTCCTTCATTTCCATGAAAGAATGCATTTATGCAGACATCAGCCTATCATGTCAATGGGAAAATCAGCAAATGCATACCTACGTCCTCGTTATCAAGGGTTATAAAACTGTGGTCTGGGCTATTTTTAGATTTTATTACGACTGCTTTCTTTGAATATGAAGACATTTAGCATGATTATTACCTTTTGTCTGTAAAGAAGGTACAAATTGCAAGAAATGAAATGTTTGAAAATATAAAATTATTTTTCTCGTCGCTATTCTCCTTGTTTTGCAGACTTGGACGAGTGCGACAATGAACTTCCTTAATGAACTTGTATCTTTATGTAGCATTACAGCACGCTCAGAGTTGTATCAATGATCAAACAAAGAAGAAAGAAATAGACCTTCTTGCATGACGGTAACACTTTCTCTATTCGAGTTCTATTTGTAATGATGGTTATTTTTGAAAAAAAATGGAGATTCTTTTTATTGCTGTTTTTGATGGGATTAAGGCGCTTTCGATCCCTATGTACGTTACAAACATGATAAGAGTAAAATTAGGTTCATAGTAGGCTTATTTCTAAATGCTTTCAAAGCCCTTTCTAAAAATACCTAAAAATAAAAGACTGGAGACTATTTTCCAAACTATTGAACATACGAGACTTTCTTTAGTATCTTGGATTCACTCCAACTGATCCACTCCTTCTAAAGTTACAGGCAATCAAATTTGGAAATTGAGAAAAAAAGAAGGAATAACCCTACTTTGGTCATTATCGAAAAAATTATGACAATTTTTTTTTCACTTTTTAATGGAAATGAGGTGCTTTCGATCCACTGCAATCGTAACCAACATGATAAGATACCTACTTATCGATCGATTTCCCGTCCGGGAGATAACTATGCTTTACCTATCAAAACTGAACGTGACTCTCCTTCATTTCCATGAACGAATGCATTTAGGCAGACTGATTGTAAGACACTGACTGGTTGAATGTAGGGTGACATTCTTGAAAACAATGAAGCCGATTGTTTTTCTCTTTGAACCAATGGGGAAATTTATTTTCAGGTTAGGTGCAAATAAACAATTATTACAAGTAGACAAATTAACTGATTACGAAATGATGATTGCTGCCCATTTAGTTAATCCCGATGACATTAAAGTAACTTGGGAGGACATTGCGGGATTGGAAAGTTTAATTCAAGAACTGAGAGAGACCGTCATAATTCCAATCCAAAGGAAGGACTTGTTTGTTGACTCTCTTTTGACTACTATTCCAAAGGGTAATTGGCTACTATTCTAGTATTATAGCTAATCAAAATTAAGCTTGTCTCCACAGAGAATCAAATCAGTCCTGTGATCAGAAAGCAGTCTAAAATATGGGCAGGTCTAATTTGGCACTGTGCAGATTGGTTTGATCTCTAGTTTCCTTAGAAGGCATTTTTGGATAAGATACTTTACATTAAATTAGACGGGTTGTCGCCATGTGCACAGTGTTGAAATATTGTGAAAAGTTTCAATGTGAAAAGGGGAATGAATGAAAGACTCGTATAGCCATGATGCCATCCTCAGCGCCCAAAATTCGAGAAAAAAAACAGTAGTCTTACAAGTAGACTTACTTCTAAACGCCTTCAAAGCCCTTTCGAAAAGTACCTGAAAATCATCCACTGAAGACTCTCTTCCAAACTACTGAGCCTACGAGACTTTCTTTGGTATCTTGGATTCACTCCAACTGATCCACTAATTCTCAAGTTACAGGCAAACAAATTTGAAAATTAAGAAAAAAAGGGACTAACCATACTTTGGTCATTTTTGAAAAAAATATGACAATATTTTTTTTAGTTTTTAATAGGAATGAGGTGCTTTCGCTCCACTGCAATCGTAACCAACATGATAAGATACCTATTTATCGATCGATTTTCCGCCCGAGAGACAACGATCTTTAGCTATAAAAATTGAACATGAACTCTCCTTCATTCCCATAAACGAATGCATTTATGTTGATATCAGCCAATCATATCGAGCGATCCACACACCTGATCCGTCGCGAGGCAATGGGGAAACCAGCAAACGTATACCTCGTTATCAAGGGTTATAGAACTGTGGTTTGGGCTAATTTTAGATTTTATTACGACGGCGTTTCTTGAATATGAAGACATTCAGCACGATTTATTACCTTACGTCTGCATGGAAACAGAAGGTTTATTTTGGAATGTTTACTGTTTGAAATCGTTTTAAGATGCGTTTATTATTCCTTCTTGTGTTGGGTTTCCCCAACAGGGGCAATGAAGAGATGCCTACCAAAATCTACCAATATTAATAGTTAAAGAATATACAAATTGCAACAAATAAAATTTATTAAAATATAAAAAACCCTTCTCATCGCTACGCTCCTCGTTTTGTAGACTTGGACGAGTGCCTCAATGGGCTTCCTTATTGAACTTGTATCTTGATGAACTATTAGCGCACTCTCAAAGCTCAATCAATGTGAGCAACTACAAAATTGTTCCAGCAGCAACTTTGACATTGTTTCGTACCAAAAGTCATATAAATTCCATTCTAGCAAATCACGAACTTTACCGCTCATATAATTAAATCCTGCAGAAGTTGCTGAAAACCTGGCGAGACGGTGCATGGAAACGCCGTTACGAAGAAAATAAACACGCCGCTACAGGAATATTGGATTTTCTTAACTTAGGTGCAGCAGTTGGGGCGTTAATTAAATGCCGCCTCATTTTTGGATGAGCACCAAATTCGAAGGAGTTATAAATAAGTATGACGTTATCATGATACGGTTTTCCTTCTCTGCAAACCCCTAGACGACCCTAGAGGAGAAATCAACTACGTATGTTGAATAATAAGATTTTGGGTAGTGTGGTATAAGGAAGCAGGTGGCAACAGGGCCGTAATATTGTTCAGAGATGAATAATTATGTATCTTCCTTAATGTAACAAAGACTAATCTGGAAAGGAATTACGTTTGCTCCAGTGCGCGCATTGAGAACGTGTGACCGATAAGCTTATCAATGTGCTATTCAGGCACTCACCCAGGGCTGAAAAACAAGATGTTGTTCCCCTATCCTCTGATAATAGTCATTATTATTCAGTGTAAACTGACTAGGTATTTTATGTATTCATCAAGAAACGGGGGTGCCATTCACCGGACAGGTATTTAAAACAGGGTAAAGACTATTGTAAAACCCGACTTATCCGATCTCGAAAAGTATTGACGTTGTTCCCATCAGCCCTTTCGCGTCCTTTATTTGTCTCCCCTTCCCGTGCTTTATTTTGCACTTGGCCCATCCAATGCACCGCGAGCTTTTATTGCTACGTGTGGGAGCTTTTGGTCGTCCGAAAACCATTAGAATTAAAACAAAGACATCCGGTTTTAACGAGTCGCAGAAAAATGGGCTTTATAAAAGGACGCAATCATGGCATGGTAATAGCAAAAGCGATGGACTTGGTGATGGTGGGTATATGGGACCTCTCTTTCATTTAGGCTATATCACATTGAACGAAGAACGAACATATTATCCCAGAGAAAACTGCAGGTTGGCGTTGCCAACTGCAAAGTAAAAATATTTGCCAACACTCGGTGAGAAAGACTAGAAAAATGCGACTAAGGCAACGTCGGCAAGAGTGTAACTATTAATTCTGCCCAAAACTTAGTTGAGGTGGGATGTCGGCCCGACTGGACATTGAATTCCCCATTGAGATGCACAAGAGGGTCGGTACGTAGTCGCGGCAACGTTTTCTTCCGACGTCGGGTTATCGGAAGCTACGTCGAAACGTTATTTGGGATAGATTAAGAACAGAGGGATAAAAGTATTGAAAAAAAGGTAGGTCAGGAAGGGTGATTTGAAAAACAGGAACTGAGATAGCGTAGGTACACAGGAAGGTAAATAATTAAAAAACTAAACGAAAACGCACTACACTTAATAGGACAAGAAAAAATAAGAAAAATTAGTGGCAAAGGAAACGTTACCAAGTTTGATCGTAGCTAAGAATAAAAAGCTGAAATGACAGAATAAAGGAACTGAGTGGTAAAAGAAGGCAAAAAAGTGTGCATATATTTTATTAGAACCTTATATACCGGGTGTCCAGCAGAACCCTGGACATAGGAGATTAACATGGGAAATCGGTTTTTATTTTTTTGCGCCTGTACGGTTGACTTGATTGAAAAACTTTTAAGAGTAAAGTTGTAGAGTTTATGGTCAGTTATCATCCTGTAAATTTTTCAATATCACAGTTTTGGCTGTTTTTTGGAGAAAAGCCTCGAAAAGTGCAAAAATTTGAATTTGGCGCGTCACCCCCGCCATGCATGTGCGGTGTCGCCAACATAATAATTTCTTATGTCAGAGTCAGAGCCGATTTTCCTTTCTTATTTATTTTGAGGGACTATCATGTAGTAATTAACGTGATTATGCAGTGAAAATTAACCGAAAACCTGACGATAATGTTCTTAAATCATACGGTAAGTAAAAGTTACGTTTATTATTATCATAATTAGTAAAAGGAAAATCATTCCAATTTGTTTATGGCTGGTTGTCTAATTCATTTTAGATTAGCAACAGACAACGGATCGACGATATGTCTCTTGTCTTTGTCATTGGTAAAGCTAAAAGCTAGGTTAATGTTAAGAATTATTAAGGACGGCGAGTTGGGTGGATACATTTGTTGAGCAAACCAAGAACCAAGCTTGAAATGTGATTGTACTCTACAAATGAGTTATCGTGGAATAGGCGAAAAGAAAATACGGATTGGCGGCTCTTAAAAAAACCATTTAATTACATACTACAAAGAAAGTGAATAACCACCCATGTGTTTAACATCAAACACAGAGGTAAACAAGAACAATAAACAAATAAATAAAATACAGGACTAGATGTGTCACATCAGAGAAATTGTTCAAAATGATCATCTTCTGCAGAGGTACAATATGCAAGCCTCTGTTCAAAATTGCGACATGTATTGTCCAACATCACCACCGTGACTTGACTACAAATTTCTTGAATGGCAAGTTTCAACTCTTAAACATTTGCTAATTGTTTATTTCTCTGGTAGAAACGATCTTGAATGAATCCCCAAACAAAAAAATCACAGGGATTCAAATCCGGAGAGCGAGGTGGCCAATTAATTGTTCCAAACTTTCCGATCCACCTATCACCAAATGTTTCGTTTAAAAAAGGTAAGGGGGTCTGTAAGGGGCTCTGTAAGTAAAAAAGTTCGGTAAGGTGGCTCTGTAAGAGTAGTTGATGGTTCTCTTGTTTGTAGCTTTTAAAACCTTCTTTTTGCAGATAATTATGGATGGTCGATCTACTAAGTCCAGTTTCTTGGCCAATCTGTCGAATATTCTTGGAAGGATCATCGTTTACTGTAGCAAGAGCAACAAGTTTTGCCACATTTTCATCCTCTGGAGCCACACCAGCTTGAAGTCGTCGCTTTCGCTCACAGGAACATATCGGGTTAATACTCCCAGTTTCCTCACAAACGAGCAACCACCACCTGAAGTGAACTGCATGCTGGGTATTGGTTGTTCAGGAAACAATGCAGCAATGTTGTCTCGAATTTGAGCAAAGGAATTACCAGCCTAGTATTGTTTTAAAACAAGTTTTCTCTCCTCAAAATTCATAACTAATAAAACATTTAAATAAGAAATAATAAAAATAAAATTTTACACAATATCAACAAAATGGTTCCTAATTTCCTTACTTTTAATATCAATAAATACAAGGTTTCTGTGTACATTACATTTTTATTTCGGGGAAATTGTGTGTGAAAAAGTGGATGCAACAAGTACCAAAATAAGTATATTTCCATAATCAATCTATACATAAATTTCTTAACGAAAGAAATTAACAAGTGGACATGAAAAAGAAATGTAACATAAATTTAGGTAATAACACAGATAACAAGAATTATTTCTATAAAAACACTATCACCTTTATTAAGATTCAATTCAATTCAATTTAAATTTATTCATGTTTAAAATCACCAAAACAGCAATGTACATAGTTCAAAAATAGAATAGTCTACAAATTAAATTTAAATAAATTTAGTCCAGATGCCATTATTTACTTAATACTAAAAGCTTACAGTCAACATCCTAAAATAGACTATAAAGAGAGAAGAAAAAAAATTAATAATTTTGATTAAAATACTTAAAATACTCTTCATCACAATAAAAAACATTTACCATTAAAATTTGCTTAATTTCCTTTCGGAAACTATTCACTGTCAACACTTTAATTTTTATGGGAAGTTGAAATATTTTACCGCCCCGTAGCCAGGACCATTCTGACACCTCAAACGACAATATGAGGTTATTAAATTTTTTCGGCCTCTAGTAAGGTAAGCATGCAGCCCTCGTGAGCAGAAAACAGATACATGTTATTTTTCACAAACAGCAAATTCTCCAATATAAACATGGAGGGCAGGGTTAGTATGCCTAGCTCTCTGAAGTGCGCTCTGCCGTCATCCCTGTAGCCCAGGCCAGCCAACAATCTGACCGCTCTTCGCTGAAGCCCGAACAAACGCTTAGCCCCCGAGGCGTGGCCCCAAACAACTACAACTTAAGAGAGCCATGCATGAAAAGATGCAAAGTAAGCCGATCTAAGTACCCTACGAGATATCCTATCTGAAAGCTGACGTAGCAGGTACAAACTTGTATTGAGTTTTGAAGCCAAGTTATCAGTGTGTAAATCCCACTTGGCGCTCTCATCCACAAGAACCCCAAGAAATTTAACCTGGGATACGTGGTCATTGATGTGCAATCTCCCTCAATGCAAACACCATCCTCTGTGTCTTGCCCATATTCAGCAGCAATCGATGGGAATAAAACCAATTTTTGGCCAGTTTTTCAAGTTGTTTGTGGCCAGTTTGCCAAGATTTGTTGTCACTGAAAAGAGTTTTTTGCACAGGCACTATAGTCGCCAGATACATAGATAAAACATGAAAGAAACTGGTCTTAGCAGATCAAACATCCATCGCTATCTGCTTACTGGTCTTGCTTATTTGCTATAAACATTTGTTCCACCAATGAATGTTAATTTGGATTAATGGGTCCCTCAAATCAACAAAATTAATGAGTTTGGACTCTCTAAAATCCACATAGAGTGCAGGACAACCGAGACCAACGTCGAGAAGTTGTCAATGTGTGGATTGGCATTTTGGGGCGCACTGTATTTGGTTTTCCAATGAGATTTTGTCTGTCATAGAAGAGCCCAGCACTTAGCGAGGGTTTTTTACATGCAGGATGGGGCCTCGCGTCACACAGCACTGCAAAATAGACACTTTTGAAGTAAAACATTTGGAGATAGATGAATTCACCTCAATAACAACAACAACGAACACCCTTAATTGGTGACAAGAGACAAATTGTCATGTCATCGTGGTTGTCGTATGGCTAAACTAAAATGAATTAGACAACCAGCCATACATAAATTGGAATGATTTTCCTTTTACTAATTATGATAATTATAAACGTAACTTTTACTTACCTATAATTTAAGAACATTATCGTCAGGTTTTCAGTTAATTTTCTCTGCATAATCTCGTTAATTACTACATGATAGTCCCTCAAAATAAATAAGAAAGGAAAATCGGCTCTGAGTCTGACATAAGAAATTATTATGTTGGCGACAGTGCACATGCATGGCGGGGGTGACGCGCCAAATTCAAATTTTTGCACTTTTCGATGCGTTTTTCCAAAAAATAGCCAAAACTGTGGTATTGAAAAAATTACAGGATGATAGCTGACCATAAGCTCTACAACTTTACTCTTAAAAGTTTTTCAATCAAAACAACCGTACAGGCGCAAAAAAATAAAAGCCGATTTCCCAAGTTAATCTCCTATGTCCAGGGTTCTGCTGGACACCCGGTAGAAAAAATGGTGTTGGATATGAAAAAGAAGTAATAAATGAATAAAGAAGCGAATAAAATATTAGGATAAGCTGCACTAACTCCGCATCACTGACACGATTGATTAAAAAAATTCATTTGTTGTTGCAAACAACAAGAAAAAACAAGTGACAACTCACTTCCTCGTTCTTAATATGATAAACCTCGACCCGTAGCATAAATTTCCACCAAAGTAAATATCCGATAAAGCTCGGAGAGCATATCTCACAGTTTTAAAGTTTCGATTGGAAGCGGCATTTTCGAACTTGTTTTTCCATATCCAGGCCATCTGGCGCGGAGTTAAGGAGCACCTCCCCCGGAACATGCCCGGAATGGCATCGTCGATAAAGTATCCGCCACGAGGGACATATGCAAACGAAGATTCGAGAACCACTCGATATCGGACTTGATTTGTGACGGTCCGGGTACTCCATCTGCATGACAATGTCTTGGGGTCGCTAGGCCTCGTTTAGCCTCTGCCTAGAAAATTCAATTTGCAATAATTTTATTTTCGCTTCTTAAAGGAGACTGGAGGCAGAAAATTAACGTAGTCTAGACTTGGAACGAAACTGGAGCAAATCGGCACTGTTGCAGAAAGCAAAACACAACCGTGATCTAATAATTTCTCCCCCAAGAAACCCAGCATTTAATTACCACTTTAAATGCCCCATTAAGCTGGGAAATCCAATAATCTTGTAGCAATGTGTTTATTTTCTTTGCATCAGCGATTCCATGCACTGATTCCAAGAGCTTTCGAGCACTTGCGCCGATCTAATTACGTTAAGGAATAAATTCCGCCACTTGATGAGCGAAACGAGGTCGCTTTCCAGGCTTCGGAAACAGGTGTGTCCTACGACTGGAAAATGCAATTTTTTATTCGTAGGTAATTTCATTTCTAACAGTTGTTGTAAACATGTTTAGGTACATGTTCTGCGATCGTTAAAAATTGACAAAAACGTAACATATTACCTTATGTTAAATAAAAAAAGAGTCAAGCTTCTGCTGTGAGTCGAACCCAGACCTTGCACTTGCCGGGCTGCATCAGAGCGTCCGCCTGGTATGTGGGTTCGATTTCCAGGCAGAAGCTTTACTTTTTTCAATATAAATAATTATTATATTGATGATGATAGTGTAATATAAATACTTATTCATAGATTTTCGGGCGAATCTTTACCGAAAATAGACAAAAGCTATTAAAGACCTCAATGCACTATTTTGATCTCCAAATCTAAGATTTTGGGCTGATTCAAGGGCCTCGTATGCTTAAAATGCATTGATGCAAATTGAGAACATTGATGTTGTAATTTGTTCTTTGCGCGCACTTTTACTTAATTCATTTGGCTCCTCAAATCATTAGAATTAGGTATTTCAAGTGCGTTGCCATAGATAGGTTAAGATAATAAAAAAACCAGAGTTGTCAGATAGATGTCAATACATTTGTCTCGTTTTTCAAAGTCAGAACTTTTATTTCTCATATAAATCCACAAAGAGGGTTTAATTTAAATGCTCTGTTAACGTTAACGAGTGATCCTTCGGGAGGTGCACCCGCAACCATTACAGTTGGGACTCAAGGTATGGGGGTGCTCAAGAATTGGGTATGGTGAAAACCCGCAGTTTTAGACACCATTTTGAAGGGCAGGAAAGCTACTGAAAATTTCACTTTCTTTCCACATTCTTTTATGCCCTTTAATTTTTAACGTATTCTTGTTCCTCTAGTACAAAACTTTGTAAGTTTTCAGGTTTTCCTTGTTAACCCTAACGCTGGACACCCTATCGCAGGAGAACAGCGTCACACTGGTACGAATCCTGGGCCATCGCGGTCACGAAAGCAATGAGGGGGCCGACTCTCTAGCTAAGAGGGCGGCGGGCTCTGCATTCGTAGGCCCAGAGCCGGCACTGGGAATTCCATACTCTCTGGTCAAGGCTGAACTACAGAAATGGAGCGATGCCAAGTCCCAGGACTAGTAGGGGAACCTATCCGGACTATCACACTCCAAAAAAATTATCGGGGGAACTAGGAGGGAGGGCAAAAGACCAAACATTCCTCAGACTATATAGTAGACAAATCAGAGTGAAGACTGTACACAGGACATAGCCACCTAAGGTCTTACATGCACAGACTCAGACTGTCCGAAAAGACGAAGTGTCGGCTGTGCTTGGAGGACGATGAGACAGTTGAGCACGTCCTATGTGACTACCCAGCTATTGGCAGATCTAGATTCACACAGGGGAACAGGGAGGGCAAAAGCCCAAACATTCCTCAGGCTAAATAGGCGACAAATCAGAGTGGTTACAGCACTGTACACAGAACATAGCCACCTAAGGTCTCACATGCACAAACTCAGACTGTCCAAAGAGACGGAGTGTCGGCTGTGCTTGGAGGAAGATGAGACAGTTGAGCACGTCCTATGTGACTACCCAGCTATTGCCACATCGAGATACTCACAGAGGAACAGGGAGGGCAAAAGCCCAAACATTCCTCAGACTAAACACTAGACAAATCAGAGTGAAAACTGTACACAGGACATAGCCAACTAAGGTCTCACATGCACAGACTCAGACTGTCCGAAGAGACGGAGTATCGGCTGTGCTTGGAGGACGATGAGACAGTTGAGCATGTCCTATGTGACTATCCGGCTATTGCCAGATCGAGATACTCACTGTTCGTAAATACTTTAGACTTTAGACTGGCGACGCTTCAAACTCGACGTTGGTAGGTTCGTGCTGATAACTATCGATACCAGGGAGGAAGTGGTAAGAGAGGCTGAGAGACTTCAGGTACATACAAAGGATATAGTAAAGCGAAGGGTAGCGAGGTGTCAAAACTGTGACTGGACTGGACTGGACTATGGGAACGATGAACTAGAAGCAACAAAAAGGAACGTTAAACATGTTAAAAGAAAGTATCAGAGGGAGAGGGACTGTGACCCTAAGAGAAACCAAAGGAAGATATGGATGGGTAAAAGACACCAATACAAGAACTTAATAAGATACATATATACACAATATACAAATGCTGACAGAAGAATAACCATGGCACAAGGTGTGCAGAATCATCAGCGTGGGGAGAATAAAGGAAGGAGAGAAAGTGACAACGGACGCAGACGGGAATGAACTGGTGACAAGGCGGATAAATACCTAAGTAACATCCAGACATGACGGACAGACAGAAGGAGGAAGATAGAAGATACGTACAGAATAGACGGAAGGGGGTCGATGACGACTACTGCGACAACAAGATTACGAGAGGGGAGATCCACAGAATAATAAATGATCTTAAGAAATAAAAAGCGGTCTCCGATTACAGAATACCTAACGAGTAGATGGACCATATATGAAACGCACTGGGTACTAAATTGTTAATCTTGTATAAAAGATGTTGGATTCTTGAATTTTTCCCTAAGATTTGGAATACGGTTAGCGTGAGATGGCTGGCAAATAGGGGTGGGGGAGAAAGACCAATCTCTCTTACTCCCACCCTGGGTAAGATTTTGGATAAATTAGTGAATAAGAGACTAAGAGTATGGTGTGAAAGGGAAATAAAGTAAAATGACAAACAGTTTGGATTTTGGACGGGGAGAAATACGGTCCAAGCCTTTCGGAACCTGCTACAAGATCCAAAAACGTCCAAGGATAGGGGAAACTACGCATTAATTGTATGTTTGGACATGTCAAGCGCTTCCAACATGTCACCCACGGCGAATATAGATCAGAGAATGTGTGTAGGAGGTGTTCGCAGGGTTCTTTGGGTCGGACGCTGTGGTTGATTTGCATGGAAGGTTGGTTTGAGAGGTTGAACGACATAGAGGAGAAAGAAGGGATTACGGCGCAGGCTCTCGTGGACGACCAGGTAATACTGGTCACTGAAAAGTCTGCACATGGGATCGAAAACAAATGGGCAAGAGTGTAGAATAAATGTACGGAATGGGAAAGATCGGCTGGAATGAACATAAGACGCATGTTCATAAAAAAACTACGAAAATTAGACCTCCAGTTGTGCGCATGGGGGATACTTTGATCAACCTGACAGTGCGGGTCCAGATCCTCAGACACTACACCGATGGCAAGTTACAAGTCATTGAGCATACTAAGGAAGTTAGGAAGAGGGCAAATCAACTGGTAGGCAAGGTTATAGCTTTCTGTAGAGGGGCAAAATAAATTGTGTAAGCATTTTTGTGGTTTTCAAATTTACCACCATAAAGCAACGCCATCTAGGGAAATTAGTTTTAACTCATTGACTTAGAGTGGTACTGTCATTTGTCTTAATTGTCATTGTCGTTGATGGAGGAAAAAGGGAAAACATGTTGAAGGGGATTTTTCGGATTATTTATTGCTTTTACACTTTGTGGATTGTAATAAAACGTGTTTTTTTAAATTATTTATTGTCGGCTAGTTTCCCATTTTACAACTTCAGAAGTGGGATTGAGCTCGGATTAGTGGGATTCGAATGGAAGTGATAATGGAGCGATGTAGATAAAGTTCCAGAGCCAGGTTTGAAACACGTGGTTCGGTTTCCTGCTAAAACCCAAGATGAACTTTAGTCATCTTGGGTTTTTGAAGACCGCCATTTTTGAAGAGTTGATTGCGAGAAGAATTTGAAGCTTTTTGAATTCCAATCAATGTGGACCCGATAATCTTCAATACCAACCAACAAACACATCGCAGGTGCCTCCTGTAAATCCTGTGGCACAATTGGGTAGAACATAACCAAATATAGGCCAACTTATGGGCACCGTTACACCCCTAACGCAGCAAAATACAGAATTGTTAAGAATGATGCAGTTGCAACAACAAAACCTGACACAGAGCCATCAAGGTATCAGCAGTCTTCTTCAGCAACCAAACCTACATGTTGCTTATGGGCAGCTTCCCCACATTAAATTATCTTTTCTTTCTTCTCTTGTGCCTAATTTTTAAATCTTGCATCTTATGATTTAAAACTGAAAATTATTGATTGATTATTTACTGTCCACTTGATCTCTAAATTAAGTCAGTAGGTTACAGGTGTAATGTAAATTTGAATAAGATTTACTTTGTGACGATTAGATCCAAGTTTAGAAGGCACGTATATAATACTAAATACTAAATATCATACAATACTAAATGTTATACATATTATTTGTGAATTGAAATGTATTGATTAATTTGTGATACATTTGTGAATGTATTGATTACTGTGTGACACATTTGTGAATGTATTGATTACTTTGTAGCTCATTTGTGAGTGTATTGATTGCTTTGTGACACATTTGTGAATGTATTGATTGCTTTGTGACCATTTGTGGATGTATCGATTGCTTTGTGACGAATTTTTCATCGTATTTGTGATATGAGTTGACTCTACTTAGTGCTTTGTGAATTATGATCATTTTAGTTTAGGTTTAGATGATAGATTCGTTAACAACTTATGTAAATTTTAGTGTAAATTAATTACGAATTTATTATGGTAGTTTAAGAGGATGTTGTTACATTTACTTTGTGAGCGAGGTCGCTATAATGTCAGAATGGCCGAGTTGTAAGCATTTTTGTGGTTTTCAAATTCACCACCAGAAAGCAACGCCATCTAGGAAAATTAGTTTTAACTCATTAACTTAGAGTGTACTGTTATTTGTCTTAATTGTCATTGTCGTTGATGGGGGAAAAAGAAAAAACGTGTTGAAGGGGATTTTTCGGATTATTCATTGCTTTGACACTTTGTGGATTGTAATAAAACGTGTTTTTTTTTACTTGTTTGAATTGTTTATTGTCGGCCAGTTCCCCATTTTACAATTGAAAAACAACGTGCAAAGGAGATTTATAAAAACGTGGGGCCGAGATATGGGGTGTAAGAGATGGGAATAGTAGGGTAGAAGACAGCTGGATGCGGCGCCGAGACCGTTCCTGCTGCTCATGAGCCGCAGGAACGGCTGAATATGAAAATTTTGTTTTTTTTCTGAAAATCGTCATTTTGAGGTGACTTCTACATCTCCAGCTTAAACCCTTCCTGAAGTTTAAACTCCAGATTTCACGTATATTAGCATCGATTATCTGCCAAAATCTTTCGGAAAACTCTCACTGAAGTTTAAACTGAACTTGTAAAAGTCGTTCTAAATCCTCATTTTGAAGGAAAAGGAATCTACTGAAATTATCCGTTTCACTTTCTTTTGACATACTTTTATGCCTTCTATGATTCGACACCATTTTAAACAAATTTTGTGACAATCTATTTTGACAATATTTCGTCGACTTTTCCCTCAGTAATTTTTTTAATTTTCAGGATTTACTTCTTTTTATCGTAAAACTCTAAGACTTTTCAATAGCGTGCTAATAGACAGTAAAAAAATATATAATTTGTAGCTCATTTTTGGGCCCCCCGTGCTCATTTACTATTATACGAAGACATTCGGAAATTGGCTTAAACTGTGACCTCATTGTTCTACTTTCTTAGGTCTTCTTACAGACTTAGGGTCTTATAGATTTTCGGATAAATCTTTATCGAATACAGATAAAAGTTATAGGTCTCCCAAAAATGTCACGATGTGCTATTTTTGATGGTTGGATAAATAGTGAAAAACCGCCATTTTAGTTGACATTTTGAAGGGGAAGAAAACTACCGAAAATTCCAAATTCACTCTCTTTTATCATTCTTTTATGTCCTCTATGATTTGACACCATTTTTAGTAATTTCTGTGACAATCGATTTCGGCTGAATATTTCCTCCTATGACATCCTATGACGACGATCTTTCCTCCTATGACACTTTTTAAATTTTTAGGTTTTTTTTCTATCTCAAAAATGATGAGATTTTTCACTACACGTGCTAATAGACGGTATGAGGAGGTCATTGAGGATAAGATAGGGCAAGCAAAACAGAGCTTCCTTTTAAAAAACTAACAAAATTTGCAAATTTTGATTCTCAGATTTGGGCCACCCGTGCTCAATTAGTTTTATAGGCAGACATTCGGAAATTAGCTCAATGTATAGCCTCTTTATTCTACTTTCTTATCTCTTCTTTTAGATTTTCACATAAATCTACATTAAAGCAAGATAAAAGCTATTAAAGAACCGATGCATGTGCAATTAACATTTATGACATCATCTTTTTCGCGAGAGAAGAGCCTTGATTATGACGTAGATTGAACGTCGAAACGTAGGCGTTTTTCGAGAAAAAAATGAGTTTTTATTTGTCCTAGACCCACTAAAACACGAGCTCTATTCCAATTTCAATTTCTTTGACATGCTTTTATTCCCTCTATTATTCGACACAATTTTTAACAAATTCTGTGACAATCGATTTCGGCTGAATATTTCGACGACTTACCCTCTAGAAACTTTTTAAATTTTCAGGTTTACTTCTTTACCTTGAAGACGGTGAGACTTCTCAATATGCATGTTAATAGACGGAATAAAAAAGGTCATTAAAGACTATAAGATAGGGCAGTCAAACCAGAGCTGCCGTTTACGTTTTTCTCAAAAACTCAAAAAAAGTGCAAAACATGTACTTTTCAATACGCACGTTAATAGATGGTATGAAGAGATCCTTGAGGACTATTGAGAACACTCTGAAAAAGTGCGTAATTTGTACGTCATTTCTGGGCCACCCGTGCTCCAATGGTGGCTACAATGGTGCTCCCCAGAACAGGGGTAGCACCATTGTTCTGGTTTCTTAGCTCTGCTTAATAAATCTACGTCGAAACCAAACAAAGGCTATTAAACATG
Organism: Taphrorychus bicolor; assembly: GCA_951812265.1. Classification (NCBI taxonomy): domain Eukaryota; kingdom Metazoa; phylum Arthropoda; class Insecta; order Coleoptera; family Curculionidae; genus Taphrorychus; species Taphrorychus bicolor. Next base: position 15,103,037 of record OX638305.1, read on the forward strand.
CAAATGCACGATTTTGATTTTTATTATATTATATTTTTATTATATATTATAAATTTAAGTTTTTTATGCCGGTTCACGGACCTCGTGTGCTCAACACGAAAATTTTCGATTTTTTCTGAAAACCGGCATTTTAGAGTGACTTCTACATCTCCAGCTTATACCCTACCTGAAGTTTAAACTCCAGATTTGACGTAAATTAGCATCGATTATCTGCCAAAATCTTTCGGTAAACCCTCACTGAAGTTTAAACTGAACTTGTAAAAGTCGTTCTAAGGGTGACTTTTACAAGTTCAAGTAAAACTTCAGATTGAAGATAAAACTCCAGATATAACCTACATTGCACTGTTTATCTGTCAGGTAAACAATGCAATGTACATCAAGTCTGGTGTTTTATCTTCAATCTGAAGTTTTACTTGAACTTGTAAAAGTCGCCCTTAATCGTCATTTTGAAGGAAAAGGAATCTACTGAAAATTCCCGTTTCACTTTCTTTTGACATACTTTTATGCCTTCTATGATTCGACACCATTTTAAACAAATTTTGTGACAATCTATTTTGACAATATTTCGTCGACTTTTTCCTCAGTGATTTTTTTAATTTTCAGGATTTCCTTCTTTTCATCGTAAAACTCTAAGACTTTTCAATAGAATGCTAATAGACAGTAAAAAATATATAATTTGTAGCTCATTTTTGGGCCTCCCTTGCTCATTTACTATTATACGAAGACATTCGGAAATTGGCTTAAAATGTGACCTCATGGTTCTACTTTCTTAGCTCTTCTTACAGATTTAGGGTCTTATAGATTTCGGACAAATCTTTATCGAATTCAGATAAAAGTTATAGGTGTCCCAAAAATGTTACGATATGCTATTTTTGATAGTTGGAGAAATAGTGAAAAACCGCCATTTTAGTTGACATTTTGAAGGGGAAGAAAACTACCGAAAATTCCAAATACACTTTCTTTTATCATTCTTTTATGTCCTCTATGATTTGACGCGATTTTTAGTAATTTCTGTGACAATCGATTTCGGCTGAATATTTCCTCCTATGACATCCTATGACGACGATCTTTCCTCCTATGACACTTTTTAAATTTTTAGGTTTTATTTCTATCTTAAAAATGATGAGATTTTTTACGTTGTTGACTCATGTTAATAGACGGTACAAGGAAGTCATTGAGGATAAGATAGGGCAAGCAAAACAGAGCTTCCTTTTAAAAAACAAACAAAATTTGCAAATTTTGTATCTCAGATTTGGGCCACCCGTTCTCAGTTAGTTTTATAGGTAGACATTCGGAAATTAGCTCAAAGTGTAGCCTCTTTATTCTACTTTCTTATCACTTCTTTTAGATTTTCAGATAAATCTACATTAAAACAAGATAAGAGCTATTAAAGAACCGATGCATGATTTTGATCTCCAAATCTTAGTGTTTGGCTGACTCAAAGGCCTCGTATGCTCAACAAGCAAATCTCGATTTTTGCGATACGTATCTATAGTAATCGATTTTGTTTGTTGGTTTTTGATAGTTTTATGATTACCATAGCGTCAATTTTTGATTTAGAAAGTGTGGTGTCCCAAAAAATGCTACGACACGTTATTTTTGATTACTGATTGACATTAGTGAAAAATCGCCATTTTGAAGAAAAACGAAATTACTGAAAAACCAAATTTACTTTCTTTTATGATTTTTGATTTTTGGTACTGAAAAACGCCCGTTTCAGACGCCATTTTAAAGGGGAAGAAAATTAGCGAAATTCCAATTTCACTTTCTTTTAACATACATTTATGCCCTCTATGGTTCGATACCATTTTTAACACATTTTTTGACTACTGATTTTGACTGAATATTTCAACGACTTCGCACTATAAAACTTTTTAAATTTTCAGGTTTTTCTTTTTATTTTGAAAACTGCAAAACTTGTTAATAGGTGGTATGAACGCTATAAAATAGAGCAGTCAAGACCGAGCTGACCTTTACGGTTTTTGAAAAAGCAAAATTTTTACCTTAATTTTGGGACACACGTGCTCAATTACTATTATCGACAGACATTCAGAAATTGGCTCAAAGTGTCCCCAATTGTTCTACTTTCTTAGCTTTTCCTATAGATTTTCGGACAAATCTTTATCCAAATCAGATAAAAGCTATTGCAGACCCCGATGCACTATTTTGATCTCCACATGTAAGTTTTTGGAATGGTTCAAGGGCTTCGCAAATTTCGAGATCTTACTGTATGGATCTGTAGTATTCGATTTTGGTTTTTGGTTCTGGTAGTTTAACAGTAAATATGGCGTTGACTTCTGTTTTATAACATATGGGTGTCCCAAAAAAATTACTATTTTTGATCGCCGATGGTGGAAATAAATAAAAAGGCCTTCCAGATTGCATAAATAAGACCATACGAAGAAGCTGTAGATATTCGCTATTACAATACACTCAAAACCAGACAACACTGAAATGATACATTGTGACATGACACACCGAATGATAGATTTGCTCATAACGTATCTGATGAAGGACAAAAATTTACTGGAATTTCAAAGCGCAGCACCAACATAGCCCTATCTATATATACATAGCCCAACAGTGCAAGTCATATCTGTGCTTTTGCCTTCTGTAGGTATACTTTGATATTCATTTATCTCTTTTTACCCGAAAGAAGATGTTTCTTTATCTTAAACAACTGTAACTACTTAGAGCTGAATTATAATATGTTACTTAACAGCATAAGCAGTTCCTACCATTCTTCGTCCTTCTCGTGTCTTTCTGCGAACATCAATTAATAACATTAATTGCCAATTTCACCTTTTCTCTTCACGCCGAATTTCATCGTAAAATTGCCAGCAAGAGACAATATTAGCTCTACAATAAAAGGAAAAACGGACCCCTCCTCAAACAAACGACAAGCTAAATCTTCATGTGCCATTCATTTGCTACGCGTTGCTGGAGCTGACGCTGGGAGCTGTTTACTTTTGCGCTACATATCGGAGCTGAATTATGTATACGTGTCGACATGTCAATGCAAAAGTGCATTTTGCGAGCGGCTTTTATTGTTTAGCGTATCAGGGCTATCGATCGGTTTAAGCTTCAGACCTGTCAGTGCCCCAACACCAATGTTCATTGAGCAGTTAGCATATGCGGATATGCACACGGTGATTAACATTTAGTTTATAAATTCCGATATTAATGCCAGACTGTGTGTATGGACACAGACCCTCGTCGTTTATACATATCAAGGCTCATTGTATTAAATAGTATTTTGATTTACTGGGCAGAACCATTACACAATTTATCTCTTTGAAATGATCAAAAAATCATAGTTCAAAAACAGCTATTTTGGGCCAAATGACAAGACAGCTGATGAATTATATACAAACTTAAGCCAAACTACAAATCTAAGTTATGTTGTCATTGCAGCCTGACCACTGGCAGAAGGAAAAGAAGAGCTGTAACTCTATTAAGCCCTAACTGCCTAAATAAAGATTTTATATGGTGTTTGTACGTAGCTCCCTTGATTGCCTTTTAATGGTCCATATACTTGTATAAACATGGGATTTAGTGTGCCGTTAAAGACTATAAAACATCGGAGTGTGGGGCTATTTGGTCTCAAGTGATCCTGTCCCTTAGGTATTTGAGATATTATAAAAAGAATTTGAGGATCCAGTCATCGCTCCCCTAAGCCATATTTGTAGAATAAATATAACACGCTGTCAAGGCTCAATTTTTATGCATAGTGTGATTTATGTGAGTATCAGAAAAGGGCCGGTTCAAACTACTTTGAACAAAAACTTAGGACCTTTGTTTCATTAATCATCCAAAAACGATTTTTTCTTTGCTAAATCCTGAAGGAAACTACTTTTCTATGCCGCATTTTCTTTCTAATCTTAGTTATGTACTTACTTAATGAAACACTCAATAGAAGTCCACAAGGATATTTATTCCATGACTGAAAGCACTCACTTTTACCCGAAAACTTCGCGAAACCGCCGATATGAACAATTGGAGTGTCCGGTAACCGCCTTCGGGCCCTTACAGCGTTAGCTGTTGCGCGATTTTCCCTAATTTATCCCGAAAAGATAAATATAGAATATCGCGGGGTATTTGCGTATCCCGGCACCCTACCACAGGAACGATCAGGACTATTTGACAGGCCGAACACTCGGCCCGGGAACGTAGATACTCGCGACGATGCGATGTGGCTCTGCGTTTCCCCACCCTTCTTGCTCGATTGAGGTGTTTTAGGGAGCACTCAACGCGATACGTACTGCGTAACTTAGCTCTAAGGGTTGCGTTCGTCCCTTTATCCCCTTACTGGCTCGACCCACTGGGACGAAATTATAAGAGGAAAAGGACAAAGTAGAGTTCAGAACACATTTTGTGTTTATTTGTATAATTGGCGGAAGAACTCTTGTTGAAACGTCATAATTTGCAGTACTTAGAAAAAGTAGTCTAATTCGCATATAGTTGCTAGTTGAATGTCTCAATAATTTTTTGGCTCAATACAGGAGCAATTTTTAAGAATTTCAGGATGATTTTCGAATTAAAATCGTCGCACGCCCCTTGGCAATTTCCGGACTTAGATGAATAAAAAACTTTTCTCACTAGTTCTACTTTAATTCCAAGAAGGAAGTTCCTCAAGAACCTGACGATTGTCAACTCTGCACGCTAGACTGTGGACTGTACTACTCTCAGCATGATATTGACCAAAATCCTACACAGGGAGCCTTTCCACCCACTGATGGATGAATCGACAATACAGATCTTTTTGGACATCATTCTTGAAGACATCAATGGCACTTATAAGTGGACATATAAGCAGAAGTTGACCAGCAGAAGGCATATGATCGAGTCTCCACACAGCGGTTTTGGACGCGTTAGAGAACAACGATGTCTTTAGCCCTCTTATGAGATAGAATTAGCACCAAAGCGTCAGACAAGGAGATCCACTGTCGCATTTACTATTCAATCCAATATGGATTAGCTCCTGAAGACACTACCAGACACTAGTCCTACTTTATATCCCAAGAAGGAGATTCCTCAGGGATGCATCTGCTGATAGCAACCCTGTAGATTGTCATCATTTCTGAGATAAATGTTGAGCATGACTCTGGCCAAACCGGTACACAGAGAGCCAGCAGAGCTTGACATGGAGAAGGTATATGAATGAGTCTCTCCCACAGCGGTTTTGGATGCTATAAAGATAAGCGTCCTCTTCAGCCCTCTTATGAAATAAAATTAGCACCGAAGTGTCGGTGGGGATAAGATGTCGGGTAAGGAGATCCACTGTCACTTTTGTTATTCAATCCAATTATGGACTAGCTCCTGAAGACACTACCAGGCACCACCAGTCCTACTTTAATTCCAAGAGGGAGGTTCTTCAGAAACGCACCTGCCTATTAACAACTCTGTAGAGTGACATTATTTCTGAGACCAATGCTCAGCACGATACTGTCCAAACAACTACAGAAAGAGCCTTTTCCTGATGCCATCAAAGGCTCTTATAAGTGAGCATATACACTCGAGCAGAAGGCATATGATTGGGTCTCTCACACTCGCTTTTTGGGCGCGATAGAGTGCTATGACCTCCTTAGCTCTCATATGAGGTATATATGAGGGCTATATAGATAAAATTCCAAAAAATTTCGCCCAAACCGTAGTGTCAGATCCACTTTACTATTCACAGTAATCATGGACTAGCTCCAGAAGTAACTAACAGTGAACTAACTGGAACAGTTTCCGCTTTAGAATCTTTCCAATTGCGAAACTTTCCGAGAAGGTAAAAAACGACTCAAGGAAATTTGTGCGATTTTAGCATTTTAAACTAATAAAATCTAAAAATATTTGGCACTAAAATGGTTTTCGTATCTTCGGGGCAGGGGCAAAAGTGAGACAACAAGAGCAAAATACATGTTTTTCTGGTTTCTTGCTGCTTGCTTCTCAAAAAAAAATAATTTTTTGGAAAATTTCCGGAAATTTTCTAGTAGTCCAATTGTCAAAGTTTACATCTGTGCCCAACTCTAGCCAAAAGCCTTTCTGTCTACTAACTAGTATCGAGGACGGCAAAAAGTTTCTGCTTTGAAACTTCCAATTACGAAACTTTCCGGGATGGAAATATTTAGCATTCAAATATTTTTCGTATCTTCCGGACACGTGCAGAAGTGATAATAATATAGCAATAACGTAACTAAAAAAATAAACTTTCGGAAAGTTTCTGGAAACTTTCAAGTAACTTCCCCAATTGTCAAAATTTCCAGTTTTGCCCAACTCTAGCCAAAACCTTTCAGTCTACGTTCTAGAGTTGGGCAAGGCGAAAAGTTTCCTCTTTGGAATCTTTCCAATTACGAAACTTTCCGAGAAGGTAAAAAACGATTTAAGGAAATTTGTGCCATTGGAGCATTCTAAAATAAAAAAATATTTGGCACTGACATGTTTTCTCGTAACTTCGGAGCAGGCGCAAAAGTGAGATAGCGAGAGCAAAATGCATTTTCCTCTGATTTTGTGCTGCTCTGGCATTAATATTCATATAATAATATCAACCAGTAAGAAAAAAAAAATTGTTTGGAAAATTTCCGAAAACTTTTTAGTAGTCCAATTGCCAAAATTTACAGCTGTGCCCAACCCTAGCCAAAAACCTTTCTATCTACTAACTAGTATCGAGCACGGCGAGAAGTTTCCGCTTTGAAACTTTCCAATTACGAAACTTTCCGGGATGGAAATATTTAGCATTAAAATATTTTTCGCATCTTCCGGACACGTGCAGAAGTGATAATAATATAGCAATAACGTAACTAAAAAAATAAAATTTCGGAAAGTTTCTGGAAACTTTCAAGTAACTTCCCCAATTGTCAAAATTTCCAGTTTTGCCCAACTCTAGACAAAACCTTTCAGTCTACGTTCTAGAGTTCGGCAAGGCGAAAAGTTTCCTCTTTGGAATCTTTCCAATTACGAAACTTTCCGAGAAGGTAAAAAACGATTTAAGGAAATTTGTGCCATTGGAGCATTCTAAAATAAAAAAATATTTGGCACTGACATGTTTTCACGTAACTTCGGAGCAGGCGCAAAAGTGAGATAGCGAGAGCAAAATGCATTTTCCTCTGATTTTGTGCTGCTCTGGCATTAATATTCATATAATAATATCAACCAGTAAGAAAAAAAAATTGTTTGGAAAATTTCCGAAAACTTTTTAGTAGTCCAATTGCCAAAATTTACAGCTGTGCCCAACCCTAGCCAAAAACCTTTCTATCTACTAACTAGTATCGAGCACGGCGAGAAGTTTCCGCTTTGAAACTTTCCAATTACGAAACTTTCCGGGATGGAAATATTTAGCATTAAAATATTTTTCGCATCTTCCGGACACGTGCAGAAGTGATAATAATATAGCAATAACGTAACTAAAAAAATAAAATTTCGGAAAGTTTCTGGAAACTTTCAAGTAACTTCCCCAATTGTCAAAATTTCCAGTTTTGCCCAACTCTAGACAAAACCTTTCAGTCTACGTTCTAGAGTTCGGCAAGGCGAAAAGTTTCCTCTTTGGAATCTTTCCAATTACGAAACTTTCCGAGAAGGTAAAAAACGATTTAAGGAAATTTGTGCCATTGGAGCATTCTAAAATAAAAAAATATTTGGCACTGAAATGTTTTCTCGTAACTTCGGAGCAGGCGCAAAAGTGAGATAGCGAGAGCAAAATGCATTTTCCTCTGATTTCGTGCTGCTCTGGCATTAATATTCATATAATAATATCAACCAGTAAGAAAAAAAAAATTGTTTGGAAAATTTCCGAAAACTTTTTAGTAGTCCAATTGCCAAAATTTACAGCTGTGCCCAACCCTAGCCAAAAACCTTTCTATCTACTAAATAATATCGAGCACGGCGAGAAGTTTCCGCTTTGAAACTTTCCAATTACGAAACTTTCCGGGATGGAAATATTTAGCATTAAAATGTTTTTCGTATCTTCCGGACACGTGCAGAAGTGAGTTAGCGAGAGCAAAATGCATTCTCCTCTGGTTTCCTGCTGATCTGGAGGTAATAATATAGTAATAACCAGTACCTAACTAAAAAAATAAACCTTAAACCGGAAATTTTCCGGAAACTTTCGGGGTAACTTCCACAATTGTCAAAATTTCCAGTTCTGCCCAACTCTAGACAAAACCATTCGGTCTACGTACTACAGCAAAAAGTTTCCGCTTTGGAATCTTTCCAATTACGACACTTTCCGAGAAGTTAAGGATTACCGATTACAGATTACCGTCCAAACACCACTTATCTTCTGAATACCGCCTAGCGTACGAACACCGATTATCGATTGTCAGCAACCGCAGTTCACTTCCCTTCTCTCTCCCCTTTCCTCCGAAAGCTTTCCAACATGTACTCGTCATTTTCCGCAGAAGGGTTGCTTGGTTTATTGCACATTTGGTTTTGCATCTCTTGTGGAAGCAACTGCCATCATTAGATGGCGCCACATACAATGTACCCACCGCTCTCGTAACAAGAATTCGAAGCAAATATTGGTCGAACTTTATCCAAATCATTTCAAGTAGATTTAATTAGGTTTCCCTTGTTGCACCATTTCTCTAAGTTGCACTCTACATTCACTCATTCTCAGCCACTATTCAACAGTCAACAATCTCACATTTTATTTTCACACATTTTGTTCTTTTTGAAAAATCACTATTTCTCTAACTTTAGCATTACAGACACTGCTTGCAATCAACTCTTTAACTGAACACTCTAAATTTTTCTGATGTTCTTTCTCTGGTCATCTCAGACGCCTTTCCTTCTTCAGAAGTTAGTATTGCGTGTTGTCTTTTTTTCCTCCTCTTCACGAGATTTCTGACTGTCCACCAACATTTAAACAGGATTTTTCCCAATTTCTCCTGATGGTTCTCCTTAGATCATCTGTAATATCTTTCTTTCTCCTTCAGGAGCTACTATCGCTGAGGTTCAACTTTACGGAAGCCACTTTTCCAGCAATTCTCTAATTGGCCTCGCTATAACCTCGCTTCAACTCTTCGACTAGTCTCTTTAAAGCATCTTTCGATGGCTATACACGGATCATCCCCAGTGGATTTCCTTCTTCTTCACAAATGTACTATTTCTGTAACTTCAACTTTACAGACACTCGTCTCCGACGAAACGTCAAATGGACTCTCTACAACTTCTTCTGACGGTTCTTCTAAAGCCATCTCAGGGGCTATTCTTTATTCTTCGCAAGTTGCTCTATGTCCGAAGCTCAACTTTACCGGCACTCTTTTCCAGCAACTCTCCAAATGGCCTCCTCCCAACTTTTCAGCTCTATTCGACTGATCTTTGTAACGCTTGAACTAGAGCTTCTTTCGACAATTATTCTGAGATCACGTCAAGTGGATATCCTTCTTCTTCACAAATGAACCATTTCTGAAATTTCAAGTTTACACTGACAGTCTTTTTCAGCAACTTTTCTCCAAGTAGTTTCGCTACAACTTTTCAACTCTTCAACTGGCCTCTCTAAACATCTTTTAATAGTTATTTCCAGATCATCTCAAATAGATTTTATTTTGCTTCGTGAGTTACTCTTTCCAACTTGAACTTTACACTCACTCTTTCCTAGCAATTATTCAACTGGGTTCTCTGAAACATCTTCTGGTGGTTCTTCTCTGTTCTTGTCAAGCACACTTCCTTCTTTCATAGGAGTCACTATATCTCTATCTTCAACGTTACAGAAACTCTTTTCAATTAACTCTTTAACTGTACTCTCTAAAACCTCTGATGGTCTTTATCTGGTCATTTCAGGTGTCTTTCTTTTTTTTCAGAAGTTAGTACTGTATGGTGTCTTTTCTTCGCGATATTTCTGAAGCACGCACTTTACAGAATAATTTTTCCACCAATTCTTAAAATGGATTTTCTAAAACTCCTTTTTACGTCATCTTTCTTTCTGCATCAAAAGTTAATTTGTCTGAAGTTCAACTTTGCAGACATTTATTCAGCAACTTTTTACATTAAACTCGCTAAATGCTTTTTAACGCTTCTTAATCTTGCTACAGCTTTTTAGCACTTCCTTCTTCTAAACAAATTCATCATCACTTCACGTGTCAAAAACACATATTTCCTTCTTCTTCACAAATGTACTGTTTCTGTCACTTCGTCTTCACAGGCATTATTTTCTAGCAAGACTATCTAAACCTTTTTCCGATGGTTCTTCTAAAGTCATCTTAGGTCTTTGTTCTTCACGAACTGCTATTTTTGAAGTTCAACTTTGCATACCCCTATCCAGCAATTCTCCAATTGGTCACGTTACAGCTCATCAACTGGTCTCTCTAAAATATCTTTCAATGGTTGTTTCCAGATTATCTCAGGTAGATTTCCATTTACTTCCTGAGCTCCTATTTTTCTTAAAACTTAAACTAACTTAACTATCAAACTCTACAGTCACTCTCCTGAGTTACCATTTCTCTAATTTAAACTCTACACTCACTATTTTCCAGAAACTGAGATCTCAGAAACGTCTCTTGATGGCTCTTCTCAGACGATCTCAAAGTCATTTTCTTCATTTTTAAGAGTCACTATTTCTCTAACTTCAACTTCACAGGCACTCCTTTCAATCAACTCTTGATCTGGACTCCCTAAAATCGCTGATGGTCCTTCTCTGGTCATCTCAGGTGTCTTTCCTTCTTGTTCAGAAGTTAGTATTATGTATTGTCCTTTTCCTTCTTTTTCACGAGATATCTGACTTAACAGAGTAGCTTTTCGATCAGCACATAAACAGATTTTTCCCAAATTTCTTTTGATGGTTCTTCTTAGATCATCTCTCCTATTTTCTTTCTCCTTCAAAAGCTACTGTCTCTGAGGTTCAACTTTACAGAAGTCACTTTTTCAACAACTCTCTAATTGGCCTCACTACAACCTTTCAACTCTTCAACTTGTCTTTTTAAAGCCTAGTTCGATGGTTATAGCCAGATCATCTCAAGTGGATTTCTTTCTTCAACACAAATGTACTATTTCTGTCATTTTAACTGGAGAGACACTCGTCTCCGACGAGACTTCAAATAGACTCTGTAAAATTCTTCTGACGGTTCTTTCAAAGCCATCTCAGGGCTTTTCTTTATTCTTCGCAATTTGCTCTATCTCTGAAGTTCAACTTTACAGGCACTTGTTTCCAGCAACTCTCCAATTGATTTCCCTACAACTTCTCAGCTCTTTTTGACTGATCTTTTTAACGCTTAATCTAGAACTTATTCCGACAATTATTCTTTTAATGGATATTTCCAGATCATCTCAAATAGATTTCCTTTAGTTTCGTGAGTTACTATTTCTCCAACTTGAACTGTACAATTACTCTTTCCCAGCAATTATTCAACTGGGTTCACTGAAACGTCTTCTGATGGTTCTTCTCTCTGTTCACGGCAAGCACATTTCCTTCTTTCTTAGGAGTCACTATATCTCTAACTTCAACTTTACAGAAACTCTTTTCATTTAACTTTTTAACTGGGACTCTCCAAACTTTTGAACGTCATTATCTGGTCATCTTGGGTGTCTTTCTACTTTCTTCAGAAGTTAGTGCTGTATGGTGTCTTTTCTTCCTCTTTTTCTTCACGATATTTCTGAAGCACCGATCTCAAGTGTTGTTCCATCTGCTTCAGAAGTTAGTATCGTGTGTAATATTTTCTTCTTCTTCTTAACGTTATTTCTGAAGCACCGACTTTACAGACACGATTTTCCAGCAAGCTTTTAATTGGTCTCGCTCAATCGCTTTGTCATATCAAGTGGATTTTCTTCTTCACAAATGTACTATTTCTGTTACTTGATCGTCACAGAAACTCTCTTCATTTAACCCTTTATCTGGACTCTCTAAATCATATGATGGTCTTTATCTGGTCATCTCAGGTGCCTTTCTTTTTTCGTCAGAATTTGGTTTTGTGTGGAGTCTTTTCTTCTTCTTTTTCTTCACAATATTTCCGAAGCATCGACTTTACAGCTTCGCTTTTCCACCAACTCTTAAAACGGTTTTTCTAAAACTCCTTCTGATCTTTCTTTTTAGGTCCTTTCACGTATCTTTCTTTCTCCTTCAAGTGTGCCTGAAGTTCAACTTTGCAGCTACTTATTCAGCAACTTTTTACATTAAGCTCGCTAATGTTTTTAACGCTCCTTGACCTCGCTAAAGCTTTTTAGCACTTACTTCTTCTTCACTAATTCATCATCACTTCACACATCAAAAACACAGATTTCCTTCTTCTTCACAAATGTACTATTTCTGTCACTTCATCTTCACAGGCACTATTTTCTAGCGAGTCTATCTAAAGTTTTTTCTGATGGTTCTTCCAAAGTCGTCTCAGAGTTTTTCTTTGTTTCTCACGAATTGCTGTTTTTGAAGTTCAACTTTGCATACTCTTTTCCAGCAATTCTCCAATTGATCACGTAACAATTCCTCAACTGGTCTCTCTAAAATATCTTTCGATGATTTCCTGATTATCTCAAGTAGATTTCCGTTTGCTTCCTGACCGCTTTTCACTAACTCTACACTCACTCTTTCCCAGGAACTGAGATCTTAAAAACGTCTTTTGATGGCTCTTCTCAGATCATCTCAAACTCATTTTCTGTTTTTTTTAAGAGTCACGATTCCTCTAACTTAAACTTTACAGGCACTCTTTTCAATCAACTCTTGGACTGGACTTTTTATAACCTCTGATGGTCCTTCTCCGGTTATCTCTTTCTTTCCTTTCTTTTTCAGAAGTTCGTATTATGTGCTGTCTTTTTTCTTATACTTTATGAGATTTCTGAAACAGATTCGCTTTTCCACCAACACTTAAAGAGGATTTTTCCAAATGGTTCTTCTTAGAACATCTCTCATCTTTCTCTCTCCTTTATCTCTGAGGTTTAACTTTAGAAGTCACTTTTCCAGCAACTCTCTAATTGACCTCGTTACAACTTTTCAATTCTTCAACTGGTCTCTTTAAAGCATCTTTCGATGGTTATTGCCAGATTAGCTCAAGTGGATTGCCTTTGCTTTCAGAGTCACTATTTCTCTAGCTTGACAACCACACTCACTCCTTTCCAGCAACTATTTAACTGAGTTCATTAAAACGTCTTCTGATGGTTCTTCTCAGGTCATTTCAAATGTTGTTCCTTCTTCTTCAGGAGTTAGTACTGTGTGTAGTCTTTTTTTCTTCTTCTTCTTATTTCTGAAGCACCGACTTTACAGACACGATTTTCCAGCGAGCAATTTGTCTCGCTCAATCGCTTTGTCATGTCAAGTGGAATTCCTTCTTCATAAATGTACTATTTCTGTCACTTCATCGTCACAGAAACTTCTTTCATTTAACCCTTTAACTGGACTCTCTAAAACATCTGATGGTCTTTATCTGGTCATCTCAAGTGTCTTTCTTTTTTCTTCAGAGGTTAGTACTGTATGGTGTCTTTTCTTCACGATATTTCTGAAGCACCAACTTTACAGATTCATTTTTCCACCAACTCTTAAAACGGATTTTCTAAAACTTCTGCTTATCTTCTTTCTTAGGTAATCTCACGTATCTTTCTTTCTCCTTCAAGAGTTACATTTATTCAGCAATATTTATTTTTGAAGTTCAACTTTGCGTTCCCTTTTCCAGCAATTCTCTAATTGATCACGTTACAACTCGTCAACTGGTATCTCTGAATCATCTTTCAATGGATATTTGCAGATTATCTCAGGTCGATTTCCGTTTGCTTCCTGAGTTACTATTTCTCTAACTTAAACTCTACATTCACTCTATCCCAGGAACTGAAATATCAAAAACGTGCCTTGATGGTTCTTCTCAGATTATCTCAAAGTAATTTTTTTCTTTTGTAAGAGTCACTATTTCTCTCACTTCAACTTTACAGGCACTTGCTTCAATCAATTCTTGGACTAGACTTTTTCCTGATGGTCCTTCTCTCGTCATCTCAGGTGTTTTTCCTTTTTTTTCAGAAATTAGTATTATGTGTTGTCTTTTTCTTCCCTCTTCACGAGATTTCTGACTTAAAAGAGTCGGTTTTCCACCAACACTTAAACAGAATTTTTAGAAATTTCTTTTGATGGTTCTTCTTAGATTATCTCTAATATCTTTCTTTCTCCTTTAGGAGTTACTATCTCTAAGGTTTAACTTTACAGAAGCCACTTTTCCCGCAACTCTCTAATTGGCCTCGCTACAACTTTTCAACTCTTCAGCTGGTCTCTTTAAAGCATCTTTCGATGGTTATTGCCACATTATCTCAAGTGGTTTCCCTTTTACTTCCAGAGTTACTATTTCTCTAACTTGACTCCTACGCTCACTCTTTTCCAGCAACTATTTAACTGAGTTCATTGAAACGTCTTCTGATGGTTCTTGTCAGGTTACCTCAAGCACATTTCTTTCTTTAAACTCTTTAAATAGACTTTCTAAACCTTCTTTGATGGTCCTTCTCTGATCATTTCAAGTGTTGTACTTTCTTCTTCAGTAGTTAATATTGTGTGTAGTCATTTCTTCTTCTTCTTCTTAACGTTATTTCTCAAGCACCGACTTTACAGACACGATTTTCCAGCAACTGATCGCGGGTCGTGTCAAGTGGGCTTCCTTCTTCTTTACAAATCTACCATTTCTGAAATTTCAACTTTACACATACACTCTTTTTCAGTAACTCTCCAAGCAGTTCCGCTACAACTTTTCAACTCTTCGACTGGTCTCTCTAAAGCATCTTTTAATGTTCACTTTCGGATCATCTCAAGTAGATTAATTTCCTTTCGCTTCCTGAGTTACTTTTTCTCTAACTTGAACTCTACACTTACTCTCTCCCAGGAAGTATTCAACTGGGTTCTCTGAAACGTCTTTTGTTGTTTTTTCTCAAGCACATTTGCTTCTATTTCCGGGATCACAATTTTTCTAGCTTAGACTTTATAGACTCTCTTTCCAATCACCTTTTTAACTGTACTCTCTATAACCTCTGATGGTTCTGCTCTGGTCATCTCAGGTGAATTTTCTTTTTCTTCAGTATTGAGTATTGTCTTTTCTTCTTCTTTACGAGATTTATGAAGCATCGACTTTACAGTCACGCTTTTCCACCAGATCTTCTAAAATTTCTTCTGATGGTTCTTTCTAGATCATTTCACTTATCTTTCTTTATCCTTCAGGAGTCCCTCTATCTATCAGGTTTGCAACCATGAGCAATTACAGCAAACCCGGTTTATGGTTCTTCAGTCTGATGGATGATAAAGTAACTTTGGTAACTTCTGCTATATGGCATCACCACTTGACGGTTTAGGTGGTGTGACAAGTACATAATATAACCAAAGGACAAGTACATGGTCGAAAAATTGCGGAAAAACATGTCATCATTAGATGCGCCGCAATTTATTATTTTTTTACTCAAAAAGATTCAACAATTGGGGTGATTGAGCTAAAGTGATTTTGAAAACCAGTCAGCGCTTAAAATTTGCAATAATAATCGGTTATTGTCCAGCAGCGATTTTAGATAAAACGCTCCACTGTCCTCTGTGTTCGCCCCCTAAAGCCCTAAAGCCCTCTCTTTTCAGTGGGTGTGCACAGGCATATACAGACAGCGTGGTTTGTCCACTATTCAGTTTGAGGAAACAAAAACCGACAATGCTTATTACTACGTGGTTTATCCACCTATATATGTATAAATAGATCCTCTATTGCCAATAGGCCAAAGAGCGTGTTTCGATTATTAATGCTCTACAGTTTTAGCTACATCATTATATATTTACATCGCCTATAATGTAACGTTAATTATTCCGTAGTGCGATTTTCGGGTTGAGTGTGCATAACAAAATTCTCTCTGACTAGTAGTTACAAAAGTCTCTAATAAACCCTCCATCATTCCAGACAACCGTCGAAACAAAAACCAGGATTAGCTCCAACTTTCTGGCCATCCATCAGAAGCAAATGATTTACTTGTAGGCGTATAACTTCTGCAAGGTGGGAGCTTTTTATTCAACTAAAGTCGCTGCAGGCCTGAGAAATTTGTTTCCATTTCAAGACTTGTTATATCACGAAAACTAACTATTTAGAAATTTATTCTATTAGGTATTAGTAAATAAACTCCTCAGAAAATGAGAAAAAGCTCTCCAAGTAGCTTGTGACGAGCGGCCAAGAAGCTGTAACCCTTGGGCAATAAAAGCAAACTTACAAATTTAATTAGTTGCTTCAGATTTTTTGTTTTTGCTTAATTGGCATCCTTTTTGCAATCGCTTTCCCGGTGGAAATAAATTGGAGCTACAAGAGTTTCTTGTTAAAAAGAAAATTGCACAGTTTTGTTTCGGTGTGTCGGCAACGACCGACTCGTTTTCTTTCTGTTCCTGCTGCGCTCGAGGAGCGCCTTTTAGATTGATCAATTTAGGTTTTTATAAGATAATGTTCAACGATGATGTGTCTTTGGTAATTTCTGGAACTAAGATTTAGAAAATGGGTTTGAGTCTGCCTTCATTATACTTCTTTCCGACAGGAAAATTGGACCTTGCTCTCTGGTGCCGTCTTCAGAACCATGTTGAACCAAGGGACTGTCTTGTGGAATCAATAAAAGCACAACAAGAAAAATAGTTGGAATCACTCAAATAGGTCTAATATTTCTTAAGTTTTGAGGTTCCAAGTCGAAAATCGCTCCCTCCTTGGTCAATTGAAAGAAAACTTCCAAATTTGTATGCTCTTTTCCATTTGAATGAAATGATTTTGATCTCTTCGGAATGTAGCAAACTGAATTTTAATAAAAGTTAAACCATAAGTTTGTTTTTTTAACAATGTATGTTTAGAGCTAATTTTAAAAGAATCCCAAAAGCGATCGTCAAAGGGGTCTATCTCTAAAATACTGAGCCAATGAGACTGCTGTTGGAGGTATTTCAA
Source organism: Taphrorychus bicolor (assembly GCA_951812265.1). Classification (NCBI taxonomy): domain Eukaryota; kingdom Metazoa; phylum Arthropoda; class Insecta; order Coleoptera; family Curculionidae; genus Taphrorychus; species Taphrorychus bicolor. Next base: position 15,119,860 of record OX638305.1, read on the forward strand.
AGAGGATAAAAGAAAAAAAAAGACAAAATTGAAATCGCGAAAAAAGAAAAAATACCTCCCCTCCCTATTTTGATCAATAGTTCGCTTTTTTAACAATGTTTGTGTAAAGCTAATTTCAAAGGAGTCCAAAAATCGACCATCGGAAAGGTCTACAATCTAACAAGTAAAAAACCGTTGAAATCACTCAAATCACAGAATTTCTTTTATTTCTTCAGGCTTCGTTGTGTGGGTGATCGTAGTTACTTCATCTTCTTCCTCTTGAAATTTCTTTTTCGGTTTAAACTAGAATTCCAGGGTCCAAGTTTATGTGGATTTTGGAATTCCAAGTTTTTGTGGAGCTCCGGGGCTTTAGAACAGGCTTTTTGATTCGTTTTTATCATGCTATTCTCTATTTTTTTCTAAATTTGTTGTTTCTTTTGCTTTCAGGCTTTCTCCTTGTTACGGTTCTTGGCACTTGCAGGTTGTTATTTGCCCTTTCGGTGTGTTCTACGGTTCTTTTACGGAAGCTACAAACTCCCCTTCCTTCTCTGGTTCTCTCTTCTTCTGGTTAATGTTGATTGAAGCAGATCCAGCAGTTTCTTCCCTCGTAACTTGCAGTTTCGGGAGTTTCTTCTCCTGTCTTCTGCTTAGGTTTGTTTAGAAAACTACCTGCTTAGATTTTTTTCCTGTGGAGTTTTCTTTGGACTTTCATTGTATTGGGTCTTTTTCTTCCTCTTCTTTAATTCTTCATCATTAGTAGGAACGAAATCTATTATGGTGTCACGTCTGATTTTGGAAACATTTCTTTTGTTTTTTCAGGCTCAGAAGTTGTACGGTTCTTTTCCCGACGTATCAGTCTTTTCTTCCTTCTGTGATTATTTTTTCTTCTGGGTAACGATTGAAGCAGATTCAGCAGTTTCTTCGAAGCAGTTTGCAGTTTCGGCAGTTTTTTCTTCAGTATTCTATTGAGATGTTTTGAAAACTGCCTGCTCAGATTATTTTTCTTGTGGAGCTTTATTTGGACTCTTTTTCTGTTGGGTATTTTTCTTCCTCTTCTTCAAGTCTTCATCAATAGTAGGAACGAAACCTGCTAAGGCGTCTCGTCCCGTTATGGCATTATTTCTATTGTTTATTCAGGCTTTGCAGTTCTGCGGTTCTTTTCCTTAAGTATCAATCTCTTCCTTGTCTCATTCTTTTCTCTTCTGGGTAATGTTGATTGAAGCAGATCCAGCAGTTTATTTCTCGCAACTTGCAGTTTCGGGAGTTTCTTTTCCCGTCTTCTTCATGGTTTGTTTTGAAAACTACTTGCTTCGGTTTTTTTTCTTGTGGAACTTTCTTTGAGCTCCTTTTCTGTTGAGTCTTTTTCTTCCTCTTCTTCAATTCTTCCTCAATAGTAAGAACGACATCTACTACGGCGTCTCGTCTCGTTTTGGCAATATTTCATTTGTTTTGTCAGGCTTTGCAGTTCTGCGGTTCCTTTCCTTAAGTATCAAACTCTTCCTCCTCCCATTCTTTTCTCTTCTGGGTAATGTCGATTGAAACAAATATAGCAGTTTGTTTCTCGCAACTTGCAGTTTCGGAAGTTTCTTCTCCTTAGGTTTGTTTTGAAAACTACCTGCTTAGGTTCTTTTTCTTGTGGAATTTTCTTTGAACTCCCTTTCTGTTGAGTCTTTTTCTTCCTCTTCTTCAATTCTTCCTCAATAGTAGGAACGAACTCTGCTACGCCGTAGTATCAATCTCTTCCTTCTCTCATTCTTTTCTCTTCTGGGTAATGTTGATTGAAGCAGATCCAGCAGTTTATTTCTCGCAACTTGCAGTTTCGGGAGTTTCTTCTCCCGTCTTCTTCATGGTTTGTTTTGAAAACTACTTGCTTCGGTTCTTTTTCTTGTGGAATTTTCTTTGAACTCCTTTTCTGTTGAGTCTTTTTCTTCCTCTTCTTCAATTCTTCCTCAATAGTAAGAACGAAATTTACTACGGCGTCTCGTCTCGTTTTGGCAATATTTCATTTGTTTTGTCAGGCTTTGCAGTTTTGCGATTCTTTTCCCGAAGTATCAGTCTCTTCTTCATCCTCTGAGTTTTTTTCTTCTGAATAATGTCGATTGAAGCAGATCCAGCAGCTCCTCCCTCGCAACTTGGAGTTTCTGGAGTTTCTTCTCATGTTTTCTTCTTAGGTATGCTTAGATTTTTTCCTGTGGACTTTTCTTTGGACTTCCATTCTATTGGGTCTTTTTCTTCCTCTTCTTCAATTCTTCATCAATAGTAGGAACGAAATCTACTATGGTGTCTCGTCTGGTTTTGGTAACTTTTCTTTTGATTTTTCAAGCTTAGAAGTTGTACGGTTCTTTTCCCGACGTATCAGTCTCTTCTTCCTTCTCTGATTCTTTCTTCTTCTGGGTAACGATTGCAGCAGATTCAGCAGTTTCTTCCTAGTAGTTTGCAGTTTCAGGAGTTTATTCTTCTGTCTTCTTCTTAGATCTGTTTTGAAAACTGCCTGCTCAGATTATTTTCCCTGTGGAGCTCTATTTGGACTCTTTTTCTGTTGGGTATTTTTCTTCCTCTTCTTCAAGTCTTCATCAATAGTAGGAACGCACTGCTATGGCGTCTCGTCCCGTTTTGGCAATATTTCTATTGTTTATTCAGGGTTTGCAGTTCTGCGGTTATTTTCTTTAAGTATCAATCTCTTCCTTCTCTCATTCTTTTATTTTCTGGGTACTGTTGATTGAAGCAGATCCAGCAATTTATTTCTCGCAACTTGCAGTTTCGGAAGTTTCTTCTCCTTAGGTGTGTTTTGAAAACTACCTGCTTAGGTTCTTTTTCTTGTGGAATTTTCTTTGAACTCCCTTTCTGTTGAGTCTTTTTCTTCCTCTTCTTCAATTCTTCCTCAATAGTAAGAACGAAATCTACTACGGCGTCTCGTCTCGTTTTGACAATATTTCATTTGTTTTGTCAGGCTTTGCAGTTCTGCGGTTCTTTTCCTTAAGTATCAATCTCTTCCTTCTCTCATTCTTTTCTCTTCTGGGTAATGTTGATTGAAGCAGATCCAGTAGCTTATTTCTCGCAACTTGCAGTTTCGGGAGTTTCTTCTCCTTAGGTGTGTTTTGAAAACTACCTGCTTAGGTTCTTTTTCTTGTGGAATTTTCTTTGAACTCCCTTTCTGTTGAGTCTTTTTCTTCCTCTTCTTCAATTCTTCCTCAATAGTAAGAACAAAATCTACTACGGCGTCTCGTCTCGTTTTGGCAATATTTCATTTGATTTGTCAGGCTTTGCAGTTCTGCGATTCTTTTCCCGAAGTATCAGTCTCTTCTTCATCCTCTGAGTTTTTTTCTTCTCAGTAATCTCGATTGAATTAGATCCAGCAGTTTCTTCCTGGCAACTTGCAGTTTCAGGAGTTTCGTCTCCTATCTTCTGCTTAGGTTTGTTTAGAAAACGGCATGCTTAGATTTTTTTTCCTGAGGAGTTTCCTTTGGACTTCCATTCTATTGGGTCTTTTTCTTCTTCTTCTTCAATTCCTCATAAATAGTAGGATTGAAATCTACTATGGTGTCTCGTGTGGTTTTGGTAACATTTCTTTTGTTTCTTCAGGCTTAGAAGTTGTACGGTTCTTTTCCCGATGTATCAGTCTCTTCTTCCTTCTCTGATTCTTTTTTCTTCTGGGTAATGATTGAAGCAGATTCAGCAGATTCTTCGTAGCAGTTTGCAGTTTCGGGAGTTTCTTCTTCAGTCTTCTTCATAGATCTGTTTTGAAGACTGCCTGCTCAGATTATTTTTCTTGTGGAGCTTTATTTGGACTCTTTTCCTGTTGGGTATTTTTCTTCTTCTTCTTCAAGTGTTTATCAATAGTAGGAACGAAACCTGCTACGGCGTCTCGTCCCGTTTTGGCAATATTTCTATTATTTATTCAGGCTTTGAAGTTATGCGGTTCTTTTCCTTAAGTATCACTCTCTTCCTTCTCTCATTCTTTTCTCTTCTGGGTAATGTTGATTGAAGCAGATCCAGCAGTTTATTTCTCGCAATTTGCAGTTTCGGGAGTTTCTTCTCCCCTTTTCTTCATGGTTTGTTTTGAAAACTACTTGCTTCGGTTCTTTTTCTTGTGGAACTTTCTTTGAACTCCTTTTCTGTTGAGTCTTTTTCTTCCTCTTCTTCATTTCTTCCTCAATAGTAAGAACGAAATCTACTACGGCGTCTCGTCTCGTTTTGGCAATATTTCATTTGTTTTGTCAGGCTTTGCAGTTCTGCGGTTCCTTTCCTTAAGTATCAATCTCTTCCTCCTCCCATTCTTTCCTCTTCTGGGTAATGTCGATTGAAGCAAATCCAGCAGTTTATTTCTCGCAACTTGCTGTTTCGGGAGTTTCTTCTCCTGTCTGCTTCATGGTTTGTTTTGAAAACTACTTGTTTCGGTTCTTTTTCTCGTGGAATTTTCTTTGAACTCCTTTTCTGTTGAGTCTTTTTCTTCTTCTTCTTCAAGTCTTCATCAATAGTAGAAACGAAACCTGCTACGGCGTCTCGTCCCGTTTTGGCAATATTTCTATTGTTTATTCAGGCTTTGCAGTTCTGCGGTTCTTTTCCTTAAGTAACAATCTCTTCCTTTTCTCATTCTTTTCTTTTCTGGGTAATGTTGATTGAAGCAGATCCAGCAGTTTATTTCTCGCAACTTGCAGTTTCGGGAGTTTCCTCTCCTGTCTTCTTCATGGTTTGTTTTGAAAACTACTTGCTTCGGTTCTTTTTCTTGTGGAATTTTCTTTGAACTCCTTTTCTGTTGAGTCTTTTTCTTCCTCTTCTTCAACTCCTCATTAATAGTAGGAACGAACTGCTGCGGCGTCTCGTCCCGTTTTGGCAATATTTCTATTGTTTAATCAGGCTTTGCAGTTCTGCGGTTCTTTTCCTTAAGTATCAATCTCTTCCTTCTCTGGAGCCTTCTTCTTCTGGTTAATGATTGAAGCATATTCATCAGGTTCTTCCCCGCAACTTGGGGCAGCATCGGGAGCTTTTTCTTCTGGCTTATTCTTAGGTTTGTTTTGAAAACTGCCTGCTTAGATCCCCAGAAGCAGACCCAGCAATGTTTTCCTCGCAACTTGAGGTTTCGTGCGTTTCTTTTCTTGTCTTCTTCTTTGGTTTGTTTTGCCTGCTTAACTTCTCTTTCTCGTGGAGTTTTGTTTGGATTCCCTTTCTGTTGGATCTTTTTCTTCTTCTTCAATTCTTTATCAATAGTAGGAACGAAATCTACTCGCCGTCTCGTCTTGTTTTTGCAACATGTCTTTTGTTTTTTTTAAATTTGCAATTTGTCTTTTCCTCAAGTATCAATCTCTACTTCCTTCTCTGGATCGTTCCTTTTCTGGATAATGTTGACATAAGCAGATCCAGCAGTTTCTTCCTCGCGACCTTCATTTTCGGGAGTTTCTTCCTGTCTTCTTCTTAAGTTTGTTTTAAAATTGTCTGCTTAGATTTCTTTTCTTGTGGAGTTTCCTTTGGGATAGACTTCTCCCTTTCTGTTGGGTCTTTCTCTTCCTCTTCTCAAATCGGTTTTGTCGCTTCGTTTTGGCAACCTAGTGTTTGTTTTTATAAGAATCGTTGGCTGGGTGATCAAATGTACTTTCTTTTCTTCTTCCCGAGATTTTGGTCTAGTATTTTTCAAGTTATAGGGATTTAAAACTGAAAATCGCAAAAAAGAAGAATCTTTCCTCTTGACCTTTCAATTGAACTTAAATTTTTTTATGCTGTTTTCCATTTGAGTTAGACGACTTCGATCCTTTCTAAACGTAGCATACCGAATTTGAGTGAAAGTTGAAGCATAAGTTTGTTTTTCAATAATGCTTGTTTAATGCTGATTTCAAAATAATTCAAAATTCAACAACAAAAGTTTGTCTATGTCCTTCTGTAATAAATAGGGCAAGTGACATCTCAGTTTACAATGGAACTGCAGATAGCGGGTGTAGGACAATTAAACAGCTACTTCACAGTTGCGAATGCGCCAACGTTTCGATCTTTATTTAGATCTTCTTCAGGGCTTAGGGCAGCACAGCTTAGGTGACATGCTTCTCAAACCGAATTAAGCCCTGAAGAAGATCTAAATAAAGATCAAAACGTTGGCGCATTCGCAACTGTGAAGTAGCTGTTTAATTGTCCTACACCCTCTATCTGCAGTTCCATTGTATTGAAAAGGACACAAAGCACACATATCATGTCTCAGTTTACCTTCCTCAGGGATCCAACTCGTAAGGAAGAATTAACTTACCAGGATTCTTTACAAAGAAAATGTCAAAACATTTATATAAACCAAGTAAAATTGAAAAAAAGAGTAATTGGTGAAATATCTTTTAGATCGAGGACAAGAGCCTTCTAAAAGTCAAATTTAAGTGACGAGCTTTTTTAGCATTTTACACCCAATTAAGTTTGTTAACGACGGTAAGTTTCGGTAAAAAGTTATTTCACCACCTTGGTATCTAGAAATTGAAGGTTTCTGCTCAGGACCATCTAAAGCTTAGGAACGATGAACAGAATCTTGGTTAAGATTTGACTTAACCCAGGACGAGTTTATGTTCTAGATGCCCTAGTGGTGTCATCTTACGGTTGTCCCCTTAACCACACTGATGCCTTAATAATTAAGTCAAACTTGTGGTGAAACAAAGGCACCTTAACCTACTATACTAAAACAATAGCCAAAAATATGTTTTATTCAATTCGCTCCGTTATAGTTTTCGGATCACGACCGCGCCGAAGGGCGCACAAAATTTGAGGCACAGTTAAGCCTATTCAGGTCGCCCTCCAATTTTTTCTTCGGCCTGATTTACGAGGGTGCAGTCACTATATTTCTATTGCAATCCCTTCGATTTTCGCCTATAACCCGCCCTGCGAATTGAAAAAAGAATTCCGCGCAAATCCGCCATCGACCAAAATATTCGGCTTATGATGGGATAAGGGATGACAACGGGCTTTCCGGGGACCGGGGGTTGGAAGTAAGTAGCGGATGTATTACGATGACGGATGTTATTAGGGAGATGGTTAGTGTTCGGTTTTAGGTGGGGTGTCATTTTTATTGGCCTTGGCATGTGATAGATATAGAACTTTGCTAATTGGTGACACGTTCTTTGTTTATGACAATACACATTCCACCACTGTTTCGCTCCTATTTAGCATTCTCTAGCCGATTCGGTAATAATTAAAACTGGCGAATTACCCCGTTCTAATCTAGTTATTAAACGGGTTCAGCTGTACGTTCCGAATAATTATTGTAAATGAGACCCAGAGCCGCAGGGTTACGAAGTAGTTTAAAAAGCTGTCTCGTCCATTTGGTCCATTCCGTTTGACCGGAAAATCAACAGCACACTGATGGGAGTGAAAACCGGAATTTATTTATATTTGGAATTAACAATCAAGGAAAATGTTTGCCTACCAATTAGTGACAATATGTTGTAACCAGTTTAAGAAAGTCGTGGAAAAAATCCCAGTTAAGGGTATAAATGTGTAATTGTGTATACGTATGTATAATGTAAGGGAGAGAAAAATGGATTCGGTTTTTTTAAGGGCTGTGCCTGCTTTTTGCCAACGAGCCACGATTTAAATCAAAGCAAAAGAAAAAGGAATAAATAGGAAAAGAAATAAATGCGGTCGAGTTTTGAATAAATGAACGGGTTTTGTAGTATAAATTGAGTAAAGCAGTCTGAATGTAATTTTTAGTTAAAAATCTCGTCTCGCCACAAACGTCAATGGAAATTGCATTCAAATGTCCATCACAAAAGCGAGTTATTGTTATATGTGTTAGGTCTTTAAGCAAAGTAATAAGTATATATCTGTCTAAGTATGTAAAAGTTAAATGCATTGACGTATCATATAGTAAAACAATGGAAACGTTGAAACTAATGTATCATTTTTTTAATCGAAATATGACAATAGCTATTATTTATTTATTCAACTGCTTGGAACACGTTTTATTATGTATGTTGAGCAGATTTGTGCGAAATCATCTTAGCTAATTACAAATTTTGACCTCCACGCGAATGTGGCATGTGTTTAATCTAATTTTAAATCAGAATAGCTATTGAATAATAGAAAATACGCTCACCATTGTCATGCCAGATCTATGAATTCCATTAATCTCACAGATGACGATCAACCAACTAACTACAGCCAATATTACTCTATGGGACCAGATATCCAGAAAAAAAATAGCTGTGATGAACCATTTATCTTCTTTCATAGCTTCATAATTTTTCAACATTTAAGAACATACTCTTTATATTGTCTTTAGGTGGTCACCAATTTATCGATCAAGCCATCTGCATACTAGTTTCGGAGCCTACCCCTGATCAGTACAGCTCTGGCTGGTCGACAAATTGGAGACCTTCTGTAGCGGCTTTAAACCTAAAACGCTACGAAAGAGCAGTGAGATGTTGTGCAGTGCAGGAGCAGGCGATATCCACCACCGTATTAGATCTAATACGTTAAGGCAGATGACTCTCAGTTCGAGAAGCAGCCCATAATGCTCTGCATCTCGCAGATTATCGGAACCCAATTTGTTCACGTTTTGTACGTCACTTATCGTGATTGTTTTGATGGAATATTGCAAGTTAACCGGTTGGCAAAAGCTTCCACAATTTAAGTAGAATACCTTTGAAAAAGACGACGTAAAAAAGACAGAAACGTCGGCAATTTCTACATAACCGTAAATGATTGATTTTATGTCCTTCCCCCGACATCCTTTTTCTCCTGGAAATTACAATTGTAGTTTGTTCTTTGGAAAAGTTGCCGAGTCGAAATTACCTCAAAAAAATGAAAACCCACCAAAAAAGAATATGTTAAAAATCAAAAAAATTGCAGAAGCAAAGAACGTGACAAACAACACAATAAGAAAATTGAAAGAGATTGAGATTAGTATTTCGAATACTAGAGAGATGAGAACTTTTTTCTTGTTTCTAAAAATGTGTTTGAATGCAGAGAAGAAATTTCCTAAAAGTAATTGGAAACCCATTTCTTCAGTTTAAACTGAATCAACGATATAGCCTAGAGCAGCGTTTTGTGAACTATGTCGCTAGTAGCATTGAAAAAGACGTAAAATGGACGTGGATACGTCGGAAATTTTCGCCTAATCGTGAAAGATTGACTTTGTGTCTTCTTCCCGCAACTTTTTTCTTCTTGAAATTATAGTATTCTTTACTTTAGATAAGGTTAATTTTGAGTAAAAAAATACATTATATCTAATTCTCCATTAGGTATTAAAATTTAGAGCAATGACAAAAATATATTTAAACTAAAATGTTGTGAACAACAAAAAATTTCAAAAAATTAAACGAAACACGATGAAAAGCACGAAAAGAAGAAAATACAGAATAAGAGGTTATGGACAAAATAATGCCCAAAAAAATTAGATCGTTAAAAGTACAAATTTGCAAAAGAAGGTTCTTTTTCGTACGAAAAATCCTATATTTGAAGAATTATTGCTTCAAAGAAAGGAGCCGTTTTGGCAAAAAATGCTTTATTTCAAGTCAAGTTACTCTTTTACATTATTTTTACAGTTTATTGTTTGGAAACGTTTAATTTTACCAATGAATAAAAGATAGCAATCTAGATTAATTAAAAACATATGGATGGTAAAAACAAAAAATTCATGAAACGTGATAAGGATTCGAAATATTAAATTATGAACAAAAAAATTATAGTAAAAAATAACTTTAATTGAAAAAAAAACATGAAAAGCATCGGAGAAAAAATATGGAATATGCAGAAAATAAAAAAAAATATATTGTAAAGAGGTAGAAGCACAAATTTAGAATATCTTAATTTCAGTACAAAGTCGTGCAAAAACTTTCAAAAATTTGGTAAAAAAGGTTTTTTTGCGGACTAAAGTTTTTCCAATAAAAGTGGACTTGGTTCGTGCTGTAAAATATCCATTTCGGATCACAACCGTATAAAAAAACTTTAAAAATTAAGGACTATTAATCGTTAAAAAATACAGTTTTGGGACAAAATTGTCTTAATTTACATTATTACAGCTACTATAGTTTATTCTTAGGAAAAGTTCAATTTCGGGTCAAAATTACTTCGAAGAAATGACAATCTAATAAAAAGTCCAATTTACATTAATACAAAAATATATATGCGAAAACAGAAACAAAGAACAGAACACACACATACTGCAGAAGAGGTGACCAAGATTAAAAATTTTAAATCATGAACATTAAGAAGACAGTCATTTAAAATAAAATTTAATTTTTTATTTTGAATAAAAAACCACGAACAAACCCAAAGAAAAACTTGAAATATGGAGAAATTATAGAACAAATTTTAAGAGGGGTAAAAGCACAAATTTAGAAATCTCTTAATTTTAGGCCAAAATCCTGTAAGAACTTTCAAAACTCTGCAAAAAGAGTACTTTTACGGACCGGAGTTATCATAAGAAATCGATCTTTCGCTCGTATTGTAAAAGGGGTATTTCGAACCACAACCGTATAAAAAACTTTAAAAATTAAAAATTTTGAATCGTTAAATAACACAGTTTTGGGCCAAAATTGACTCAATTTACATTAGAGCTACTATAGTTTATTCTTTGGAAAAGTTCAATTTTGGGTAAAAATTACTTCGAAGAAATAAACATCTAATAAAAAATCCAATTTAGATTAATTCAAAAATATATATGAGAAAACAGAAATCAAGATCAGAGCACACACATCTTGCAGAAGATGTGACCAAGATATTAAAAATTTAAACTCGTGAACAATAAGAAGACAGTCATTTAAAAGAAAATATTTTTTTATTTTAAATGAAAAACCACGAAAGCAACCCAAAAAAAAACTTGAAATATGGAGAAATTATAGCAAAAATGTTAAAAAGAGTTAACAGCACAAATTGAGAAATCTCCTAATTTTAGGCCAAAATCCTGTAAAAACTTTCAAAACTGTGCAAAAAAAAAATTTTTTTTTTGAACCGGAGTTATCAATAGAAATCGATCTTTCACTCGTATTGTAAAAACTGTATTTCGGACCACAACCGTATAAAAAATTAAAAAAATACAAACTATTAAATAAAAAACCACGAAACAAACCCACAGAAAAAACTTAAAATATGCAGAAATTATAGAAAAAAAATGTTATAAAGAGGTAGAAGCACCAATTTAGAAAATCTCTTAATTTAAGCCAACATCGTGCAAAAACTTTAAAAAAATGGCGAAAAACAGGTTTTTTCCAGGACTAAAGTTTTTCCAATAAAAATCGACTTTTGATTCGTGCTGTAAAATCTCAATGTCGGACCAGAACCGTATAAAAAAACTTTAAAAATTAAGAATTATTAATCGTTAAAAAATACAATTTTTGACCAAAATTGTCTCAATTTACATTACAGCTACTATAGTTTATTCTTTGGAAAAGTTCAATTTTGGGTCAAAATAACTTCGAAGAAATAAACATCTAACAAAAAGTCCAATTTAGATTAATTCAAAAATATATATGAGAAAACAGAAACAAAGAACACAACACACACATATTGCAGAAGACGTGACCAAGATTAAAAATTTAAAATTATGGACAATAAGAAGACATTTAAAAGGAAATATTTTATCAACCGCATAAAAAACTTAAAAAAAAGAATTATTAATATTCAAAAAACCAATTTACATTACAGCTACTATAGTTCATTCTTTGGAAAATTTCAATTTTGGGTCAAAATTACTTCGAAGAAATAAACATCTAATAAAAAGTGCAATTTAGATTAATTCAAAAATATATATGAGAAAACAGAAACAAAGAACAGAACACACACATATTGCAGAAAACGTGACCAAGACTAAAAAATTAAAATTATGGACAATAAGAAGACATTTAAAAGAAAATAATTTTTTATTTTAAATGAAAAATCACGAAAGCACCCAAAGGAAAAAAGGAAATATGGAGAAATTATAGAAAAAAATGTTAAAAAGGTAACAGCACAAATTGGGAAATCTCTTAATTTTAGGCCAAAATCCTGTAAAAACTCTCAAAAATGTGCAAAAAAAGTTCTTTTCCGGACCGGAGTTATCAATAGAAATCGTTCTTTCACTCGTATTGTAAAAGCTGCATTTTGGACCACAACCGTATAAAAAATTTAAAAAATAAGAACTATTAAATAAAAAAAACCCGAAACACACCCAAAGAAAAAAATTGAAATATGCAGAAATTATAGAAAAAATATGTTATAAAGAGGTAGAAGCACCAATTTAGAAACTCTCTTAATTTAGGCCAACATCGTGCAAAAACTTTAAAAAAATGGCGAAAAACCGGTTTTTTTCTAGGACTAAAGTTTTTCCAATAAAAATCGACTTTTGATTCGTGCTGTAAAATCTCAATGCCGGACCAGAACCGTATATAAAACTTTAAAAATTAAGAATTATTAATCGTTAAAAAATATAATTTTGGGCCAAAATTGTCTCAACTTACATTACAGCTACTATAGTTTATTCTTTGGAAAAGTTCAATTTTGGGACAAAATTACTTCGAAGAAATAAACATCTAATAAAAAGTCCAATTTAGATTAATACAAAAATATATATGAGAAAACAGACACAAAGAACAGGACACACACATATTGCAGAAGACGTGAACAAGATTAAAAATTAAAAATTATGGATTTAAAAGACAATAATTTTTTATTTTAAATGAAAAATCACGAAAGCACCCAAAGGAAAAAAGGAAATATGGCGAAATTATAGAAAAAAATGTTAAAAAGGTAACAGCACAAATTGGAAAATCTCTTAATTTTAGGCCAAAATCCTGTAAAAACTCTCAAAAATGTGCAAAAAAAGTTCTTTTCCGGACCGGAGTTATCAATAGAAATCGATCTTTCACTCGTATTGTAAAAGCTGTATATCGGACCACAACCGTATAAAAAATTTAAAAAAAAAAAGAATTATTAATCGTAAAAAACACAGTTTTGGGCCGAAATTTTCTCAATTTACATTACAGCTACTATAGTTTATTCTTTGGAAAAGTTCAATTTTGGCTCAAAATTACTTCGAAGAAATGAAAAACAGAACACACACGTATTGCAGAAGACGTGACCAAGATTAAAAATTTAAAATCATGAACAATAAGAAGACAGTCATTTAAAATAAAATTTAATTTTTTATTTTAATTGAAAATCCACGAAAATAACCCAAAGAGAAAACTTTACATATGCAGAAATTATAGAAAAAAAATGTGAAAAGGTTAGTTCAGGTTAGTTCAAGTAGCAGAGGTAGAAGCACAGATCGTGCAAAAACTTTCAAAAATGTGCAAAAAAGTTCCTATCTGGACCGCAGTTTTCAATAAAAATCGTTACTAAACTCATATTGTAAACGTTCTATTTCTGGACGAAACCGTACAAAAAATTAAAAAAATCAAGAACCAATCAGTTAAAGAAACACAGTTTTGAGCTAAAAGTATTTCCTGATAATGTAATTGTACATTAAATTGTTGGAAAAGTTCAATTTTGTTTAAAACTTATCTGAAAATATTGCAAACACAATTAAGAAAAAAAAATGATAGAACAAAAAGTGAATAAAAATATTTTTGCTTACAAAATTAGTTATACAATTCATCTATATGAAGTATCTTGAATACCTTGGCGCCCACCCTGGTATACCTGTTTTATTGATTGTGAAGAATGGTAAAATACAGGGAGTGTCTTTTATGGGATTCCTCCATTGCTATCTCCTAAACCGTAACAGTTACAAGATCACTTAAAGTAGAAAAAGTTGCTTTGTGTTGAGTTTTTTTAAGATTCCACTTCGAGGTTTCCACATTTTCACTGATTTCCGAGTTATTTGGAAAAACGTGAATAATATAAGACTGTGAAGGCGTCCTCGGCCGGTAAAAATAAAATATAAAGTGTTTTCCAGGCTTTGAGGCCGTGGTCTAATGGAATTTCTTCCTGACGTTTCGTCTTCAGCTGCGGCAGACATTATCAAAGACGATGAGGGAATTGGCGAAGGGATCTGCCGTGCTTCCCGACGTCGACTGATTCGACTGTGGTGAGCAGCATGGTATCATAAATAATTCCCCAAATTGAAAAATACATAGGCGTGATATCGGGAGAACGAGGGGGCCACAATATTGAGTCGTTATTCCCTATCCAATGGTTAGGTTTAGAGTAATTCAAAAACTTATGGTGAATGGGCTCACCATCGTGCTGCAAGTATTAAAAGTTAGTTAAAATTTGTAGGAGAAGATGGTCAAATCTTGCAAATCGTCTTCTAAGAAATTCAGGTACACATCTGCTGTTAATGTTCGAAGAAAAATGGACCCACTACTTTGGTATCCAATATTCTAAGCCACTCGTTAACAACAAATCTGTCTTAGAATGCCCTCTACGAAAACGTTGGTTAACTTGGGTCCAGTAATAATAAATATTTCGACTCAACCAATCGCTATTGGTAAAGGTTTTATTACATAGTTCCCATCAACTGTAGTGTATTAAATATTAAAAACATTGATGATAGATTCATTAGATAAAGGTGACCATAAAGCTACTCAAATAATAGGTTAATCTTTCAGGAATGACTTACGCTTTGGAAATATGAAAAAAAAATCCAGGGCCGTATTTAAGAAAATTAAGATGATAAAAATAACACATGTTGTTTCGTTTTTCTATCACAAATAGTTCACGAAACTACAGGAAATTGAAGTTTTGAGAAATTTTCACATGTTCTCAAATAACGTGGAAACCATTGAAAATGTGGCAATAAGCAAATAATCCGAGGCTCAGGTTTATAATTTATCAACATTTAAAAAGCATGTCAGCAGATGATGGCATAAACAAATGCATATTTTCCACTGTGCTAACTCAGCAAAAAACCTTCCAAGCTCAACGAATTTTTATCGAAGATTCGCCCTTTTTGTTTGATAGCCATCAGCTCGAATTTCGCAGTTAAAAGGCCCAAATTATTTTAATCTTATTAATGTACTGAAACGGGCCATCGGAGTGGATAATTGTAGCCAACTCCGGACCGCAACTACAAAGCGCCACTGAAAGTCCGGGGTTCCGTTTTTATCCGTTCCAGTCGACCGAATAACGACCGGAATAAATAAAATAAACAGGTTCGATGGAAATATATGCGACCCTTTTTGTAATGGAAGAGGGAGCGCGAATGTGTTTCCAACTTTTACAACTCCAATTTAATCTCAGGGCTAAGATTAGACAGAAATTTTGCAAGCACATTGATGTAGGTTTTATGTACATTGATGTAGGAAAATAAGCTGGTTAGCAGAAATCTTGAGTTGATTCCCAAAGGCGATGAGGCAATGGGCGAAGTGATCTCCCGGGCTTCCCGACGCTGACTGGTTCGAGTGTGGTGAGCTGCGTGGTATTTATTCGCCTGACGTCGTAATGCAGTGAAGAGCCTGGGGTGGGGGTAGTGGCGGCGTGGGGTTTCGGCGCACTTGAAATACCTATGTCGTAGAACTTCCAGTCTGCATTTACAAACGTAATTTCCTCCTTCCTGTTGAAATTGTGGTCGTGTTTAAAGATCTCAGTGGCCTCTCTCGCTAGTTTCGGAGAGAAAAGCTCAACGAGAGTTCAACGAGGTAGATATAAGATATCCACCTCGTTGAAAAGGATGTCGTGGCCTTCGCGGAGAGCGTGCTCTGCTACTGCTGACTCTTCTCTTTCTCCTCCCTGTAACTCCTTTTGTGTTCCGTAATCCTCTTGTTAACAGTATTTGTGGGGCCAATGTATACCGAGCCACAGCTGCCTGAAACTCGGTAAACTCCGGATGCCGATACATACAACAGAGTCTGAGATCGGCCACTGTGGATTGGATATTGTAGTTATTCGTTGGATTGGGACATGGCAGCAAATTACACAACTATCTCTGTGCTGACGTTTCATTTAGTTCACTATTAATCTTCATCAGAGGTCAAGACAATTGTACTGCTAATGATGGCTACACTTTGGGTTACACACAGACAATCAAAATACAGAAAAAAATACACGAAAACACATTAAAATCTTGGACTGTATTCGTCTGCAAGGAGATATTTGTCTAATTTGCAGCGTTGTCCCAATTCGCCCATCATGTCCACCGATTACCTCCCTAGGACGCTACTTTCCTTATCAATTGTAGCTATTGCTGGTAAGCGGTAACCTCCACCATGGTAACCACCATGGTAAACGGGTTGCAGAGCGTTGTCAAGGTTTACTATATAGCCATGTTTGTAGGGTTTTCCTACAGAATTAGTGACGACCGTAAGCCAAGGAGAAAAATCCATCAGTACATGACAAAGATTTACAATAACCACGTGAATTGTTGAGAAAAGACCAAGCAGATTAAGGTCCTCGTAACTCACCAAAAGGATAATTTTCATCGGCACAGGTTGTATGTGTTCAATTTTTCCATCTTTCGAGTCAATTTTTCATAATTTTTCAGTTTAAAAGGTCATTAATTTTCAGTTTAAAGATGTGACAGATAATTGGAACATAACAATAATTTCCATAGAAATTGTATTCTTGTTAAGTTATTGAGCCTCATTTACACACATACCCAGGCCAAAGCTATTGTTGGGCCCCATTCATACACATACGTACACGGCTTAGCGTTTGTTGGGCCCCACTCATACAGGACACACGGGTCAAAGCGTTTGTTGAGCCCCACACATATACATTTCACCGTCAAGTTACCGAATTAGTTAAATTTCTGTAATGAATTTACCGTATTGAGTCTACTGTGTATCTTTCTCTCAAATCGCAACCAAAGACGGAACGCCTGGACATCCTACTCCACTATTTAAAAGCTCCCCGATGAAGGACCCTCCCGCGTAAAATCCATAGAGGGTGGCGCCCGAAATAAATTTATTACCAGATTGTACGTCAAACGGCCAACACCAACAAGCCCTTCTTCCCTCGCTATAATTCGCTAGAAGCTATACAGAGAGAAGCTGCAAATGCATTCCAAGCGTAAATAGGTCAATCAAAGAAATCTGATGGGTTTATTTAAAAAAACCTCAAGTAAACCATGGAATTAGAGCAGTGGGTCTGAGATAACAAAATTGAAATTCGAAAATGGCATAAAATGTTTCGAATTTCTTTTTTTATGAAAGAAAGAAAGGCCAATGTTATCCTCGACATTGTGCTCAAGAGCCATAAGTGTTTGTTGATGTTAGCTGGAAAGTGTAACTCGACCGTTTATCTAATTTATGAGTTTTTAAGGATGATAATCGCCTATGACTGTCTCAGAACATTAGAATTAACGAGAGGGCTCTTTACCTAAACCAAGCACCACACCAGCAGTTGTGATGCGACAGTTAGTGAAGCTTGTGTGTGTTCTTTTGTGCCTGGTTCCATATTTGAAGTAATTAGGTGAGTTTAGCTCTTTATTATTTCACTTAATTATGCACAATATTCTATAATTTCTCAATTAATTATTGCTATAAATATTGCAATAGTTTCTAATAAAAATTGTCAGTAAATGACTGACAGATGATCTATATTGTCTTTTGTGAAAGTTGACAGTTTGACTCTTTTTGTGTGAGTGCTCCGCGAGTTGATCCTTAGTACCTTAGTGCGCGCAATTTTCACTATCTACCATGGTAAAACTCTAGCTAGCTTCCGGGGAGGTATTTCACGAGTTGACCCTTAATACCAGTGACCCAGAACTGTTTTCATTTGTTCTGTTCTATATGAATATTGTCAAGACATTAACATGTCTTCTGTTTCCGATATCTTTTTCTGCTCTTATTTTCTGACCCTCGCAAGGGGGAATAATTTAACAGCAATTTTTAATTGATCTCTTAATTGCTGAATTAGTTGCCGAGATACTTATAGACATGTCATCCCGATCAGAGACCTACATGCGCCCATTATTGACAAATAGTCGGGTTTTACCTAGTGTAAGTTGTTTTACATAACTTTTAGTGCTGTTTGACCATTTTATAGGTTTTCTTAAATATATTGTAAAATGTTGTTTTATCATTTAAGTCATCCGACTGACAGCACAAATATCTATTAACTCTACACTTATCTCAGACAAGAGTTTTAATTCCATTGCTTGCTACGAGGGTTTTGTATGAACACCCTCTATAAATTCATTTATCGCATACTATATGGCGAAAAGAAACTAATCTACCTCCTTTACATAGAGGTTTATCTTTAGGTTAGATCTTGGCGAAGCAGTAAATATGGACTAAGGTATAACGTTAAATTTCCATAAATAAAAGCCGCCCTCATTTTCGGAACATCCATCACCAGGGCGAAGCCTCCAAAATCTAGAAAAATACGAAAACGTCAACAGGGGACCGATGTCTTGGAAACCCCATTACGTAAATATTGGATAAAGGCAAGAAAAATGTCCCGATGCAATTTTTATTTTGGGGGCTTTGAGGTGAATTTTATACTCGTCTAGTCGATACGGCTACATTTGGAATTTCCCAGAGTTTAGGTCTTCAAGAGCGATTTCTTAAAACTGTTGCTGTGAGAAAATGGCTACTTCTCTGAACCTTCAGGGGAGGCTTTTCTTTTCTTCGATTCACAACTATAGTCCGTTCAACTAAAAGTAAACGAAAACTAGACAAAAAGAAGCTCTGGTGAATCATCAAATTATTGCAAGAAACCATGCCAGTCAACCGGACTCGTAAACTCTACTTTTCAGTACGGCCTCACCGACTCTTTGAGCTCTAAAACAACACAACACTCCTTTAAAGCTTACCGCTCAAACATTGCTTATTCGAACTTACCAAGTAAGCACCAGCCCAAGGTCTGAATTCTCGAGATTCGATTAGTCAATCTTTGTGTTCGAATAATGTCAGTATGAGGTATGACCGTCGTTTACTTAACAGGAAGCTTTCAGATACTTGCCTACTTTGACGTCATTCAAAAAGTCGATTTCAAATAACATCACAACAGAGAAATATCTGAGAACTTGCTGTTAAGAATCCGTCAATTATCGTCATAATTCGAATAGTCAAGAATTCTTAACGGCAAGTTGTCAGATTCTTCTCTGTTTTGACGTCATTGAATTCATGTTCGAGAATTCGGGCTCTGGAGACGTCGAGTGCTCGAGCACCTAACAAAGTGGTTCTAGAACAGGAGGAACACTTGACTCTCTCAACACCACATTTTAATTTCGAGGCGCCTTTAATTAAAAATTACTAAAAAAAAAACAAATTTGAAGATTCTAATCGATCTTGATTGATTTTGTACTAAAATTGATTTTTGCAAAGACATGTCGATCACTTTTGACCAATTTTAGCGCTAATTGCACCCAAATTTCTCCAAAGGCTCCATTTCCGTTTTTTAATAATTAATTTTTAACGCATTTTGGTCCTAATCTGAGTTTTTTTAAGAACTTTTAATTTTCATTCCAAACTGCTTTATATGTCATTTCTGACTGGTTTTCGCCCAAATTCTAACCTGACTTTCTAGAAAAACAACGCATTTTTAGTTTCAGGCGTTTTTAGTCAAATTTTATTTTGCACTACTATTGAATGTCTTCAAAAACATTAAAATTTACTCTTTTAGATAATACGGGTCATTCTTGACCGATTTTAGCCCTAATTCTAACCAAATTCTAACCTGAACTAACTAGAACATTTCCAACGGCGTTACTTGAATTTTTTGACACTAAATGTTTTTAACTAATTTTGACTTTAATTCTAATCTGGACTTTTCCAAGAACCTTCAACTTTATTTGTTTTGTGCCACCTTTTAAAGATATTTCTCGAAATTCTAACCTGACTTTCTCAATAAACACCAAATTTTCATTTTGAAGCGCTTTTAGTACATTTTCATTCAATTGATAAATATAATTGAATAAAGAAAAAATAAACAAACCTGAAGACTTATGTCAATTTTGCCGGTTTTTGCGCTAAAATTAAATTCCTCCAAAATATCAAAATTTGCATTTTTAGGCACTGAGGGTTATTTTTGACCGATTTCAATCCCAATTCTAACCTAATTCTATACTGAATTAACTTGAATTTTCCTAAAACTCTATTTGAATTTTTGATCGAATTTTGAGAATTGTCTAACCAATTTTTGTTCTAATTCTAATCTGATTTTTTTCAATAACTTTTAAATCTAATTTTTTAATGCTTTGTCTCATTTCTCAGTGACGTTTTTGACCAAATTCTAACCTTACATGCTCAATAAACACCAAATTTTCAAATTGAGGCGTTGTTAATCACACTTCATTTATTTGGTCAAAATAAATTTTACTAAAAAAAAAGACAAATTTGAAGATTGGAATCATTTTTTCCTGATTTTGTACTAATAATGAATTTTCCCAAAAAAAATATATAAATTTGCATTTTTAGACAAGGTGGGTGCTTTTTGACCGATTTAAGCCCTAATTCTAACCGGAACTAACCTGAATCTTTCCACATTTTTGACGCTTTGTGTATTTTTAGCCAATTTTGGCTCTAATCCCAATCAGATTTTTAAATGCTTTGTGTCGTTTTTCAGAGGTATCTGTCGAAATTCTAACCTGACATTTTCAATAAACATCAAATTTTAATTCTGAGTTATTTTTAGTGAAATTTGACTTATTTGGTAAAACCTAATTGTATAAAAAAAAGTTGAAGATTTGTATACATTTTGCCTGTTTTTGTGCTAAAATTGAAATTCTCCAAAACATAAAAATTTGCATTTTTAGGCAATAAAGGTTATTTTTGAGCGTTTTTAGTATTGATTCTAAACCGAACTAACTTGAATTTTTATAAAACTCTACTTGAATTTTTTGAACCTTTGAGTATTGTTTTACCATTTTTGGCACTAATCCTAACGTGAAGTTTTTCAAGAACTTTTAAATCTCATTTTTAGTGCTTTGTATCATTTTTTAGTGACGTTTTTGTCCAAATTCTAACCTTACTTGCTCAATAGACAACAAATTTTCAAACTAAGGCGTTGTTAATTAAATTTCATTTATTTACTCAAAATTAATTTTACCAGAAAAAAAAACAAATTTGAAGATTGGAATCAATTTTTCCTGATTTTGTGTTAATAGTGAATGTCCCAAAAAAAATAAAAATTTGCATTTGTAGACAAGGTGGGTGCTTTTTGACCGATTTAAGCAGTAATTCTAACCTGAACTAACCTGAATCTTTCCAAAGGCTTTACTTGCAATTTTTGACACTTTGTGTATTTTTAACCAATTTTGGCTCTAATCCCAATCAGATTTTTCAATGCTTTGTGTCATTTTTCAGAAATATCTGTCGAATTTCTAACCTGACTTTTTCAATAAACATCAAATTTTCATTTTGAACTATTTATAGTGAAACTTGACTTATTTGGTAAAACCTAATTGTATAAAAAAACAAACTTGAAGATTTTAGTCATAATTCTAACCTAATTCTAAACTGAACTAACTTGGGTTTTTCTAATACTCTATTTGAATTTTTTTGAAACTTTGATTATTGTTCAACCAATTTTGGCTCTAATCCTAATGTGAATTTTTTCAAGAAGTTCTAGTCTCATTTTTAAATGCTTTTGTATCATTTTTCAGTGAATTTTTTGTCTAAATTCTAACCCTAATTTCCCGATAAATATTAAATTTCGTTTATTTGGTCAAAATTAATTTTACAAAAAGAACAAATTTGAAGATTGGAATCAATTTTTTATGATTTTGTGCCAATATTGAATTTTCCCAAAAAAAAATAAAAATTCGCATTTTTAGACAAGGTGGGTGCTTTTTGACCGATTTAAGCCCTAACTCTAACCTGAACTAACCTGAATCTTTACAAAGGTTTTACTTACATTTTTTACATTTTGTGTATTTTTAACCAGTTTTGGCTCTAATCCCAATCAGATTTTTAAATGCTTTGTGTCATTTTTCAGAGATATCTGTCGAAATTCTAACCTGACATTTTCAATAAACATCAAGTTTTCATTTTGAGCTATTTTTAGAAAAAATTGATTTATTTGGTAAAACCCAATTGTATAAAAAAAAAACAAATAAACTTGAAGATTTGTATCAATTTTGCTTGTTTTTGTGCTAAAACTGAATTCCTCCCAAATATCAAAATTTGCATTTTTAGGCAATGAGAGTAATTTTTTACCTATTTTAGTCCTAATTCTAACCTAATTCTAAACTAAACTAACTTGAATTTTTCTAAAACTCTATTTGAGTTTTTTGAAACTTTGAGTAGATACTGTCTAACCAATTTTGCCTCCAATCCTAATGTGATTTTTTTCAAAAACTTTTAAACCTCATTTTTAAATGCGCTGTATCATTCTTCAGCGACTTTTTTGTCCAAATTCTAACCCTGCTTTCCCAATAAATACCAATTTTTTAAATTGAAGCGTTGTTAATCATATTTCATTCATTTGGTCAAAAGTAATTAAACCAAAAAGAAAACAAATTTGTAGATTTTAATCATTTTTTCCTGAGTTTGTGCTAATATTGAATTTCCCCCAAAAAAAATCATAACTTGCATTTTTAGAAAACGTGGGTGCTTTTTGACTGATTTAAGCCCTAATTCTAACCTGAACTAACCTGAATCTTTCCAAAGGCTTCACTTGCATTTTTTGACATTTTGAGTATTTTGAAACACGTTTCGCTCTAATCTTAATCAGAAATTTTCAAAGAAATTTCAACTTAAATTTCTAAATACACTGTGTCATTTTTCAGAGATGTTTGTCGAAATTCTAACCTGACTACCTCAATGAATAGCAATTTTTCATCTTGATGTAGTTTTTAGTACAATCTAAATTTTTCCAAAACACCAAAATTTGCATTTTAGAAAAAATGCGTCATTTTTGAAGGATTGATAAAAAATTACGCATTTTTAGAAAAAAAAAGCATCATTTTTTAAGGATTGAATTTAGCTCCAATTCTAACCTGCAATTCTCCAAAGGCTCCATTTACTTTTCTTAACAATTTCGAGTAATTTTTAGCCGATTTTGGCTCTAATCTGAATGTTTCCAAGAACTTTTATTGTTTATTCTAAATTGCTAGATGTCATTCCTTCTAGCTTTTGGTCCAAGTGCCTACCTGACTTTTTCAAAAAAAAAAAAACAATTTTCATTTTGGGGCGCTGTAATCCTAATCTGAATTATTCCAAGTACTTTTATCTTTTATTTTTAAATGCTTTGTGATCTTTTTTAGCGATTCTGGTCCAAATCCTCACCTGATATCCGAAATAAATGCCAAATTTTTATTTTGGAGTGTTTACTCAAATTTTACTTATCTGCTAAATATCAATTAAAAGTACCAAACAAAAATTGTGGATTTGAATCGATTTTGACTCGTTTTGTGTTAGATTACATTTCTCAAAAACATAAAAAATTGTATTTTTAGAAAATGTAGGTCTTTTTTGACCGATTTTAGCCCTAATTCTAACCTGAGCTAACTTGAATTTTTCCAAGAAACTTCAATTTTCATTTTTAAATTATTTGTTTTATTTTTGAAATATATTTTTCCAAATTGACATTATTCTTAATAAACACCAAATTTTCAAATTGAGGTGATTTTACTAAAATGTCACTTATTTAATAAAAATTAAATAATACAAAAAAAAACAACCTTATAGATTTTTATCAATTTTGCTTGATTTTGTGCTAATGCTTAATGCCTCCAAAACATAAAAAATTGCATTTTTAGACAACATGGGTGATTTTTTACTGACTTCAGTCTAATTCTAACCTGAACTAATTTGAATCTTTCCAAAGGCTTCACTTGCATTTTTTGACACTGAATATTTTTATCAATTTTGCAAATTGGCTCTAATCCTAATCAGAATTTTTCAAAGAAATTCATTTTTAATTTCTTTGTGTCATTTTTCAGAGATCTTTGTCTAAATTCTACCCTGAATTTCTCAATAAACATCAAATTTTCATCATGATGCGTTTTTAGAAAAATTTACTTTATTTGTGCTACGAGTGTTTGGCGTCCCAATAAACTAAGTAGTAGGTGAATTAGCGGGATGGGGACAATCCCGCTAATTCACCTACTATTTACTTTATTTGTTAAAACCTAATTGTAGAAAAAAAAACAAAAATCTTGAAGATTTGTATCGATTTTGCCTGATCTTGTGCTAATACTGCACGTCTCCAAAACATCAAAATTTGCATTTTTAGACAACGTGGGTGATTTTTGACTGTCTTCAGCCCTAATTCTAACCTGAACTAACTTGAATCTTTCCAAAAGCTTCACTTGCATTTTTTGGCACCATCATTTTTATCAGTTTTGGCTCTAATCCTAATCAGAATTTTTCAAAGAAATTTCAACTTTCATTTTTAAATTCTTTGGGTCATTGTTCGGAGAATTTTGTTTAAATTCTAACCTGCCTTTCTCAATAAACATCAAGTTTTAATTTTGAGGCGTTTTTAGAAAAATTTCAGTTATTTGGTAAAACCTAATTGTAGAAAACAAAAAAAAAACAAAAAACTTGAAGACCTGTATCGATTTTGCCTGATTTTGTGCTAATACTGCATGTCTCCAAAACATCAAAATTTGCATTTTTGGAGAATGTGGGTGATTTTTGACTGTCTTCAGCCCTAATTCTAACCTGAACTGAAGGCTTTACTTTAATTTTTTGGCACTGAATATTTTTATCAATTTTGGCTCTAATCCTAATCAGAATTTTTCAAAGAAATTTCAACTTTCATTTTTAATTTCTTTGTGTCATTGTTCACAGAATTTTGTCTAAATTCTAACCTGACTTTCTCAATGAACATCAAATTTTCATTTTGAGGCGCTTTTAGAAAAATTTCACTTATTTGGTAAAACCTAATTGTAGAGAAAAAAAAAAACAAAAAACTTGAAGACCTGTATCGATTTTGCCTGATTTTGTGCTAATACTGCATCTCTCCAAAACATAAAAATTTGCATTTTTAGATAACGTGGGTGATTTTTGACTGTCTTCAGCCCTAGTTCTAACCTGAACTAACTTGAATATTTCCAAAAGCTTCACTTGCATTTTGTGGCACTGAATTTTTTTAACAATTTTGGCTCTAATCCTAATAAGAATTTTTCAAAGAAATTTCAACTTTCATTTTTAATTTCTTTGTGTCATTTTTCACAGAATTTTGTCTAAATTCTAACCTGACTTTCTCAATGAACATCAAATTTTCATTTTGAGGCGTTTTTAGAAAAAATTCACTTATTTGGTAAAACCTAATTGTAGAAAAAAAATCAAAAATCTTGAAGATTTGTATCGTTTTTGCCTGATTTTGTGTTAATACTAAATGTCTCCAAAACATCAAAATTTGCAAATTTAGACAACGATGTTGAGTTTTGTCTCACTTCAGCCCTAATTCTAACCTAATTCTAACCTGAACTAACTTGAATCTTTCCAAAAGCTTCACTTGCATTTTTTAGCACTGAATATTTTGATCCATTTTGGCTCTAATCTTAATAAAAAATTTCAGCTTTCACTTTTTATTTCTTTGTGTAATTTTTCAGAGAATTTTGTCTAAATTCTAACCTGACTTTCTCAATAAACATCAAATTCTCATTTTGAGGCGTTTTTAGAAAAATTTCACTTATTTGGTAAAACCTAATCGTAAAAAAAAAACAAAATCTTGAAGATTTGTATCGATTTTGCCTGATCTTGTGCTAATACTGCACGTCTCCAAAACATCAAAATTTGCATTTTTAGACAACGTGGGTGATTTTTGACTGTCTTCAGCCCTAATTCTAACCTGAACTAACTTGAATCTTTCCAAAAGCTTCACTTGCATTTTTTGGCACCAACATTTTTATCAGTTTTGGCTCTAATCCTAATCAGAATTTTTCAAAGAAATTTCAACTTTCATTTTTAAATTCTTTGGGTCATTGTTCGGAGAATTTTGTTTAAATTCTAACCTGCCTTTCTCAATAAACATCAAGTTTTAATTTTGAGGCGTTTTTAGAAAAATTTCATATATTTGGTAAAACCTAATTGTAGAGAAAGAAAAAACAAAAATTTTGAAGACTTGTATCGAATTTGCCTGATCTTGTGCTAATACTGCATGTCTCCAAAACATCAAAATTTGCATTTTTGGAGAATGTGGGGGATTTTTGACTGTCTTCAGCCCTAATTCTCACCTGAACTGAAGGCTTTACTTTCATTTTCTGGCACTGAATATTTTTATCAGTTTTGGCTCTAATCCTAATCAGAATTTTTCACAGAAATTTCAACTTTCATTTTTAATTTCTTTGTGTCATTGTTCAGATAATTTTGTCTAAATTCTAACCTGACTTTCTCAATTAACATCAAATTTTAATTTTGAGGCGCTTTTAGAAAAATTTCAGTTATTTGGTAAAACCCAATTGTAGAAAACAAAAAAAAAAAAACAAAAAACTTGAAGACCTGTATCGATTTTGCCTGATTTTGTGCTAATACTGCATGTCTCCAAAACATAAAAATTTGCATTTTTAGATAACGTGGGTGATTTTTGACTGTCTTCAGCCCTAGTTCTAACCTGAACTAACTTGAATATTTCCAAAAGCTTCACTTGCATTTTGTGGCACTGAATTTTTTTAACAATTTTGGCTATAATCCTAATAAGAATTTTTCAAAGAAATTTCAACTTTCATTTTTAATTTCTTTGTGTCATTTTTCACAGAATTTTGTCTAAATTCTAACCTGACTTTCTCAATGAACATCAAATTTTCATTTTGAGGCGCTTTTAGAAAAAATTCACTTATTTGGTAAAACCTAATTGTAGAAAAAAAATCAAAAATCTTGAAGATTTGTATCGTTTTTGCCTGATTTTTTGTTAATACTAAATGTCTCCAAAACATCAAAATTTGCAAATTTAGACAACGAGATTGATTTTTGTCTGACTTCAGCCCTAATTCTAACCTGAACTAACTTGAATCTTTCCAAAAGCTTCACTTGCATTTTTTAGCACTGAATATTTTGATCCATTTTGGCTCTAATCTTAATAAGAAATTTCAGCTTTCATTTTTTATTTCTTTGTGTAATTTTTCAGAGAATTTTGTCTAAATTCTAACCTGACTTTCTCAATAAACATCAAATTCTCATTTGAGGCGTTTTTAGAAAAATTTCACTTATTTGGTAAAACCTAATTGTAGAAAAAAAAACAAAAATCTTGAAGATTTGTATCTAATTTGCCTGATCTTGTGCTAATATTGCACGTCTCCAAAACATCAAAATTTGCATTTTTAGACAACGTGGGTGATTTTTGACTGTCTTCAGCCCTAATTCTAACCTAAACTAACTTGAATCTTTCCAAAAGCTTCACTTGCATTTTTTGGCACCAACATTTTTATCAGTTTTGGCTCTAATCCTAATCAGAATTTTTCAAAGAAATTTCATCTTTCATTTTTAAATTCTTTGGGTCATTGTTCGGATAATTTTGTTTAAATTCTAACCTGCCTTTCTCAATAAACATCAAGTTTTAATTTTGAGGCGTTTTTAGAAAAATTTCATATATTTGGTAAAACCTAATTGTAGAGAAAAAAAAACAAAAATTGGAAGACTTGTATCGCTTTTGCCTGATCTTGTGCTAATACTGCATGTCTCCAAAACATCAAAATTTGCATTTTTTGAGAATGTGGGTGATTTTTGACTGTCTTCAGCCCTAATTCTAACCTGAACTGAAGGCTTTACTTTAATTTTTTGGCACTGAATATTTTTATCAATTTTGGCTCTAATCCTAATCAGAATTTTTCAAAGAAATTTCAACTTTCATTTTTAATTTCTTTGTGTCATTGTTCACAGAATTTTGTTTAAATTCTAACCTGCCTTTCTCAATAAACATCAAGTTTTAATTTTGAGGCGTTTTTAGAAAAATTTCATATATTTGTTAAAACCTAATTGTAGAGAAAAAAAAAACAAAAATCTTGAAGACTTGTATCGATTTTGCATGATCTTGTGCTAATACTGCATGTCTCCAAAACATCAAAGTTTGCATTTTTTTGAGAATGTGGCTGATTTTTGACTGTCTTCAGCCCTAATTCTAACCTGAACTGAAGGCTTTACTTTCATTTTTTGGCACTGAGTATTTTTATCAATTTTGGCTCTAATCCTAATCAGAATTTTTCAAAGAAATTTCAACTTTTATTTTTAATTTCTTTGTGTCATTGTTCAGAGAATTTTGTCTAAATTCTAACCTACTTTCTCAATAAACATCAAATTTTCAGTTTGAGGCGCCTTTAGAAAAATTTCAGTTATTTGGTAAAACCTAATTGTAGAAAACAAAAAAAAAACAAAAAACTTGAAGACCTGTATCGATTTTGCCTGATTTTGTGCTAATACTGCATGTCTCCAAAACATAAAAATTTGCATTTTTAGACAACGTGGGTGATTTTTGACTGTCTCCAGCCCTAGTTCTAACCTGAACTAACTTGAATATTTCCAAAAGCTTTACTTGCATTTTGTGGCACTGAATATTTTTAACAATTTTGGCTCTAATCCTAATAAGAATTACACTTTCATTTTTCAATTCTTTATGGCATTTTTCAGAGAATTTTGTCTAAATTCTAACCTGCCTTTCTCAATAAACATCAAATTTTCATTTTGAGTCGTTTCTTTGAGAAAAAATTTACTTATTTGGTAAAACCTAATTGTAGAAAAAAAATAAAAAATCTTGAAGAGTTGTATCGTTTTTGCCTGATTTTGTGTTAATACTAAATCTCTCCAAAACATCAAAATTTGCAAATTTAGACAACGATGTTGAGTTTTGTCTCACTTCAGCCCTAATTCTAACCTGAACTAACTTGAATCTTTCCAAAAGCTTCACTTGCATTTTTTAGCACTGAATATTTTGATCCATTTTGGCTCTAATCTTAATAAGAAATTTCAGCTTTCATTTTTTATTTCTTTGTGTAATTTTTCAGAGAATTTTGTCTAAATTCTAACCTGACTTTCTCAATAAACATCAAATTCTCATTTTGAGGCGTTTTTAGAAAAATTTCACTTATTTGGTAAAACCTAGTTGTAGAAAAAAAAACAAAAATCTTGAAGATTTGTATCGATTTTGCCTGATTTTGTGCTAATATTGCACGTCTCCAAAACATCAAAATTTGCATTTTTAGACAACGTGGTTGATTTTTGACTGTCTTCAGCCCTAAATCTAACCTGACCTGAATCTTTCCAAAGGCGTCATTTGGATTTTTTTGGCACCGAATATTTTTATCAATTTTGGCTCTAATCCTAATCAAAATTTTTCAAAGAAATTTCAACTTTCATTTTTAATTTCTTTGTGTCATTGTTCAGATAATTTTGTCTAAATTCAAACCTGACTTTTTCAATAATCATCAAATTTTCATTTTGAGGCGTTTTTCGAAAAAATGTACTTGTTTGGTAAAATCTACTTATAGAAAAAAAAAAAACAAAAAACTTGAAGATCTTGCTCGATTTTGCCTAATTTTCTGTTAATATTGAATGTCTCCAAAACATCAAAATTTGCATTTTTAGAGAACGTCGGTGATTTTTGACTGACTTCAGCCCTAATTTTAACCTAATTCTAACCTGAACTAACTTGAATCTCTCCAAAAGCTTCACTTGCATTTTTTGGCATCGAACATTTTTATCAATTTTGGCTCTAATCCTAATCAGAATTTTTCAAAGAAATTTCAACTTTCATTTTTAATTTCTTTGGGTCATTGTTCGGAGAATTTTGTCTAAATTCTAACCTGACTTTCTCAATAAACATCAAGTTTTAATTTTGAGGCGTTTTTAGAAAAATTTCACTTATTTGGTAAAACCTAATTGTAGAAAAAAAAAACAAAAAACTTGAAGACTTGTATCGATTTTGCCTGATCTTGTGCTAATACTGTACAAAACATCAAAATTCTAACCTGAACTAACTTGAATCTTTCCAAAAGCTTCACTTGCATTTTGTGGCACTGAATATTTTTAACAATTTTGGCTCTATTCCTAATCAGAATTTTTCACAGTTACACATTTTTCAATTTTTTGTAGCTTTTCTCAGAGGATATTGTCTAAATTCTAACCTGCCTTTCTCAATAAACATCAAATTTTCATTTTGAGTCGTTTCTTTGAGAAAAAATTTACTTATTTGGTAAAACCTATTTGTAGAAAAAAAATCAAAAATCTTGAAGATTTGTATCGTTTTTGCCTGATTTTGTGTTAATACTAAATGTCTCCAAAACATCAAAATTTGCAAATTTAGACAACGAGGTTGATTTTTGTCTGACTTCAGCCCTAATTCTAACCTAATTCTAACCTGAACTAACTTGAATCTTTCCAAAAGCTTCACTTGCATTTTTTAGCACTGAATATTTTGATCCATTTCGGCTCTAATCCTAGTAAGAAATTTCAGCTTTCATTTTTTATATCTTTGTGTAATTTTTCAGAGAATTTTGTCTAAATGCTAACCTGACTTTCTCAATAAACATCAAATTTTCATTTTGAGATGTTTTTAGAATAAATTCACTTGTTGGGTACATTCTAATTGTAGAAAATAAAAAACACAAATCTTGATGATTTGTATCGATTTTGCCTGATTTTGTGCTAATACTGAATATTTCCAAAACATCAAAATTTGCATTTTTAGACGATATGCGTCATTTTTGTTGGATCGATTTTAGCTCTAATTATAAGCTGCATTTCACCAACAGCTCCATTTACATTTTCTAACATTTTGAATAATTTTTAGCTGATTTCGTCTCCAATCTGAATGTATATCTGAATTTTTCCAGAAAGTTATAACTTTAATTTTGAAATGCTTTGTGTGATAAATCAGCGATTTTGTTTCAAATTCTCACCTGACTTTCTAAGTAAATACCAAATTGTTATTTTGAGGCTTTTATTCAAATTTTACTTATTTGCTATCAATTAAAATTACCAAAAAAATAATGAAGATTTGAATCGATTTTGAGGGGATTTGTGCTAGATTAAATTTATCCAATCAAAATTTACATTTTTAGACAAAGTATGTTATTTTTACCGATTTTGCCTCTAATCCGAATTAGAATTTTCCAAGAACTTTCAATTTTCATTCTAGACTGCTTCATGTTATTTCTGACTAGGTTTTGGTTCCAATTCTAACCTGAAGTTTTGAAACGATTTTAGTCAAATTTTACACAATTTGTAAGTATATTTAAATAAATTTTGTGCTAAATTTCGTGCTCGATTTTGTGCTAAAATTGTATTTCTCTATGCAAAACATTGAAAATTTGCATTTTTATATTAGAAATATTCGTCACTGATGCCTAAAGTTGTTGTTACTAATTGCTTACCCGATGACTTTGAATCAATTCTGGCGAGGGAGAACGTTCCATGGGCTTTTCTAGCCCATGGATCACCTTGTCACTTGGTTCATGGGTTCCACCTCAGGTCAATACTGTTTATTATTCCTTTTTGACATTTTTGTTTAACACTAGCACAATCTGATATGAAGAACAATGGACTGGTACAAACGCTATGGATGATCCCCGATAAGGATACATATAAAAGAAAGATTACATTTCTTTGTCACATTTTTGTTTACACTGTTTTAAACACTTTTGTGCGTCAATAGGTATAAAATGAGATCTAGCTATCATAGAAAGCAATAATGGCAGTTTTGTTATTAAATATGTTCAATGCGTACCACTTTGTGCAGCACATAACTCAAACTTCAGTCAAAAATCTCTTTTAGTTCTCCATATTGCTTTTCGTTTCATCATTCTCCACGAGTTGGTTTAGCAATTAGGACTTTTACATAAATAGACTAGTGTCTTCACATGTCTCCACATGATAACACTATCATGATGCAACAATCACGATCTAAGAGTTTCTTGCCAGACATTTTTCGGAAATAGTATTAAGAAGTGTAAAGGAGAAACTTGACTGGTCGATGACAAAGTTTATTTGAGACCAGGAAACCTGGTGACTGTTCCTGATCCCTATACAATGTCTGTCAATTCAAATAAATTTGAATAAATTTGAAAAATTGCTGTCTCTGATTTTATTGTGTTATTGTTTTAAAGTGATTGTTGTCAACAAGCCAACAACAACAGTCTTGACAGCTGGGCTTTCTGGTGATTGCTACGAGACTAAAATATTGGTTTCTGCCGATTTGTGAGATGCAACAACAACAGTGTTGACAGCTGGGCTTTGTAGTGATTGCTACGAGACTGATTTCTGCTGATTTATGAGATGCACAAAGAAAATCTACGAAAGAAATTGCAAAAAAATTACATGGCAACTACAGCAGTTCGATTACCAAGATGAATTCTCAATCTATCAGTGAGAAGGTAATGTTAGCATACTACTATTAAACAAAATACCAGACTGAGGGCTTCTACAAGTTAAAACACCATTTTCCTGTATGATCTTTACATATCTCGAAGTTATCGACTTATCGACGCTGACAGCCTTCTTGAAAAGGAAGAATGCGAACTCACTTATGATGGGCTGATGAATGATTTTCCTTTAGATAGGTTACTTCAGAGAGAGAGACTCATTTCTTAGAATCAAATACTGAATTCTTTAATTTAAGTCCAACAAACAAAACTCCTTCACATTTATTTTTAAATTATTGAAGCAGGAAATCTCTAAATGAGGCAGCGGGCACTATATCCAAATGGACGACGATTAAATCTATAAAATCCAAGGTTCTTTAGAAAACCATGAGAAGAACATCCTCAACTTTACTATGGGTTTTCTAGGGCTGAAAAGGAATGGAAAAGGCGTCGTCGATGGTAGCAGAAAGTTATGTCAAAGACTAAGCAAAATATCAAATATTTCGGGGTTAGTTGAACAATAGCTACTCTTAATAATAATAATACAAAAAAACAAGCCGATACCGGTAACCACTCAGAATTGTAAAAATTGTACTCTAAATAAATAAATATCTATGTGGTAATTAGCCAGAAATAGACATGTCGTACAAAATATTTTATAATATAAATACAGCTAACTCAATGTTTTATGCATCGTTTGAAACGAAATTTTTACAAGTCAGAATACTCGAACTTTGTTTTTCTTTGTATTCAAATTCATTTATTTTTCATGTAAATCCACACCGTATTCCTGCACACGCTTAGTATTAATTTCGTCAACTTGGACGGCAATTTTGGTTACACATCGGCAGCTTAAAAATGAGTTTCGTAAAGCGTAAGAAACTGGAATCAAAAAAAACCGGTAAGCGGCTTCATTTAGCTTTTAATCTCTAACACCTAAAGTAGAGCATCGGGCACTGTAACATAAATGAACATTCCAGGGAAATCGCCTCACAGACACTCAATACTAAACAGCAACAACTATGAGAAGGTCTTCAAGGAATCGGTCGAGAATCCGGAATCCTTTTGGGCGAATGTGGGCACTTTGGTCAGCTGGTCCAAGCCTTGGAAGAAAGTGCTGGACAACAGTCGCGAACCTTTTACCAAATGGTAATTTCAAGCATCTTCTTCAATGCAGGTATATCCAGTTTTTCTTCAGGTACGTGGGCGGTGAGATAAACGCTTGCTACAATGCGGTGGACCGCCATGTGGAAGCTGGAAACGGAGCAAGGGTGGCCCTGATCTACGACAGCCCCGCAACTGGAGTATCCAGAAAAATCACTTATTCAGAGCTCCAGGAGAAGGTATCCAGGCTTGCGGGGGTGCTGGCAAGATATGGCGTTGAAAAAGGAGACAGGGTGCTCATCTATATGCCTCTAATTCCTGAGACTGTTATGGCAATGTTGGCTGTTGCCAGGCTGGGAGCGATACACTCCGTGGTTTTTGGAGGTGACAGATCTAATTTCGAAAAAAGTTTTTGAGTATCAGATGAGAGTTTTTTCAGGTTTTGCTGCAACCGAACTGAGCACCAGAATAATGCACGCTGAGCCGAAGGTCATTATTGCAGCCAGTTGCGGTGTGGAACCAAATAAAATACTAAAGTAAGTTCAAATCAATTCTTTATGTGTCGTTATGTTAGATTTGATCTCTTACTTTTTTCCACTTTTGCATCTAAGTGTTCGGTGTACGCCCCCTCTAGTAAGACGTGCGGCATTTCATTAAAAAACCCCTTTTGGAAAAGGTTAAAATTGATGAAATAGAAAAACTATTTTTAACAGTAGTATTGTAATATGCGTTTTTTCGTGTTCTTTGAATTGAGTGGGTGTTGTAGTATAGGTGTTGTCGGAAAAGGAGATTAATGGTTTAGTTGTTCACTTAAGGAGACCCTCATAAGAGATCGTTCAGGGTTACCTTCACATTAAGACATCCAAGATTTACCAGTAATTTGAGGCTGATGACCAGATCTTCTGTGATGTCAAGTCTATTAAATGTTCTTTATGTAAGTGCTATGCTATCCGGGTATGGAAAATTTTAAATGTGTGGCCCGCAAATATGAGAACATGCGATCGTGGCAATTCAAAAGATGCAAGTGCAACCCGTTTTGCCGTGCCCAACTCTAGTTCGTAAACCGAAAGGTTTTGGCTAGAGAAGGGCAAAAGTGGAAATTTTCAAATTTTTACAATTGGAGAAATTACCTGAAAGTTTCCGGAAACTTTCCGAAAGTTTATTTCTTTTAAGCACTCTCTAAAGTTTCGTAATTGGAAAGTTTCAAAGCGGAAACTTTCCGCTGGGCCCGATACTAGTTGGTAGACAGAAAGGTTTTTCGCTAGAGTTGGATAGGACTACTAGAAAGTTTCCGGAAATTTTCCAAAAAATTGTTTTTTTTTCTTACTAGTTATTACTATTTTAATATTATTTCCAAAGCAGCAGGAAACCAGAGAAAAATGCATTTTGCTCTCGCTATCTCATCTTTGCGCCTGCTCCGAAGATACGAAAAAAACATTTCAGTGTCAAATATTTTTTTAATTTTATTAGTTTAGAATGCTCCAATAGCACAAATTTCCTTGAGTCGTTTCTTACCTTCTCGGAAAGCGGAAATTTTTTGGCGTGCCCAACTCTAGTACGCAGACCGAAAAGTTTTGGCTAGAGTTAGGGAAAACTGAAAATTTTGACAATTGGGGAAGTTACCTGAAAGTTTCCGGAAACTTTCCGAAAGTTTATTTTTTTGGTTACTGGTTATTACTATATAATTATTACTTCCAGATCAGCAAGAAACCAGAGGACAATGCATTTTACTCTCGCTATCTCATTTCTTCACGTGTCCGGAAGTTACGAAAAACATTTTAATGTTAAATATTCCTATCTCGGAAAGTTTCGTAATTGGAAAGTTTCAAAGCGGACACTTTCTCCGTGCTCGATACTAATTGGTAAACAGAAAGGTTTTGGCTAGGGTTTGGCACAGCTGTAAATTGTGACAATCGGACAACTAGAAAGTTTCCGGAAATTTTCCAATAATTTTTTTTTTTACTGATTATTACTATGCTAATATTATTTCCAGAGGGGCAAGAAATTAGAGAAAAATGTATTTTCCTCTTGTTATCTCCCTTTTGCGCCTGCTCCTAAGATACGAAAAAGATTTCAGTGCCAAATATTTTTTTTTTATTTTATTAGTTTACAATGCTCCAATCGCACAAATTTCCTTGAGTCGTTTTTACCTTCTTGGAAAGTTTCGTAATTGGAAAGATTCCAAAGCGGAAACTTTTCGCTGTGCCCAACTCTTGTACGCAGACTGAATGATTTTGGCTAAAGTTGGGCAAAACTGTAAATTTTTACAATTGGGGAATTTACCTGAAAGTTTCCGGAAACTTTCCGAAAGTGTATTTTCTTAGTTACTGGTTATTACCATACTTCGAGATCAGCAGGAAACCAGAAGAAAATGCATTTTGCTCTCGCTATCTCACTTCTGCACGTGTCCAGAAGTTACAAAAAACATTTTAATGTTTCCATCTCGGAAATTTTCGTAATTGGAAAGATTCCAAAGCGGAAACTTTTCGCCGTGTCCAACTCTAGTACGTAGACCGAATAGTTTTGTTTAGAGTTGAGCAGAACTGGAAATTTTGACAATAGGGGAAGTTACATGAAAGTTTAAGGAAACTTTCCAAAAGTGTATTTTTTTAGTTATTGGTTATTACTATATCATTGTTACTTCCAGATACGCAGAAAACAAGAGGAAAATGCATTTTGCTCTCGCTCTCTCACTTCTGCACGTGTCCGGAAGTTACAAAAAACATTTTAATGTTAAATATTTCTTCAAAGCGGAAACTTTCCGAACGTATATTTTTTAGTTACTGGTTTTTACTCTATTATTATTACTTCCAGAACTGCAAAAAACAAGATTAAAATGCATTTTGCTCACGCTATCTCACTTCTGAACGTGTCCGGAAGTTACGAAAAACGTTTTAATATTAAATATTTCCATCTTGGAAAGTTTCGTAAGTGGAAAGTTTCAAAGCAGAAACTTTTCGCCGTGCTCGATACTAGTTGGTAGACAGAAAAGTTTTTGGCTAAGGTTGGGCGCAATTGTAAGTTTTTGGCAATCGGACTACTAGAAAGTTTCCGGAAATTTTCCAAACCTAGTAAGGAAAAAGTTTTTTTCCTTACTAGTTATTACTTTATTAATATTATTTCCAGAGTACCAGAAACCATAGGATTTTACTCTCATTATCTCACTACTGCGCCAGCTCCGAAGATACCAAAACATTTCAGAGTCACATATTTTTTAATTTTATTAGTTTAGAATGCTCCAATCCCACAAATTTCCTTGAGTCGTTTCTTACCTTCTCGGAAAGTTTCGTAA
Source organism: Taphrorychus bicolor (assembly GCA_951812265.1). Lineage (NCBI taxonomy): Eukaryota > Metazoa > Arthropoda > Insecta > Coleoptera > Curculionidae > Taphrorychus > Taphrorychus bicolor. Next base: position 15,156,306 of record OX638305.1, read on the forward strand.
TTGGGAAGATCCAAAGCGGAAACTTTTTGCCGTGCCCAACTCTAGTACGTAGACCGAATGATTTTGGCTAGAGTTGGCAAACCTGGAAATTTTTACAAGTGGGTTATCTGAAATTTTCCGGAAAATTTCCGAAAGTTTATGTTTTTTATTACTGGTTATTACTATATTAATACTATTTCCAGAGCAGCAGGAAGCCAGAAGAAAATGCGTTTTGCTCTCGTTATCTCACTTTTGCGCTTGCTCCGAAAATACAAAAAACATTTCTAAGCCAAATATTTTTTTATTTTATTAGTTTAGAATGTTCCAGTCGCACAAATGTCGTTGAATCGTTTCTTACCTTCTCGGAAAGTTTCATAATTGGAAAGATTCCAAAGCGGAAACTTTTCACCGTGCCCAACTCTAGTACGTAGACCGAAAGTTATGGCTAGAGTTGGGCAAGACTGGAAATTTTGACAATTGGGGAAGTTACCTGAAAGTTTCCGGAAACTTCCCGAAAGTATATTTGTTTAGTTACTGGTTATTACTATATTATTATTACTTCCAGAAGCGCAAAAAACCAGAAGAAAATGCATTTTGCTCTCCCTATCTCACTTCTGCACGTGTCCGAAAGATACGAAAAACATTTCAATGCAAATATTCCGTAATTATTGGAAAGTTTCAAAGAAGAAACTTTTCTCTGTGGTCGATACTAGTTGGTAGACAGAAAGGTTTTTGGCTAGGGTTGGGCCCAACTGTAAATTTTGGCAATCGGACTACTAGAAAGTTTCCGGAAATTTTCCTAAAAATTATTTTTTTTTCTTACTGGTTATTACTATATTAATATTATTTCCAGAGCAGCAGGAAATCAGAGGAAAATGCATTTTGCTCTCGTTATCTCACTTTTGCGCCCGCTCCGAAAATACGAAAAACATTTCAAAGCCAAATATTTTTTATTTTATTAGTTTAGAATGTTCCAGTCGCACAAATTTCGTTGAATCGTTTCTTACCTTCTCGGAAAGTTTCATAATTGGAAAGATTCCAAAGCGGAAACTTTTCACCGTGCCCAACTCTAGTACGTAGACCGAAAAGTTTTGACTAGAGTTGGGCAAAACCGGAAATTTTGACAATTGGGGAAGTTACCTGAAAGTTGCCGGAACCTTTCCGAAAGTATATTTTTTTTAGTTACTGGTTATCACTATATTACTATTACTTCCAGATCCGCAGGAAACCAGAGGAAAATGCATTTTGCTTTCGCTATCTCTCTTCTTCGCGGGTCCGAAAGATACGAAAAACATTTTAATGCTAAATATTTCCATCTGGGAAAGTTTCGTAATTGGAAAGTGTCAAAGCGGAAACTTTTCGCCGTGCTCGATACTAGTTGGTAGACAGAAAGTATTTGGATAAGGCTGGGCGCAGCTGTAAATTTTGGCAATCGGACTACTAGAAAGTTTCCAGAAATTTTCCAAAAAAATTTTTTTTCTTACTGGTTAATACTATATTAATATTATTTCCAGAGCAGCAGGAAACCAGAGGAAAATGCAGTTGGCTCTCGCTATCTCACTTTTGCGCCTGCTCCGAAGATACGAAAAACATTTCAGTGTCAAATATTTTCTTATTTTGCTAGTTTAGAATGCTCCAATCGCACAAATAAATTCCTTGAGTCGTTTCTTACTTTCTCGGAAAGTTTTGTAACTGGAAAGTTTTCAAAGCAAAACTTTTTATCGTGCCCGACACTAGTTGGTAGGCAAAAACGTTTTAGGGTTGGGCAAAACTAAAAATGTTAACAATCGGGAAAATTACCGGAAACTTTCTTTTTTAGTTACTGGTTGAGCTACGTGTAATCAACGTCATAATACACATCATTAACTTTCTATTTATTATTTCCAGAGTAGTAGGTTACGGAAACCTGAAAAAATTGCATTATTGCTTTATCTATCTCACTTTGCACGTTTTTGAATTGCCACGCAATGCAATTCACAAGAGAAGTACAGTAATTGTCTGATGTTCTAATGACGTAGAATTGAAGAAGTTACCACCGAGATACACTCGTGAACAACAAAATGATATTGACTCACTTCTTCGTCCCGAAGCTTTCAGAGACAGATTTTCATCAACAAGGACTATTGTGAAAACATGGTGTGAAGCTCTGGAGTTTTCGACTACGTAATTATTAGCATCTCTAACATCTGAGCATAGACTTAAATTGTGTACAGCACAATTGGAATGGGATAGCGAATGGGACTCTGGTATCTTCATTTTCTGATTCTTCATAGAGTTGAGCACAAAAGTAACTTCATAAGTTATGTCACCCACGAAGGCTTTTTGAACAAAGACGGAACCTTGGAATCAAATTTTGGTTTCCTTTCAATGAGAAGTTTTTTCCATTTACAGATTCAAAAACATATAGTATTCCGAGGTCACATGTCACATTGGAGTGCTGACAACTTGCAAAGATATCAGGTCTCATAACTGTTAACAATGAGCACGTATCTAAAACTATTTCACAAACCTTCCACAAATTTGGCCATTTACTACTATACAAGAAACTAAATTATGCACTTGAGAGATCGTGACTTTTGCAGGTCTCAGATTCCTGATTTTTACAGGTTTTCATGATCAGTTTTTGCCCCAAAAACTGACTATCTGGAGTGTTCCTCATTTTTAGAGAAGTCATCATGTCTTTGAGCACCACACCTAGGTCTTTGGCAGTCATTTGGTGTGTGGCCTGGTTCGGCACAACTCCATGTGATGATATTGAGCTTGGAGGAGGCCCAGAGTTGTTGATAAAGTTTTGACATTGAAATTGCATCTTTTAGAAAACTGTCTTCAGAGTGAAGCTCTTTTACTTGCCCTAACCATGAGGCAGGTCTAGTAGTGTTCTTCAGAATCGAGAGCATGAGCAAGAGCTTGTGGTATGATCTTAAAAAATACTTTGGACACAAACCACACCCCTATCAGAAAATTAGTCACTAAAAGCATCTACTGCTCTTTCTTTCCAGTCACCATAATCACACATAGGATAAGCTAAATGCGCTAAACTTAATACTTCTCTTACAAATTTATGAATTGATTTTCCATATTTCAATTTTCTGCCTTTAAGCTGGATTTTGTAGACTTCCTTCATGTGGATGTCACCTGAAGACCTGGTTGGACCTGAGGACCAGTTGTTCCAACCAGTTTTCTAGGTTTTGCCCCTAACTAGACAAATAAGGTTGTGGGTTTTTGGAAGTCATGAAGTCATTAGCTAAGGTGCCAGCTTCAAATTAACGCTTAAAAGTGGACCAAGCCTTCTTCCCATCAAATGTAGGTGGATTCATAACGCTGCTGGCGGAATGATCTTCCAGTGGCACTTCTTGTGTCAACTTTGTCTTGAAAGTCTTCGAGATTTTCATTTCTATGATTAATTCCCTCTTTAACTGATTTTCTCAAGGTTATTAAAGGTTTTCCATTTCCTTTTCAAAAGGTAGTCTTCCTCTACCTCTTCATTAATTTTGGTTTAAGTCATTCAGGCTATTTGTTAGAGCGGCAGTTTCAAATTGCCACATAGAGGTCGCGCAAGCAATCTTCCTTTTAAACGTAGGTGAACCTTGACCTAGACGGGTAGAAGCATCTACCTATTTAGCTGTGTCAATTCCTCTTCACCTTTGTCTTCAAAGTCTTCAATATTTTCATTTATCTGATGAAATACTCTTGCTGTTCTAGGTTGTCACACATTTCTGCTGCCTGTTAGTTTTCCATTACTTTAAGCCTACTGTCCACTTTTCTTTAAAGGTTTTAAGAACATTTTTAACCTCTGCCTCTTCATTACTTTTGGTATGAGCCACTTAAGCTATTACCTAGGGCGGCAGCTTCAAATTTGCACTTAAAGGTCTACCAAGCGTTGTCCCATCAAATGCAGGTGCATTCAAAACATTGCTGGCCCAATGATCTTCCAGTTTCACTTCTTCCCTGGCCTTTTTGGTTGTAGCAATTCTTCTTTAACTTTGTCTTCAAAGTCTTCAATATTTTCATTTATCTGATGAATTCACTGTTTAACTGGTTTTCTAAGTTCTCACGCATTTCTGCTACCTGTTAGTGCTTGTAGTTATTACTTCCTTCCTATTGTCTAAAGGCTTTGAAAGTTTTCAATTTTTTTCTTCGAAGGTAGTCTACCTCTACTTCTTTTTTACCTTTAGTTTGAATCATTCAGTCTATTAACTAAGGCGGCAGCCTTAAATTATCACGTAAAAGTCGTCGAAGTATCTTCCCATCAAATGTAGATGGATTAATGACATTGCTGGTGGAATTCCTCTTTCACTTCTTCACTGACCTTGGCAGCTACATCTACATTTTTAGTTGTATCAATTTTCCTTCAAGCTTGTCTTCAAAGTCTTCAATATTTTCATATTTTTGATGAATTCACTCATTAACTGTTTTTTTTTTTGGTCTCGCATCCTTGCTACTTGTCAGTTTTTCAGAGCCCTTCAAGCCGGTTGTTCAAATTTCTTTGAAGGTTTTCCATTTTTTCTTTGAGGGTGGTCTTCCTCTACCTCATTATTACTTTTGGTTTGAATCAAGAAAAGCTATTACTTAGGGCGGCAGCTTCAAATGGGCCCTTAAAGGTCGATCAAGCCTTCTTCCCATCAAAGTAGGTAGATTCATAATGTTGATGACGAAATCATCCTCCAGTTTTACTTCTTCATTGACCTTCACAGGTACTCGCATATAACTTTTCAGATGTATCAATTTTTCTTAACCTTTGTCTTGAAAGTTTTCAATATTTTCATATAGCTGATTAAATCATTTTTGTTTTTTTAGGTTGTCACGCATTTCTGTTACCTCCTCTGTTGGAGGTTTTCTATTCTTTCTCCGAGAGTGGTCTTCCTCTACCTCTTCATTGCTTTTGGTTGCTTCGAGGCAATCTTTCAGATTTTTGTTGTTACTCTCTTTTTCATGTTTTTTACTTCACTTTTAAGCGATTGTTCTTTTCTCGGCACCTCTCGGACACACACACACTCGGACTTTTCTAAGCACCCACTGGCTATTAGATGGACATCCCACTCCTGACATTAACTGTCACGGAATGGCCGCTTCAACTCTTTTTTTTTTAACTTTTTATCCAAATTTCTTTGAAGGTTGTTTTTTACTATTCTTCGAGGGTACTCTTCCTCTACCTCTTCAATACTTTTCTGTTACTTTACGGCAACCTCCCAGATTTTGTTGTCATTCTCTGTTCACTTTTAAGGGTTTGTTCATTGTCTGTATCAACAGTTTAATATCATCTTCTGGGTTTCATCCATTTCGACTTGTTTTGCCAGCTTTCTGGTAAGCATCCACTGGCGGCCACGAATAGTAGAAGAAAATCCCATGCTTGACATTAACCATAACACCCTCTTCAACCATTTTCTTTAAAGACTGCTTACCCTCAGACCAGCTCGCCAGAAGTCATTGTGGTGAATGCCAGAGAGTGGAAAGTCACAATCACCACATTGGAGGAATACCGATATAGAGTGCTGTTGATATGGTCAGTAGACCACATCTATTTTCATCTGTAGGGGCCCTTTAGAGCGATTTTTCACAATCAATGGTTCAACGATAAATGGCTTTTTCTGCTTGAATCTGACGGTATAATAGAACCATAACAAGAACTACTGATCTTCAACCATTTGAACTAACCTGCCTTAAGCAGAGCTTATTTTAGGAATTGTTTTGAAGATGATATTCCTATTACTCTCTGTCACACGGATCGTAAAGCAAAAGAAAAGAATATGCAACTTTTTCTCATCTTAAGACAAGTTCCAGAATGTTCAAGACTGATTCTGCAAAACTTACAGTCACAGCGCACATCAAGAGCCACTTCAAGCACTGAATTTTGAGGATGACCACCATCTCAAAACCTATTTGTCTTAAATTGAGAATTTTTCGAGAAATCATCACTTCTCAAGGTCAGGAAGGATGAACATTTTTTTGACAGTACTCATTTTTTTCAGCTACATATCTGAACTGAACCACGCGATAAACATGTCCATCCACAAGCCTAGCAAATGCGTAGTTTTCCAGCGCAAGTCGATTTTCGTTGCGGATTTGGACCCCAACAGAGACGTGGATTGGGAAGAGGCTGTGAAAAATGTAGAAAGTGCCCCCTGTGTCCCGGTCGAAGCCAATGAACCACTGTACATTTTGTATACGTCAGGAACCACTGGTGAGCAAATTGCTATTTACTGACTTTACTTGTAATTTTTTGCATGCAAATTTCGTCTAGGTGAACCCAAAGGGGTTCAAAGGCCAGTGGGGGGGCACTTAGCTACACTGGCCTATACTATGAAAACGTTGTACGCCATGGGCCCGAATGACGTGTGGTGGTCTACGAGCGATTTCGGGTGGGTGGTGGGTCATTCCTACATGTGCTACGGTCCTCTAGTTCATGGAATTACCAGTGTGATATACGAGGGAAAACCCACAACTACTCCAGATCCCAGTTCTTACTATAGGTAGTTTAACATTAATTTGGAGACATTTCTTGTAAACTGTAAGAATTTGTAGAATCATCAGCGAATATAAAGTGAACGCAATGTTCACGGTACCAACAGTGCTCAGGATTTTGAAGGAAGTCGACCCAGAAGCCAAATTTGGAGCCGAATATGATACGTCCAATTTAAAACAGGTCAGTTAACCTTTCAAAACGATTATAATGACAAATTTGCCTACAATTACAGTTCAGTTAACAGTAACTGGGGTCACATACGTACAACGAAATTTATGGATCTTGCAGTCCCTAATTAATATTAATTCGGATAATGAACTTAAACGTTATACTTTTTATAGGTCTGGGTTGCCGGAGAACACATGGACATGTCGGCAAAAAACTGGGCAGAGAAAATATTCAAAGTGCCCGTTATAAACCATTGGTGGCAAACTGAGACCGGATCAGCTATTTCGGGCACGTGCGTTGGGTTGGTTAACCCATGTCACGATAGCAAGCTAACCACAGGGCTACCCTTTCCAGGCTACAATGGTTCGTAGCATAGATAATAACAAATTATTAGAGCTTTTTAGACCAATCGGATTTAGTTCAGGTGTTACTGAAAGATGGAAGCTTGGCGGACGTCAACGAACTGGGCAGAATCGTGGTCAAACTACCCTTGCCTCCAGGAGCCTTAACTACCCTCTATAAAGCTGACGATCGTTTCTATAAAACCTATTTCACCAAATATTCTGTAAGAATTTCCTCTACGGCAAAGAACCATTTATTAATACTAACCTACTTTAGGGTTTCTATGACACTATGGACGCCGGATACAAGGACGAAAATGGATTGGTCTACGTCACAGCTAGAGCTGATGACATCATCAATGTGGCTGGACATAGACTGTCCACTTTGGCTATAGAGAATATCGTATTGTCACATCCAGATGTTTGTAACGCTTGCGTAGTTTCTGTCCCAGACAAGATTAAAAACGAGGTTCCTTTATGCATGTTCGTAATGAAGGAAGGTGGGTTTAGAAAAAAATATTGTTAAGATTAAACCTTTTATCGTTCTAGTTTGCTTAAATTAATTATGCGATTTCTAGATGCCATTTTGAACGAATATATAATAGCACAAGAGATAGTGAGTATGGTTAGAGAGCACATGGGAGCTGTGGCTTCGTTCCGATTGGCTGTGGGTGTGAAAGCACTGCCAACAACCAGGTCCGGGAAGATATGTAGGAAATCTATTGCGGATTTGGCAAGGAACAAGATGAAGAAGGTGAGACCAACCGGTTTTTTGTAAGAAGGCAAAAAGGAATCTTCTTGTAAATAAAATTTGTTATTACAATTTTTCTTTTTCGCGGACTCTTTTAATGTCAAGGCACTTATTAGGATTGTCCTCGTGAGTTGTAGATCATTGAATTTCATTTTTCTACTCTTTTGTGACCTTTGTTATCAGAATTGTCAACAACTAGTTGTTTTATTCTTTATCCTCTATTTTTTCTTTCCTCGTGGTTCTATAACGTCTGTTATTTTATTTATCGTTATCTTTTAACATGACGTGTCATTTGGCTTATTCATCATGTTTGACTAAAAAGTGGTACTTTATAGTGAAGTTTCTGATTCTTCAATTTTTTGCTCTTTTCCACTGCAATTAATTCCCAAACCTGTCCCGTACTTTTTGATACTTTTTTAGGGTATAGCTATAAGTACCTAAATATTTGTTACCTACATGATTTGCGATTTTTTCACTTTTATTTTCTCCGGGGCTTTTGAGTACATTTTCTTGTTTATTCATTGTACCTCTTCTATAATATTTTTCTTTAGGTCCTTGTTTTAAAATTCTATTTTTTTCTTTTTTCGTGCAATATCTTTGCTTCATTTTATTAAAATATCTTCTATCTATATTTATCTACACGTGGATGTTAGTCAATATAAATATGTTCTAATGTCAAAAATAGGTTGGTCCCCTATCGCTTGACATATCTTTTTAACATTAAAAAAGGACAAAACGCGTGTTTGTAGCTGATATAATTATTGTTAAGCATTCCTCGTCCTTTTGGGGCTTTTCTTATTTATATGTCTCTCAAAATGCGTCTATTCCTACCTTTTTTACTTTCGAATTGTTGCTTCTTTAATTTTTCTTCGTTTTTTTCCTCCGTTTATTAGACTAATAATTTATTTTAAGAAAATAGATGTAAACGAGAAAATCTGACCGATAATTTTAATAACTCGTTTGCTATTCAAAAATCCGTTTCTGTAGATGAAGGAACAAAAAGGAGGCAAGTTTTAAATTTTCTTTTTGACTGAAGAACAAGAATTGACAGACAGGAATCTGTTGAAAATACACACTAAAATTCCTGTTCTTCAATTTTCTTCAAATTGACAACAGCTCGTTTTCAATAAAAAAAAAATTCGTTTTTCTTGGATATGAAGACACAAGAAAGAAATCAGGTTTGATTTTTCTTTTAGACTGAAGAACAAAAATTGACAGACAGGAATCTGCTCAAAATAAACAATAAAATTCCTCTTATCTAATTTCCTTCACATTGACAACAGCGCGTTTTCAATAAAAAAATCCTTTTTTTATTATTATAAAGACACAAAAAAAGAAACCAGATGTTCTTGATGATGAGGACATAAAAAAAGAAACCAGATTTGAATTTTATTTTAGACTGAACAGCAAAAATTGATAGACAGGAATCTGCTGATAATAAACAATAAAACTCCTCTAATTTTCTCCAAATTAACAAGAACTTGTTTTCAATAAAAAAAATCCTTTTTTCCTGATAATGAAGAAACAATAAAGAAACCAGATTTGAATTTTCGTTTTGGACTGAAGAACAAGAATTGACCGACAGGAACATGCTCAAAATAAACAGTATAATTCCTCTTCTCAAATTTTCTTCAAATTGACCACAGTTTATTTTCAATAATAAATCCGTCTTTCTTGATAATGAAGACACAAGAAAGAAAACAGATTTGAATTTCCTTTTTGACTGAAAAACAAGAACTGACAGGCAAGAATCTACTCAAAATAAACAGTAAAATACCTCTTCTCTAATTTTCTTCAAATTGACATAAGCTGACTTTCAATAAAAAAATCCGTTTTTCTTGATGATGAAGACACAAGAAAGAAACCAGATTTAGATTTTCTTTTAGACTGAAGAACAAGAATGGACAGACAGGAATCTGCTCAAAGTAAACAGTAAAATTCTTATTCTCTAATTTTCTTCAAATCGACAACAGCTTCTTTTCAATAAAAAAAAACCGTCTTTCTTAATGGTGATGACCCAACAAAACAAACCAGGTTTGAATTTTCTTTTAGACTGAAAAACAAGGATTGACAGACAGGAATCTGCTGAACGTAATCAGTAAAATTCCTCTTCTCTAATTTTCTTCAAATTGACATTTCGATACAAAAAAAAATTGTTTTTGTTGAAGATAATGACACAAGAAAGAAACCAGGTTTGAATTTTCTTTTAGACTGAAGAACAAGAATTGACAGAGGGATATGCTGATAATAAACAATAAAACTCCTCTAATTTTCTCCAAATTGACAACCGCTCGTTTTCAATAAAAAAAAGATCCGTGTTTCTTGATGACGAAGACACAAGAAAGAAACCAGATTGAATTTTCTTTCAGACTGAAGAACAAGAATGGACAGACAGGAATTTGCTCAAAATAACAGTAAATTTCCTCTTCTCTAATTTTCTTCAAATTGGCAACAGCTTGGTTTCAATAAAAAAGGCCGTTTTTCCTTGATGAAGGCATGAGAAAGAAACCAGGTTTGAATTATCTTTTAGACTGAAGAACAAGAAACCAGATTTGAATTTTCTTCTAGCCTGAAGAACAAGAATTGATAGGCAAGAATCTGCTGAAAATAAGCAGTCAAATTCCCCTTCTCTAATTTCTTTGAAATTGACAACCGCTCGTTTTCAATAAAAAAATCCGGTTTTCTTTATGATGAAGACACAAAAAAGAAACCAGATAAGAATTTTCTTTTAGACTAAGAAAAACAAGAATCGGCAGACAGGAATCTGCTCAAAATAAACAGTAAAATCTCTAATTTTCTTCAAAGTACATTTACAATAGCTCGGTTTCAATTCAAAATTCCGTTCATCTGGATATCGAAGAAACAAGAAGGGAACTAAATTTGAATTTTTCTTTAGACTGAAGAACAAGGATTGACAGATAGAAACCTGCTCAAAATGAATATGTAAAATTTTGTTTATGTAATTTCCTTTTATGTAATTTTCTTCAAAATTCATTGGCAAAAGCTCGTTTTCAATTAAAAAATCAGTTTTTCTTGATGAGGAAGACATCAAAAAGAAACCAGATTTTAATTTTCTTTTATACTAAAGAACAAGAATTCTGAATCCGTTTTTCTGAATAATAAAGGAACAGATTTTAACTTTTTTTTTTATAACAACATACATTAACAAGAGCTGTTATCCATTAAAAAATCCGTTTTTCTGATTGATAAAGAAACAAGAATTTTAATTGTTCTTTAAAGTGAAGAACAGGGATTGTCAAGCTGGATTGTGCTCAAAATAAACAGTACAATTCTGTAAAATAGTGTATTTTTCTTCACAATACATTGGTAACAGCTCGTTTTCAGTTCAAAAATCCGTTACTCTGGATGATGAAGAAACAAGAAGGAAATCAGATTTTACTTTACCTTTAGACTGAAGAACAAGAATTGACAGACAGGAATATACTCAAAATAAACAGTAAAATCTATTCTTCTATAATTTTTTTCAAAATAATTTAGAAACAGCTCGTTTTTAATTCAAACATCCGTTTCTCCCGTTTCTCTGGATATTGAAGAAACAAGAAGGCAACCATATCTGGATAGACTAAGAGGATAGACTACTAAAGAACAAGGCTTGACAGACAGGGATCTGCTCAATATGAATGTGTACTTTTATATATTTTTTTTCAAAATACTTTAGAAACTGCTGGTTTTTAATTAAAACTCCCGTTTCTCCCGTTTCTCTGGATGTTGAAGGAACAAGAATGGAACCATATCTGGATAGACTAAGAGCATAGACTACTAAAAAACAAGGATTGGCAGACAGGGATCTACTCAAAATGAACACCAAAATTCCTGATCTGTATTTTTATTGAAAATACATTGGTAACAACTAGTTTCCATTCCAAAAATCCATTTCTGTAGATGATAAAGAAGCAAAAAAATTAAACCAGACTTGAATTTTCTTTTAGACTGAAGAACAAGGATTGACAGACAGAAAACTGCTCGAAATTAACAGCAAAATGTTTGGTAACACTCTAAGCAAGCACCGTTTTTTGTAATAAAATTAAAAATATATAGAGTGTAAAGCTAAATAAAAGTCTTAGGGAAATCAATTACCTAGCATATTTTAAAAGCAAAACACCAAATATCTGCATATGAATTAAATTCTCATCATTAAAATTTTCAGATCCCCAGTACCGTCTTGGACCCATCTGTTTATAAGGAAATCGAGGAGGCACTAAGAAAATTAGGATTCTGCAATCCTTAGCACAAGGTTGTAAATGGTACTTAACTTAGTTACCTTATTGTGATATTCGTCTAATATGGTGTTTATAAATAAAATATTAAATTAATTTTGGGTTATTTAATAGCTGTGGAGTTTGTCTATCTTAACTGCTAAGAAATACCATAAAAATTTACTTTTAGCAGAATGTCCCCTGTGCACGATCTGATGTATTTGGGATTTTTATGAATATTAAAAGGATTGAAATTCATATTAAGCAATGACGAATTGTTACGGATTTTAATTCATTGGGATCTCTTTTATTTTTTCATGCATCTGCTTATATTATACAAGGTGTCCCAGTTTTTATAATCGATCAGGACTTGATTTCAGGAGTAGGTAGAAAACTTCATTTTAAGATATATTTTTTTATATAAATATAGATTATATTTTTCTTTGAATCTGAGATAAAAGCCATAAAGTTGGAAAAATATTTTGTTTCTGTTTTTTATTTGCCACCTCTTTAGCCTATGACGTGTTACACCATTGAGTAACATCTAGTTGTGAGTAGTGTGCACCCTGTACAAGCACAACCACAAATATACAATTAGACCCTAAAATTAATCAAAACCTCATTTAACCCAAACAAAAACTTTCATTTGCCAGATGACTTCAATAAACGGCAATAAATATCTTTATTTAGTTCCTGCAGGTAAATAGGTAGCCATTTATGTATATGCAACAACCAATAATTTATTCCATAACGGTCTCTCTCTCTGCCTTAATCATCCAATACGATTATTATTTATTTGTATTCTGAAGCCGGTTTCCCCAGATGATTCACAAAAGTGTCACTCATTCATTAATGATGATGCCCTTCTGCGAATACAACACTCTAAATATACGGTAAAATCCCCAGAAGGATGCCTGAGGCAGTCTGTAAATAAACCTGCCCCACCGTTTATCCTAATTTCTTTCGAGAGTCAATAGTTCCTTGATCATCAGTTCAGGGTTGCCCGTTCATTCAAAGTCGAAAAAAACTCCGAACAATACCTATAATGCCACATTAATCCTAGGCAAGATGTTTTGATTAATAACTAATAGGATTGGTGCAAGGTTGCTTTAAAAAAAAACATTACTAACTATGAAGTTTCCTTTAGAGTTGATTGTGTTGTGCTGGTGTCTAGCTTGCCTAGAATGTTTACCCCCTGGGGATAAATATGGAAGACAGATACCTTCGAATGAAGCGGTAAGTCAAATTATCATAATATGCAAATCGAATGATAATGCTATAAAAAAAATTAGCTGAAATTTATGAAAAAATACGGTTACTTGGTCGACGACAATGGCCAATCCGAAGCTATCTACTCTGAAGAAAATTTAAGCGCCATCATCAAAAATATGCAGAGATTCGGGGCTATTGAAGAAACTGGGTTTATTGACAACGCCACCCTCGCAGTATGTATTTTGTAAAAAGACCTTTGCCCTTAAAACATTTCTTAAACAACATTTAGTTGATGTCATCTCCAAGATGTGGAGTTGCTGACGTACTGCCCTCCAAGGACCGCAAAAGGCGAAAGCGATATGTTGCAGCAGGAGAAGGGTGGAACAAAAGACATATAACATATTAGTAAGGTTTTGCAACAAATAGCAATTAAGAATAAGAAGCTATATATTAGGTTGATATTTTCAGTATTTCTAATTGGTCTTCGAAACTCGGAGAAGAAGCCGTGGCTAGAAACATTCAAAAGGCCTTGGACATATGGGGAGGGTATGGACGTTTGACTTTCGCCAGGTCTGCAAGCCCAGACGCGGATATTATAGTGGCTTTTGGGAGAGGATATCATGGAGACAGGTCGGCCTAAACCATTTTTCCAGTGCATGTTTTTTGACTTAGTTAGAGTCTATCCCTAATTCAAATCTAAGACGGACTAAAACCAATGGAGCATTGATTTTAGTAAATAGCTGATGTCACCGTCTCAGCTGACCCCATTCACACACATTGAGTGTCTGTCACACTCTAATAACTGTTTATGTTTTGTTTCAGTTTTAGGGCGTCTTGGATTTGAGCTAACTGAAAGCATTTCTGACGATGTATTATTAAAAGAGAAGAAAGTTCACCATCGCTTCAAGAACAAGTCAGTTGGTAGTATTCGAACACTACCAACTGACGTATAAAAAACGTAAAATTGATATTTGACGTGAAACATCATATTAATAGCGTTTTCTTTTGGTAAAACCGGGCAGCACTAGTCAAGTTGCACTGTTGCAAAGTGTATGTTCTTTTGGTAGAACGCGTGCATATTTGTGTGTTCTATTAGATAACTGGTTGGGCCCGTTTTGAGTGCCAAATTTTTGTGTGTGCCGCACTCGTTAGGTTGACGCCTAATTCGTGTTCACTTGAGACTGCACCAGTTTTGCATGATAGTAGAACTGGTAGATAACTAGTGCAACCCTCATGTGAAACCATGTTTACCAAAAGTAAACGCAATTAGTTAAGAGATTTTTAATTAGAGAGATAAAGCATTTTTGCCGATTATATTATAAAAAGAAAGACATGTTCACCATCGTATCAAGAACAAGCAGATGGTAAATTTAACATATTAAAAGTTACTCACAATATACATTTCTCTTTAACGTTTCCTAATAAAAAGTGGAAAAATCTAAAGTGTTTTCCGGGCTTTGAAGCCGTGGTCCAATGAAATTTCTTATTGACGTGGACCGTGGTGGGAGTAGTGGTGTATGTCGTAAAACTCGCATCTGCAGTCTGCATTTGGAAACGTAATTTCCTCCTTCCTGTTCAGCCACAGCTATACGGCAGACCGATCTCAAAGGAAGAAATTTGACGCACTCAGTGCCACCAACGATTCGCCGGACACATTAAACCTCATATACGAAGAGCAAGTTGTAGTCAATTTGACTGACAAAGAAATCTAATTCAGACGGCTGAACAGAGAAGGATGGATTCGTCACCAATTGTACAACGCGTAAAACCACAAAAGAGCAATCTCACCTTTGCAGAAAGGAAAGCTCTGAAAGCCTTGAACGAAGACAAGAATATTCTCACTCTACCAGCAGATAAAGTAAAGGCAACAATAGTAATGTCAACATCGGATTATGAAGGAAAAGTCAGGACGCTGTTAGATCCCACCACCTACAAGAAGCTAACTCGTGATCCGACTGCCCGGATTCTGAGCACCAACAATTTAATCAAGGACGTGGCATTCGATCAAATAACGAAGCTTAAGAAAATAGAGACCTTGGAGGTTTACCAAAGATCCACATGCTGAATGTGCCACTGAGACCCATCGTGAGCACCATAGGAATCCCGATCTATGAAATCGCGAAACATCTTACAAAACTGCTGCAACCTAACATAGGAAATACTGACAGCAGAAAAAGACAGCAGAAATATCTCCAGGAGAACTTCTCGTTAGCTTCTATGTTGTGTCGCTCTTCAGGATGATACCTCTTAAGGAAGCCATGGAACATATTAACAAGGAATTTCCACAAAATATTGCCAAGTTGTTCCAACACTGCCTAACCACTACAAATTTCCAATGGAAGGAGTAGGATTTCTACGAACAAACTGATGGTGTAGCTATGGGCAGCCCCCTTAGTCCAGTAATAATCAACCATTTTATGGAAATTTTCGAGGCCAAGGCGTTGGCAACCGCAAATAAGAGGCCAAAGCGCTTGTTCCGATACATGGACGACACCTTTATTATTTGGAGCCATGGCGTGGGCGAACTTCAAACTTTTACACCTCAACTCTATCAACCCAAAAATTCAATTCACTATGGAGATAGAAAAGAAAGGATGCCAACCGTTTTTGGACGTCTTAATATCAAGGAGGCCGAATGGGCAGCTTGCGCACACCGTTTATAAAAAACCAACCCACACTGACCAATATCTCAATACGGATCAAATCATCATTCCAGACAGAAAAGGGGAGTCATAAAGGCTGTCCGTGAGAGCCAAAAGAATTTGTGAGATGGCTGATTTAGATATAGATAGCCGGCTCACAAATTGATAGAAGAGCCTTCTGCAAAAAGACTTGTTATATTCGTAGCAAATGAACTGCGCGCTGAGGCCGTGTTGGACGACAACTTAAGCAAAATTCCATGTTTGAAGTCGATTAGTCAGAGGAATGGTTCATGGAGGGTGGCCCATACAAGGATGCCAACAGAGTCCAGACCTGGGCATGTGATTTTGCTAGCAGGCATTTATGTGCATATTCTGTTATCAACCAGAGCTCTAATGCTTGGTGTTGGGGATGCCCTGACATCCTCAACATATTTAGCAATAGCAATTCATCACACGTACGTATTGATACGTACAGTGCAGAGTTGGAGGATTTTGGCGAACAAGAGTACTCTGGGTAGATGGGTGTTTAACAAGGTGGAGCAGTTTCTTCTTGAGGAGGTGAGCAAATGCACTAAAGATTGTGATAGTTTCTCTACAAAAGGCAACGAATTTTTTCTGCATTTGTTGGGCATTGACACCATCATGGTTATAAACCGCATTCTAAAGAGTATGTAGATAATATTCAACAGGTGGATAAACATGTTGAATGAGTATCAAGACTTTTCGAGGAGACGTTTGATGATAAAAAAAGGCATATGTCTTCACTGCTGACTGACTGGGGTTCGCATGGAGCTGGCTCACTTCACGAAACTGAGGTTCCTCTAGTGGCTTGGGGTTCAGGGGTCAAAGTGGAATTAAAAAGGCAGGACATAAAGCAAATTGACATAGCAGTCCGTGGATAGACGGGAAACTAAGCATCTGGAAAGAGCTTTTGGTTAGAATGGATATAGCAAGCACGAGTTGGATAGAGACATCCGTCCAAGGAATCTAGAGCGCGAGGAAGGAACAAGGAGAGAAGATGAAGAAAAGCGCGGATGGACTAGTCTACCATACATCCATAAAATAACGACAGGCTACTGGAAAAGCACAGTGTTAAAACTGCCTTTAAACCCACTCGTACAATACAACAGAGCTTGAGATCGGTCAAAGACCGCAGAGATCCCCTATCGGCACCCGGAATTTACCGAGTTCCGTGCAGCTGTGGCTCGGTATACATTGGCACCACTAAACGCAGTATCAACACGAGGATTACGGAGCACAACAGGAGTTGCAGCTGGGACAAACGCAAGTCGTCAGTAGCGGAGCACGCTCTCTCCGAAGGTCACGACATCCTTTTCAACGAGACTGACGATAGTGTCCGTTGAGATCTTCAAACAAGATAACAATTTCAACAGGAAGGAGGAAATTACGTTTCTAAATGCCGACTGGAAGCGAGCTCTACGACATACTTCAAGTGCGCGGAAACCCCGCGCCACCACTACTCTTACCCCAGTTTCTCCACCGCAGCGCGACGTAGGGGGAACAAATACCTCGGAGCTCCCCACAGTGGAATGAGTAAAGGTCGGGGTCGGGAAGGGGAGATCACTTCGCCCATTGCCTCATCGCCTTTGATAATGTCTGCCGCAGCTGTAGGCGAAACGTCATGACGAAATTCCATTGGACCACGGCTTCAAAGCCCGGAAAACACTTTAAATTGTATTTTGACCGGCCGTGAAAGCCTTCACAGTCTAATAAAAAGTGAGTTTAATATGTGACGTAAAATATCATATCTTTTGTTAAGGAAATTTCAGGCAGTAATTTTTCAATTAGAGAGATAAAGCATTTTTGCCCAGATCGCTAATATTATTTAAAGAGAGTCAAGTTCACCATGGCATCTAGATTTGGTGAGTTTGTAGTTGGTACTCATAACATGTATTTTCTTTTTAATTTTTAGTAATAAAAAGTGACATTGATATTTAAACGTGAAAGTAGTATATACTCATAAAGGAATTTCAGTGAATAATTTTTCAGTTAGAAAATTAAAGCATTTTTGCCATATTTGCTCATTTCGCCAAAAGAAAATCACGTTCACCATCGCATCAAGAACATGCGGATTGCACCCACACAGCAATTCTACATTTTTATCACATGACAAGAATATGCCTTTGAGGAGACAAAATGAAAAATTTCACATTCTCAGAACGTTCCAATTATGTTCCATGTCATATGATTATAACATGACTGACACATTCTTTAGTATAACTATATGTGATAAACATAAACGTTTATGTTTCTTTGGAACACTCATGACATGTGAGATTCATTTGCAAAATTATCACTTGGAAGCTATTAATATCATGTGAGAAGAATGATCTTGGCATCTCCTTTACAAGTTCTCAGGAGAAGCAGTCAGAGCTGTTTTGGAATTTGGAACCTGAAACCTAGAAACCTACACAGATGTGGGATTAGATCTATATTTATCATAAATTAATTAAGTACATGGATAAATAATATTTTACTTCAGTGCTTTGTACTTCCTTTAAAGAACTTTCAATTCCTTCACAAAACGTTTTTATCGTATTTGTTACTAGAGCTTCTTTTCAGTAACTCCCTTAATTGATATGTGTTATAAACATACCATTATGTTTTTTTATTGGGGGGGGATCCCTTTCAAGTTATTCTTCAAGGAAACATGACATATTCATACATTATGGTAATTAGTCCTGATTCTTGAGCTCTCCAATGGACTCATATTATAACATATAGATTATAATAATATACCAGACTATTTTTCGTTAGTAGTAGTTTCATTATCTTTTGCTTACATGCCCAAACTAACCTTTTACCCTAGATACCCTTTTGATGGTCCGGGAATGGTTTTAGCCCACGCTTTCTTTCCTGGTAACAACGATTCACCAGGATCCGAAGGTGATATACATTTCGACGACGACGAAAACTGGGCTGAGAACAAAAACATCAAGATAGAAGGAGAAGAACTAGAAGGCACCGACTTCTTTACAGTGGCCCTACACGAGCTCGGTCACTCGTTAGGGCTGTCACACTCAGACGTTCCGACCTCGGTAATGTTTCCATATTACAAGGGATGGGACCAAAATTCGAACAACATACTAGACTACGACGATATTTTAGGAATGTATACTCTATATAGTGAGCAGCAGAAATGTTGTGTATGATAAAAAAGTTTTGTTTACGCTTTTTTTGTTGCGTAAGAATAGTTCAAAGGAGGTTGAAGGATGATGAGTCAACGCCGCCTTACTATCCGCCTCAACCAGAAGCTACTACCCCAACAACGACAACAACCGTGAGGACTGAGTGGAGGCCTTCACATGCCGATGGAGCAGGAGGCCATGGCCCCCAGGACCCCACCAGAACCTGGAAGAGGAGAAATCCCTGGTAATTTATTTTTACTATTAGCCTTTATCTGGACTTCACGCTAAAACCCCTATCTGAATAGGAGGTAAAAAGTGTTGAGTCTGAGGCCATTTGAGTCTGACACTTTCCTCAAAGTCATTAAATCCACGCTTTTTAAGGTTTGGACCTAGACGACCAAAGCCTCCACAAAATCCCCACCGAGATGACGATAAGACAGTGCTATATGAGGGCGACGATGAGTCGGTGGAAGTTCACCAAGGGCATGACCCCCACAGAAAGGTGCCAGACAATAACTCGCCAAGTCTGCCCTATATTTGCCATGGACACTTTGATGCTGTGGCCACTCTCAGAGGAGAACTGTTCATTTTCAAAGACGAAGTAAGAGCTCTAAAAATATGAACAACCTTTAAAGCAACTTGATTTGGTAAAATTTTTGATAAAAGGCGATAAACGCACTTCTTACAACCGAATTTGAAGTCTGTTTCAACGATATTGCTTCTTAAAAGGCTGCAACCCACTGCTACCCTATATAATTAATAAAACATTGAAACTCGAATTGCTGATGGATATCTGAGAAACTAAGAACAATTTTTACTTATGATTAATGAAGACAGCTAAAATATTTTCTAAAACGTCTAGGCTGCAATTAGATTATTTTGACTTCTATGGAAAACTAACACTCTTCATACCTTTTTTAGTATCTGTGGAGACTAAGAGATAAAAATTATGTTACCCCTGGATACCCCACATTAATAAGGCAGATGTTTCCGCATCTCCCAAAAGAAATCAAAAAGGTCGACGCCGTATACCAAAGACCTGACGGCCACATTGTCTTGTTCACTGGCAACCGACTCTGGATTTTTAACGGTTTTGAGTTTACAGAGAACAGCCCGCAGCCTTTGAGCTATTATGGTCTTCCTGATTACCTGGATAGCATTGATGCTGTTCAAACATGGGGCCGGAATGGTATTATAGGTGATCACCAAAAAAAAATTTGTAAACTAATGTTTTCTACATTGTGACCAGGAAAGACATATTTTTATAAAAATGATCGATTCTGGAGATACAACGAAACAACCAAATCCATGGACCCGGGCTACCCGATGAGCATGGAACGCTGGAGGGGAGTTCCTACAGATTTAGATGCAGCTACCACTTGGAAAGATGGTATTTATGGGTATGCGACTACTACTAGCAGCTTTTTGTTTAATTTTTTTAGGTATCACATATTTTTTCAAAGGAGAGTTGTTCTGGAAATATGATAATAACTGGATGAAACCGGCAGACAACTCACCACTGCCAATAGGCCCAATATGGTTGGGCTGTACAGAAGAAGCTGGTGGAATAGAACGTCTTTTTGGATCTTAAGTGTTTCACTTTTAACTGAATAAAATATAATTTACTTTATCAAATATGACTTTCTTTATTGCCACTGCAACTATTTTCGAAAAATCCCATAGGAAACAGTTCTTATTGACAACGTCTTTAGCTCTTAGAAGTATATATATAGATATCACCAACTTTTTCGCGATACCTTTACTCTGTTAATGAAAATTTAATGGAAAAAAATCAGTCTTTGGATGTATAAAGATGGAAGAAAAGAAAATGGAAGTATAAAGTGGCTAAAACAACATGTTATAACTTCTTGTATACGAACTGGTTACCGAGTTATCAAGATCTAAAGCCTGATATATATTTTGAGTAAAAAAACAGCAATTTTGAAATCAAATATGATTAGTATTTCAAAATTTCCTCTTTTCGTTAGTCGAAGGTGCATCGAAAACTACAGCCCCATAATGAGTTTGGTATAACCGTATCCATTTATCTCCATGGATATAATGATGATACCTCTTCTCTGTTTTCTTTTATGGCCACTATTTCAAAGTTTAATATTTTTGTTAGTAGAAGGTTTACCGAAAACTGGGGCCTCTTATTGAGCTTGGCGTGATCATATTCACGACAATTTTCTGGGGGTCTAGGGCTTTACTAAGTCTTAAAGGCTTTGTAGATACCTTTGTGGGTATATTAAAAAACGTCATCTACAAAGCAATGAATTTGCGCCAGAAAAGGATGACAATGAAAATAAATTGACTTTTTTTTGCGTGCTGGAAGTCAATGTGGAGGAGAGCCAAGGGAGAATAGGAAGCCAGTATTGAGATGTGTTTCATATAGCAGGTACTCAAATAAACTGTAAAACCTTTTAAATATAGAATTGAATGCATTTTCGGTAGAAGATTTGGATATTTTACAGCAGAAGGTATTAGAGAGGTTTGCAGAGGTGTTCTCAGATAAATTGGGTACTTATAAAATCGGGAAAATTTCATTGCATTTGTTACCAGAAACCAAACCAATTTTTCTCAAACATAGGCCTATTCCACTAGCATACAAGAAGAAAGTGGAGTTGAAACAGCTAGTATTGCAACCAGTGGAAGCATCTCAATTTGCAACACCCATTGTACCGGTATTGAAGTCAGATATGGAAACATCAGAGTATGTGGAGATTTCAAATCAACACTGAACAGGCGCTGGGACAAGACAAATCGTTATCCTTTACCACGAATTTCAGAACTTTTAGCGGAACTGAGTGGAGAACAGCAGTTTACCAAGCTGGATTTAAGTAAAGCATATTCACAGTTTCTCCTAGATGATGAAGCTCAAGAAATTACTACAACAAACACTCATGTATTCAGGAATGTGAGAATGCCGTTTGGGATCACCCCAGCCAGTTCCATATTTCAACAAAAATTAGAGGAAATTCTCAAGGGACTCAAAGGAGTTGTGGTGTACTGTGACGACATCTTGGTAACGGGAGCACGCATGAAGTCTCATGTAGAAACATTGAACATGGTACTGTCAAGACTCCAGGAAGCGGGTTTGACGGTAAGGAAAGCTAACTGCAAGTTTTCTCAGCGCGAACTGAAATGTTTGGTCCCTGTAATCAACAAGAAAGGTTTAAGGAAGTTAGAAAACAAGGTGAAAGCTATCATGGAGGCCCCTAACCCTAAAACAATAACCCAAGTAAGGTCGTTCTGTAGATTTGTGCAATTTTACCAGAAATTTGTATCAAATTTAGCAAGAATTTTGAGTTCAATATATGAATTATTAACAGAGGACAGTATCAGAGGTGGTAAGGATTTGGATTGGAACAGCAAATGCCAAGCTGCTTTTGATGAAATAAAGAAATATTAAGAAAAAATATAGTTTTGGTTCATTTTGATCCCAGCAAAGAAATAATATTAACTAGAGATGCAAGCCAAGAAGATTTATCAAGTAGGTAGGTGTGGGAGAGTGTATACTTCGTGCAAAATTTTGATGAGGTACCGTGGCGTGATGACGCCTCGCCCTTGGCTTCCCTTCTTTTGACGAATTTTTTATGCGCTGATGATGGCCTTTGTGCCGAAACCGGTCCGCCAATAAAGGATTTTAAAGAAAATTGCACGAAGTATACACTCTCCTACACCTAGAAGAAGGTTTATCGGCAGTGCTGTACCACCGAGAAATGAGTGGAATGGAGCGACTCATAGGATGTGCATCAAGGACATGCACTTCATCTGAAAAAAAGGTGGCAATGCTGGACCGGGAAGCAGCGGCCATAATTTTCGGATTAAAATACTTTGAACAATACCTACTGGGAACGTCTTTCACAATTAGAACGGATCATAGGACATTACTGGGTATTTTTAGCGAACACAAGGAATAATACCATTAAGAAAAGGGATAGACTGGGTGGGCCACATATATGTCAGGGTTTGACTATAAGTTGTAGTACATAAGAGGAAATGATAATTCTCGGTCAAAAAGAATTAAAATTGTATTAGTGCTGAAGAGGTATTAAATGGATTACTGTTGTGGATTTACAGTTTTTCCTTTCAACTTTGAACAACTCCAGCAACTTTTGCAGGTTGAGTTCAAAAGTCACTAAAATGACCATCATGTGATATTTACAATTTCCCTTTCGGCTAGTTTCAGAGCAATAGATACTGACGTAAGACCAAAATATACTATGTGTTCGAAGAAGAATATCTCTTGCCGGTATCTCAAAAACATAATTTATGTAAGGTCCAAACTAATTAAAGAATATGACCATTATTTTTTATTTTTGGAAATAGAAACACAGAAATGTAGGATATGAAAGTGTAAGCCATTTTATTCTGTGGTAACTGCATTTTTTTGCAGACATTTGGTCTAGGCTTCCCAGCACACAGACTAACATCATGGCAGATGAGATGGAGGAGCAGAATTATTTGAACTTTGCGACAACAAGTTTGGAATGACCCATCGATAACACAAGAGTAGCCCAAGAGACCATGTTCTGAGGAGAAGTCCTAGAACTTGAGAAGTGGGGATGGCCGCCCAGTGCAGCCAAGGATTTCCGTTCATTCTGGAGCAGGATGGACGAAATATACCAGCAGAACAGTTGTCTAATGTGGGGCCACAGACTAATAATCCCCAATGCGCTGCAAAATAGTTTGCTCAGAGAGCTGCATGGTTTTGCGCATTTGGGAATTGTCAAGACCAAAGCAATAGCGCGATTTTACCTCTGTGTGGGAGGGACCGGATAAAGAGCTAGAAAGAGAAATGAAACAGTGTGAGGCATACCAGAGACCAGCCGCCCAAGATGGTAAAACCATGGGCGATGGCTTTGAGACCATGGAACCGAAAACATGTGGATCATCTACACTTGGAGCCAGGCGTAGAGTATTTGATGGTAACGGATGTATACTCCTAATGGCTGGAGGCATGGCAAGACATCATAGATAAACTAAGGACATCATTTGCAACCTTTGGATTGCCAGACACGATATGCTCGGACAATGGAACACCATTTGTGTCGCGGGAAATGGAAACATTTTTGAAAAATAATGGAATAAAACACATAACCATTCCACCACACAACTGCCAGAGCAATGGAGCGGCATAGAACAGCGCAAGAACATTCAAGACAAAGATCAGAGCAGCGAGAAGCCATCTCCAGAACCGAACAACACCATTAAACACCTTAATGACGAGATTCCTACCCACATATCGCAATACAGACCACTGCATCACAGGAGAAGCACCTGCAGGGCTGATAGAAAATTGAAAACCAGATGGACCTGAAAATCAGATGGGACCGTGACGAAAGAAACAGTGAAGCTGAGGCTAGAATGTCCAATACGAGGAGAAAAATGGAGGCAAGATTTGCTAGAAGAGAGAGAAAATTTAAGCAGGGAGAAGAAGTAATGATTTAAGATTACCGAACACCAAACTGTAGAAGGTGGACAAAGTGGAAAAGATTGTAGGAAACAGGATTTACTGATGCAGACTACCGACAGGACAGCTATGGAAGCGTCAAATCAAGCAAGCAAAGTCAAGTCAAGTCAAGCAAATCAAATCTAAAAAGTCACCCAGTCCAGAATGAGGGAAGTGAGCGGAGTGGATAAGTCCCCGGCAAGGGAAGATGAAGGCCGAAGAGGTTTTGGAAGAATTGGCAGATTCATAACCACGGGTTACAATGGTGAACAGTCACGTACAACCACTGAAGGCCAAGACAGTGCGGAATTCAGAGAGAATACTAAGGCGCCGCCAGATGAGACCGATCAAGGAAACAAGGAAGAAACTCACTCAGAAAGTAAGGGCGCTGAGAGTGTGGAAAGATCAATGGTAGAGAGCAGCTCTGTAACCTCACATAGCAACGAACGGGTACAAGAAGACAACTTGAACCCAGCGCTACAATATGATAAAATCATTTAACAACATATTTACAAAAGTCAGGGGCAAATTGGGCACGGGCACACCAATGTACTGAAGGGCACAAGGCACACAAACGCTGGCCTTAAGCCGAATCATTTTAAGGATATTAAAATGTAAAAACATAACTTGTTTATACTAGATGCACAAGTGTACTTATCTGATTTTATTGTATTTCAATGAATACCTGACATGTTGCGACTCTATTATGTGTATGGTATCTCGTATTTAATGCATCATATATGTTGCATTTTATACGGTTATAACTTAGAGTGGGAGCACTTTGTGATTTAAGTGTGGATGGATGTAATGTATGAGATTTAAGGTACTTAAATGTCCCGCCACTAATGTAACCGCAAGGTACAAGACTAGTCATATTCCTGTGTGCAATCCTACACAGAAGGCCACTTCCCTTCCATACCGCAATCGAGACGGTTCGTCTCTACTCAATATTCCCTATTTTTGACCTTTTACAATAAGTGTTAAATGTACCATAATGTCGACGATTTTGGTTGGTGAATAAATATTAGTTGATACCTAAAGACGATGTTTGATTGGCTCATAAACAAAACATTGACTTAATAAAAATAACTTTGGTGAGTAAAAGACTACCACTGCAACTCTTTTCCATCCCACTGGAAAAATCCCCCGTTGTGCTTTTCAGTAAGATTTCCTATAAATCTGACTAGACTGGAGCAGCTGGTCTCTACATCCATGGGTGCGCCAGTACCGCCCATGTCGGTCTTAACCCATCCTGGGTGAACACAAGTAACTAGAATTGCGTCCGATTTTAAATCGCAGCTGAGCGACTTTGTGGCCATATTAATTGCAGCCTAAAAAAACAGAAATTATTTAGTATTCTCTGACATTTATTCCTTAGATTTGGTCCCATTTTAGACCCAATTGCATGATGCTCTTTAGGGCTACCGGGGATCTAGGGATTAGGACAAATGCTAATCTGTCCTAATCCTCAGATATCATGTTACTAATTCAGTATTATATGATTCTAGTCAGTGACGAAAAATTAATAAATAGATACCTGTCTACTACATGTGTATCTTGTATATTAGAAGAGATTAGACCTATTATTAGGGGCTTATATATTACAATATCATCAGTAGGTTTACAAAGCAAGCATCAGAATGTAATTTATTATAATTCCAAAACATTTTAATTATCCTTTGTAACTAGGAGCGCGAATTCTGCTTAAATTGTTGACACAATCATTATCCTTTTTTTGCTTGTTATCGACTAAAATATCCTTTCAAATTTGCAAATCATTGTCGTCATCGCTGACACGATACCTCTACGTGATTATCCTGCAAGGACAATTCCTACTTCGCACATTTAAATGAGGATTTTATCACACTTTACAAGTACTGTAACTCATAAATCTTATCATTATCACATTGTTGAATGAAATGTTTGAACAGGACCTGTTTTCAGAATTTATTAAACTACAAATTATCCTGCTGTTAGAAATCGTTCGTAACTCATTTCATCACACAATAATGACGAAGCAAAGCTCAAGGATGTGTGATACCTATTTAAAACGTCACCATTATAAATAAATTATCCCTTATCAGTTTTTGGTTTTCATGAGATTGGACGTTAAGACAAAAAATGCCAAATAATCAGTTTCTCACCTTGGAGCACCGATATGGATACATTCCCCCATCACTATTTAAAGCAATAGATCCCAATATCGAAGTCATGTTAACTACTGCTGCCCTACTACTTCCGATTGGCTCAGTTGCATTGTATACAGCTGCTTTTTTCAAAACAGGAAGAAGGGCCTAAAACATTAACTCATTAGTAGCTAAATCAAGTTTACTGACTCCATGACATACTTTCGTAAGCATTATAGGGCCTATGGTGTTTATAGCAAAAGTCTCTGCAAGCTGTTCTGCCTTGACAAAATTGATCCTCGTGGATTTTGGAGAGTATCCCGCATTGTTGAACAGAACGTTCAGCCCTTCTTCACCAACTATACCATCTACATCTTTGGCAAATTGATCGAAAGTTTCTGTATTTCTCACGTCTAAAAAACAAGTTTCCTTGCAGTCCTCTTTATTAGTTAATACTGTAGTTGGCTTTTTTATACCTAGCTGAAGTATGTGGACATTTTTGTGCTGATCGGCAATCTGACGCAGTTCCTGCACAGTAAAGAGAAAAGGTTACAGGTCTGCTAATCCTACATAGAGGGAGGTAAAATAAATTTCGTAAAATAAATAACTACAGAACTTTCCTGTTGCCTAGCTACCTAATTCCCTGCTGATAATAATTCAGGAGACTTAATTTAAATCTACAACACTAATGATATACCTAGTTAATAAAAAACGTCTGGTGATTATCATTTATTGACCGATAAATATTGATTAAAAATAACAATTGTATCGTCTTATCAGTCATTAATTAGGATCAGTTGAAGCAGCTCGCATCACCCACTTGTAACCAATTACTGTTTCGATGTTGGGTATTACAGGAGATTTTCAATAAATTGCGTAATTAAACCCAGTCTTTTATAATACATTTTAGTGTACGCACCGTGTATGCTTACACATTATAGACGTGTAACAACAAAAATTAGTTTTATGTTATGAGAAAGTCCTGTTTTAAGATCTTAATTCCAACAACAATTCACCTACAATAATTACTGCTTTAACACCCACATTTTATTTTCAACCAGTGACGTAATTTTCTTATTATTATTATTGTTCACCTAAATATACAGCGTTTCTCATCTCTGATAGCAGGTAAAGGTATCGCATTAAAGCGAGTGGTGTTGATTGAAGTGCTAATGAAAAAATAAAACATTGACGATCTGAAATGCCCTGCTGCGGACCTAAAAAATCAAAGTCGTATGACACCAAATCAAAACCTCCAAGTAAGGTCGAGGTCAAACAAAATACCTCTCCATCGAAGAATGGTGAGGTGAGTCGTCAGAGCCGTCTTAGCCGTCTTAGTAAAACCAGACTAGAAAGAGTGTCAGAGAATGGAGAGACCACGAGTGGTAAGTACACAACAAATTTATCTATCTTAGTTTGTATAGTGGGTATTGCACTTCTCTATTAGACGAGTTTAATAATTTATAAACGTAAATAAACGTAACGAATAAATTTGTAATAAATCGACTACTGAAACCGAACTATTGAACCTACGGGACTTTCTTTGGTGGGAGAAGGAAGAGGACTTCAAAAAGAAACTGTTGAATTCACTCTAGTCGATTTACTCGTTCTAAAGTTGCAGGCGGTCAAATTTAAAAATGAGAAAATTGAGAAAAAAAAGTCAATTTCGAAAAAAAAATTGATTTTTTTTTTTGTTGTTTTTGATCGGAATGAGGCGATTTCAATCTCCTGTCATACGTAGTAATAAGAAAGAAATTAGTTTCATAAAAGAAATTTTTTTCTAATCGACCTTCGAAGGAGTCTATCTCCCGAGCTATTGAGCCTACAGGACTCTCTTTGGAGAGAGGTGAAAGAGGGCATCCACGAGAACAAGAGAGCTTAGAATACACTCCAATCGGTTGACTCGTTCTAAAGTTACAGGAGGTCAAAGTTGAAAATTGAAAAAAAAAAATGGACACTGATCAATTTCGAAAAAACAATAATTTAATTTTTTTTTTGTCGCTTTTGATTCGAATGAGGCAATTTCGATCTCCTGTTACACGTAGTAATAAGAAAGAAATTAGTTTCATAAAAGAAATTTTTTTCTAAATGCCTCCAAAGCATGTTCTCAAAATGCCTAAAAATCGACTTCCGAAGGGGTCTATCTCCGAAGCTATTGAACCTACAGCACTCTCATTGGTAGAATTTTTTTTTATGTTATGTAACAAGAAAAAAAGTACTCCCATAACTGCAGGAGTTTTGAAAGAGGATATCGCAAAGAACTAAAAACCGTTGAATTCACTCCAATCGGTTCACTCGTTCTAGAGTTACAGGCGGTCAAAGTTGAAAATTGAGAAAAAAAAAACACTGGTCAATTTCGAAAAAAAATTTGATTTTTTTTGTTGTTTTTGATCGGAATGAGACGATTTAAATCTCCTGTTATACGTAGTAATAAGAAATAAATTAGTTTCATAAAAGAACTTTTTTTTTTCTAAATGCCTGCAAAGCATATTGTCAAAATGCCTAAAACTCGACTTCCGACGGAGTCTATCACCCAAGCTATTGAGTCTACAGGACTCTCTTTGGAGGGAAGTGAAAGAGGAGATCAACGAGAACAAGAAAGCGTTGAATTCACTTCAATCGGTACACTCGTTATAAAGTTATAGGCGGTCAAATTTAAAAATTGAGAAAAAAAGGACATTGGTAAATTTCAAAAAAAAATTCGATTTCTTTTTTTGTTGTTTTTGATCGGAGTGAGACGATTTCAATCTGCTGTTACACGTCGTAATAAGAAAGAAATTAGTTTCATAAAAGAACTTTTTTTCTAAATCTCTTCAAAGCATGTTCTAAAAATGCCTAAAAATCGCCCTCCGAAGGACACTATCGCCCAAGTTATTGAACCTACAGGACTCTCTTTGGAGGGAGGTGAAAGAGGACATCAACGAGAACAAGAAAGGGTTGGAGTCACTCCAATCGGTTCATTCGTTCTAAAATTACAAGCGGTCAAATTTAAAAATTGAGAAAAAAGAAGGACACTGGTCAATTTCTAAAAAAAATTGGATTTCTTTTTTTGTTGTTTTTGATCGGAGTGAGACGATTTCAATCTGCTGCTACACGTCGTAATAAGAAAGAAATTAGTTTCATAAAAGAACTTTTTTTCTAAATTCCTTCAAAGCATGTTGTAAAAATGCCTAAAAATCGACCTCCGAAGGGGTCTATCTCCCAAGTTATTGAACCTACAGAACTTTCTTCGGGGGAGATGAAAGAGGACATCAACGAGAATAAGAAAGCGTTAAATTCACACCAATCGGTTCACTCGTTCTAAAGTTACAGGCGGTCAAGTTGAAAATTGAGAAAGACCCTTTGTTCAATTTCAAAAAAAACTTTAGAATTTTTTTTTATGTTTTTGTACGGAATCAGGCGATATCAATCCCCTGTGAACGTAACTAACATAATAAGAGAGGAATTACTCTCTAAACTGACGTTTTCTCTAAATGCCCCCAAAGCACCTTCTAAAAATACCTACAAATCGACCTTCGAAAGGGTGTATCTGCCAAACTATTGAACCCACGGGACTTCCTTTAATGGGGGGTAAAAGAGGACATAAAAAAAAACAAGCAAGCGTTGAACTCACTCCAATCGAACCACTCGTCCTAAAGTTACAGACGGTCAAAGTTGAAAATTGAGAAAAAGAGGAAACTGTTCAATTTCGAAAAAATTAAAACAAATTTTTTGGCTGTTTTTGATCGGAGTGGTGCAATTTCAATCCTTTGTGAACGCTACAAACATAATAGGGGTGAAATAGGTCAAACGTAATAAAAGAGAAATCAGTCTCATAAGTGGGCTTTTTTTTTAAACGTCTCCAAATTGAGTTCTAAAAGTGCCTAGTAATCGACCTACGAAGGGGTCTATCTCCCAAACTGTGAAACTTTATACGGGACTTTTTTTGATAGGAGGTGAAAGAAAATATCAAAAAGAACAATGATCTGTTAGATTTACTCTAATCGGTCCACGCGTTCTAAAGTTACATGCGGTCAAATTTGGAAATTGAAAAAAAGAGGAAATACCCCCTTGGTCGTTTCAAAAAAAGTTAGATTTTTTTTTGCTCGTTTTGATCAGGATTAGGAGATTTCGATCCCCTGTGAACGTAACATATATAAGAGGGAAATTACTGCCAAGTGGACTTTTCCCTAAATGCCTCCAAAGTACGTTCTAAAAGTGCCTAAAAATCGACGTCTCAAGGGGCCTTCTAAATCTCCCAAACTATTGCAAACTATTAAACCTATAGGACTTTCTTTGGTGAGAGGCGAAAAGGGGACATCAAAAGCAATAAGAAGTTGTTAGATTTACTCCAATTAGGCCAGTCGTTCTCAAGAGGCGGTCAAATTTGGAAATTAAAAAAAAGATGCAATATGTACTCCCTCCCCCCTTCGGTAAATTTTGAGAAAATTTCGAAACATTTTTTTTTTTGCTGTTTTTGGGCAGAATGAGGCAATTTCAATATCCTGATGTGAACGTAACAAACATAATAAGAGAATTTAAAATCAGTTGAAATCATTGTAAAAAGACTTAAAGCCTAAAATGCTAAAAAATGCATTATTAGATATTTTTTGGTAAAATTCAATGTCTGAAGTTAAGATTAGTTGAAAACCATCTTAACTATATTACTTAACTCCATAACTATATTGTAAAACGCCTTAAAACGTCTCAAAAATGTGAAAAATGCAATATTAGATACCTTTAGGTAAAATTAAATGTTTGGAGTCAAAATTACCTAATTGAAAACGTCATAAAACGTCTTAAAACGTCTCAAAATACTGAAAAATGTATATTAGATACTTTTCAGTAAAAATGTTTGGAGTTAATTTCAGTTGAAAACGTCGACGTCTCAAAATTTTGAAAAATTCAATATCAGATATTTGAGAAGTGTCTATCTTCCAAACCACTGAACCTATGGGACTTTCGTTGAGGGGGGGGGGGGGTGAAAGAGGACATCGACAAGAACAATTCATTATAATCGGTCCACTCGTTTTAACGTTACAGGACGTCAAACTTTAAAATTGAGAAAAATGAGGCTATAGCCGCTTTCGTCAATTTCGAAAAAAATTTGGAATTTGTTTTGCTGTTTTTGATCGGAATGAGCCGATTAATCCTCTCTGTTCCTAACAAACGTAATAAGTAATAAATTAGTCCCAAAAGTGGACTTTTTTCTAAATGCCTCTAAAGCACGTCCTAAAATTCCTAAAAATCGACCTCTGAAGCGGGTTTATCTTCCAAACTGTTAAACCTACTTTATTTTCTTTGTACCTACTCAAAAATAAAACTCTTTTTTTTTGTTATTACGTCGTATCTAAACTTTCTAAGAAAAAAATTAAAAACCTCTCTACTGGAAATTGAAAAACTATTAAAATGAAATCTTAAAGCTTTGACCCCTGTATCTTGGAAAATGGTATAATGGTATGTGGGATGAAGTATTATGTTTGAATTTACTTCAGAAATGCGCCTCTGGGTTTAGCGGCTTATCATTAAAATAACTCCTTCTATCCCACATACCACGGAAAGCATATTCATATTCTCGATATATGCCAGGCATATACCGAAAGACACATGACATGAAATCCGGCGTTCTTTATCATTCTTTGGTGTTTGGTATATTCCTTTTAGAATATGCCAGGGGTGTACCTGTCATATTCAGATTGTTGCAAATATTTGCCTATGCAGATTATAAGCAAATAGCTATTCAGTTTATTACTTTATTATAATCCTGAATTCTTGTAAAGAAAAATTCGACGTAAAGAAAAAATATATTTGTGAACGTAAGTAGCACTTATGGGCCACACTCGTGTGACAAAATTGACAGTCGTTGACCTAAGGCGTTGACATTGTTGACATGCGCTCTCGCGGACGGTCATTGTAATCCCGAACCCGAATGCCACCACTCACGTTTTGGTTCGTCTTACATTTTTATCCACATCACCATATTTGTTCCCTAAAAAAAAATTATCTGGTTTAACTGACACATTTTTTTGGGGCACTCTGTATAATATTGTATATTTCAAAATAATTTTAAAATGTGCACCTTGAGACCATTTGTAAATAACCCACACACGTTTTTTCCATCTATATTAGCAAATAAAAACTATACCTACGACTTTACCACACCTCTGGGACACCTCTGTACAGAGGCATATCCCTGGCCGCCAAAGTAATATATGCCACAAGTCACCAGTTGTTCTACACAATGTAGTGTGCACAATGTTCTAATTTGCTGCTCGCGTCATGTGCCTGGCACATGCATTTATTCCTTTAAAGCATATGCCAGGCATGTTCCGAAAATCTTATTAATTGTATTAAATGGTATATTTAGGTGCACGTAGGCACATGAAGTCAGCGGCCAAACTAGGCATATGCCTGGCATATATTTTCATTTTCCTGGAATATGAGAAGCATGAACATGTTTACTCGAGCATGTTTATATGAGCATATTTACTCGAATATATCCAGTGATAAAAGTAGATGTCTAGCATATATTTGTGCTATCTGTACGAGCTCATATTTTGTTCTTACAAGTAGTCCCTTCATATAGTGGAAGTTCTTAGAATTCATAAAAATGTTTTAATCATTTTCTATAAAAAACATAAAAATAGATTTTCGACATGTTACCCCACTAAATTTTTTAGCTGTTTTACTATTTAATAAACCAGATAAATCAAATTTGAATGATTTAATTGAACCATTTCATATAACTACAAGACATTTCATTTGATTATAAAAGTACTACAATAATTAATTCCGAGAAATGGGTTATCGCAAACTGAGTAGTTTATTAATTACTAATCAATTCGTTTATCCAACACCATGACAAACAACTTTTTTCATACCCTGGTATGCGCAAACATTCATCCGGATGACGTAGTAACGGAAGCGTGGGGACAATTCCGATACTAGCGCGCTCTAGCACTGGCTCTTAAAATTTATTTGACGTTATACATTCACTGGAGAAACAATTGAAAGTTTTCTCTCCAAATCCACGATTTTAACTCAAGTTTTAAAAGTGAAATTGTTGATAATTTTCGTTTAAAAACAGTGTTTTTATTTATTTAAGCAGCAAATGGCTCCCATAGGTAAGCAAGCGAAGATTTCTTCACTTTTATTCTAACCTCGAAACGAGGAAAACTAACAAGGTCCACTTACCAGTGCTCGTTCCGCATCCCGGCAAGTGGCAATCACTTTTTGAGGAGTATTTGCGGTTTTCAGCACTTGCCTGATTAATCCCAAGCCAAGTCCTCGATTGCAACCGGTTATTAGGATTGATTTCATGTTTCAAACACCGCCAATTAGTTTTAAATTTTAAATAGTGGTTTGTGCTGCTACGGAGTGATAAAAATCAAGGACAGCCACGGACATCTGTTTTCCTGTCAATGTCATTATTAATTATTGTTGTAATGGCGTCAGTATTTTGTTTTAAAAATGTCAGATTTGCTACAGCCTGCACGTTCAAAAATACTAAATTCCTCTTGTACAATTACCTGGAACCCAAGCAAGTGCGGTACCTGAGTTGTTCAAAGCCAAACAGTAAGTAAAAGTAGTACCTACTATTGTGACATTGATCTCAATTTCTCCAGTAATAAAGTAGTGGTGCAATGTGATGTATAACCTTCAAAAGCTAGATAGCTACTCATTTCTATTACTTGAAGGCATTTAAGATTAATTTTTACTACTAAAATTGCTTTTTCTTGAATAAAACATGAGTCTGCTGGCTTTAATCTCAAGTATCTAATGATTGTAGTAAGATTGATTTGAGGCTGGAGGCTGCAATAGAGGATTATTACAGTGCCATGAATTTAGCACCAAGACTTAAAATCTATGTGATTTTTCTGACTAAGAGGCGTAAATGCCCCATGCTTGAGTTTATTTCACTTCAAGACTCACTGTCAGAACATTGCCAGGCTTATGAATGAAATAGATATACAGATAGATAACACTCTTTTATTTAGGTCACAAAAGTTTACCTCATTAGGGATAAACAGGTCAAAAGATTAAGTAGGCACTCAAGTACACATATAAAAGTATGAATATGCTACAAATTGTGATGAGAAATTAAGAGTAAAGTGCTCAATTTTTTCTATGAGGAAATAATTCGATTTTGGTTCTTAGATATTGTTAGAATAAATTGATTTTTTTTTAAGGAAGTATATCTAGTGCTTCAAAGATTCTGAATGTTTGTACAAAGTGTTTCTGAAAATTGTACCATAAATGTAACTACTTATTCTAGGCTCCAAAGGTAAGAAAAGAACTTTATATAAAGTTAACATATATAAAAAAATTTGTGAAAAGTTAATTCTTAAGGTTTTTAACTAATATTTCGAGGCTGGTACAGTTGAGGGAAGTCGTTATTACACATTTTTTTCAAAAATTTTCTTTACGAATTAATAGAATAGACAAAATAGAAAATTATAGGTGGTGGTAGAACTTAATAACATTTATAATAATATCAATTTTTAGAATAAATATAATAATAAATTTTGCTTACCTGAAACTAACTATACAATTGTAGTTGACTTGACTAACGTAAGTCAAGTTTGGTAATTCCATCCAAGTGCTCCAGACACAGACCATCTCCCAAAAACTTAACAAACTAGAATGAGATAGACTGACATCCCGAGCACTCAGGATGTAATTACCGAACTCAAGTTTTATATGAGGTGTGAGGTTTTGTTAAAACACTGTCGTGGGGATATAAATTAAAATGGCATTTGTCACACATGTTAACAAGTGACATTTTTGAGAAACTCTGGGTAACCTTGTAAATTATGTAGATTATCTTGAAAAATATAGTAAAAGGCACTACTAGAATTTAGGAGTTTCTAATCTGAACTAACATAACCGGGCCACTTATGGAAAAATATAACTTTTACCATATTTTTCAAGATAATCTACATAATTTACAAAGGTACCCAGAGTTTCTCACTAATGTCACTTGTGACAAATGTTTCAATTTATATCCCCATGACAGTGTTTTAACATAACCTCACAGCTCACATTACGTTAGTCAAGTTAACTTCCACTGTATAGTTTGTTTGAGGTAAGCAAAATGTATTATTATATTTATTCTAAAAATTAACAATATTATAAATGTTTTTAAGTTCTAGCACCACCTATAATTTTCTATTTTGTCTGTTTTATTAATTTCTAAAGAAAATTTTCGAAAAA
The DNA here is from genome assembly GCA_951812265.1 of Taphrorychus bicolor. Lineage (NCBI taxonomy): Eukaryota > Metazoa > Arthropoda > Insecta > Coleoptera > Curculionidae > Taphrorychus > Taphrorychus bicolor. Next base: position 15,192,001 of record OX638305.1, read on the forward strand.
AATGAGTATTAACAACTTCCCTCAAGTGTACCAGAGCCAATATTTCCAAAATGTGTAAGGTTTAATTAATGAAATTTGGTATGTTAATACACACTAAATAGATATGAACACATTCATCCAGGGTTAGCATAGTAATATGCATCAAAAACGGGGTGACCTAGAACAAACCTGGGGAACACTCTTACTAATCTTCCTCCTCCAGAACTCCATTTTTTGAAAGTAGTTTTGACAGTCTGCAATCAATCAGGGGTTCAATACTTGACTTTTGATGAGGAAAAATCTCTTGGGAAGTGATGTCCACAAGATGTTCTAACTGGAAATAGTCTACCACCTTTCTACTCAGGCATCTATCCAAAACCTCGAGAATAGCGGACGGGAGAGGGGGAATTGGTTGCTAGTCAAGTCATTGCCCGTTCTATCTTATTAGGCTTGAAAATTTGAGAAAAAAATTTACATTCTATGGTTACTAAAAAGCCAAAAAATCCTAAGTGTCATCCGAAATTGAATGAAAGTTATGGAACTTACAGTAAAGAAAGTTGTTAGTAGAGGTGTGATTTGCTCCAGGCCCTGTTGTAATAGTGCCTGCCTCGGGGGATTTATCTGGTTGGAAAGTCATAATCGTGGATTTTATTCTTTTGCTGGTTGCAGGGTTGGTCTGACCACTTTTTTGGAGAGCTCCCATTCTGCCCTGTTGGGTCGTTAAAATCGTCCCAAGGAGCTTGTGTTAGTCTCCAAATTTGTCAGCAGGTTACCCAGAAAATGACAGCTTGCAAGTATCTCTAACGTTTCACTACCAGTGGAGGTGTAGGTTCCATCGGACCGTTTTATCGATTCAAGCTACCGATAACACGGCTCCTTGGGGAGAATCGTATGCATTCGTGCTCCTGTTGGCAGGTTTTCAATCCCAGCACAGAACTGTAAGATTGGTAGTGTGGGTGTGTTTTTCTGTTTCTTAACATATCTTGGTGTCAAGATGCAGCTCTCAAGGAATCCTGCACACCTTTTCTAGTATTCATTCATTATTACCCATAATATATGGGGTAAACCAAAAACTTGAGAACCATCCCATTGTTCTCATTTCACCACTAAACTAGTTAATGAGCCTATTTTGATCGCCACATGAACTCAGACCTCTAACTGTTATTGTGAATAACCATGAATCAGAAATTGTTTTCCTACTCTTTCAATATCCATAAAGAGGTTATTTTGACAATTATTTTTGACATTTATCAAACTTTTGATTTTCCAATTCAGCTTTGTAGATTAGAAGAACTTTTAGATATCACAATGAGTGAGATCGCAGAACAAGCAAAAGAATGTAAAACTATGTCACTTTGTCATCCAACACCGACTGACCTTCCATCTGGTAAAGCATTAGACTGATGAATCCTGCCTGGTTCAAACCAATATTAAAAGAATTTTTAGTTTAAATTGTGGTGCTCCAAATAGCACTCATTTTTCTCCTGATAATATTTAAGGGCAAGTACATAAAGTAAGGTGTAATTTTTTTAATTCTTATAGGCGATTATGATTACGATCTTGTGGTTATCGGAGGTGGATCCGGCGGTCTTGCCGCCGCTAAAGAGGCCACTAATTTGGGCGCCAAAGTTGCAGTTTTGGATTATGTGACTCCCACACCTTTGGGTACGAAATGGGGACTGGGTGGCACGTGCGTAAATGTCGGTTGCATTCCCAAGAAACTAATGCACCAGGCTGCCTTATTAGGAGAAGCCATTCATGTAAGAATTAATTTTGTTCTTATAATGGTTCATTTTATTGCAATTACTTAGGTAAAACATTTTTTCGACATGATAATATCATATTGTGCGAGTAAAGTGGCTTTGTTGCATTTATGTTTACTCTCAATTCAACTCAAAACTTGAGGGTTAGTTCGGGGTCTACCCTGACTATATGAATCTATTGTAAATTGTTTTAGATTTTATAATAGTACTGGCTGGGTAATAATAAACCTCCTTCTATTGATTTTGGTAAATAAAGTGCTATAACTTGATCAATAATTAAGTAGTTAATAAGGTTAATGGAAAAAAGTTATAATTTACGTTTGGGAAGTAATTAATTAGAATCTTGTTTTATTAATGACTATGGATGGCATGAATCTAGAAAATTATGTAGATATAGCTTACTCTAATTGATAGTGCTGTTTTTTTAGTTCCTACTCGAATTAATTGTTTTTTGTAGGACGCGAAAAGTTATGGTTGGCAAATTGGGGATAACATAAGCCACAACTGGGTAGCCTTGAAAGATGCAGTCCAGGCGCATATTAAATCAGTCAACTGGGTCACCAGGGTAGAGCTTAGGGACAAGTAAGTAATAATTTTGTAAGCATAATGAGTTATTTTTACTTTTACAAGCATTTAACTAGATAGAGACACCATGCTTTTGAATGAAGAGAGTTGTAGATTTGCCTTTGATTTTTTTTACGGAGATTAATACAATTTAGATAAAGGTTTTTTTTTCATCAAATGTCAGTACAAACAGTAAGTTCTTATTCCACGTCAAACAAAGTCTAATAAAAAGATCCTGTTATTTAAACCATTCTGATATTCTACAATGTGTTACTTCGTGGGGTTAGTCCTTTGATGACCCTTGTGCATGCTAAATTGTTTTGTTAGCTCCAGAGACCTTGTATTACTAGTAGAGATTCACGGCTTCATTCGATTGTCAAGCTACTTGACTTGACTTGATTTCAATTCAACAATCAACAAATCAAAAATTTGGGTTATGATAAGGGCCAAAGTCAGTTAAAAAATACTTTACGTTTAAAAATGGAAATTTAAAACTTGATGTAGCGGAAAACCGGCTAAAAATGATTCAAAGCAATCTAAAAATGCAAATTAAAAGTTTTTGGAAAACTTCAGGTTCTTTAAGCTCAACTGAAAATGTATAAAAAAAATTTCAAAGTATTTAAAAATGCATATTTGTTTTTGGGGAATATAAGATAAGAATTTAAAGCCAAAATGGGTTTTAAATAAGTCAAAACGTTTAAAATAGCCAACTTGATACTTTTGGAAACTACAGGTTAGAATCAAGACAAAATTGGTTAAAAACGGCCTAAAAACTTTAAAAATTCAAATTTGAAGTTTGCAGAAAGATTCAGGTTAGGATTGGGTCAAAACAGGGCCATTGGGCCTGGTGGCCCAAAAATAAAAAAGAAGCAAACTGGGTGAGACTCTTAGAATGATGTACGTATAGTTTTTACAACTAGAGATCTCTAGACTCTAGAAAGACAAGACTTAAGGATGCGTAAGATTGAATTTTTTTAATAAGTAAAAAATGTGTTTTTTATTGTTTTAATATTGCGTGTTCACTCACACGGTACAAATTGAGAATATCTGAGGAATAACTAATAGCCAAAAATCATTAAGCTATGTTTTACGTTTTTCCTTCTAGAAAAGTAGAATACATCAACGGCTTGGGGACTTTTAAAGATGCGCACACGGTGCAGACGGTAACCAAACAGGGCGAGCGTCTGCTGAAAGCCCGATACTTTTTAATCGCTGTTGGCGGACGACCCAGATATTCAGACATTCCCGGAGCCGTGGAATACGGCATAACCAGTGACGACATTTTCAGCTTGGACAAGGAACCCGGCCGAACCGTGGTTATCGGTGCTGGATATATCGGCTTAGAGTGCGCTGGTTTTTTGAAAGGTCTCGGTTACGACGCGACGGTTATGGTCAGATCGATCCCGCTCAGAGGTTTCGACCAGCAAATGGCCAACATAGTTGTGGCCGAAATGGAAGATAAGGGAGTCAAGTTTTTGCACAAGTGAGTCTTTGTCCTCAACTTTTGCTAGAGGCGATTCTATGAACTGGTTTTAAGGTGTATTCCGAAGTCGGTGGAGAAGCTGGAGTCTGGTAAATTGAAGGTCACTTGGACGAACGACGCGAAACAGGAATTTAGTGACGAATTTGATACGATATTGTTTGCGATTGGCCGTAGGGCGCTCACCAAGGAGCTGCACCTGGAAAACGCTGGCGTCATGGTGGCAGGCGATGGGGAGAAAATCGACGCGGTCAACGAGCAGACCAACGTGCCGCACATTTATGCCGTTGGAGATGTCTTATATGTGAGTCATGTTGCAGCATTTTCTCCCATCGCTCTCTTCATATTGAAACACTAATGTATTTCCTATTATTGGGTTTAGTTTATTTTATTAATCAATTCCGGAAGAAACTTTTGTTTTGAGTTCAAAAAAGGGGTGATTTGTGTCAATATTTTTTGATAAACATTGTAAGTTTTTAAGATACTACTAGAGCATTGACTATGAGTTAGATTTTTATGGTTGAATTAGCAAAGAATACAGTTGTATCGTGAGTGCTTATTAGTGCTGCCAGTCAAGCTGACTTGCTATCGTTTTGTACTAATCAACCTTCAATACTATTTTCAGAAAAAGCCAGAATTAACGCCTGTCGCCATCCATGCCGGAAGGTTGTTGTCTAGAAGATTGTTCGGGAATAGTACCGTTACCATGGATTACCAAAATATCGCCACTACTGTATTTACTCCCTTAGAATATGGAGCTGTAGGTAAGTGTGAAAAAATGATTATTCTAATTTGCGATCCGTGGTCACGAACCGGGTTTTTAATTGATTTTATAGTCCTGTGTTCACCTATCGAACCTTCCGCACTTGGGTATAGTAATAAACACACTCAAAAAATCCTATCTATATGATTCTTGGGGGGGGGGGAGAGACATTAAAAATGTGAAATACAGATTTCCAAGGCCTATTTGATGTGAATAATAAGTGAATGGTTTATAGTTAACTGTTTCCTAGTTTCTAGATATTGAGAGAGAAACTGGCAACATAGCGGACCGTATTCAATTAAATTTGACTATGTTTTTCTTGTTAGAGGATTTCATTTTATATACATTATTTTTTTTTTATATTTTTTGGCCTAAATGTGATTGTTTAGGATGTTTTTTTGGTTTAATGTACTTAATGTGCTGCCCTCTTCGTTTCAATTTAAAAAAGAATCGAAATTCCATAATTCCTTATATCAACCAGCACCGGTAAGCAAGTACTGTTTTCTTTCCACTTCTTCTTCTTCTTCTTCGCTTTCCTCTTGGCAGAGGAGTCGTGATCAAGCTTAGGCTTATTTGGTTAATCGTTTTACAATTTCTCGCCATTTTCCTCCATTGTAGGCGCTGAGTGCTGTTTGGTTTATTACGAGTGTTTGGCGTCCCAATAAACTAAGTAGTAGGTGGATTAGCGGGATGGGAATAAATAACGACAATTCAGCTTTTATCAATTGCCAACGTTTCGACCATATATTGTGGTCTTTATCAAGACTGTAAAGACAAGAAACATCAATCAGTTTGTTTTATCAATCGCACCTCTGCAGAGGCATAAATGTGGATGTCACTCACTCCTCTGGCTATATTTTTGTGGACCAGATTTTTTGGCTTAGGGTGTGAAAGATGTCAAAACCTCTCCCTCCCATGGCCTCTATTATTCTTAGCCTTTATCCCGGAGGTTTGGGTTACGCCTACAGTATTTTTCTCTGAGCCATTTAATCAGCAAATTGAAAACCTGCAAGTCTTCCGAATACTTTAGAACCTTTTGAATACTTTTCTACAGTTTCATAGGTATATAATTTTGGTATTGTTGCGAACTCCGGGCTCAATAATTCCAAGACTCACATAAAAAAAGGTCGTAAATTTACGTCGTAAACTGGGTTCTAAATAAACAGAGCAATAAATCACTCATGTCAGTTCCCATGCCGCAGCGCCCGGATTGGCCGCTAAGGTCCAACCTCCAATGTCGCTCCGCCTCCCAATGCCCCGCCTCCCAGTGCCCCGCTCTCCGTAACAGTATTTAGACCATATATGCAGTTAAGTGCTAAATTATGCAAAACTAAAAAAACTCGCAACTTAGGCATTTATGCATAATTTCTGTGCCCTACTAACAACATTATTCTGGTAGTACCTGGGAGGTAATAACATATTGGAGTACAGCGTTTATATAATAGTAAAGTCTAATTGCTAATATTTTATCTAACTTTGTAAAAATTTCTCTTGGAACGAATCATCTACGTCACCTACTTGAAAATTATAACCTCCCTATATCCCTAACACGATTATTAATAAATTAATTAGCAAAAATGTTGCAGGTTTAAGCGAAGAAACCGCTACCAGTCGCTACGGCGAAGACAACATCGAAATATACCATGCTTACTACAAACCAACCGAATTTTTCATCCCTCAGAAAGGCATCACCCATTGTTACCTGAAAGTGGTCGCTTTGAGAGAAGGCGATCAAAAAGTATTAGGAATGCACTTTATCGGGCCCCAAGCGGGAGAAGTTATCCAAGGTTTCGCTGCCGCAATCAAGTACGTTTCTTGTCGTAGTTTCCATTAGCAAATCATTTTATTTTGCTCGTTTTTATTAGGTGCAACTTGACAGTAAACGCGCTGATGAGCACCGTCGGTATTCATCCCACAATTGCCGAGGAATTTACCAGGATCAACATTACGAAGAGATCGGGCAAGGACCCTAACCCTGCATCGTGCTGCAGTTAAACTCCAATGTATTAATACAATAAATGTACCTTAGATGTCATTCTCATTCTCGCACGTGATGGTTATTAAGTGATTTCTAATTGGGAGGCGTTTTGCTCATTATTACGCGTACTAAAACTATTTTGAGCTCAAGACTCCGCATATATATATGCGGATGTCGGTTAATTTGGTAACCCGGATTGATGCTTTTTAAGGTGGTAGATATATTATCATACAATTTTTCTTGTTACTTTACCTATATTTTTACACAAATTACTCGTCGTCCCCCGTAGACTTAAGATTGAATTGTTACGACCACGGTGATATTTATTATTAATCAAATATTTTTGTATTAAAGCATTGTGGAAAATTATTATTATTTTAATAAATCACGTTCATCGGAAACAACAGCAAGTTTCTTTTAAAACCTTAATGAGAGTCAAATTTTGTAATTTTGTGTGGTTTTTCTATGGTAAGTTTTTACGTCATAACACACATCAGATTGGCTGCCAGGTGTGGGGTTCCAGCAGTGTCTAATGGAACTTAGTCTCTTTATTACAACTCTTCAATTTCTGCCAAAGTGATCAAACTTTCACCTCCAACAATGTTATTTAACCGAGCCAGTTTTCTGCCGAAGTTGTAGCTTCAAACAGACAGATGGACGAGATTCGTACTTATATTGTCCGGGAACGACGTTCAGCAGAGTATTAAACTCATTTCTCTATCAGGCAGTGGAACCATAGACCGGTTTTGCTCTTATTGGAGCTCATCGGTATGGTATACCTCAAACCTAACAGAAATACGAGTTCGAATGAAACTTGGTCTCCTCTCTTGCTCAAGGCACTATGTACATATGCAAGTGGCGCCATCGGACTACGGCAGGTGCTTGCACTAGGGCATGTGAGATATATTGAAGTGAAACCAAGCCAGTTTTCTGCCGAAGTTTGGAAAATCTTAATGAAAGGCTTTATATGTCCTTTGATATTTACTAAACAATTTACATTTCACATTTACAAAAAACATTTTTTTAATTAATCCAACATTTACTCCTCCTACACGTACAACTGTCACAATATAAAAACTTAAAACTACCACACAATCACTTTCTTAAACAATCTATGTACAAACTTACCTACAAAAAAAACCGTTTGTTATTTACTATGTAGGAATCCACACCTAATAAACGATTACTTCTTTGCTCGTTTAACAGCCATATTGTAAATACAACAAGTCAATACTCTTAGTAATGCTACTCGTTGTAATCAAAACCGATTTCATTCCAAGCTGGAAAACTTTAGTCAAAATTATCTTAGCATATTCCTGCATCACAGGAACCAGATCGGACATTTTTTCCACTAAACTCGTGACTACGTCTCCGTTTTCCGAATCAAGGCACGACAAAACGGACGGCAGCGCCTCCGACGCAGCTCTGGGGTTATATTTTAACCACCGGATCATCAGTAAAAGAACCAAGTTGCGCACGTTGCTGCTCGGAGACTCCAAAAGACCGTACAATTCTTGGGCCACACTCTCAAGAAGCTGCGGTCGTTTGTTGGTAATTTGGTCGATTTCTTGCAAGGCGTTAAGATTTTCTTGGGTCTGCAAGGCGCTCTTGAACTGTCCCCAACGTTCCGGATACGACTCTGGAATTGGTGGATTCACCGCTCCGACGAGAATGTCTGAGGAAGAATCTTGGTCCGAAACGGGTAAAGAAACGCTGGAGAGTAAAGGTCGAACGGATGGTTGGCTGAACTGAATATCACTGAAATTCAACAAAATTTCTGTAATTGTAGAAAGGAAAATAACGCAAAATATTTACTTAAGTATCCCGCCATGCTCCTGCAAGAACTTCGATCCACTTTTGACGTCATGAACCATCCAATATTGAATAAACGTCACGATTCTCTTTACTAAAACGTTTAATTCCGACCGTTGCCCATGAAAGCTCAACAGAAGGAAAAACGAAACTAACAATTCGTTCAATGTAGAGCTCCCTTCGACTTGATGGAAAATGTAAGGTTGAAGCAGCTCCATCAAGCCCAGCACTTGACCGAAAAGAAGAAAGTGTCCGCGGTTCTTCAACACCGCCCATTCATACTGAGCCCTGCCCTTTAATCCACCCGCTACCATCGGGAGATGCCGCAATACTAGAACCGGATGTGTGGCAGCTAATTTTCTGGAGCACATTTCCAAGTCGAGACTCTTTCTGGGCCAATCTTTCGACCTGGGTGTGGCTGTTAAGGCGCTTAAAAGGCAGTGCGCTATTTTGTCGATAGCACTAGAACAATTCATTTTTGATATTTCCAAGGTGGTCTCGGGTCGCAGTTCAACATCTCCTTGACCCGAAGAGGGCAAGGACATGTAGGTCATGAGTAGCAGTTCTCTACTGTAGGGGTCAGTTTCTGCATGTCGAAAAAGACTCTTTATTATTGTGGGTGCGTGATTTCCGACACATTTAAGCAACAACTGAAGACGCGACTCCATTTTCACTCTCCAGTGTTCGGGATCGGTTTGTGATTCTTCAAGAATATACTTCACGATGCACTTAACCTGATAAAGAATATAAATAATAACTTGTTACTTATCTTAAAAGAAGGTATAAATAATAACTTGTTATTTGTTCAAGAGGTTTACCTGCGATTCGCTTAGTTTTAAAACATCCTCGAAATGCGCATGTTTTGGCACAGCCTTGTCTCGCCCTTGCCACAATTTGGGACTTTTTATCAAGGCATTGATGTAGTCCAGCACAGACTCCGGACAAATAGATCGGGAGTTTTCTTCCAACAAGTAGGCAACTAAGTTACATAGACTTTGCCAACTGGCCCTCTGGAGTAGTAAGGAAATGAGTAATGGACGAAATTCAAGGTTTCTTTTCGAGAAAAGGAGATCCACCTAAAAACAATAGCAACTTTCTAATTAGTAGTTAATGGAAAAACCGAGGGGCTTCTAGTACTCATGTAACTATGAGTAGAGTAGAGGTGGTCACCAATTTGTCGATCAACCCATCTGCACACTGGTTTCGGGGTCTACCCTTCATCAGTATAGCTTTGGCTGGTCGACAAATTGGAGATCGTCAGTTAGCGGCTTAAAGCCGAAAATGTACGGAGTACCGGTGAGATGTTGCACAGAGAAGGAGCAGACGACTTCTGCCAGCGTATCTTAGATCGCTCTTAGATCGATAGAATCAGTTCGAGAAGCAGCCCATATTACTCTGTACCTCGATGGTTATCGGAACCAGAATGAAATGAAAAGAGTAGGTGGTCACTAATTTGTCGTTCAATCCATCTGCATACTAGTTTCGGGGTCTACCTCTCATCAGTACAGCTTTGGCTAGTCGACAAATTGGAGACCGTGAGTTAGTGGGTTAAAGCCGCAAATATACGGAGTACAGGTGAGATGTTGTACAGAGCAGGAACAGGCGACATCCGCCAGCGTATTTTAGATCTAATACTGCATGACAGAAGACTAGCAAGAAGCAGACTAGTATCTGTTGGTATGAAATTCGCTTCAGTGTACTGTCGCCCAGCTACATACATGTCTTCACACCGCTTTAACCCACTAGTGCATGTAAAACTTTCTACCTCACGTGCGCGTGTAGAGATTTTTACCACAGGCGAATATTTAATTTTACTTAGAGAAGACTACAAAGTTAATACGCATGCGCCTGTAGGAAATATTTGTATAGAGAAAATAATCTTGACCGCTAAGGTACACAAGTGGGTTATACAGCAATTAGCCCAACCCAGTGGATCATATATATTTGCAGTGGAAGACAACATAGACCTTTTGGTAGGAATAACATTCATATCGACATCATTAATCTGGAAAGTAAATACATCCAATCTACTTGACCGTTGAACTTCCAGAGCTTTGAATGAGCACTTGAATAGCCTCAGTATCATTTTGAAATCCACTAATCAGATCATCAACATAGAAATCATTAAGAATAATATTCGAAGCCTTTGGATACTCTTCTTTATTTTCAAACGCCAATGGTTGAATGCAGCGCATTGCCAAATACGGTGCACTGGTCGTTCCATATGTCACAGTATTTAATTGGTCGATAGAAATTGGACTGTATGACTCATTTCTCCACACAATCTGTTGCATAGATCGATCCTCTGGATGTACATACATCATTCGGTACATTTTACTGGTGTCTGACACTACCACAATAGAATGCTCTCGGAATGGAAAAAGAATCTCCAAGATATCATTTTGGATTGATGCGACGCGTGGATTGAGCGACTTCCCATTACTAGAAGTTGCTGACCCATCAAACACAACTTTCAACTTTGTAGTCAAACTTTCCTCTCGAAGTACACCATGATGTGGTAGAAAGTATGACTTGGTTGTATCTACATCATTAGTGTTTAATGTCACATGATTTAAATTATTGTATTCTTCCTTAAATTCAATATATTTTTGTTTAAAATCAGCATTTATTTTGAATCTTTCTTCAAGGTTCAAAAATCGCTAATAGCTAATGACTTCGACACACCAAGTTTCAAATCATCAGACTTTCATGAAATCCTATCCACAAACTGACCAGATTCTGATCTAGTCGTTGTTTGTTTTTTTGTTGTACAACTTCACAAAACGAGTCATTATCATCAGAGAGAAGATTTGAATTATTAGGCTTCGACTCTTCCATGGTCCAGAATTTTTTCAATTCATCACACTTATGCAGCTCAGACTCAATGGCAAAGTTACATGAAACTGTGTTTTGAAGAGATATCAAGTGTTTTCCCAATTCAATTCGCCCCTCCGACACTACTTCCCAAAACACAGAAGCATCCAGCAAAACATCCACTCTGGAACAAACATTAAATGACTTGTCCGCAAGAACAACGTTAGGTGGAAACTTCCAAGAAGTTATATCAAATGAAAATGCCGGAATATTGCCAGTCATACTGGGAACCTGATTCAGATCGATCCCTTAGGGAACCAGCATGGTTTGGTTAAACCCCATGCTGTTTTAATGAAGAGAATAATTTTGACCCCCAAGGTACACAATAAGTGCTGAAATTCTTGGGTAATCGGTCTGATTCAGATCGATCGACGGTGTGTTAGCAAGACAGCAGTAGCAGAGCACTCTCTCTCCGAAGGTCACGACATCCTTTTCAACGAGGTGGATACATTGAGATCTTGAAACACGACAACAGTTTCAACAGGAAAGAGGAAATTACGTTTCTAAATGCAGAGTGGAAGTGAGCCCCCACCCGTGCCTCTACTGCAGCTCGTTGGCCGGGGGATTAAATACCCTTGAGCTCACCACAGTCCAATCAGTCAACGTCGGGTAGCACGGGAGATCACGGTTTCAAAGTCCGGAAAACACTTTAGATTGTATTTTGACCAACCGTGAAAGCCTTCACAACTTGACATTATTAGACAATGGACCTTTCTCCAACACTTCTCAAGTATTAACTATGTAGCCTTCTGACCGTGAAAACATTACTTTGCTTAAGTAATCCTTAAAACTCAGTTTTGAACGCTGGGTATAACTCGCCATTAATGGAATAGTTCGCTAAGTAACTTCTTAATTATGATCACGATATTTCCAAACTACACTGATCAAAACTTTGACATAAAACTCACCTGCAATTTATCGTGATCGGAATTGGCAATTTCAAGCTCCAAAGCGGCCAACCAATCAACTAACAATCCTGTCTTCTCCGATTCAGACTCTCCGTCGATCAACATCTTTCCTAACTTGTCCCCCAGATGCTCCGATGAACTGAGAACGTGTTCAGACTTAACACTAGTTATCAACGACTCGTTCCTAACTATATCGAATAGCTCTGGTGCTGGCTTCATGTCGACATCTTCCTTGACGACTTTCGATTTTAAATAGTTCGATAGAAAGTTTGCAGAGCAACAGTCGTTCGGCAGCAATGGCAACAGTTTACTGGCAAATAATACCTTTTCATTGCCAAAAGAGTCGCTTGAAAATATTTGACGCAAGAGCATGGAAAAGGACTTATGTTGGATCATGGGAGCAGCGAGTATGTTCGGGGGTACTGCTTTGATGAAGTCGAAGAGCAAATCTTTTAATCTTTTGTTGTGACTTAAACTCTGCAAAAAAAGCACGAAAATAAAATAAATTCTTCTATGATGATGAATGTAATGCATTGTTATGTATACGTGTTTGTTTATCTTCAGAGATACAGGGTAGATTAAATAGTAAGTTTTCAAAAGAGTAAGAGTAAGAGAATTTAAGAGGAAACTCGTATCCGGTTTCCCAATTTGGACTATCTCTTACATTTTCTACTACAGGAGATTTGGTGAAGGATTCGCCTACATCGCAAAACGGCTGCGCAAATTAACGGAAAAGGAAACAACGTTTTTGTGGAACCACGAATGCAGTCGGACTTTTTTAAAGTGGAGCGTAAGAAATCTGAAATGTTATCGCCCTGCATCTTGGTAACAAAGCATTTTCGGATACAACTTTCTGCCTTAAATCATTTCCCTATGCGTGGTTTACACGTGAGCGTTTAATCCTGACTCGCCCTGTATATTATTATATATCCCAACATTCCTATAACTTTTTAGCCAAAATCTACTAAGTGGAAATGTCAGGAGTCTCTTTTATCATATTTTGCTTGCCAAGTACCCCGTGTTCATTAGAAAAAAATCATCTAAAATGCTATGAATTTTTTACAGAAAAACATGACACATTAATCAATGGTAAATGGACTTTTTTCTTTCATCTTTTCCTTTTGACATTTCGCAGCCAACTAGATAACGTTTTCAAATGAACAGCCAGATGTATCGCTCACTTTCGTTGTGGATAATGCATACCTATGCTAAAGGACGCAAACTTACCTTTACTAAGTTCAAAATAATTTTATTCTTATCTCCACTGAAATGGACATTGAAGAGCAAATTGAAACTCTCCATAGTCGCTTTTTCCGTATGTTTCCCCTTGTCGCTTGGCGCGGCGCCAGCAACCGGCAACGCTCGTTTATTAACCACATCCACTCCGACCACCAAATCCTGAGCAGGAGGCAACTGCATCTCGATAGCCTTAACGAAAATATCCCCTCCGACTGCTCCCCGTTTGTTCTGCACCTCGACCAGCTGGATCATGTAAGTTTTATCCAAAACCGAATCGACCACCAGCTTTTGGTCCAAAATCGTGGCTTTATCCAGAGTGTTCAGCAGTTTGCTTATGGAGCTTGTGGGTATACCGAAGGATTGGATGAAAAGAACCAACTTTGGTGGTTCCAATTTCTCAATTGCGGCATCGACCAATCTCGGCACGTTCGATCGGATCATTCTTAGCTTCATCCAATCAGGTAAATATGAAGTGGTCTCGGACGTATCCGGGGAGTAGGCTCTCGGATGGTCCATGTTCAATGGAAACCATATGTTGAGCAGGGTGTTAAACGACTCAAACATTCCCAAAGGGCCGTACGTTAAAAGCACAATGGACGCGTGAATTACTAGAGGCTGCATGGCACACTGTTCACCAGTACCCCACGAAACTATTACGTATTCATTGTTGTACGACTGGTGTATGTTGTACGACTCCTCTACGTTTTCTTTAGCTTTAATTGTGTACAGACAGAATAATTGCAGCAAGTTCTTTAGAGTAAGATTTTCCTCCCCGGGTAGGACGTAGGAAGCCACACTGTGACGCTCGATAATAACCGAAGACAAGTCCGTAATCAGGTCGTTCAGCTCAGCGAAAGACTCATAGCAATCCTGGGTGGCAAGAAAATTAATGTAGCTTGAAACTACGGCGGGATTCGTCTCGATTTGCAAAGCCTGGCGGAGGAACTGCACCAACACCGGTTTAATCAGAGCGAAATGGGCGAAATGCTTTATATAGTGCGTCAGCCAGTTAGAGTAACCTTCAACGCCAACTTCAGACTCTTCGGAAGGCGACAGAATCAAGCCTAAACCTTTGGTGGCCTGTATTCTGCTCGCACCATGATCCGAAGTTAACCTCCGGAACAAGTATTCTAGCACCTCGCAAGCGGATTGCGGATCTTGACCGTTGACTACGGTTCTTAAGTGGGCCAACAGTTGACCGTGTTTGGTAAGTTTCTCAGCTGGGGCGGTGGACAGCAAATACTCGCACAAACATTGTACAGGCAGGTGGGATAAGACGCCTTCTGAACTATGGACGAGTTCGGCCAGCCAGGGCATGTGGGCTGTACCTAAACAAAGAAAAATCGTATTGCTACAAAAAAAGCTTTAGGTGAAAACAACAGTCACAAAAGCAGTTAGGTAGTGATCATACCTAACATATCTTGCACAAAACACTTTTATATTAAAATTCTTGAAAGGGGTTAATGATACACTGCACTCTCAATGCCCATATGGTGGGATTCATGTTGACAATAGTAAAAACTTGTTATAACTCACCGCCTTGCCGAGACATGATGTCCAAAAGAAAGTCTGGATGCCTCGATTTGCATAACAAGTGGCCGAGCCTGTGAGAATTATTCAGTGCCTGCAGTAGATCCAAAACTTGAGGCGGAGGCCGCCTGGCATCGCCATATTGGTTCAGTTCCATCAGCTGGGGCAAAAGTAAACTCGTCTGCTCGTTAATTTCAGCTTTCGTGCTAGCCGCGGCCAAATGCGACTCAAACTCCAGAATTGTCTGTTTTTCCAATGCCAATATTTGTAGCTCTTTAGAAACAAAGTCTTCCTCTACCGAAATCATTGTTGGAGGGGGAAACTGGAAGTAACTGAAACCTGCTGGTTAAAACAAAGGAAAAAACTCGAAGTTGCAAGAAACATACTTTGTAATGCACATTTCCATAAACATCCTCAAGGTGGGGTACTTATTCCAGGCCAAACTTCCAACAGCTAACGGATTGTGCGCAGCCAAAATCAATAACATCAACCACACTTTCCAGTAGAGACTGGAAATCGCCAACTTGGGAGGAACGTAACCGTGCGGCAGGGTAATGTTCTCGGGATAATTGTAACTGCACAGATTGAAGAAAAAGTCGATGATCTCGGTTTTGTCCACCAGCAAAGTGGGTCCGCAGTCCTGCGGCAAGTTCGCCGCTCGCTTAATCAACTGGTCGACGATGTCGGTGATTTCGGTGGGCGTAATCGGATGCTCTTTTGAAATACCTATCAGGAGGATTCGCAGAAGAGTGGCCTGCAGCAGAGGCACCTCACTGGCCAACCTCAAAAATAGGTTGCGCTCGTTTTCGCCAGGCCACGAGTCTACTTTATAGTAGTGCTCGGCTTGTTCCAAAAACAAAACCTGAAATATGTTTTCTATTGGCTTATTAACTTACTTTCTGAGATCATTAATAAAATCCAAACTCTGGCAACTAAGTGCAAATGACTGAAAGGTCAAGTACAGGGTGTCCCGTTATAAACGCCATGCACTTTAACTTTCTTGTTTTCATTCCGCATAATGCATTAAATTAATATTTAGAGTCCTAAATCATCCTCAGTCATATGATTTTGACCTTAATAACTACCATCAGTTATTCGTCTGCTAGAATCTATTTCTGCTTTCCCTCCGCTCTCTTTGCCAACCTTGTAGATGAATCTACATACTGAAGGGGATTTTTCCATTGGATTACGTTTGTTACGCTCTTAGGGGATTGTACACCTCCAATTCCGATCAAAAAGAGAAAAAAAATTCCAAAAAAATTTTTTAGAAATTGACCGAAGAGTATCTTTTCTCCATTTTCAAGTTTGACCGTCTGTAACTTTAGAACGAGTGGACCGATTCTAGTAATTTCAACTCTTCTTAACGTCCTCTTTCCCCTCCCAACAACGGAAGTTCCGTAGGTGCAATATTTTTGGAAGAAGACCCCTTCGGTGGTCGAATTTGAGGCAGATTTAGAATCGACTTATTTGCCATTAAAAAAAATATTTTTGAGGCTTTTTCATTGGAGATACGTTTGTTTTGTTCATAGAAGATTGTACACATCAAACTCCGATTAAAAACAGCGAAAAAAATCCCAAATATATTTAGAAGTTGGTTAAAAGAGGTCTCTTTTTCTCAATTTTCAAGTTTGACCGTCATTAACTTTAGAACGAGTCGAACGATTGTCGTAAATTTAACTGTTTACTGCTCTTCTTGATGTCCCCTTTCACCTCCCACCGACGGAAGTTCCGTAGTTGCAATATTTTTGGAGATAGACCCCTTTGGTGGTCGAATTTCAGAAACTTAGAATCGACTTATCTGCCATTAAAAAAAATACTTTTGAGGCTGTTTTCATTGGAGTTACGTTTGTTTTGTTCTTAGAAGATTGTACACATCACACTCCGATCAAAAACGGCGAAAAAAATCCCAAAGATTTTTAGAAATTGGTTAAAAGAGGTCTCTTTTTCTCAATTTTCAAGTTTGACCGTCATTAACTTTAGAACGAGTCGAACGATTGTAGTAAATTTAACTGTTTTCTGCTCTTCTTGATGTCCCCTTTCACCTCCCACTGACGGAAGTTCCGTAGTTGCAATATTTTTGGAGATAGACCCCTTTGGTGGTCGAATTTCAGAAACTTAGAATCGACTTATCTGCCATTAAAAAAATACTTTTGAGACTTTTGTCATTGGAGATACGTTTGTTTTGTTCTTAGAAGATTGTACACATCAAACTACGATTAAAAACAGCGAAAAAAATCCCAAAGAAATTTAGAAATGGGTTAAAAGAGGTCTCTTTTTCTCAATTTTCAAGTTTGACCGTCATTCGCTTTAGAACAAGTGGAGCGATTGTAGTAAATTTAACTGTTTTCTGCTCTTCTTGATGTCCCCTTTCACCTCCCACTAACGGAAGTTCCGTAGTTGCAATATTTTTGGAGATAGACCCCTTTGGTGGTCGAATTTCAGAAACTTAGAATCGACTTATCTGCCATTAAAAAAAAATACTTTTGAGGCTGTTTTCATTGGAGTTACGTTTGTTTTGTTCTTAGAAGATTGTACACATCACACTCCGATCAAAAACGGCGAAAAAAATCCCAAAGATTTTTAGAAATTGGTTAAAAGAGGTCTCTTTTTCTCAATTTTCAAGTTTGACCGTCATTAACTTTAGAACGAGTCGAACGATTGTAGTAAATTTAACTGTTTTCTGCTCTTCTTGATGTCCCCTTTCACCTCCCACTGACGGAAGTTCCGTAGTTGCAATATTTTTGGAGATAGACCCCTTTGGTGGTCGAATTTCAGAAACTTAGAATCGACTTATCTGCCATTAAAAAAATACTTTTGAGACTTTTGTCATTGGAGATACGTTTGTTTTGTTCTTAGAAGATTGTACACATCAAACTACGATTAAAAACAGCGAAAAAAATCCCAAAGAAATTTAGAAATGGGTTAAAAGAGGTCTCTTTTTCTCAATTTTCAAGTTTGACCGTCATTCGCTTTAGAACAAGTGGAGCGATTGTAGTAAATTTAACTGTTTTCTGCTCTTCTTGATGTCCCCTTTCACCTCCCACTAACGGAAGTTCCGTAGTTGCAATATTTTTGGAGATAGACCCATTTGGTGTTCGAATTTCAGAAACTTAGAATCGACTTATCTGCCATTAAAAAAAATACTTTTGAGGCTGTTTTCATTGGAGTTACGTTTGTTTTGTTCTTAGAAGATTGTACACATCACACTCCGATCAAAAACGGCGAAAAAAATCCCAAAGATTTTTAGAAATTGGTTAAAAGAGGTCTCTTTTTCTCAATTTTCAAGTTTGACCGTCATTAACTTTAGAACGAGTCGAACGATTGTAGTAAATTTAACTGTTTTCTGCTCTTCTTGATGTCCCCTTTCACCTCCCACTGACGGAAGTTCCGTAGTTGCAATATTTTTGGAGATAGACCCCTTTGGTGGTCGAATTTCAGAAACTTAGAATCGACTTATCTGCCATTAAAAAAATACTTTTGAGACTTTTGTCATTGGAGATACGTTTGTTTTGTTCTTAGAAGATTGTACACATCAAACTACGATTAAAAACAGCGAAAAAAATCCCAAAGAAATTTAGAAATGGGTTAAAAGAGGTCTCTTTTTCTCAATTTTCAAGTTTGACCGTCATTCGCTTTAGAACAAGTGGAGCGATTGTAGTAAATTTAACTGTTTTCTGCTCTTCTTGATGTCCCCTTTCACCTCCCACTAACGGAAGTTCCGTAGTTGCAATATTTTTGGAGATAGACCCCTTTGGTGGTCGAATTTCAGAAACTTAGAATCGACTTATCTGCCATTAAAAAAAAATACTTTTGAGGCTGTTTTCATTGGAGTTACGTTTGTTTTGTTCTTAGAAGATTGTACACATCACACTCCGATCAAAAACGGCGAAAAAAATCCCAAAGATTTTTAGAAATTGGTTAAAAGAGGTCTCTTTTTCTCAATTTTCAAGTTTGACCGTCATTAACTTTAGAACGAGTCGAACGATTGTAGTAAATTTAACTGTTTTCTGCTCTTCTTGATGTCCCCTTTCACCTCCCACTGACGGAAGTTCCGTAGTTGCAATATTTTTGGAGATAGACCCCTTTGGTGGTCGAATTTCAGAAACTTAGAATCGACTTATCTGCCATTAAAAAAATACTTTTGAGACTTTTGTCATTGGAGATACGTTTGTTTTGTTCTTAGAAGATTGTACACATCAAACTACGATTAAAAACAGCGAAAAAAATCCCAAAGAAATTTAGAAATGGGTTAAAAGAGGTCTCTTTTTCTCAATTTTCAAGTTTGACCGTCATTCGCTTTAGAACAAGTGGAGCGATTGTAGTAAGTTTAACTGTTTTCTGCTCTTCTTGATGTCCCCTTTCACCTCCCACTAACGGAAGTTCCGTAGTTGCAATATTTTTGGAGATAGACCCATTTGGTGTTCGAATTTCAGAAACTTAGAATCGACTTATCTGCCATTAAAAAAAAAATACTTTTGAGGCTTTTTTCATTGAAGTTACGTTTGTTTTGTTCTTAGAAGATTGTACACATCACACTCCGATCAAAAACGACGAAAAAAATCCCAAAGATTTTTAGAAATTGGTTAAAAGAGGTCTCTTTTTCTCAATTTTCAAGTTTGACCATCGTTAACTTTAGAACGAGTGGAACGATTGTAGTAAATTTAACTGCTTTCTGCTCTTCTTGATGTCCCCTTTCACCTCCCACTAACGGAAGTTCCGTAGTTGCAATATTTTTGGAAGAAAACCCCTTCGGTGGTCGAATTTGAGGCAGATTTAGAATCGATTTATTTGCCATTAAAAATAAAACTTTTGCGGCTTTTTTCATTGGAGTTACGTTTGTTTTGTTCTTAGAAGATTGTACACATCACACTCCGATCAAAAACATCGAAAACAAATTTCTATAGATTTTTAGAAATTGACCAAAGAGGGTCTTTTTTCTCAATTTTCAAATTTGAACGTCTGTAACTTTAGAACGAGTGGACCGATTGTAGTGGATCCGACACTGTTACACTTCTTAATGTCCCCTTTCACCTCCTAATAACGAAAATTCCATAGGTGCAATATTTTTTTGAAACAGGCCACTTTGGTTGCCGAATTTGAGGTAGTTTCAAAGAACAAGGAGTTTTTGCTTAAAAAAAATACTTTTGGGGCTTTTTTTATTGGAATTCCGTTTGTTACATTCCTAGGGGATTGCACACGTCCTATTCCAATCAAAAATAAGCAAAAAAAAAATGCCAAAGTTTTTTTAGAAATTGACGAAAGGTCTTTTTTTTCTCAATTTTGAACTTTGACTGCCTGTACCTTTTTCTCCTCTTCTTGATGTCATCTTTCACCTTCCACCATCGGAAGTTCCGTAGGTGCAATATTTTCGGAGATAGACCTCTTCGATTGTCGAATTTTAGGCACTTTTAGAATCGACTTTTTTGCCATTAAAAAAAATACTTTTGAGGCTTTTTCATTGGAATATAAAACATTTCTATAAAATACTAAAATAAGCGTAAATCCTCACCTATTTAAAATAAATGGTAAATTTGTATTTTTGTACCTTCCAAAGTTAATATTTTTTAAAAAAAATATTGATTTTACAACTCTACAAATTTCAATAACAACCTACGGCTATGACTGCATCACCTACCTTTAATAACGCGTGATGGAAATCAGGTACACTGGGCCTATACACCCTTAAAGCAGAATCTTGAAGCCACGTAACGCACTCCCTCTGGATGTTCGAAACTTGCATTTTAAAGGTTTTCAAAACGGTAACGTCCCTCTTGCTCTGAGTGGCGGCATCTCTTACTTGAGGACTGACGCACAACAGCATGCACATGGACACCAAGTCGACCAAAGACATGAATATCCTCTCCCTGAATTCGTGTTCTCGGATGACCGATACCAACTCTTTGCGTTCACGCAGCAATGCGTGCACGACACTCAGAAGGTTGAAATCGTGACGCAGCACTCGGTTAATTTCCTTGAGAAGAGCGCGAAGGGAACGTAGGTAGTCGTCTTTGTTAAGTAATAGTTCCTGAAAGGTTAATTAATAATGATATTTACAAATCCTATTTGTCCATTACAGTATAACTATTCAACTATTAAATTTATAACAATTTAATGCTTTATAATTAAGTTATAAAAAAAAAAATTCGAAATTGACCAAAGGAGCGGGTATTTCCACCTTTTTCCATATCTCCAACTTTGACCGCCTGTAACTTTAAAACGAGTGGGCCGATTAGAGTCAATCCAACGGTTTCATGCTCTCTTTCACCTCAAACCCAAAGAAGGTCTTGTAGGTTCATTCGAAAATTACCCATAGGCAACCAAGAACATGACCTCTAACGGACTCATAAAACTGCATAACTTCATAGTACTCCGTTTCAAAACCCATTAAAAAAGTAAATTTGTGTAACAGGCTAAACAAAAAAATGCGGCGACATTAAGGTCGACATTTAGAGTCAATATCCTTGGGTAAACTGAGCTTAATTAAATTAAAGAAATAAATAGCATAAGTCAGAAAAATCATAGAAATGAGTTAAATTCAGAAGCACAACAACTTACCAAACAAATATCTGCTAATGCGTCCGCCGCGTGGTCCGGTTTGACTTGAAACAATGCCCCCACTACAATCAAGTTATTGGGATTCCTCGCGTTACTCAGTTCGTTGTAAATGGTGTACTTCAGCAAAGGATAAAGATTTTCGTGGAACGAGACCACCATCTCCCTGAGACAGTTGTTAAAGTAGTTCACCATGGGTTTGTTTTTCAATCGCAGCTTGCTCAATTGCGCTATAACCTCGACATCCCTCTGAGAACTGGCCGAGCAATTGTAACACAAGTAGGCCAATAGCTCCTGAGCGGGTTTCATCAGTTTGTGATTGTGGAGCCAGGCTTCGATTCGAGAAACGGCGATAATCCTTATTTCGTTCAGGCCGCATGCGGTGCTCAAAAGGCGCACAAAATTTTTGCTTATGGTTTCGGGTTGCTGCCTTCTGGCTAGTAACTCTTTGATGGCTTCTAGAACTATCTGCTCAACTTTTTCTTGAGCGTGAGTATACCTTGGAATAGTTTTAATATGCCAATTATCTACGAGGGCCTTTTGCTCATTTGCCGCTAAAAAGTTGTTAAAATATTTAAATTAATATTTAAATATTGAGCAGGTTTTAATATATACATACAATCATCATCATCCAAAGCATTAATTGTCAATGGGCTAGAAGTGTCTCTAGCAGCGGAGGTCCAAGAATCAGATTTTAAAAGAGATGCTGGTGGCATTTTTGTATGAAAAGCTGTAGTTACATTGTCTACAAACGGTTTTGCAAACGGACTGTCAATGATTACTCGGTCGCCAATTGCATCTTCCACATACAACTATCAAAAACGCCATAAATGTACCATTGCAAACACCATCAAAAGTTTTAAATTACCTTGACAAATGCTTCAGGCCAATTGTCCTTATCAGCAAAGGTGTGACATATTAAATTGAGAAAGATCTGGTGAACATGGGAATTCATTTTGTGTATGCCTTTTAGGCCTGCACTAATGTCCCTTCGCAGAACATTAGCCATGGCGTTGACCACATGTTCACTGGTAAAAATATCTGGCTTGAAACTGGCCACTGACAGAAGAGTAGACCAGGTAACTTTACACGGTTTGGATTTTATAGACTTTAAACCTTTGATTAGTCCCAAAATATAACCAATCTAAAGAAACAGAAAACATTCTATTGCATCTAAATGAGATATTGGGTGTTCATTATAAAACTTCATCTAGTTGGCTGTGAAATGTCAAAAGAAAAGGATAGAGAAACAAAAGTTCATTTATTTTGATTATGTCATCCTTTTCTGTAAAAATTTCTGCCTGCTAGATGAAGTTTTATAATGAACAACCCGTATTAATAACCTGTCCATGCCCTATTTGATTTGATGCAAAAACTGATTTTTCTCTAGATAAAACAAGAGATGCAGAGGACATTTACTGAGCTAACACACAAAACATATGTTTTATTTGAGGTTTCATCAAAACTACTTACTGTTTTATCTATATTATCTGCCTGCACATATTGCACAACTTTGTCAAAAACTTCCCCGACTTCGCACTCCACTGCTAAACTCTCCCATGGTTCCACCCCAGATGAGCCAGCAGCCATCCTATCGATGGGCAACAGGCTTGAGCCAACTGCCCCTCCAATACCTGGCCTAGAAACGCCTGGTAGGCCTACTTTTAGCTTTTTTGAAGGTGGTCCTGCCAAGCTTGATGAACTTGCATCTCTTTTGAGTTTGTCAACTGGTGCTTGAAAAAGACAAAAGTGCTAATGTCCACCTTGCTTTTGAGTTAAATAATATTTTATAATACAATGAAAAAAACATGGGTAAAATAACAAAAAAAAAAGTAATCAATTTTTATTATTTTTTACAAAACTGGCTCAAAATGCTGACCATTGACCTCAGTACATAAATTTGTTCTTTGGTCCATGGAATGATGCACCCACTGGAAGATATGTGACATATTTTTTTGACCCTGTATACTATATAGGTACAGTATATACGGCGTGTTCATTAGAAAACTTCAGACAGAAAAGGATGACATAATCAAAGTAAATGGACTTTTGTTTCTCCATCCTTTTCTTTTAACGTTTCACAGCCAACTAGATGAAGTTTTATAACACTCCATACTTACAAAATGATAGATGATGTGATACATACATTAATGTCAAGATCTGAATGCCAAAGTGTAGTTACAGTTTAAATCACCACAATCACATACAATGGAATATATCCAATTGTGAAAACATGGCCTCACTTAAACTCCAGCTTTGAAAACAAAAAAATATATATAAAATTAAAAAATGTCCTATTACAGGGTTAGGGCAAACTATGGTGCAAAATAAAACTGGTGGCAGATCATCGAAAAATAAGTAGAGTTTACTTAATAACCTTATGTCCAAATACCAACTGTTATTGAGATAAAAATTATTAAAAATAATATTTATTATAATAAAGACTTTTTAGAATTAAAATAGGGGTATTACTAATAGGAGAAATAGCGTCCCAGGGAAGTAATTGGTGTATATGATTAGCAGATTAGGACAAGGCAGTACTAGGGTACACACGTATCCCAGTGCCAACTTTTTATTTAATTCAGCAATAAACTTCATCAGAGCTCCCATAAAATAAATAAACATTAGAGCAGAAAGTTTCACATCAACAAAAAAAATTATAATTGACATTTCATGAAAATTGTGTTGCCCATAGTCCTAAAGGTTACAATTTTTCATATGAATTATATTATACAGACTATAAAACATAAATCATAAATGAAGAAAACCCATGGTATAATGTTGCCTATGCCTAGCACCTACAATAATAATTGAGATATTCTTACCAGCACCTGAAGGCCCTGTGGAGCTTTTGGGCAAAGGTATGGCCCTCTTGGGATCATCTCTGGATGTTCCTGGCTTGGCCCCAAGAGCAATGAATGAATCGGGCAACTGTTGGGATATTTTTGCTTTGGGGCCTCGAGTGCCCTGAGTCGATTTTCCCCTATCCATTTCAATGGAGAAAGGATTTTGTGCCGCTTCAAAAGAGTTCAATACCTGCTATTTGATTTCCAATGTTTACATTCTATAAACTAGGAATATTAGGTTCAATTATTAAAGTCATTGAATGGAGTTTGATCATCCTGTAAATTTTAAAATAAAAAAAAATTGCTCACCTGCTGACCGTAGATTAGCACGATTAGCTCAAAATAGCCTATAATAACATTAAAATAAAAAATTAAAAAATGACAATAATTTTTAACATTTATGTAAATAAAAGGAAAAATGTCTAACCCTCCAACTTCTCAAAACGACAGGTGTCAGAAATGACAGATGACAGATCAGATAACTCAGGCTAGGCTAGTTTTTGTCTTCTTTTGCGCTATGTATTAGAAAGTGACAGAAGATACGATTTGATTGACAACGAGAAAACGATAAACTGCTTCATAAACATAACCTCAAATCTCAAAAAAAAAAAAAAGTCAAATTCAAAAACTTTAAGAAAAGTTAAATAAATTTATAGATAAATCAAGTCAAATATCTCAAAAGTAGCAATTTACTCATATTCTCTAAACACATATTTTACTCATAATAATTAAAATGTCATTAACCTCTAAAATTACTCTCGTGTCGGCTACAACGTTTACTGTTGGGATAATTTCTTATGTTCATTACAAGCAATACTCGGATAGGTAAGGAGAGTTTGTCTTTAATTTCTCAAACAATTATTTAAGCAACCAATACCTGAACTATTAAATCAAAAGAACAGCAATTGCTGAAGATGAATGTCATTATCATAATCGGAGAGAACAGAACAGCTACCTGGAATCCTGGAATATAAATTGTCTTGGAGCCGGAGTGACTCGGCTCTGCATGTCTTTCCTAGGTGCCATCTCAAAAAAACTTTGGCCCAGTAATGGATAGTGGACATGATGAATGTTATAAATATCGACATAACTTCCTCACTTCATTAAGAGCCTTGATAAAGACTGCAATATATGGTCGAAACGTCGGTGACTTGAAAATTGAATGAAGTTGATATTTCGTCCCCAACCTGCTAATCCACCTTGGTACTATTGCTATTGGGACACTAGACACTTAGAACATATCCATATGTTTATTTCCTGAACAACTGGAATCACGAACAATGAATAATGAGCAAAAGCAGTTTTGAGGAACTGAGTTTATAAATCCAACTATACATTCAAAAATCACTTAGAACATGAGGGTCTTATGCCCATGTTTATAGTCATGACTTTACTCCAAGTAAGCCTCAAGTCTGGCTTTGATGTTTAGTTTCCATTTGAAATATATGGACTTACTTCAAATATTTTGACATCTCAGTTCTATTGCCTGCAATGACCAGTTTCAATTTTTTTTCATTTTCTATTTCCTCATTTCCTGTCAGCATTATGTAAGATTTAATAATGCAATACATTTGTGAATAAGAACAATAAGAAAGATTATGGAGAAAATCTGGATATGCCATTCCAATTACTTAGTTAAGTATTTGGGATATATTTTATTTCATTTGATACCCTTTTTCATTCTTTCTTTGTTTTTTAAAATATGGCTTGAATAATTGGGCATTTCTGCACATGAACTACATAATAGATAGAAAAGGAATTTTCTGTCTATTGGATATTACCAACCACAAGGAACTATGGGAATAGACAGGAAGTTTTCTTGCTACATGTTACATTGTTGTACACCTGGATTGATGTAGCTGAATAGTGAAACAATAGGCATCCAAGGTGCCAGTTTGCAAGGAATTTATATAAATAAAGACATTTAATTAAATAATTTTGTTTTCTGTTTGAGTTATTTTAAATGGGTAGTTAAAATCTCTCTACATCAATTGCTGAATGATTAAAGGGTGTTTTGTTTTACTGTGTTTAAGTAGGTAGCTACTCAATCAGTGAAAATCAGTTCATAATCATTTCTACACCACTGCTAATATTCTTTACTACCTACATATTGCAGCTAATTTTGTATGGCAGATAAAAGTAACAAAAGTTCTTTTTTATATAATATTAGGTTTGTCAGCTATAGCAGTATAACATATACATACAAGAACATAATTATACTGCTCATATCATATAGCAACAAAAAATAGTCATTGAATGTTATTGTTTCAGGGAAAAACTTCACCAAGGTGTTTTAAATGACATTGAAAGGAGACAGCGCCGGAAAGCTGAAAACATATATATTTTACAAAAACAGATCGACTTAGAGAAAGGATTGAGAAGAGCAGAGTCCAGTACAAGTAATCCTGACAACAGTATTAGTTGATGATGCAGTACTGACATTATTTGTAAATAGATACCTGTAAGTAGAAGATTGTTCATAGTTATTAAGTGTTTGAAATAGACAGATTTTATTTCCAAAGTAAAACAAAGTTACAAGACCTAAGTTAATAAAATATAAGTTATTATTTAAATAATAAAAAAATCACACATATACAGTAACCGAATAATTATAAATATTCTTCACCATTGTCAGCCCATCTTACCCTCCGATTTTCCAAATTGCTAAATCCCAATCCGAAATTTTTGTGCAGCTCCTCCATAGAAGCCCTGCTATACTCCTGCTGGTAGTGCTTCTTATACCTCCTTACTAGGGCAATGCACGCAATTATGAATATAAGTTGGACTAGTATCCATGTTACTATTAAGCCAATAACTAAGGAAAAGTCCATGCAGACTTCATTTGTAGAATAATCTGAAAAAAAAAACATTATTATTGTTTTATTATGTGAGTATATGATAAGAGTGACAAATAGCTTACTATATCCCGCGACCAGGATTTTCCCATCTTTGTTGCCTACAATCAGTCTGTCAGGTCTACTATTGGAGTCTCGGACTATCATAACGAACTCTAGTGGCATCTGGTTTACTACGGATGTTTTGGCCTGTCTACCACTTACTGCAGGATTGTAGGCCTGAACCATTTGCTTTCCATTGATTGTTTTTAAGATATGAGATTCTGTTCCTCTTTTTCTTCTTCCATAAGACTCAACATTGTTTTCGCATTTTATCTATATTATTGAAATAATCAATATAAATAGATTTATGACGAAAATGACGAACTTACTGGCAAGCACATTTTCGGGCAAAACTGCACAATTACACTAAATCTAACCACGGGCGAAGTTGCAAATTTGAAGGCCTGAAACGTAGCGACCAGCCGCCTGCTGGAGTTGGTCACTATTTTCTGGAAAGCGGGGAATATGTTCAGGTTCGTGGGACAACCGCGGTCATCCAGCAGGAAGATGGATTCGTCACCCCTTTCGGTCATTGCAATTAGATGACTTGCCCAAAGATCATAAGTATCTAAAGTGAACACGTATATTGATTATCAGTTGCGAGACGTGACTAAGAGATGATTTACAATAAATTGGAAAACAAAAGAAATTGGAATAACGACAAACAGTAGTTAAAGAAGCAATAAACTGAAGTTGAAGATTAAAGACTAAATCAGTAAAAATTCAGTAGATCAGTAAAAACATTAGAAATTAATAATCAGTAACAGAAAAACCTGGAAATAAAACAAACATTATGAATATTTTCATTAGTACCTGTGACCTCCTTTAGCTCTACTATGAGCTGCAAATCCTGACCAATTTGACTATCAGCAGTTTCTGCTTGGGTTTTGAAGTCGACGACTCTCATTTCAACTACCGGGGCCACTGTTGCGTTAGATGTGGAATTTATTAAAGGACTTCCTTTATTTGGTATGTTCCTGTGCAAAAGATACAATCTATTTTGTATGATGATCATTATCGTAAAGCCCTTACGATGTAATGTTGATTCCAGTTCCTAGCAGGACTTTGCTTTCGTTTCCAAATATGCAGCCTACTTTCAATATTCGGTCCGACTGAGTTTGGATTATTGGGTTATACTGAAGGATGAGGGTTCCTGCCATTAATGTCCTAAAGATCAAAATACTGCGTCTTTTAACCCGTTTGGATGTATAAGGGTATGAAGTTTTTTGTGGGTTGCGATTGTTGCGAATTATTTCCCTTGTGCTTGGTTCTCATAAGAATTGGTGAACACTAATTTTGCCCGTATCTTCCTTGTTAGTGTATAAAGAGTGTATCGATGTTTATTTATTGATCATCATGATATATAATTGTAAAAAATGCGATATCAATGTTTTTTTTTCGTCTTTCTTAGACCAATTTTAGCACATGTTGTGAAGTTACGATAAAAATGTCAAGACCAGATTTCTAACGCCTACTTGATGACAATAATAAGTGAATGGTTTATGGCGTTCGGGCTGGTCTGGAGGTCCTTATGCCGGAAGAACGAACAACCACCGTTAGGTACGCACCCACTGTTTAAAAGCAGAAAAAGTCTTGGTCTGGGGACTCACGATTTTGGGGGACTCCCGAGAAGGTCGTTTTGCGGGATTGGTGAAAGGGGTCGAGAAGGAACATCATTACGCAGGGAGGAAGAACGATCACCAGCCGAGGTTACCAGTAAAAGCATACAGCTAAGTTTGGTTGTCAAAGTAAAGAGAAGGGCGGAAGCATCCCTTGGTTTCCATAAGTCTTGGAGCTTGTAGATAGGAGGCCAGTTTAATTGAGTGGCAAGATATGGTGCTGGTATATCTAAAAATTAGATAAGATCTACTGTTTATTTATTTGCGTTGTTTCCTTAGTTATTTTCATCGTTCCAAATTTGCTAGAGTAGATTACATTACTTACTTAAGGTCATAGGAAATAGAAGTTACGTGGACCCTCATCTCGTTATTTCTAACGGTAGCCCCCTTAGCCTGAAATGCCCCGTTTTGTTTTAAAATATCAGCATAGGACCCTTCGGGAGAGGTATCCAAACCGTAAAAGTTCAGTAAAGTTAATACAGTACGATTGTAATTATACCAAACTTGCGTATTGAACTAATTTGCTTATTTTAATAAATGAGAGAAGAGAGAACATTGGGAGAACTTCAGTACAGAAATGGAAAGTGACTTCTATGGAACCCAATAACGCATATGGAAAATGCTCAGAACAACAAAGAGGGAAATAAATAAGGCAGCACAACTAAGTAACGTTTCGGCAGCCGAATGGACCACCTATTTTCAGGGCCTGTATACGAACAGGAACAACGAAGGCCCAAGGAGCGGGGTAGGTTGAACCGAGGCAAAGCAAATAGACATCGAGGATCTACAACAATACACGATGGAGGAAGTGATATCAGCGATGAAGCACCTGAAAAACACCACATCCATCCTGGACGTGTTCATTCAAACCAAAGACTGGCAAAATTCGCCAGAAATAGAAAACCAGCATCCAGCAGACCACCAGGACGGCCTCCCAAGAGGTGGAAGAACAGCTGGTCGTCGACATCCCAAGAGGGGCAAATGGATGGGTAAAACAAGCCTTAAGGCTTCCGAAAAGAAGAAGAAGAAGACGCTTATTTTAATATGCGAGATTCGATTTAATTTTCGACAGTAGTCGGAATTTTCGTAATTTGAAAACGTTATGTTTATAGACTTCTTATCATTGCGCAACTTTGCCCTAATTTAACCTTTTTCGTATCTTTTCAAATAACCGGGACCCCATGGTTAAACTCGAAAAACGGTAATATGTGCAAATACTCGCTATCTTACCACAATTTTAGAAAATTGCCTCCTTGACATACTTTACCTGTTCGTGGGACTCTCAGCTTTAACAATACCACATTGACCCGTAAGCAGCTGCAATTTCAGCGTAACCATCGTATATTTCCCTTGACCCACGACATAGCAAGCAGGATTTTCCGAATTCCCCTGCATATACAATTTTCCTCGGAAATCGGTTTCTGGTTGATAGCGAACGGTCATGTAGCTTTGGTTACACGATACGCTAACTTAAAGTGTGCGACTTAAGTTTAAGAAAGTCTGCTTAAGTCCACTCATACAAGATCAGTTTAAACTTTAGTTTGAAGGTAAACGAAAGCTTCTACGTCAAGTCTGGTGTTTAAACCGAACTTGTAAAAGTGGCAGTAAGTGCCATTGCATGGACTTACTGTTAAGACATCTGGCTTTTTCATAATAAAAGGCTCCTTGACGCGGGACAAGAACTCTTGGACCTCGCAGTTTAGTATCTTCACTATGTAGGATGCACAGCCCATTAAGAAAGCTGTAGGCCCTGCAATTGAATCCTTCGTATACGTCACATTGCTTTTGGCAGCTTTCTTTGGACATGTTTTGAAAGAGCAAGTCACCATGCAGTTGAACTACATCTTCGTATTCCTCATATGAGCAGTAACTAGAATCGTTTGTGGCAGTAATTGCTAGAAAAATGTTGTTTCAGCTATGGTAGTTTCAGTATTCAGGGCAGTACCATTGTTAGGCTCAGCACATTGAAACTCTAAGTAATAGTCATCATTCGTCGATACTCTGTAAGCTATAGGTGTCAAGTGTCGGTCGGTACTGCTAAGGGTGCACTGTCCTACAGCCTCGTTGTGTTGTGACGTTATGGGCAAGTGGAATTTTGCAGACCTACACTGGAACGTCCTCTCTTCCACACATTTCTGTTCACACTCGGATCTGGATACATTCGTTGTCAACGTCTTAGTGTTATTACCCACTAATGTTGCTCCTCTTACTGCCTCGAAAATCCACGCATTTTTGAACTTCTGCTCTGAAATAGGTTACCTTTAACAGTCTGAGACTAAAGAGCTACAAAGAATAATACCAGTTTTTAGACAATTCTTCACAAACCAAGCAGCGTCATTATCGACCGACAGTCGAGTTTCTTCATTCCCAATGGTCACGTCAAAATCATACCAATAGCACTTCAGAGTGTCATAATAAAGCACGAAACTTTGACAGGCCTTTCTAGCTTGACACATTGCCAAACAATCTACAGTAATTGGCCTCTCGGTTTCGTTTGAGGTCAGCTCAAACAGGAGCTGATGCTGGGAGGCATTAGTAGAAGGTAAGCCAGTAATTTTCTCAAATTTAACGTCTGAATTCGGGCAGTTTAGTATGCGGGCTCCTAAAACTACTACGACTTTTAGGTGTGGAATATTTGAAGATTGGAGTAATTACTGCACTTTTATTAGTTAGTTGCAATTTTATCACTGAAATGTGAATTAATATAGACTGCCTTGGAACTCACCTGCATTTGCTTTAATTAAAATAAGAGCCCACAAAACGCGAATCATTATAACTGTTGCACATTATTTTAGTAATTTTAAATTATTTTGTTTTTTTTTAAAGAAATATTAAACACTACGAAAGCACATTTCTGAGTCATTAAAACCCATGTTATCGGCGCGCAGTGGATGGTACCAAATAATGAGTACCTACCGAATTCGTTAAATATTGTGTGGGTACTACCAGTAAGTATGCGTTAAAAAATTGCACTGCATGATTGACACAATCGAGTATCTGCATTACGTTAACAATAGCGACCTTGCTGAAATGTAGGTGGATGGATGGGGTATTTATACGTATATTTATTTTTTTTTTGAGGTTGAAGAAATGGTTCTAAGTAGGAACTGCCGGTATCTAATTGATCTAATTTTGTCTCTAAAGACAATTCGCACTAATGTGGTTGTAATTGTTAAAAGGTGGCAGGTGTTCTGATTTTCTAAATTCTTCCATCACCTTTTTTTTATTTTTAAGCTCCAATCCACAGCAACAAAATTGTGAAAGTTGTTTTCTTCATTCGAACTTATTATCGAAGAACCCAAAAACAGAAACGAGAAAATTACTTTCTTCATAAGCAAACGTGGCAGATTACAATAAAAAATAAACTCGACTTGATCTTTTTGTATAGTATGACGTGAAACGATTGTAATTTTTTATAAAAATGATTGCTTACTGCTATTGTAATGGTAATTAATTATGAGTCGTTCGTTAAAACGATAATAAAAGCAGCCACCTAGAGCCTTGTTGCAACAGATATAAAGACTCAAAAATTAGGTCATTATAAGCTCTGGCTGAAGATAAGTATGCTTCAAAGCATTGACCAATCTAATAATGATACATTATTACTAACGCATTGTCGCAATGCAAGCAGCAGATTAGAAACACGTAAACCTAAATAGGTACCACATTATGTGGGCGTTTTTAACGCAATTCTAACGAAATATCCAAAAGTACGTAATTTAGGAGTACCTATACCCAAATAATTGCTATTGCAATTGATGCGTTTTGCTATGGCCGGGTTGTAAGTAGAAATTAAGATACTAGTGCGATTATAGGGACCTTTCACAGCCTGGAATGTGTTCTGAAGGTTGTAGAAAAAATATCTGATCTTATCTAGGATCATCCTTGCATGTGCAGTGACTCACATCACATTGAATAATAAGGTTTAGATTTAATTAAATGCAAATCCATACATTTATTACTTGTAACAACGTATTTATTTTAAGTCGCACATACCTACAAACTGTTGGGTGAAATAAGGTTTATTTTCGTTAATTTGTCATGACATACTGATGCACTTTGCAGAGAACATCTCTGGTTAAGGTGTGCTATAAATTCCATAGCGCCATGGGTAGGCTTTTATTGCTCACCCATCCATATATAATTATAGCTACTGTTGATTAACTTATTTCCATTACCACTCATTACTCTATTCTTCTGTTGTTACGAACTCCAAGTGACGATTTAGAGATTGATAGGCACTAAAAAGGGTTGGTCGTCTTACTATTAAAGTGAAACCTCTGTTTAGAGTTATGGAGTTTGAAAGTTTTTAAAACAAAATTTAAAACTCAAATTTCTTGACACATATATGTAGCGCTAAGTGGCAAACTGTTGGTAATCCATTACAAATGCAAACTGCAGAACACTTTTTTTCGGTTTAAAGCATCTTTTATGTCAGTCAGTCAGTCTGTTCGAGATTAGTAAAGTTTTAAACTGTTAATCAAAGGATAGCTTGGTTGTCAAAGATTATAAGTTAGTAATTTTGAATCTTTTAGGTTGCATGACTTATTGCAATTATTAGTTGGTGGTACGGACAATTTGTCTTCATAGAAAATCGCATGAAGAAATCATGTGCACGAAGTGGGAATTTAGTCTCAATACCCGGAATATTATGTTAATGTTCGCTATTGAGTGCGCCATTAGTACTCTCCAAAATCGTACAAACTGCAAATCCTAGAAGTGAATATAAACAAGTTTGAAATTATTGCAAACTGCCATACTTGGTGCATTTAACTGCAAACTCTTCAATTCTCTGAGTTGTAAACTGTTAACCTAAGAATGGGTTGGTTGTCAGCCTTTCTAAGTTTGTAATTTTGAAACTTTTAGATTGCATGATTTATTGGAATTTGCGGTGTTTTGAAGCACAATTTATCCTCTTAGATGATTGACAAACGCAGACGTTTTATTAAAATCAAGTGAGTGAAGTAGAAATTTAGTTTCAATAACCGAAATATTAGGTATGTTAATGTTTGTCATATTGGTACTCTCCAAAATCGTGCAAACTGCAAATCCTAGAAATGAATATAAACAAGTTTGCAATTATTGCAAACTGCCATACTTAGTGCATTTGACTGCAAACTGTTCAATTCTCTGAGTTGTAAACTGTTAACATAAGAATGGGTTGATTGTCAGTTTTAAACTTCTATATTGCATGATTTATTCCATTTTAAGATGCTTCGGAGGACAATTTACCCTCTCAGATAGTTGACAAACGCAGACGTTTTATTCAAATCAAGTGCATGAAGTAGAAATTTACTCTCAATAACCGGAATATTATGTTAATATTCGTCATATTGGTACTCTCCAAAATCGTGCAAACTGAAAATCCTAGGGGTGATTATAAACAAGTTTGAAATTATTGCAAACTGCTATACTTAGTGCATTTAACATCAAACTGTTAAATTTTCTAAGTTGTATACTGTTAACTTAAGAATCGGTTGGTTGTCAGCCTTTCTAAGTTAGTAGTTTTGAAACTTTTAGATTTCATGATTTATTGCATTTTGTGGTGTTTTGAAGAGCAATTTATCCTCTTAGATGGTTGACAAACGCAAATATTTTGGTCAAATCAAGTGCATGAAGTAGAAATTTAGTCTCAATAACGGGAATATTTTGTTAATGTTCGTCATATTTGTGCTCTCCAAAATCGTGCATACTGCAAAACCTAGAAGTGAATATAAACAAGTTTGAAATTATTGCAAACTACCACACTTAGTCCATTTAACTGCAAACTGTTCAATTCTCTGTGTTGTAAACTGTTAACCTAAGAATGTGTTGGTTGTCAGCTTTTCTAAGTTAGTGATTTTGAAACTTTTAGATTGCATAATAATTGCAATTTGTGTTCGTTATAGAGTGCACCATTAGTACTCTCTAAAATCTTGCAAACTGAAAATCCCAGAAGTGAATATAAACAAGTTTGAAATTATTGCAAACTGTCATACTTAGTGCAGTTGACTGCAGACTGTTAAATTCTCTGAGCTGTAAACTGTTAACCTAAGAAAGGGTTGGTTGTCAGCCTTTCTAGTTAGTAATTTTGAAACTTTTAGATTGCATGATTTATTGTAATTTGTGGTGTTTCGAAGGACAAAATTATCCCCTTAGTTGGTTGACAAACGCAGACGTTTTATTCAAATCAAGGGCATGAAGTAGAAATTTAGAGTCAATAACCGGATTATTATGTTAATGTTCATTTCTGTGCTCCATTAGTATTCTTCAAAATCGTGCCTGCAAATCCTAGAAGTGAATATAAACAAGTTTTAAATTATTGCAAGCTGCCATACTAAGTTTACATTTAACTTCAAACTGTTGCTTCAAGCTACATTTTACTCAAGCTGTAAACTGTTAACTTAAAAATGGGTTAGTTGTCAACCTTTATAAGTTAGTAATTTTTACACTTTTAGATTGCCTAATTTATTGCAATTTGTATTGTTTCCAAGGACGATTTATCCTCTTAGATGGTTGACAAACGCACAACGTTTTCTTCAAATCAAGTGCATGAAGTAGAAATTTAGCCTCAATAACTGGAATATTAATTATGTTAATGTTCGTCATATTAGTACTCTCCAAAATCGTGCAAACTGCAAATCCTAGGGGTGATTATAAACAAGTTTGAAATTATTGCAAACTGCCATGCTTAGTGCATTTAACTGCAAACTGTTAAATTTTCTGAGTTGTAAACTGTTAACCTAAGAATCGGTTGGTTGTCAGCCTTTCTAAGTTAGGGTTTTAAAACTTTTAGATTTCATGATTTATTGTAATTTGTGGTGTTTCGAAGGACAAAATTATCCTCTTAGTTGGTTGACAAACGCAGACGTTTTATTCAAATCAAGTGCATGAAGTAGAAATTTAGAGTCAATACCCGGAATATTATGTTCTGTGCTCCATTAGTAGTCTTCAAAATCGTCAAACTGCAAATCCTAGAAGTGAATATAAACAAGTTTGAAATTATTGCAAGCTGCCATACTAAGTTTACATTTAACTGCAAACTGTTAAATTCTCTGAGCTGTAAACTGTTAACTTAAAAATGGGTTAGTTGTCAACCTTTATAAGTTAGTAATTTTTACACTTTTAGATTGCCTAATTTATTGCAATTTGTATTGTTTCCAAGGACAATTTATCCTCTTAGATGGTTGACAAAGGCACAACGTTTTCTTCAAATCAAGTGCATGAAGTAGAAATTTAGCCTCAATAACCGGGATATTAATTATGTTAATGTTCGTCATATTAGTACTCTCCAAATTCGTGCAAACTGCAAATCCTAGGGGTGATTATAAACAAGTTTGAAATTATTGCAAGCTGCCATGCTTAGTGCATTTAACTGCAAACTGTTAAATTTTCTGAGCTGTTAAATTTTCTGAGTTGTAAACTGTTAACCTAAGAATCGTTTGGTTGTCAGCCTTTCTAAGTTAATGGTTTTGGAACTTTTAGATGTCATGATTTATTGCATTTTGTGGTGTTTTGAAGCCCAATTTATCCTGTTAGATGGTTGACAAACGCAGATGTTTTTGTCAAATCAAGTGCATTAAGTAGA
Source organism: Taphrorychus bicolor (assembly GCA_951812265.1). Taxonomy (NCBI): domain Eukaryota; kingdom Metazoa; phylum Arthropoda; class Insecta; order Coleoptera; family Curculionidae; genus Taphrorychus; species Taphrorychus bicolor. Next base: position 15,228,372 of record OX638305.1, read on the forward strand.
AATTTAGTCTCAATAACGGGAATATTTTGTTAATGTTCGTCATATTTGTGCTCTCCAAAATCCTGCATACTGCAAAACCTAGAAGTGAATATAAACAAGTTTGAATTTATTGCAAACTGCCATACTAACTGCATTTAACTGCAAACTGTTCAGTTATCTGTGTTGTAAACTGGTAACGTAAGAATGGGTTGGTTGTCAGCCTTTCTAAGTTGGTGATTTTGAAACTTTAAGATTGCATAATAATTGTAATTTGTGTTCGCTATAGAGTGCACCATTTGTACTCTCCAAAATCTTGCAAACTGAAAATTCCAGAAGTGAATATAAACAAGTTTGAAATTATTGCAAACTGTCATACTTAGTGAAGTTGACTGCAGACTGGTAAATTCTCTGAGCTGTAAACTGTTAACCTAAGAAAGGGTTGGGTGTCAGCCTTTCTAGTTAGTAATTTTGAAACTTTTAGATTGCATGATTTATTGTAATTTGTGGTGTTTCGAAGGACAAAATTATCCTCTTAGTTGGTTGACAAACGCAGACGTTTTATTCAAATCAAGTGCATGAAGTAGAAATTTAGAGTCAATAACCGGATTATTATGTTAATGTTCATTTCTGTGCTCCATTAGTACTCTTCAAAATCGTGCAAACTGCAAATCCTAGAAGTGAATATAAACAAGTTTGAAATTATTGCAAGCTGCCATACTAAGTTTACATTTAACTGCAAACTCTTAAATTCTCTGAGCTGTAAACTATTAACTTAAAAATGGGTTAGTTGTCAACCTTTATAAGTTAGTCATTATTACACTTTTAGATTGCCTAATTTATTGCAATTTGTATTGTTTCCAAGGACAATTTATCCTCTTAGATAGTTGACAAACGCACAACGTTTTCTTCAAATCAAGTGCATGAAGTAGAAATTTAGCCTCAATAACCGGAATATTATGTTAATGTTCGTTATAGAGTGCGTCATTAGTACTCTTCCAAAACTGTGCAAATTGCAACTCCTAGAAGTGAAGATAAATAAGTTATATACTGCAAACTGTTAAATGATCTGAGCTGTAAACTGATAACCTAAGAATAGGTTAGTTGTCCGCCTTTCTAAGTTAGTAATTTTAAAACTTATAGAGTGCATGATTTATTGCAATTTGCGGTGTTTCGAAGGACAATTTGTCCTCTTAGATGGTTGACAAAAGCAGACGTTTTATTCGAATCAAGTGCATGAAGTAGAAATTTAGTCTCAATATCGGAACGTTAATATTCGTCACAGAATGCTGCGTCACAGAAGTACTCTCCAAAATAGTGCAAACTGCAAGTTCCAGAAGTGAACATAAATAAGTTTGAAATTATTGCAAACTATTATACTTCCTGTGTTTAAATGCAAAATGTTAATTTCTCTAAACTGTGAACGGTTAATCTACGAATGGATGGGTGTAAACCCTTAAAAGTTAGTAATTTTGAATTTGTTTTATTGCAATTTGAGCTATTTCGCTGGAAAATTTGTCTTCTCAGATGACTGACAAACGTACATTTAATTAAGGTTTCCTGCATGACCTGGAAACTCAATCTCAATAAACGGTGATGATAAGGTTCGCCATACAGTGCGCCATTAGTTCGCTCCAAAATCGTCAAAACTGCCAGAAAAATTAAGAATTTGAATAAATATTTGAGAGGCCTGTAAACTGCAAAGTCATTGTTGGATGTTATTATATTACAACCTGCATGTAAAATAATTGTCAGTTTCAAATCATCACAAGCTCTAAACAGTTTCTTGCAAACTGCAAATTGTCAACCACAAACAATTATTTTAGATTCTTTTTTAGAAGACCGTTTTTTGCAAACTATGACTTACACGTATGATAAACTCCAATACCAATAAACTACGTGTTTTTCTGTAACTGCTCTATTCTTTTAGTGATAAAAATACCAAGTGTAGGTATTCCTATACCCGTTTGACGAGCCAATAATTGGTGGGCTTACCCTACGAAATCCTTTAATCTGGTGATTGTGTACAAACTGCATAATACAGATTTAAACATTTTAATTCTTATTTCTATGTTCTTATTTCTTTCATTAGAGTAAATTTTAGCAAGCTGCAAAACAGAGCATTTGTAGTATATTATAATACTATAGATGAGTAGTGTAAACTGCAATTTTTGGAATTATTGCAAACTGTAAAACCATTTATTTAAGTTGTGTTTAAGTTCAAATCTTTGTAAAATTTGCTTTCTAAATTAAGACAAACTGCAAATTTTTTTAAATTATAACTTGAAAGCATGCTTACGAAAAATTTTTAATTAGATAATGAACTGCAGACTCTGTAACTCCGTTGACCTGAAAATCAGTTTGTTCGAAGACCAAATTTCTTGGCCCAAACTTAATGTATTTTGGAATTTGTTATTCGTTCTGTTGTTCTAGTGAGCTGCAATTGATGATATGCTGCAAACCATCAAATGCAGTTCACCAAGGAAATGGGCGGTTCTCTTCATCTCAAAACTTTTAACTGCAAACTGTGACTTACATTTACTGCAAACTGCAAATGGAAGTTTGTGTTCTTTTGAAGTCAATACCCAACTCTTGCAAATGCCAAGTGAAGGTATTTTTGAACGCGTTTAAGGGGCCCATAATGGGTTTGGTACTACTCTACGAAATCTTGCAATCGGCATACAACGGAATTCAAAAAAATTCTTATTTCTTTTTTCGTACGTTTGTTATTAGAGTAAATCGTTTTTCTTGCAGTTGCAAAGTAGAGCCTCTTTTGCAAACTGCAAAAATTGTACATATTGCAAACTGTAAAAATAGCTTTTTTTCTGTAAGTGCAAATTCTTTTAAAATTTGCACTCTTAATAAAGATAAACTGCAATTTTCTTTAATTGTAATTTGACTGTGGCTAAATGTAATTTTTTTTATTGTAAAGTGAAAATCAAATTGTTCTGATGTTTGAGTAAACTGCAAACAGTTACACGCTGCAAACGATCAAATTGCAGGTAGAAATGTGATCAAACTACAGTAGTAAATAACATAATGTACAAAAAAGGACTCACAGGTAAAAATATTTGAAGTTTATAAGAAGTGAATCAAACCATTATTTCTTCACTTTGTAAGTTTTCCAGGAAATATTCAGTCCTATGTCAGGCTAGGTCATCTTGCAGTTGAAAAATATGAAAGATTACAATGTTTATATTAATTATTGTAGTTGTAGTTGAAAGTTTATCTAGGTTTCGTGTCTGTTTTGGTTGCAATTAACATGAGCGAAAACATGGTGTTTCTGATTGGTAGTACTGTTATTCATTAATTTCTTATTATTTTTTTTTCTCGGAAGCGATAAGAGTTTGTTATAATATTCAAGTGGCAAAGGCAAAGACAGAAAGTTGCTTGGATTATAGTTCCGTTCTTTTGCTTTCTTCCATTTGACCTTCCATTTGACTTTATGCTTACCGCAAAAGGAGGTTTAATGCGGATAATATGATTAAAAGAAGAATGGTTTTTGAGTAATTCCACATAGTGTAAAGCAGATAGGAAAAACCTTAGTTGTTAGTGTTGTCGCAAGTAGATCTGAGACTCGCACAGTCAATCCTCCAGACCTCTTAACCCAACGGATGAATATTATTATGACAGCAAGATCCCTTTGAAACCAAAACCAATCCAATTGTAATTAAATTTGGCCTTGACTAAAATCTTTATGCCTGGCAAGTAACAGAGTGATCACTCGATATGTGCATTCGAAATTTCACGCGATAATGACTACAATAACAAACACATTATTGAAGAAAGAATGAAAGAATACAGAATTAAGACTCGACTCCCGTCTAAGGTATCCGCATACTAATAAACATCGGACTTAAAGTTTGAATTTTAAGCGGTATAAAATTAAAACCTGGATGCCCAAAATGCTCAATTGTTTTGAATGGAATAGCCTGCCTACTGGACTGTTGACACATAAACAGTGGGAGTAGACGAAAATTGTCTTTTTCGACAACAAAATGCTCAACTAATTTTTAATGGTAGTTTAAGGTATCCACATACTAATAATCATCGGATTTGAAGTTTGAACTTTTAGCTGTATAAAATTTAAATCTCAATACCCAAAATGCTCAACGGTTTTTAATGGAATATATTGTGTGTTTCGATGCCTTAATTGCTCAACTGTTTTTAATGGAATACCCTGTCTATTGGAATGGCGGACTGTTGACACTTATACAGTGGGAGTAGAAAAAAATTGCCTTTTTCGACAGTACAATGCTCAACTATTTTTAATAGAATACCCTGTTTATTGCAGTGGAAGAATTAGGACTCCCGTCTAAGATATCCGCATACTAATAAACATTGGAATTGAAGCTTGAACTTTAAGCGATATACAATTTAAATCTCGATGCCCAAAATGCTCCACTTCTTTTAATGGAATATCCTGTGTATTGAAGTGGCAGACAAAAAAATGGCATTTTTTGACAGCGAAATACTCAACGATTTTCAATGGAATACCCTGTGTATTGCAGTGGCAGAATTAGGACTCCCGTCTAAGGTATCTGCATACCAGTAAACACCGGACTTGAAGTTTGAACTTTTAGCGGTGTAAAATTAAAATCTTGATGCCCAAAATGCTCGACTGTTTTTAATGAAATACCCTGTGTACTGGAGTGGCAGACTGTTGACACTTATATAGTGGGAGTAAAAAAACTGGTATTTTTTGACAGCGAAATACTCAACGATTTTTAACGGAATACCTTGCGTATTGCAATGGCAGAATAAGGAACGCCCGTCGAAGGTATCCGCACACTAATAGACTTGAAATTTGAATTGTAAGCGGTACACAATTAAAATCTTCAAATGTTTTTAATGGAATACCCTGTGCATTGGAATGGCAGACTGTTGACACTTATACAGTGAGAGTAGAAACAAAATTATCTTTTTCGACAGCAAAATGCTCAGCTATTTTTAAGGGAATACCTTGTGTATTTCAGTGGCTGAGTTAGGACTCCCGTCTAAGGTATCCGCATACTAATAACCATAGGATTTGAAGCTTGAACTTTGAGCGATATAAAATTTAAATCTCGATGCCTAAAATGCTCAACTGTTTTTAATGGAATACCCTGTGTATTGGAGTGGCAGACAGTTAACACTTATACAGTGGGAGTAGAAAAAAATGGCGTTTTTTGACAGCGAAATACTCAACGATTTTCAGTGGAATACCTTGCGTATTGCAATGGCAGAATTAGGAACGCCCTTCTAAGGTATCCGCATACTCATAGACTTGAAGTTTGAATTGTAAGCGGTATAAAATTAAAATCTTCAACTATTTTTAATGGAATACCCTATGCATTGGAATGGCAGACTGTTGACACTTATACAGTGAGAGTAGAAAAAAAATTGTATTTTTTGATAGAAAAATGCTCAACTATTTTTAATGGAATACCCAGTGTATTGTAGCGGCAGAATTAGGACTCCTGACTAAGGTATCCACATACTAATAAACATTGGACTTGAAGTTTGAACTTTAAGCGGTATACAATTTAAATCTCGATGCCCAAAATGCTCAATTGTTTTTTAATGGAATACCCTGTGTATTAAAATGGCAGAATTAGGACTCCCGTCTAAGGTATCCGCATACTAATAAACATTGGACTTGAAGTTTGAACTTTAAGCGGTAAAAAATTAAAATCTTGATGCCCAAAATGCTCAACTGTTTTTAATGGAATACCCTGTGTATTGGAATGGCAGACTGTTGCACTTATATAGTGGGAGTAGAAAAAAAAACTTTTTCGACAGCAAAATGCTCAACTATTTTTAATGGAATACCCATTGTATTGTAGCGGCAGAATTAGGACTCCCGACTAAGGTATCCGCATACTAATAAACATCGGACTTGAAGTTTGAACTTTTAGTGGTGTAAAATTAAAATCTTGATGCCCAAAATGCTCAACTGTTTTCAATGGAATATCCTGTGAATTGGAGTGGCAGACTGTTGACACTTATACAGTGGGAGTAGAAAAAAATGGCATTTTTGGACAGCAAAATACTCAACGATTTTTAATGGAATACCTTGCGTATTGCAATGGCAGAATTAGGAACGCCCGTCTAAGGTATCCGCATACCTACTAATAGACTTTCAGTTTGAATTGTAAGCGGTATAAAATTAAAATCTTCAAATGTTTTTAATGGAATACCCTGTGCATTGGAATGGCAGACTGTTGACACTTATACAGTGAGAGTAGAAACAAAATTATCTTTTTCGACAGCAAAATGCTCAGCTATTTTTAATGGAATACCTTGTGTATTGCAGTGGTTGAGTTAGAACTCCCGTCTAAGGTATCCGCATACTAATAAACGTAGGATTTGAAGCTTGAACTTTAAGCGATATAAAATTTAAATCTCGATGCCCAAAATGCTCAACTGTTTTTAATGGAATAACCTGTGTATTGGAGTGGCAGACAGTTAACACTTATACAGTGGGAGTAGAAAAAAATGGCATTTTTTGACAGCGAAATACTCAAAGATTTTCAGTAGAATACCTTGCGTATTGCAACGGCAGAATTAGGAACGCCCTTCTAAGGTATCCGCATACTCATAGACTTGAAGTTTGAATTGTAAGCGGTAAAAAATTAAAATCTTCAACTGTTTTTAATGGAATACCCTGTGCATTGGAATGGCAGACTGTTGACACTTATACAGTGAGAGTAGAAAAAAAAATGTATTTTTCGATAGAAAAATGCTCAACTATTTTTAATGGATTACCCAGTGTATTGTAGCGGCAGAATTAGGACTCCTGACTAAGGTATCCACATACTAATAAACATTGGACTTGAAGTTTGAACTTTAAGCGGTATAAAATTTAAATCTCGATGCCCAAAATGCTCAACTGGTTTTTAATTGAATACCCTGTGTATTGGAATGGCAGAATTAGGACTCCCGTTTAAGGTATCCGCATACTAATAAACATCGGATTTGAAGTTTGCACTTTTAGCAGTAAAAAATTAAAATCTTGAATCCCAAAATGCTCAACTGTTTTTAATGGAATACCCTGTGTATTGGAATGGCAGACTGTTGCACTTATATAGTGGGAGTTGAAAAAAAATATCTTTTTCGACAGCAATATGCTCAACTATTTTTAATGGAATACCCATTGTATTGTAGCGGCAGAATTAGGACTCCCGACTAAGGTGTCCGCATACTAATAAACATCGGACTTGAAGTTTGAACTTTTAGTGGTGTAAAATTAAAATCTTGATGCCCAAAATGCTCAACTGTTTTTAGTGGAATACCCTGTGTATTGGAGTGGCAGACTGTTGACACTTCTACAGTGGGAGTAGAAAAAAAATGGCATTTTTGGACAGCAAAATACTCAACGATTTTTAATGGAATACCTTGCGTATTGCAATGGCAGAATTAGGAACGCCCGTCTAAGGTATCCGCATAACTACTAATAGACATTAAGTTTGAATTGTAAGTGGTATAAAATTAAAATCTTCAACTGTTTTTAATGGAATACCCTCTGCATTGAAATGGTAGACTGTTGACACTTATACAGTGGGAGTAGGACAAAAATTACCTTTTTCGACTGCAAAATGCTCAACTATTTTTAATGGAATACCCTGTGTATTGCAGTGGCAGAATTAGGACTCCCGTCTAAGGTATCCGCATACTAATAAACATCGGATTTGAAGTTTGAACTTTTAGCAGTAACAAATTAAAATTTTGATGCCCAAAATGCTCAACAGTTTTTTATGGAATACTCTGTGTATTGGAATGGCAGTCTGTTGACACTTATACAGTGGGGATAGGAAAAAAATGGTATTTTTCGGAAGCAAAATGCTCAACTATTTTTAATGGAATACCCATTGAATTGTAGCGGCAGAATTAGGACTCCCGTCTAAGGTATCCGCATACTAATAAACATCGGATTTGAAGTTTGAACTTTTAGCAGTATAAAATTAAAATCTTGATACCCAAAATGCTCAACTGTTTTTAATGGAATACCCTGTGTATTGGAGTGGCAGACTGTTGACACTTATACAATGGTAGTAGAAAAAAATGGCATTTTTTGACAGCGAAATACTCAACGATTTTTAATGGAATACCTTGCGTATTGCAATGGCAGCATTAGGAACGCCCGTCTAAGGTATCCGCTACTAATAAACTGGAAGTTTGAATTGTAAGTGGTATAAAATTAAAATCTTAGTACCCTGTGCATTGAAATGGCAGACTGTTGACACTTATATAGTGAGAGTAGAAATAAAATTATCTTTTTCGACAGCAAAATGCTCAGCTATTTTTAATGGAATACCCTGTGTATTGCAATGGCTGAATTAGGACTCCTGTATAAGATATCCGCATACTAATAAACATCGGATTTGAAGCTTGAACTTTAAACGATATAAAATTTAAATCTCGATGCCCAAAATGCTCAAATGTTTTTAGTGGAATACCCTGTTTGGAATGGCAGACTGTTAACACTTATACGGGGTGTTCATTATAAAACTTCATCTAGCAGGCTATGAAACTTTGACAGAAAAGGATGACATAATCAAAATAAATGGACTTTTGTTTCTGCATCCTTTTCTTTTGACATTTCACAGCCAACTAGATGAAGTTTTATAATGAACACCCCGTACAGTGGGAGTAGAAAAAAATGACATTCTTTGACAGAAAAATACTCAACGATTTTTAATGGAATACCCTGTGTATTGCAGTGGCATAATTAGGACTCCCGTCTAAAAATTAAAATCTTGATGCCCAAAATGCTCAACTGTTTTTAATGGAATACCCTGTGTATTGGAGTGGCAGACTGTTGACACTTATACAGTGGGAATAGAAAAAAATTGCATTTTTTGACAGCAAAATATTCAACGATTTTTTATGGAATACCTTGCGTATTGCAATGGTAGAATTGGGAACGCCCGTCTAAGGTGTCCGCATACTAATAGACTTAAAGTTTGAATTGTAAGCGGTATACAATTAAAATATTCAACTGTTTTTAATGGAATAACCTGTGCATTGCAGTGTATATATATCCTCCCTTTTTGGACTTTTATCTATGCCAATATCGACCAAGATTAGTCATGTTGCTCCATTCTTCTGAGTTCTTTCATCTTACCTTTATGCTTACAGCACACAGTGCGGATACCATGAATATAAGAAGAAAGGTTTTTGGGTGATGCGTCATAGTGTGAAGCAGGTGGGAACAAGGATGATACTCAACTTTTTTTTTCTGCTTGCTGTTGCCTGTTAGTGGTTTCATCAGTTGTTACAAGTAGAGCTTTACACTTTTAACCCACCAGATGAATATGAGTCATTCTACCCTGTATATGTGCCCCTTTTTTGGACTCTTATCTATGCCCATATCGACCAAGATTGGTCGTGTCGCTCCGTTCTTCTGAGTACTTTCATCTTACCTTTATGCTTACAGTAAACGGAGGTTTAGTGCGGTGGTTTAAGCAGGTGGGAACAAGGATGATACTCAGCTTTTTTTCGGCTAGCTGCTGCCTGTTAGTGGTTTCGTCAGTTGTTACAAGTAGAGCTTTACACCTTTATCCGAACGGATGAATATGACCCATTTGAACTAAAATCAATCCAATAGTAATTAAGTTTGCTTGACCGACGAGAACAGACTTTCCCATTTACTCGCTAAGCAAAATATTTTGCCACTTTTGCCTTTTATATTTATTATGTTTATGTGTAATCATCAGACATGGTCTGCTAAAAATCTTTATGCCTGGCAAGTACCAAAGTGATAAAACAATCACATTACTCGACCTCTGCATGAGTTACTAACTTCGTAATTTCACGCGATAACGACTACAAGTAACAAACACTTTATTTGTTATAAAAGAAAGAATTTGGTATTATCATAATATTATCTTAAATGCGTTGCCTCCTAATCGAGAACGTTTCATTTGGTGGTGCAAAGTTGAAGAAGCAACATGTTCAAGTACGTATTTTTTATTATTGCTACCCTAGCAGGTAAGAAATGTCCGAATCCTTAGATAAAAGTTTGTTACCTGAAAACCTTTAATTTAATCCAGTTACCCAAATTGTTCATGGTCAAATAAGCGATGACAGCGATGAATTGCGGCAACAGATGACCCTAAAGCTAATCAGGGAACAACTGAAACAAAAAATTCAATTTGAATTTATGAGAGAAAAACTTAATGGAATCTGTCCAGGATACGGTTCGAGATTACAGGTAAAGTTAAACTGATTCATACATACCCAAAACAAACCAAAGAAGAATACAGTTTCTCTAATAGAGAAATCGACTTCCAATAGTTCATTCTCCCTTCATTACGGTGATAATATTTTCAGAACGTAACCGCTAAAGTAGCAGAATGTGCTGACACAGTGGAAGAAGAAAACGAAACTCTATGCTCCCTCATTAAGGAGAATCTGAGCAGATGCTTTCAACCCGTAGTCGACTTGTTCGAAGAATGTCTTCCGGAGAGGTCAATAAAAGTCCCCTCCTTGATCCTCAAAATGGCTCTTGCAACTACAAAATATATATGCAAAATCGACGGAGAACATCTCCTAGGTAAGACCTCTAATGATTTTCTCAATTCTGTATTGCGTCGCTTATCTTTGTAGAATTGCAAAATAACTGTTTGCGAAGTCCTACACCTAAACTGGCACGATGCTTGCGAAAAGCCGAAACAGCCAGACAGAAAATTGTGCGATCAAAGCAGTATCCATCGGCTGAGGAAATCTGCGAGTGAGTTTTTATATATTTTTTCCTATACCTTTCCTAGACCAACAATTTTTTTCTTTTTTATGTAAGATTACTTCAAGAAATTAGACCGTGCTTTACTTCGCATGTACAGACCGCTTGCGGACATCCAATTACAAGAGAGGCTATATTGAACTTCGCCAATGAAGGTGTCTTTTCTGTGTGTCAGTCCTACGAAATGAATGAGAACGAACTAGTTGCGTAAGGGTTTTTTTTAAATATTTTGTGTGGTTTTAATGGCTGTATTTTCAGCCCAATCCTTGAAGCGTAAATATTTATAAGTTTCACTCGGTACACTCTGTATCATAAAATTACGTTTTTTGTTGCATATTGTAATTACCAATGTATTAGATCATGTCTCAGTTTACGATTTTTTTTTTTTTTTGATTTTGGTTCCCATTACTATCTATCAAAATAGAAAACGAAGCAGAACTAGGTGGGAAACTAGATAAGGTAATGCGTGTCTTCCCTAATAATAGCGGTCTCTTGAATTTGCTAAGGACCTTCTTCAGGAGCTTCTAATATCTTGGTAAGCTCTTGAACTGTAACCCCGTTTGAAGCTGTTTTTCCTCCCAACTAATAATTTAAGTTTTCTCCTCTTTATCTTTGTTTTCTTGTAAGTACTCCTTGTTCTATTATAACTCAACAATTCTCCAACAAGAAATTTCGGCGATTTATGTGTTTTTTCCTACTCTAACTAACCAACAAAGCACCAAAACAAAATGTATTGTTTTTTAAGCTTGTTTGCCTTTTACTGTCTTCTACCTTCTTCTACTATAACTATTTCTGTTTGTTCGTTGTCGCCTATTTCTCAACTTTCTTTATCATGTTTTTTTTTAATGTTTTATATTTTTTCTATTATTCTTTGTCATGTTCGGATCAACTTTTAATTTTTTATTTTTTTTTGTCAATTCAACATTGGTTTCTTATTTTTTTAGGTTCATTTTCGCCTCAAAGATTTAGCAATTTATGGCAAAGTTGTTTTAACATCCCTATACGATTTTGACCCAAAATTAGAAATATTTAAAAATTCTGCTTCTAACTACCTCGTTTGCAATTATTTTTGTCTAAAATTTCCTGATTTTTCTAGGTTTCTTAACTCGGTTTTTTGATGTTTTGGAATTGATGTTCATCGAGAGAATTCTTATCTGAAAAGAGCCCTCTTTTTAGCAATAGTAAAAAAGTTTCCAGACGATTTTTGCCCAAAATTACAAATATTTTAAAATTGCGCCTCTATCTAAATCCCCTGGAGTTATTTTTTCTGCAATTTCGTGAGTTTTTTAGGGTTCTTAACTCGGTGCTGCTGTAGTTTTTAACTTATATTTTCTTTGTTATTATTTTTTTATTCTTCATTTTTACCCAATATGTCTCAGTAGTTGAATTTTCCAAATTTTTCATTTTTTTTGTATTGATTTAAATTACATTTATTATCGCGTTTTATTTTCACCTAAAATTGAATTTTTCAATTCGTAAACAATTTTATTGCAAATTGATTTCTATAGAGAATATTTTGGCGCAAAACTGTGTTTTTTCATGATAAATGATCATGAAGTTTTTTATTCACAGTTTTGGCCCGAAATAGAGATTCTACACAGAAGCAAAATTATTGTTTATTGAGTAAAACGTGATCCGAAAAGGAACCTTTTTTTAAGAAAATTTTGAAAGCTTTTAGATGATTTTAGCCCAAAATTACAAATAATTTTTTTAAATTGTGCCTATATCTAGCTCTTTTGGAATTATTTTTTCTACAATTTCCTGGTTTTTCTAGGCTTATTAACTCGTTGCTTTTGTAGCTTTTAATTTATATTTTCTTTGTTATACTGATCTTATTTTCTATCATGTTTTGTTGATTTTATATATCTTACATTTTTTTATTGATCTAAATTAAACCTAAAGTATTTTTTTTTAAAAAAAGGAACGTAAATTGATTTCTATTGACACAATTTGGACACAAAACTATATTTGTTTAATATATTAATGATTAATAATTTTTTTATTTTATTTTTGTATAATAGTTTGGCCCGAAATAAAAGTTCTGCCCCAATGCTAAAATCGATGTTTATTGAGAGAATTATGATCAAAAAAGAGATTTTTTTTTAGTTTTTAGATGATTTTGGCCCAAAAATTACTTGCGCCTCTACCTATTTCTTACCTCGGTGCTTTCGTAGTTTCAAATTATATTTTCTTTGTTATTGTTCTTTCATTCTTCATATTTATCTAATTTTATTTTTTTAGCATGTTGCGTTAAATTTTTTGTTATTTCTTTTTTTATTGATGTAAATTGGACTTTTTAGTGTGCTTTTAAATTGGTTTTAAATATAATTTTTATGTTTCCAATTTGTAAACAAGTCGATGTAAATTGATTTTCACAGACACAATTTTGGCACAAAACTGGGTTTTTTAGCGATTAATGAGACCAAGCTTTTTAAGTTTTTTTGACACAATTATAGACGTTCTAGAACGAAGCGAAAATTGATGTTTATTGACAAAATTAAATTTTTAAGCTTTTAGGTGACCAAAGGACCAAAGGACACCAACGGACCATTTTTTAAAAATTGTCTTTGTCCAGCACTCTTGGAAAAAAATGAATATATTCAATTAAAAAAAATTAATCATTTTATTATAATATACTGAAACTACAAGTTATGCGGTTATACATATCTACTACAACTGTGATTTATTTACTACACAGTAGTTGGCTATATAAACCTTTGTAAGCTTCTCTGGTTGTAGGATCTTCGCAGGAGTTATTCAGGTGACTGTCGAAACAGTCTTTAAATTCGCTCAAAAATCTAATAAAAAAATGGAAAAAAATTAAATACGTATTTGATAAAGCGAGGTAAATATACTTACAAGCAAAAAACAGCTTTTTCGGGCAAATTTTGTAAATCGTACTTATTCAGTTCTCTTCTCAACTTTCTTATGCACGACCTGCTGTACGGATGCCTTTTGCTTAGAATGCAAGGGTTTCCTAATTCTGAAAAAAAAAGTTAGACGTGCCAGATGAAAGACATAATTAAGTTGACAAAGAAATAACCATGAACCAAAGGAGATACCAAAACATGAAGAAAAAAAATAACAATAACGAAAATTATAGTAAAATATGACAAAAGTTGGCACAAACGATAAAGATCTGTGAGGATGAAACTAAAGAACACGATTTCAAAGGAAAATAAAGGAAGACCTGAAAAGAAAACTGGCAGAAGAAACAAAAGTAAAAGGAAGAGAAGTGTTTGCGATATAGAACTGAAAACAAAAATGAGCGGCGACAAATGACAGAGGAAATAATAGGGGAGGATAGCGGTGATAAAAAAAAAGAAAAATATTGATCAGTAAAAGGACGGTTGATGGAACACGCTGCTTCTAAAAAAAATAATTAAAGAACCAAAGAAAGTAGTTTTGTTGAAGAAAGGAAAGTGAAATATACACAATTGCAATATAAAACTGTACCTCCCTCTTTTGGAATTATTTTTTCTAAAATTTCCTGTTTTTTTTATCTCGTTGTTTTTATGTTTTGAAATCGATGTTTATTGAGAGAATTATTATGCGAAAAGAGACCTTTTTTTAGCAAAAGTAAAAAAGTTTCTAGACGATTTTGGCCCAAAATTACAAATATTTTAAAATTGCGCATCTATCGAAATCTTCTGGAGTTATTTTTTCTATAATGTCGTGAGCTTTTTTAAGGTTTCTTAACTTGATTCTGTTGTAGTATTTAACTTAAATTTTCTCTGTTATTATTTTTTTTATTCTTCATATTTGCCCAATGAATTTTTTGACCATTATTTTTTTTTATTGATTTAAATTACATTTTTTATTGCGTTTTATTTTTTACCTAAAATTTAATGGGTAAGTGTTTGCGATATAGAACTGAATAAAAAATGAGCGGCGACAAATCACAGAGGAAATAATAGGAGAAGATAGCGTTGATTAAAAAAAAAGAAAAATATTGATCAGTAAGGACGGTTGATGGAACACGCTGCCTCTAAAAAAAATAATTAAAGAACCAAAGAAAGTAGTTTTGTTAAAGAAAGGAAAGTGAAATATACACAATTGCAATATAAAACTGTACCTTCCTCTTTTGGAATTATTTTGTCTAAAATTTCCTGTTTTTTTTTATCTCGTTGTTTTTATGTTTTGAAATCGATGTTTATTGAGAGAATTATTATCCGAAAAGAGACCTTTTTTTAGCAAAAGTAAAAAAGTTTCTAGACGATTTTGGCCCAAAATTACAAATATTTTAAAATTGCGCATCTATCGAAATCTTCTGGAGTTATTTTTTCTATAATGTCGTGAGCTTTCTTAACTTGATTGTGTTGTAGTATTTAACTTAAATTTTCTCTGTTATTATTTTTTTTATTCTTCATATTTGCCCAATGAATTTTTTGACCATTCTTTTTTTATATTGATTTAAATTACATTTTTTATTGCGTTTTATTTTTTAACTAATATTTAATGGGTAAGTGTTTGCGATATAGAACTGAATAAAAAATGAGCGGCGACAAATCACAAAGGAAATAATAGGAGAAGATAGCGTTGATAAAAAAAAAATATTGATCAGTAAGGACGGTTGATGGAACAAGCTGCCGCTAAAAAAATAATTAAAGAACCAAAGAAAGTAGTTTTTTTTTTGAAGAAAGGAAATTGAAATATATACAAATGCAATATAAAACTGTAAAGTGTATACTTGAAAGGAAAAAGAAGTTAAGCGGTAATAGCTTACAACATTCAAATAAAAGTAAAATTCTGACAATACGAAAGGAAAACAATGATAAGAGGAAGGAGCAGTGTATTAAAAAACATAATAAATGAAGGAGGAAAAAGAAAAAAGTAGTGTCTAAATAGCAAAAAATTACAGAATAAGTGAATGTCAGCTATCCATTATATTGTACAAAAGAACGGTGGCAAAAAAAAAAGAAAAATTTATCATCAGAAAAGTGAGATACAGTTTAAGAGTTACGAAAAACTAGTTTATGAATAGGTAAATGAAATAGAAAAGAGAATAATAAACTAAAAAACTGGCAGAAGAACAGTCGGTGAGGAAGAAAAGTTGATGAGAACCACAACAGAATTAAGTAAAAATGTATAAATAAAGGGCGATAAAAGGAACATATATCAACAAGACTAAAAACCTAAAAACAGTAAACCCGAAAGTGAAATAACGACGATACGAGAGAAAAATGACGACGAAAGAAAGAGAAAGATGTACCAAAAAAAAAGTAAGATTATTAAACACTGAAAAAATGGGATGTAAGTATTACCGAAAGGACGTAATAAAACAAAAATAAGTGAGAAAAATGAAAAGCGAAAAAACTAAAAAAAAAAAATAGAAGGAAAATTATGGAGTGGCAAAAGAAAACTAATAATTGGTATATTTATATCAATGCACTATGACCATAACAAATGGAAGGTATTGAAGAAAAGGCATAATCCAAGGAAGGATACGATAATATAACTAATAATTAAAGGCAGGAGAATGGAAATATCTAGCCGGTCTGAAACTGTTATAAAGTATTGATTAAACAATCTGATTAAAGAAGCAAACAAGGCAAATTATGGAGTGGCAAATGGAAGTAATGAAAGTATACCTACTAATTGGTATATTTATATCAATGGACTATGACCATAACAGATGGAAGGTATTGAAGAAAAGGCATAATTAAAGAACAGATAGGATAATATAAATAATAATTAAAGGCAGGAGAGTGGGAATATCTAGCCGGTCTAAAACTGTTATAAAGTATTGATTATACAATCTGTTTATCGAAGCAAACAAGGAAGGAAAGAGCAAATAGCATAGTAAGACAAGATAAAAAAAAACGTGGTAGAAAGACGAAGAAAGTAAGTGGAATAGTAATGAAGATCGACAGAGAGGCAAACTGGTGAAAAATAGTAAACATACGAAAAAGGAAATGTGAATGACTAAAACGGTTGGAAAGTATTGTCTACACACTCTGATTAAAGAAACAAATAATGTAGAAAGATCAAGTACAGACAGTAACGAAACATGCTATAAACCATGGCAAAAGGAAGAAGAGGGTAAGTGGCAAGATAATAAAGATCATCGAAGTGCAAAACAGATGGAGAGGAGAAAAAATACTAAACAGACGGCATACGAATACAATCTGATTAAAAAAAGAAATAAGGCACGAAAGATCACGTTGACACAGTAACACAAACTGAGAAAACGGTGTCAGAAGGAAGAAGAGAGTAAACTACAAAATAATAACGATCGATTAAGAGCAAAACAGATGGAATGTTGAGGAAATACAAAAGAGAAGATAAACGAAGTGTACGACTGAAATGTTGAAAAGTATTGCTTACACAATCTGACTGGAGAAACAAATAAGGCAAAAAAGGTCAATTAGGCACAGTAACACAAGATGAAAAAAT
The DNA here is from genome assembly GCA_951812265.1 of Taphrorychus bicolor. Taxonomy (NCBI): domain Eukaryota; kingdom Metazoa; phylum Arthropoda; class Insecta; order Coleoptera; family Curculionidae; genus Taphrorychus; species Taphrorychus bicolor. The sequence goes on from OX638305.1 coordinate 15,245,467, forward strand.
AGTGGCAGAAGGAAGAAGAGAGTGAGTGGCAAATTAATTAAGATCGACGAAGAGCAAACAAAAATATTTAAAGAACCAAAGAAAAATAAAAGAACATAATTAAAGAACCAAAGGAAGTAGTTTTAAGGAAAAAGTAGTAAAGTTGTAAAAGCTTAAAACATTAAAAGAAAAGTAAAATTTTGACAATACTAGAGGAAAAGCATGGCAAGAGGAAGGAGGGGTATAGTACAAAACGTAAATGAATGAAGGAGAAAGACAAAAGTAGTGGATGAATAGTAAAAAATGACAGAATAAGGGAAGATCAACCCTCCATAATATTGTATAAAAATAACGGTGGCAAAAGGAAAAGAAAACTTTACTATCAAAAAATTGAGATACAGTTAAAAATTACCAAAAACTGGCTTATGAATAAATGAAGTAGAAGAGAGAAGAATAAACTAAAAAACTGGCAGAAGAATAGTCGATGAGGAAGAAACGTCGACGAGAACCACAACAGAATTAATTAAAAATGTATAAATAAAAGGCGGTAAAAGGAACATATATCAACAAGACTAAAAACCTAAAAACAGTAAACCCGAAAGTGAAATAACGACAATACGAGAGAAAAATGACGACGAAAGAAAGAGAAAGATGTACCGAAAAAGTAAGGTTAATGAACACTGAAAAAATGGGTATAAGTATTACCGAAAAGACGTAATAAAAAAAAAATAAGTGAGAAAAATGAAAAGTGAAAAAACTAAAAAAAAAAATAGAAGGAAAATTATGGAGTGGCAAATGGAAGTAATGAAAGTATAGCTACCTAATAATTGGTATATTTATATCAATGCACTATGACCATAACAAATGGAAGGTATTGAAGAAAAGGCATAATCCAAGGAAGGATACGATAATATAACTAATAATTAAAGGCAGGAGAATGGAAATATCTAGCCGGTCTGAAACTGTTATAAAGTATTGATTAAACAATCTGATTAAAGAAGCAAACAAGGAAGGAAAAATCAAATAGCATAGTAAGACAAGATACAAAAAACCATGGTAGAAAGAAGAAGAGAGTAAGTGGAATAATAATAAAGATCGACAGAGAGGCAAACTGGTGAAAAATAGTAAACATACGAAAAAAAAATGTGAATTCCTAAAACGGTTGGAAAGTATTGCCTACACATTCTGATTAAAGAAACAAATAATGTAGAAAGATCAAGTACAGACAGTGACGAAACATGCCATAAACCATGGCAGAAGGAAGAAGAGGGTAAGTGGCAAAATAATAAAGATCATCGAAGTGCAAAACAGATGGAGACCAGAAAAAATACTAAACAGACGGCATACGAATACAATCTGATTAAAAAAAGAAATAAGGGACGAAAGATCACGTAGACACAGTAACACAAACTGAGAAAACAGTGCCAGAAGGAAGAAGAGAGTAAGTTACAAAATATTAACGATCGATTAAGAGCAAAACAGATGGAATGTTGAGGAAATACAAGAGAGAAGAGAAACGAGGTGTACGACTGAAATGTTGAAAAGTATTGCCTACACAATCTGACTGGAGAAACAAATAAGGCAAAAAAGGTCAGTTAGGCAGAGTAACACAAGATGAAAAAATAGTGGCAGAAGGAAGAAGAGAGTAAGTAGCAAATTAATAAAGATCGACGAAGAGCAAACAAAAATATTTGAACAACCAAAGAAAAATAAAAGAAAATAATTAAAGAACCAAAGGAAGTAGTTTTAAGGAAAAAGTAGTAAAGTTGTAAAAGCTTAAAACATTAGAAGAAAAGTAAAATTTTGACAATACTAGAGGAAAAGCATGGCAAGAGGAAGGAGGGGTATAGTACAAAACGCAAATGAAAGAAGAAGAAAGAAAAAGTAGTGGATGAATAGCAAAAAGTGACAGGTTAAGGGAAGGTTACATATCCATAATATTGTATAAAAATAACGGTGGCAAAAGAAAAAGAAAAGTTTGCTATCGAAAAATTGAGATACAGTTTAAGAATTACGAAAAACTGGCTTATGAATAAATAAAGTAGAAGAGAGAAGAACAAACTAAAAAAACTGGTAGAAGAACAGTCGGTGAGGAAGAAAGGTCAATGAGAATCAAAACAGAATTAAATAAAAATTAATAAATAAAGGGGCGATAAAAGGAAGATATATCAACAAGGGAAAACTTAAAAACAGTAAAATACCGAAAGGGAAATAACGACGATTTGAGAGGAAAATGACGAAAGAAAGAGAAAGATGGACCAAAAAAAGTAAGATTGATTAACACTAAAAAAAATTGCCGAAAGGACGTAATAAAACAGAAAGAAGTGAGAAAAATGAAAACTGGCAAAACTAAAAAAAAATAGAAGGAAAATAATGGAGTGGCAAATGAAAGTAATGGAAGTAGAAAGTATACCTAATAATTGGTATATTTAGATCAATGGACTATGAATCCTAACAGGTGGAAGGTATTGAAGAAAAGGTATAATTAAACGAAGGGTAGGATAATCTAAACAACAATTAAAGATAGGAGAGAGGGAAGATCTATCCGGACTAAAACTGTCATAAAGTATTGAATAAAGATTAAAGATTAAAGAAACAAATAGGGGAGGAAATATCAAGTAGCATAGTAACACAAGATAAAAAATAAACAGTTGTAGAAAGAAGAAGAGAGTATGCGGCAAAGTAATGAAGATCGGCGGAGAGCCAAACTGGCAAAAAATAGTAAAAATACGAAAAACAAAATAAATAAAGTGAACGATTTGAAAACGTTTGGAAAGTTTTGCCTACACAATCGGATTAAAGAAACAAATAAGGGACAAAAGGTCAAGTAGACAGAGTGACACAAGGTAAAAAAACAGTGGCAGAAGAAAGAACTGAGTAAGTGCAAGTAAGAGCAAACAGATGCAAAATAAAAAATTAATGCAAAAAGGTAGATAAAACAATTCAACACCAACAAGAAATTATGTAGAAAAAGAGAAAAAAACATCTCGTCTGGTGGTTTTTATTTTAAGAATAAATTTTGAGTGACTTTTTGTTCTCAAAGAACGACTTAACAACGTGACGTAGTACATAATTTGAACACAAAAAAGAGACCGAAAATCTGAAGTAAAGACGATAAAGAACCAAAAACTTCACAAAGGAAAGCAACCTTAAATAAATCTAGAAACTGCAAGAAGTTGTTTCAATTTACACAATTAATCGCGACGATGTCGTGTTTTGAGTCCCAATGGTGGTGGTATGGGAACTAGTAGGTTTAGTACAAATAAAAATGTTTTTTTATGGGCGCGACGTTTCGACGTCCAATTTGCATCCTCTTCGAGCAGCTTCACGTTGACTGAACTCACTGACTCAATACACATACGTCAAATGTGTGGAAGGTTTCTTTTTTTTATGAGTTTGTTTTCGTGTTTTTCTGCTTGAAGAAGATGACAATTAAAAGTCAAAACGCTGAGCTTTTTGTAGAATGAAGTAGGTTTTGTCCAAAAATCTGCAAATTAGCACAACTTTGATTACAATAATGTTGTTTTTTAATGTAAGGTTTTGGAGGTTTGAAAATGTTGATTTTCGTTTAACTTCACCACTCAAATAGATAATTTGAGAAATCTCACCATTTTCACAACTTTTAAATAAAAAAAATGCAGTGGAAAGCAACAGAGGTTTTTCCAACAAACTGGTCTCTAGATGAACACAAATTTTACCTAAAATGTGGGCTCCATCGGTATTGCACAGATACTTCAATATCTTACTAGCGGTCACCCGTATATAGGTGGGTATTCCTTTGGCTTGTGGTGGCACGCACGTTTCAAACAGTTGGATCATGGGCACCACACAAACTTTAAGATCTTCCTCAATGACTTCGCACAGAGTCATGTTGTCTTCGTTGATCTTTCCTGAGCATTCCTCAAATTCCTCTTCTTTTTCCTTTAACACAAAAGCAAAATAACGAAAGTTTCTATATGGATTGATGAAGGTTTTACTAGAATTTCTTTAGTGTGATTCGGGCATATCTTTAAAGCACTTTTTATCACGTTCTCTTTGGCTTCCTGCTTGGCGTCCTGGTAGTGATTCGAATTGAAAAATATATCTCTTTCTCCATTTTCTGTTGAGTCGGTTTGGGCGGTCACGATCCAGAAAACTGAAATGGGTAGGATAATTGTCGGATTAAGTTATGTGATAAAATTACCTTCAAGCATAAGCAGTGTGAAGTACTTAAGAATAGCCATGGCAAGTTGGTTCTTATCTCTGATGACGACTGGACGAAAACAAGCAAAACAAGCACCAGTGCACGTTGATAAACCCTGCCAAAGCTCCTTTGATTGTTGCATAAGTGCTAACCCACAATGCGCGGAATTTTTTTGTTTATTACCATTGGTAAGATAATATAATTATATAAGTTTATAACTTAATAAAAAAACATTTTTTTTTAGTCACAGGAGTTCTTGGCTTGAGGTACGTGGGAAACCATGTAAAAAACCATGTTACCCATGATAATGTCCACAAAGTCTTTCACAACCATTACACCCACAACGGTTCTAGTGCCAAGTGTCCGAACTTCAAAACGGACATGGAGGTGGGACCAGGACATTGACAAAAAACATGAAATTTTGACTGTGATATTACAGGATGCCTCGATGGAATCTACAAAATGCATTCACGAAAATTTAAAGCCAGAGAAGCAGAGCGTTTGTCATTTCATCGATAGAAAATTAGGCAAATGTCTGCAAGGTCCCAAGAACTTGTTGGACAAATGTCTGCCCGACAGATCCAAAGGCGTTCCGGACTTAGTTATGAGCATGATGTTCGGATTATTGGATTTCGTTTGCAAAGCTAAAGGTTCGGAATTGTTTGGTAAGAAAAATTAATTTTGTAGCTTCTGCCAAATATTTATGTAAGTAACGCAAAAATAGCATAAACAAGACAATAAGGTCGACAGGGCGCCCAGGATTTTGGCCCGCACAATTCTCGTAACAATTATTCCAATCTGCTTTTTGTTTCATTCACTTTTAACGAAAATTCGTTTGCATTTTCAGAACTTACTAATCCATGTATTACTCTCACACTCAGTGATCAAGTGGACCAGGTTTGCCTAAGCAAATTGCAGGACAAAGCCATGGAGATGTCATCGAAGTCGGGTACTCAAAGCATCTCGAGAGAAGAGATTTGCCAGTAAGTCGCTACTGAAAACAGCTTTTATAATATATGACCAAGCGCCTCGTTTTTTCACCAGAGGCGTGCTCTCCTTTTTGAGGTAAAATTAATGATAATTTGTGGACTTAAAGTCGTGAGGAGAAAGAGATAAGAGAATAAAGAAAAAAATAAAAATAAACTTTCTTGATTCACTACTTGACTGTCAGTCTTTGTAGCCTTTTATTACGCTTTTTGTAAATAATGTAATAAATACTTTATTCTGTAATTTACTAGTCTAAAAGAGAGTTTTTTGATTGTTATGGTCTTAGCAACAAACATCAAATTCAAAGGAAAAATTTACATTTTCTACTGGTTTTGATCAACTTTCTTTAAAATGTTGAATTTTGCTTAATTTTGGTTCAAAATTTACGTTTTTCTAAAGTCATCTTGCTCAATAAATTTCTCTTTGTTTCTAATATGATACTTTAAAAGCCACTGCGGTATTATATCTGAAATTTATAGCATAATCGATGGGCAATATTTTCATACTAAAAACAAAGCAACAAGGAAAAAACCTTTACTTTAACAACCAAAATACGTGTATATAAGGTCCATTATCCACTTATACTCAGGGTTTATACCAATTCATTGAAACCAACACCATACACTAATGAAGTACACAATGTACATAATTATTCTTTAAACTAGTGACCATTGGCGCAAACGCGCTTTATCCGGTAAAACAAAGTGGGTCAATATCAACTTTCGGAAAAAAAAATGTTTGCGCCCATGGTTAATGTTTACGTACAGAGTCTCCACCTTTGGGATTTTTTATTACTGATAATGACTAATTTGGTCCATATGAATAATTCATTGAAACTGGGAACCATGAACAAATTGAGTACTCACTTGAGCATACAATTTATAGGATTAAACTAGTGACCATTGGCGCAAACGTCCTTATGCGAAAATACTATCCACTTTCGGGCGACGATGGTTGGCGCCAATGGTCACCATTTAGCGTACAGATTTTTTTTCGAATTTTCCGTTGTTAGACAATGACAAACATAATTCTAACGAATTTATTGACACTGGCACTATCAACCAGTATATAGCCACGCATACAATATACAGGATTATGTATTTAAGCAGTGACCATTGGTACAACCGTGCCTTTTCCGAAAGTGCAGACTCAAAGGAGTCACTATCAACTTTCCGATATAAAATGTTTCCGCCAATGGTCATCATTTTACGTGTAGAATCTTAACTTTTCGGATTTTCTGTTAGACGATGACGAATATGGTTCAAAAAATTGATTGACACGAGCTCCATGAACAGATGGAGTGGACAAAATGCAGAATAATGCATTAAAGTAGTGACCCTTGGCGCAAATGTGCCTTATCCGAAAATACTATCGACTTTCGGATGAGGATTGCTTGCGCCAATGGGCACCGTTTAACGGTTACTATCAACTTTCCGATATGAAAGGTTTGCGCCAAAGGTCAGGTTTTCGTACAGAATTTTAACTTTTTGGATTTTCCGTGGTTAGACGGTGACAGGGCTCTTCATTAGGTTAGTTCGATTATGTCTTTCCTTTGACAGGTTCTAATTTTCTGTGTGTTTCAAGTAGAAATCTGCAAAAAGTGGTAAAAAATATATCAAAACCAACAAAAAATCGCGGATAAAACGCTTTTATGTTTTGAAAAGTTCAGAAAACTGATTTAAAAGAGAAATTAAATAAAACAGAAACATTTTTGTATTCTCTATCTCTAATTTTTGCCAATGAACAAATTAAATACTCACTTGAGCATACAAATTATAGGATGATGCATTAAACTAGTAACCATTGGCGCAAACGTCCTTATCCGAAAATATTATCAACTTTTGAATGACGATCGTTGGCGCCAATGGTCACCATTTAGCGTACAGAATTTTTGTTCAAGTTTTCCGTTGGTAGACAATGACGAATATGATTCTTACAATATACAGGATTATGCATTTAAGCAGTGGCCATTGGTGCAAGCTTGCCTTTTCCGAAAATGCAGACTCACAGGGGTCACTATCAACTTTCCGATAAGAAGTGTTTGCGCCAATGGTCATCATTTTACGTGTAGAATCTTAACTTTTCGGAATTTTTGTTAGACGATGACGAATATGGTTCAAAGAATTTATTGACACCGGTTCCATGAACAGATGGAGTAGACAATATACAGAATGATGCATTCAAGTAGTGACCATTGAAGCAAATGTGCTTATGCGAAAATACTATCGACTTTAGTATGAGGATTGCTTGCGCCATTGGTTACCATTTAACGGTCACTATCAACTTTCCGATATGAAACGTTTGCGCCAGTGGTCATCATTTTTCCGTTGTTAGGCGGTGCTAGGACTCTTGGTTAGGTTGGTTCGATTATGTCTTTCCTTTGACAGTTTTTAATTATCTGTGTTTTTCAAGGAGAAATCATCAAAAACTTGATAAAACCAACGAAAGAATGCGGAAAAACACGCTTTTAGGTTTTCAAAAGTCACGAAAACTGAATTACAAGAGATATTAAATAAAATAAAATTTTGTTTTTAACATAATATTTTTTATTTTTCTAGATAGTTATACAAAGTGACACTTCATTTTAGGGGCAATGAGCTCAGAAATGCAGTGGTGAAGACAGATTTTAATTATTGTATTAATTAAGAAGAAATCAGCAAAAATGTATATAAAATCTACTAAATGCAAAGAAAAATCGTGGAAATAAACGTTTTTTGGTTTTCAAAAGTCACCAAAATTGAATTTACGTAGAAATAAAATAAACAAAAAGCACTTTTAAATTTTAAACTTAATGTTACTCAAAACACCATTCTTATTTTTCTAGATGCTTATGGCAAATGATATCTTAATTTCAACTGCTTTGAGCTTCGGAGTGCAGAGTGAAGACGTAAAATCAGCAAAAATTGATAAAAAAAATTACTAAAATCAAAGGAAAATCGCGAAAAAAATGTTTTTAGGCTTTCAACAGTTAGTAAAATTGAATTAAAAGAGAAACTAAACGAAACAGAAGCGTTTTTGAATCTTGATCTCTATGTTACTAACAAAAATGTGTTTATTTTTTTAGATAGATATGGCAAGTGACACCCCATTTTCAGCTGCTTTGAGCTCAGGAATTGACTGGTAAAGACAAATTTTAATTATCTGTATTTCTCAATGAGAAATCTGCGTAGTAGAAAAGTAGTAAAAAATGTCTCAAAACCAACAAAAAATTGCGGAAGCAATGCTTTTAGGTTTTCAGAAGTCCAGAAAACTGAACTAAAAGAGAAATTAAATAATACAGAAGCACTATTGTATTTTGGTATATATGTAGCTAAAATTTGTGTTTGTCTTTCTAGATGGATATGGCAAGTGACACATCATTGTCAGCTGTTTTGAGCTCAGGATTGTGGTAGTGAAGGCAGATTTTAATTACTCTCTATTCTTCAAAAAAAAAAAGAGCAAAAGTGATAACACAATTTACTAAAACCAAAGAAAAATCGCAATCGCACGTGTGCGTCGATCGCACACTTGAAAAAGAATCTTAATTTTGTGGATTTCTTATTAGACGCTATCTCCATGAACAGATGGAGGATACACTCGCTCATACAATACCTATACAGAATGATGCATTAAAATTGTGACCATTGGCGCAAATGAGCTTTATCCGAAAATACTATTAACTTTCGGATGAGGATCGTTTGCGACAACGGTCACCATTTAACGGTCACTATCAACTTTCTGATAAGAAAAGTTTGCGCCAGGGGTCATCATTTTACGTGTAGAATCTTAACTTTCTCGATTTTCCGTTGTTAGGCGGTGATAAGGCTGTTAGTTAGGTTAGTTCGATTATAGATATAAAGTACGGGGTGTTCATTGTAAAACTTCATCGAGTTGGCTGTGAAATGTCAAAAGAAAAGGATGGAGAAACAAAAGTCCATTTATTTTGATTATGTCATCCTTTTCTGTCAAAATTTCATAGTCTGCTAGATGAAGTTTTATATTGAACACCCCATACATTATCCATTTTTACTCAGGGTTTAAGCGAATTCATTGAAACTAGCACCACACTCAAATGAAGTATACAATGTATATAATATTCTCTAATCTAGTGACCGTTGGCGCAAACGCGCTCTATCCGGAAAGACAAAGGGGGTCACTATCAACTTTCGGATAAAAAAAAACGTTTGCGCCCATGGTCATCATTTTACCTGCAGAATCTCCACGTTTTGGATTTTTCATAGCTGACAATGGCTAATATGGCCCATATGAATAATTCATTTGAACTGGAAACCATGATCGAATTGAGTACTCACTTGAGTATACAATTTATAGATGATGCATTAAACTAGTCACCATTGGCGCAAACATCCTTATCCGAAAATACTATCAGCTATCGGATGACGATCGTTGGCGCCAATGGTCACCATTTAACGTACAGAATTCTTTTCGATGATTCCGTTGGTAGATAATGACGAATATGGTTCTAATGAATTTATTGACACTGGCATTATGAACCAGTATATAGCCATGCATACAATATACAGGATTATGCATTTAAGTAGTGACCATTGGTGCAAGCTTGCCTTGACCGAAAATGCAGACTCAGGGGGGTTACTACCAACTTTCCGATAAGAAGTGTTTGTGCCAATGGTCATCATTTTAGTGTAAAATCTTAACTATTTGGATTTTCTGTTAGACGATGACGAATATGATTGAAAGAATCCATTGACACGGGCTCCATGAACAGATGGAATACACAGAATGATGCATTAAAGTAGTGACCATTGGCGCAAATGTGCCTTATCCGAAAACACTTTCAACTTTCTGGTGAGGATCGTTTGCGCCAGTGGTCATCATTTTACGTATAGAATTTAAAATTTTTTGATTTTCCGTGATTAGACGGTGATAGGGCGCTTGGTTATTTTAATTATCTCTGTTTTTCAAGGAGGAATCAGCAAAAACTTGATAAAAGTCGATACAAACTTGATAAAACCAACAAAAGAATACGGGAAAACACCCTTTTAGGCTTTCAAAAGGCGTTAAAACTGAATTACAAAGATGAATACAAAATTCTAAATTTTGTTCTTAATGTAATATTTTTTGTCTTTCTAGATAGTTATAGCAAGTGATACCTCATCCCATGAACAGATGGAGTAGACAATATACAGAATGATGCATTAAAATAGTGACCATTGGCGCAAATGTACCTTATCCAAAAATACTATCGACTTTCGGATAAGGATTACTTGCGCTAATGGTCACCATTTAACGATCACTATCAACTTTTCGGTATGAAGAGTTTGCGCCGGTGGTCATCAATATACATGTAGAATTTTAACTTTTTGGATTTTCCGTTGCTACGCGGTGATAGGGCTCTTGGTTAGGTTAGTTCGATTATGTACTCATTGTTTGGGTTACTTTAGTTATGTTTTTTGTTCGTTTAGGTTAGTTCTGTTAGGTTTTACATTTGGTTAGGTTAGTTTAATTAAGACGCTAAGCGGCTTGTTAGCGCAGTTTTTATTTTCTTTGGGCACCAAATCAGCCCACAATTAGATTAGTTAGGTTAGTCTAAGTAAGTCCATGTTTTTACTTAGATTAGATTAATTCAGTTGTTTGATTAATCCTTTGCTTAGATTAGTTTAGTTACGTTTTTCCTTTGCTTAGTTCGCTTAAGGTCAGTAATTTCTGCATTTACTGTTTTTTTTAAACGCATTTTATTTGTACAGGGTCGTGCCTTTTCGATGGATTTATGGGGTATTGGTAAAACCGTAACAGATAGATGAAATCTGACTACATTTTTGATATGATCAGAGTAATACTTTTTGCTTCATTACTCAACTCTCAGTTCGTTGAAATATTTTATTAATCGTTTGATTCAACATCAAAATGTATACTCTTCCTATTTTGTATATATTCGCTTTTTGATTTAAGAAAAATTTATTTCAGGCTTATAAGAACTTTACGGACCTGCCTAAAAGACCTCTTGGAAGAATACTGCACCAGTCCAATTAGCATCAACAACTTTTTCAAGTTTTTCGACACTCTATTGGCGCCCTGCAAGAAGCTGAGATTGTAAAGACTGGTGCCAACGAATCGGGATAAAAACAATCGCAATAGATGTAGATCATATATTCTGTAGGTATAGAACAACAATACTGTTAAATTTGTGACTAGAGCGTCTATTAAGTTTAAAAGGCTAATTACTACTCAACATTGTTTTAGTTAAGAGAATACCTACTGTAGAGTCAAAAGAGTTTTTTTTTTCTTTTACTAATATAATGCCCTTCATTATTAAATTAATAAATACACATTGGCCACATATCGGCATAACCCTAAAATTACTCAGTACAGATTCGACAGTCTCAAATCAATATTGATGAGTCAATGAGGTTTTGATAGACTGGATTAACAGCAGTTACTATCTGACTTTCTAGGAACTTCATAAGTGCAAAATAATTATTTTTTGGTTTATGAGGAGATTTGACACTATCAATCTGCTTATATTCGCTTAAGTATAAGAGCAGTTGTAACAAAACGTTGGCACAAACCAGTTTGATACATCCAACCAACAAATTTGGAATCAATATCACAGACCGAATCATAATATGCACTACAAATGAACATGTTCTTTTGTTTAATATACATATATCTAATACTATTTACCTGCGACAACTCGTCAATATTTTTGATTATAGTGAATAAATTGCAAATTATTTGCTTTTAAGCAATCTTAAATACCTGTGTGAACTCATCATCATCCCCACTCGGAATTATTTTTATATCTCAAAACAAGGCAAAGCTTCGAATTTGGACCACCCTATACATTTAACTCTAGAATTGCTACTCCAATGAAACTTCTTTCTTAGGTTCCATCCAAATTTACAGTGAGTACTACCAATCACAATCAGACTACAGACGATTAACAATTGACGTTTGATGTGTTTGGATGATGGCTACAGAGGTTGTAGACCTAGCAATTCTGTAATTATACAGAGTGTCCGGAAACTAAGACGACGAATACAGACTTCGTTTGTCGGTTTGGTCTTCGGATACCCTGTATAGTGGTAAGGTAAGCATGGTATTTATGCAGGCTATAAAACTGTTCTTCACAAGAAGTGGTTAAAGTTTAAGGATGTGGGTACTGCCTCAAGTAGGTACGTACTCACTGTAGATTTTTCTAATTACCAACCAAACAGTATATATCTACCTGCTTTAATAAAAATTAAATTAATGGCTTCTTTGGCCATAAGACAATAAATTGTATGAAAATATAAAAATTGAATATTACCTAATAATACTTATAAATACACATTCAACAATATAATCTTTGGTACGTTATTAGGCTATAAATAAACGTTTAAGGCACTTTGGGTAAAGAAGTCTACGTAACATCAAAAACGACTATTAGCGCAAAAATCTTTCTATGTACGCATATAAATATTATACAGGGTGTCCCATAAGCACATGATCAAATGGGTACTGCAGCTTTCTTTGGTTCAAAAGAAAACAATTTAGCCCATCAATAAATAAGAAAGAAACCAGAAACTTTTTCTTAATAAAGGTTTGATCAAATATCGCAGTACTCTTTTGATCATGTGCTTACAGGACACCCTGTATATTTTTTTTATATAATATAAAATTCTCTCTTTCACATGTATCCTAAACGGATATTTGATAAATCACGTGACGTAGTCCTGTTCAGCGACCGGTAGCTTATTGTTCTTCTCAAACATCTCATCCCCCCAGCCACATGGCTAGGTAACCTGATCCACTTCTTGCATTATGCAAGATCTGCAGCACCCTCAACTTTACCTGCAGTAGCAGTATTTCTTGACGTAGCCGTCGGAGACGCAATAGCTATGAGTCCCATAGTAATCCAACCTACTGATGTCTCCGGTTCGAAAGGTACTGTTCATGATATCCCCCGTGTAACTTATGGTAGTCTCGAATATGGCTTTCGGATGGGTCTTCATAATTACCAAAACATACGACGTCTTCTTGTAAGACATCTTTTGGGACACGCTAATACTCACATCGCTTGCAGAAAACTTGGAACATCTGTCGCTCCCCTCGTGCACGTGCGATAATATGATTTTGTTGATCTCATCCAGGAAGAACTTGGTCACCCGTTTTTCCGCTTTTCGTGCCAGTTTGGTTTTGGTGTACCCTGCACAGGTGCACCAATGCTGGCTGATGGCAGCATCTTCGCAAGAACGTTTCTCAGGGATTTCATCGAACAGAGAAACACACGTTGGGCAGGCATCACTAGCAGTGATGGTATGGTTTAACCCAGACAGGGTCAATATGTGCTGTAAGGTTATGTGCAAATCGTACGGGGTAGTCAGTCGATTCGCGTTTTGCTGCAGGTTTTTGTAGGCTGCAGGAAAACGGTCCTTGAACCATGGAGGAAAACCAAAGTAGATAAAGGGCAACCGCTCTTCCAACCATCCCGTTTCCGTGGTTCTAATATCTCCGAATCGAATGCCGTGGTCGCTGAGGAAAATTATGATAGAGTTGTTGGTGATCCCTCGCTGGTCCAAGTCTGAGAAGAAGTTTTTGATTTTTTCGTCCATCATTGTTGGGGTGCTAATCTCGTTATGACTGGTAAAAAAAACTCACTTACATAACTCTGAGATTGCTTTGCAAAAAAAAGACCTACCTAAAGGTATTCATCCAGAAGAAGCCGAAATGGGGATTATCTTGGAAAGTGTCTCCAAAATCCTTGATGAGGTTGAGAATTCTTTCCCCGCTGGTCTCAGGCCCCGTGCAATAGGCCATGGAACTTACTGTGGTCTTTTCCAGCTTCTCGGTGCCCATCACGTAAGGACGGAAGTAGTAATCGGTCGGGGGCTTAATGAAGCCTGTGACAAAAACACTCAATTAAATTGCTATGTGGCAACAAGAAGAAATCGTAAGATTTTTTTTTGTATTTGAATATACAGGGTGATTCACATATACAGGACATTATTTTAAGTTTTGTGTGTGGCCACAAATCCGTCCAAACTTACCTTTTTTAAGATAGTTGAAAGTGCTTATGCTAGCAGCGTCCTCAGCATAAGCAGTTATATAACCCAAATCCCTATACTTGTACCACAACATGGGACATTTGTCCAAGAACCCGGCTTCTTTGGGCTTGCAAACTGAATAAGCAGTTGTTTGGTTAAAACCTAAAAGCAATATTATACACTTACAACTATTTATGGTACCGTGATATTAATACGAACCAGTTAATATAGCCATAAGATTCGGGAAAGTATTGTCATCCATTTTGTTGTACCCCTTCAACGAGATCCATCCTTTGTCCTCCACCCACTTGTGGCTCTGTGGTAACGCCCTCTTGAAGTTCAGACGGGAAATGCTGTCGATCCCGATGAAGAGGACACTTAAAGGCTTATTGGTACTATTGTCGTAGTGGTTTATCTTCTTTTGGACGTTTTCGGTTATTCTCACGGAGGTATGGACGTTTTCGTAGACCTTTGTTCCGGACGCGTTACATCGCACCAAAATTGCGTCCTGAGTAATCGTGGCATTGTGGTCAAAGTCTTTGCATGTGGTTATTCTAAGCCAGAAGAATTTTGTGTAAGGCATTATCACAAATCATGTTTTTAAATGTCATAAGCGAGTAATGATTAAAAGACTAAGGTCTAGGGGCCAAATAATGATTTATTTGGCTAGTCTAAAGAAAGAGACAACTGCATAATCAAACATTGGTAGAAAAATCAGAGGCAAAAGCCCAAATAATATAAAGTAACACATATAATATAAAAATAATATAAATAAATAAAATAAAAGAAAACGTCTTGTGTCAAATGAATTTGTGCTAAAAAATAATGTATAAACGAGATTTGGGCATACTAATAAATTTTTCTTGGTGGTTTAAGATACTAATAAGTTCTATAGGACAACCCCGCAAAAAATAGTGAGTTCTTGAATACACTATAGATCAAATATTAAAAGGAATATAAGTTCCTAAAAATCTACCACCTAATGGGTATATCTCCAAAAGTTAAGAGAGGGTTAGACCCATTTGGTGGTTCTATCTCAGTAGAGATACTGAGATAGAACTACCAAAACTCAGGTTTTGACGTAATAACACACAATTTTGGTCTGAAAGTAAAACAATTTTTTTTTAACTCTGAATGTATAAACAAGAAATTGTAGTCTAAACAAAGTTTTATAAATGTTGAATTTATAACACAAAATTTTGTTCTAAGCGTGAGCAACACAATTTTTTTTTAAATTTTGACTGTAGCAACACAAAATAAACGTATCACAAAAATAAAAAAAATGTTTAGTAACAAGAAATTTTGTTCCGAAATTAACATCAAAGCGTTAAGTTTCGAGTTTGGTAATAGGAAATTTTTGCTTAAATGTAATACGAAATATTGGCCTTAAAGAAACAAAAAATTTTAACATTTTGACTTGAAATGTTAGTTTAAGCGTAACACAAAATTTATAAATCTTAACTTTGGTAACAGAAAATTTTAATCTAAACGTTACACAAAAATTTAGTCTGGAAGTTACACAAATTCTCAAAAGTATGACTTGAAATGTTACTCTAAACGTAACACGAAATAATTTAATTTCGTGTTACGTTTAGAAAGAAACAGGAAATTTATTCTAAATGTAACACGAAATTTTAATATTTTGACTGTAGTAATTGTAGTCTGAAAGTAACACAAAATTAAAAAAATTTAACTCAGAATTTTTTTTTTAAGTGTTGACTCCAGACTATAATGTGAAAATATAATCTAAAGCATAAAACAAAAATTTAAATTTTGACTGAAAATGTTAGTCTAAACGTAACACGAATCTTTTGTTTTTTTTTTTTAAGTAAAACAATTTTTTTTTAACTTTGTATGTATTAACACGAAATTGTAGTCTAAACGTAACACAATATTTTCTAAATTTTGACTTAAGAACACGAAATTTTGGTCTAAGAGTGAGCAACACAATTTTTTTAAATTTTGATTGTAGTAACACGAAATATATTGTAGTCTAAACGTATCACAAAACTAAAAAAAAATTTAGTAAACACGTTATAACACACAATTTTGGTCCGAAAGTAAAACAATTTTTTTCCACTTTGAATGTATTAACACGAAATTGTAGTCTAAGGATAACACAATATTTTCTAAATTTTGACTTAATAAGACGAAATTTTGGTTTAAGAGTGAGCAACAAAAAATTTTTACATTTTGTTTGTAATAACACGAAATTGTAGTCTAAACGTAACACAAAGTTTTCTAAATTTTGACCTAATAACACGAGATTTTGCGCTAAGAGTAAACAACACAAGATTTTTAAATTTTGGCTGTAGTAACACGAAATTGTAGTCTAAACCTATCACAAAAATAAAAAAATATTGTTTAGTAACAAGAAATTTTGTTCCGAAAGTAACATCAAATCGTTAAGTTTTGAGTTTGGTGACAGGAAATTTTAGCTTAAATGTAACACGAAATTTTGGCCTGGAAGTAACATAAATTCTCGAAAGTTTTACTTGAAATGTTAGTGTAAACATAACACGAAATTGTTTAATTTTGACTTAGTAACAAGGAATTGTGTTCCAAAACTAACACAAAATTTAAACATTTTGAGTTATTAACAGGAATTTTTAGCGTAAATGTAACACGAAATTTCAATATTTTGACTGTAGTAACACAAAATTGTAGTCTGAACATAACACAAAATTTAACTTGGAAACCAGAAAGACATCACATTGATCCGGAAGTAACATCAAAATTTTAAGATTCGACTCCAGTAATGAAAAAATTTAGTCTAAAGCATAACACAAAGTTCAAATTTTGACTGAAAATGTTAGTCTAAATGTAATGCAATTTTTTTAATAATTTTTAACAAAATTTCTGTTTAAAAATAACACGAATTTTTTAACAAAATGTTTAAATTTTGACGTAATAACACACAATTTTGGTCTGAAAGTAAAACAAATTTTTTTAACTTTGAATGTAATAACACAAAATTGTAGTCTAAACGTAACACAAAGTTTTCTAAATTTAGACTTAATAACACGAAATTTTGCTCTAAGAGTAAACAACACAAGATTTTTAAATTTTGGATGTAGTAACACGAAATTGTAGTCGAAACTATCACAAAAATAAAAAAATATTGTTTAGTAACAAGAAATTTTGTTCCGAAAGTAACATCAATTCGTTAGGTTTTGAGTTTGGTAACAGGAAATTTTAGCTTAAATGCTACACGAAATTTTGGCCTGGAAGTAACAGAAAATCTTAAAATTTTAACTTAAAATGTTAGTTTAAGCGTAAAACAAAATTTAGAAATTTTAACTTTAGTAACAAAAAATTTTAATCTAATTGTTACAGGAAAATTTAATCTGATTACACATATCCTCGCAAGTTTGACTTGAAATGTTACTCTAAACCTAACACGAAATTATTTAATATTGTGTTACGTTTAGAAGGAAACAGGAAATTGTAGTCTAAATGTAACACAAAATTTTAATATTTTGACTGTAGTAACACAAATTTCTAGTGTAAACGTAACACAAAATTTAAAAAAAATAATCTAGAAACCAGATATACATCATATTCATCCGAAAAAGTAACATCACATTTTTAAGTTTTGACTCTAGTAATGTGAAAATTTGGCCTAAAGCATAACACAAAGTTTTGTGTAAATGTAACACGAAATTTTAATATTTTTGACTGCAGTAACACAAAATTGTAGTCTGAACGTAACACTAAATTTCAAAAAAGTAACTTGCAAACCAGAAATACATCATATTGATCCGAAAATTACATTAAATTTTTAGGATCTCGCTCCAGTAATGTAAAAATTTAGTATAAAGCAGAACACAAAATTTAAAAATTTTTACTGAAAATGTTAGTCTAAACGTAAAACAAATTTTTTTAATTTTTAACAAAATGTTTAAATTTTGACCTAATAACACACAATTTTGGTACGAAAGTAAAACTATTTTTTTTAATAACTTTGTATGTATAAACACGAAATTGTAGTTTAAACGTAACACAAAGTTTTCTAAATTTTGATTTAATAACACGAAATTTTGGTCTAAGAGTATACAACACAAAATGTTTAAATTTTGATTGTAGTATCACGAAATTATACTCTAAACCTATCACAAAAATAAAAATTGTTTAGTAACAAGAAGATTTGTTACGAAAGTATCAACAAATCGTTAAGTTTCGAGTTTGGTAACAGGAAATTTAGCTTAAATGTAACGCAGATTTTGTACTGGAAGTAACACAAAATCTTGACTTGAAATGTTAGTTTAAGCGTAACATAAAATTTGTAAATTTTAACTTTAGTAACAGAAAATTTTAATCTAAACGTTATACGAAACGTTAGTCTGGAAGTTACACAAATTCTCAGAAATTTGACTTGAAATATTAATCTAAACTTAACACGAAATTATTTAATTTTGACTTACTAACGAGGAGATGTGGTCTAAAAGTAACACAAAATTAAAAATTTTGACGTTATTAACAGGAAATTATAGTCTAAATGTAACACGAAATTTTAATATGTTGACTGCACTAACACAAAATTCTAGTGTGAACTTAAAACAAAATTAAAAAAAAATAACTTAGAAACCAGATATGTACCACATTGATCAGAAAGTAGTATCAAATCGTTAAGGTTCAAGTTTGGCAACAGGAAATTTTTGCTTAAATGTAAAATGAAATTTTGGCCTGGAAGTAACACAAAATCTTAAAATTTTGACTTGAACTTGTTTAAGCGTAACACAAAATTTAGAAGTTTTAAGTGTAGTAACAGAAAATTTTAATCTAAACGTTACACGAAAATTTAGTATAAAAGTTACACAAATTCTCGAAAATTCAAATTTTAGTCTAAACGTAACACGAAATTATTTAATTTTGACTTAGTAATAGGGAATTGTGCTCGAAAAGTAACACAAAATTTAAAAATTTCAACATTGTTGACAGGAAATTTTAGTCCAAATGTAACACAAAATTTTTATATTTTGACTGTAGTAACACAAAATTGTAGCTTGAACGTAACACAAAATTTCAAAAATTTACATTGATCCAAAAGTAACATCAAATTTTTAAGTTTTTACTCCAGTAACGTAAAAAATTTGTCTAAAACATAACACAAAATTTAATTTTGATTGAAAATGTTAGTCTAAACGCAACACGATTTTTTTTTTTTAATTTTTAGCAAAATTTTTATTTAAAAGTAACACGAAATTTTTTACACAATTTTGATCTGAAAGTAAAACAAATTTTTTAACTCTGAATGTATTAAAACGGAGTTGTAGTTTAAATGTAACACAAAGTTTTCGAAATTTTGACTTAATAATCTGAAATTTTGCATCAACACAAAATTTTTAAATTTTGGCTGTAGTAACACGAAATTGTAGTTTAAACGTATCACAAAAATAAAAAAAATATTGAGTAACCAGACATTTTTGTCCGAGAGTAACATCAAGTCGTTAAGCTTCGTGGTTGGTAACAGAAAATTTTAGCTTAAATGTATCGCAAAATTTTGGCTTAAAAATCACATAAAAATCAAAAAATTTTGACTCGAAATGTTAGTGTAAGCGTAACACAAAATTTATAAAATTTAACTTTAGTAACAATAAATTTAAATCTAAATGTTACACGAAAATTTAGTCTGGAAGTTTCACACAAATTCTCAAAAGTTTGACTTGAAATGTTAGTCTAAACTTAACACGAAATTATTTAATTTTGACTTAGTAACAGGAAATTGTGGTCTAAAAGTAACACAAAATTTTAAAAAAATTGACATTATTAACAGGAAATTGTAGTCTAAATGTAACACGAAATTTTGATATTTTGACTGTAGGTACTAACACAAAATTGTAGCCTGAACGTTTAAATTTTGACGTAATAGCACACAATTTTAGTCCGAAAGTAAAACAAATTTTTTCAACGTCAATGTATTACGAAATTGTAGTCTAAACGTAACACAAAGTTTTCTAAATTTTGACTTAATAACACGAAATTTTGTTCCAAAAGTGAGCAACACAATTTTTTTTAAATTTGTCTGTAATACCACGAAATTGTAGTCTAAACGTATCACAAAAATAAAAAAAATGTTTAGTCACAAGAAATTTTGTTCCGAAAGTAACATCAAGTTTCAAGTTTGGTAATAAGAAATTTTTGCTTAAATGTAACACGAAATTTTGGCCAGGGAGTAACACAAAATCTTAAAATTTTGACTTAAAATGTTAGTTGAAACGTAACACAAAATTTACATATTTTAACTTAGTAACACAAAATTTTAATCTAATCGTCACACGAAAATTTAGTCTGAAAGTTACACAAATTCTCGATAATTTGACTTGAATTATTAATCTAAACGTAACACCAAATTATTTAATTTTGACTTAGTAACAAGGAATTGTGGTCTAAAAGTATCACAAAATTTAAAAAATTCGACATTATTAACAGGAAACTTTAATCTAAATGTAACACGAAATTATATTTTGACTTTATATTATTTCGTCAAAACACTAATTTACATTTTTACTATAGTAACACACAATTGTAGTCTGAACGTAACACAAAATTAAAAAAGGTTAACTTAGAAACACATTACATTGATCCGAAAGTAACATCAAATGTTTAAGTTTTGACGCCAGTAATGTAAAAATTTGGTCTAAAGCGTAACACAAAATTTTGACTGAAAATGTTAGTCTAGACGTAACACATATTTTTTTTAAATTTTGGCTTGGTAACAAGATATGTTAGTCTAGAAGTAACACAAAATTTAAAAAAATTTACGTAGCAACAAGAAATTTTGATTCAAAAGTAACATGAAATTTTTAAGTTTTAACTTTAGCAACAAGACAAATTATTCTAAAGCGTAACACGAATCTGTCAAATTTTGACTTATAGTAATAAGAAAATTTGGTCTAAAAATAACAGATATTTAAAAATTTGGACTTTAGTGACACGAAGCGGCTCCACTCCAATTTACAATACACAAAAAGAATAATTTTATCAATAGTTTGCATATTTTAAATTAGAGTATTGCCAAAGAAGTCAAAGAAGCTAAAAATTTTATTTTATGACATTGTCATCTAATAACATTTTTTCTGCATATTTGCATAAATTATCCGACTAAATATAACGTTATTATGACGTCACTATGAGTCGTCATTATCACGTCGAAAAATCGACGTCATTTATTTGCTATTTTTTCATCAGGTGACCTCGAATAACAAGTGATCACCAAGAGTTGACGTTATAATGATGTCACCTTCCCACCTCGGTATCATGTTGATTTTTTTACTATTCTAATATAACACTTACTTGATTGAGTCGTCGGGGTTTGTGTCAGAGTTGCTCCTGCTGATGTCGGAATAACAACAAGACAACTTGTGTTTGGTATACTGAGGTATCACAGCCGGGTCCACGTGCACTGTGGCGGTATTGTTCTTTCTGGTCACAAAGGTCAACAAGTCGTTTTTGGTGCAATTCTTGTATTTGAGGTGTTTGAAGTACTTTTTGGCATCGGGGGTGAAGACGTCTAGGTTGACGATTTTGCATTTTGAACTCGACACTAAATACCTTTCGTCTGCAAAAAATGATCGGTCAATAGGTTTCCTTTGAAGAAATAAGTTAATGAGTTAGTTACCATTGCGGGTTTCTGCAAGAGCCGTGCCAGGGAAAGCTAAAAGACATAATTTAAAGTTTGTTCGACTTTCATTAGTTATTAAAAAAGAAAACTTACTGTCTCTAGGATTGAAAATTTCCACAGATAGGTTTACAGTCCTGCTGGTGAAATTTGTGCCTATCAAAACTTCGTATTTGAGTATTTTCGCGTAATCGTAATAGGACAAGGTCAGCAGGACACTGGCTGCAACGAACATAACAAGCAAAATCTTCTTCCAGGCATTGATGGCTGGTATGGAATCATGCATCTTTATATCTGCAAATATGCATTAAAATGTCTTCGTCAACTCGTTTACTTAATGATTGCGGCTTTAACGATTTAGATGAGGTAATGTTTATATTATATTTCAAGTGAGTGTGCTGTATGCGTCTTGTGTAGGGTTTAGAATTAACTGCAAAAGTAGGTAAATATTTAATAGTGATGATAATGATGATAATGGGTCTTCGTTGTACGTTATTCAATGTACAAGACAGTGCTTTTTTTCCCAAATTCAATATTTTTAACACCATAAATAACTCCGCAATCTATACCGCTATGATAGGTAAACAAACATAAATTAGCTCCATCTATATATCGAACTTTTCTGTTAAGCTTTTCGTACTTACCATCATAATTGACACCATAAAGACTGACTAAGTACCCCCCAGCTGGCCCGCTTTTTATTATTAACAACGGGGATTAACACTATTTCGCTTTAACATGTAAATGTTTCTGTAACGTGATTCCGGATAGATTATTATTCTAATGAGTGGCTTCGCAATCATCTTCATGATTTTTATATTTGTCGGAACCTTGATTATTCGCGGTCTGATCTCTCTCTCTTTCTCGAGTCGAATCGAAGGCTTCAGCGGGGGTGAATGCGACTCTTATAAGCCGGGGAATGAAGTCCGAATGAGCCAGCGGGGGATGAAATCGGCGAATATCAATAAAGGGAGTCTGCGCGTAGATCAGCGATTTGATACAGTTTCCAGAGAAATCTACAGGGTGTGCCAACGCGAGAAGGTTCTGGTAACAGTGCGAGGAGGACTGAACCCCTGAGACGTAAAATTATAAAAAAGTCGTTTTTGTGCACAACGTCATAATGACGGGCGTAAGTCACAGACCGATAACGTCATTTTACAACATGAAAATAACGTTATTTTGTGACGTCAAAATTTGACAACTTCGTGTTACGCTTTAGAATAATTTGTCTTGTTGCTAAAGTTAAAACTTAAAAATTTCATGTTACTTTCGAATCAAAATTTCTTTTTGCTACGTAATTTTTTTAAAATTTTGTGTTACTTCTAGACTAACATATCTTGTTACCAAACCAAAAATTTAAAAAAATATGTGTTACGTCTAGACTAACATTTTCAGTCAAAATTTTGTGTTATGCTTTAGACCAAATTTTTACATTACTGGAGTCAAAATTTAAAAATTTGATGTTACTTTCGGATCAATGTAATGTGTTTCTAAGTTAACCTTTTTTAATTTTGTGTTACGTTCAGACTATAATTGTGTGTTACTACAATCAAAATATAAATTCGTGTTTTGACGAAATAATATAAAGTCAAAATAAATTTTCGTGTTACATTTAAACTAAAATTTCCTGTTAATAATGTCGAATTTTTTTAATTTTGTGATATTTTAGACCACAATTCCTTGTTACTAAGTCAAAATTAAATAATGTCGTGTTACGTTTAGACTAACAATTCAAGTCAAATTATCGAGAACTTGTGTAACTTTCAGACTAAATATTCGTGTGGCGATTAGATTAAAATTTTGTGTTACTAAAGTTAAAATATTTAAATTTTGTGTTACGCTTCAACTAACATTTCAAGTAAAAATTTTAAGATTTTGTGTTACTTCCTGGTAAAAATTTCGTGTTACATTTAAGCCAAAATTTCCTGTTACCAAACTTGAAACTTGATGTTACTTTCGGAACAGAATTTCTTGTTACTAAACATTTTTTTTATTTTTGTGATACGTTTAGACTACAATTTCGTGGTATTAGCCAAATTTAAAAAATTTTTGTTGCTCACTCTTGGAACCAAATGTCGTGTTATTAAGTCGAAATTTAGAAAACTTTGTGTTACGTTTAGACTACAATTTCGTGTTAATACATTGACGTTGAAAAAATTTGTTTTACTTTCGGACTAAAATTGTGTGCTATTACGTCAAAGTTTAAACGTTCAGGCTACAATTTTGTGTTAGTACAGTCAAAATATCAAAATTTCGTGTTACATTTAGACTAAAATTTTCTGTTAATAATGTCAATTTTTTTTTAATACGATAAAATAATGATAAATAATGATAAATAATGACGGGTGTAAGTCACAGACCGATAACGTCATTTTGCAACATAGTAACGTTATTTTGTGACGTCAAAATCACCTAACCTGAACTAACCAAAGCTAGTTTTAATCTGAAAATTATAAAAAGCCCGGTTTATCTTAACTTCTTTAGGGCTTTAATTTCGACATCTAATTCAAAGCCAAAGCAGTTTAGAAGCTTGCAAAAACTTCCTAGAAAAAGTTTTTCAGTAAAAACAGCTTTTTTTACACTTTTTTGTTTAAACTGTTTCTACGCTTTTTCTACACTTTTTTACGATTTTTAGTAGATACTGTTGTCATCAACATACATGCCATCCTTTACTGTAAAAAAATCATAGAAAACTAAATGACCCTTTTGGAGTCTTTGGAGAAATTCAGGTTAGAATTAGTGTCAAAATCTTCAAAAAATGACTCACATTGCCTAAAAATATTATGCCTCTTTAAATCAAGATAAAAAAGCAAGAAAAGACAAAACAGTGTCAAGTGAAACCTACATCTTGACTCATTCTTGTTTTGTTGTCGTAGTTCTCTGTGTTCGTTGTTCAATGTTTAAAAAATAAAAGATGCAAAGATTGTCTCCTCATTTTCGATTTTAAAGTAACTTTTTATTTATTTATATTTTTATTTATGTCATCCTTTTTTGTCAAAAAATGATAGAAAACTTAATGACTTTTTTGGGGCCTTTGGAGAAATTCAGGATAGAATTAGGGCCAAAATCTTCAAAAAATGACTCACATTGTTGAAAAATATGAATTTATATGTTTTTAGAGAAGTTTAGTTTTAGGACAAAAATTAGGCAAAACTGAATTCAAATTTTCTAATATGCTGTTTTTAGTTAAACATTTTGCTGAAAAATCGAAACGCCTCAAAATTAAAATTTTGTGCATTTCGAGAGAGTCAGTTTAGGATTAAAGCTAAAATTAGATAAAAAGTTATTGGAAAAGTTCAGGTTAGGATTAGAGTTTTTTTCATGTTTTTGAAGAAATTCCATTTTAGAACAAGATCAGACAAAACTGATTCAAACAAAGTAGTAAAATTACATTTACTGCCCAAAATAAGTGATATTTGGCTCTAAATTTCTGCAGAATGGGACTTTTTTTTTGTTGACAAAAATGGGTGAAAAAGTACCCAAAGCATGTAAAAATACGAATTTGGTATTAAGGCCAAAGTTGGTTAAAAATTTTTCAATACGCATAAATATGCAAATTTGAAATTTGTTGAAAAATCCAGGTTTGGATTAGGACGAAAATCGTTTAAAAATTTTAAGAAAGACAGACACCGCAAATTTGGAATTTTTAGAGAAATTGAGATTAGAATTTGGAGTAAAATATTGTCTAAAAATACAAGTTTTGATTCATTTTAGGACATTAAATTTTAGAACAAAATCAGGCAAAATTGATTCAAATCTTTTAATTGGTGGTTTTGGGTAAAATTGTTGCATCAAAATGTAAAATTTGACTAAAAATACCTCAAAATGAAAATTATGTGTTTTTGCAGCAAGTCGTTAGGATTAGAGCCAAATATACTTGAAAATACCTTCTGTGAAACTGTTCAAACAGGCACATTTCGAATTAGGGCTAAAGCTGATTATAAATTATTAAAAATTTAAGCGCAAAATAAGGCAAAAGTAATACAATTATTGTGAATTATTCTTTTTGGTAAATTACCCTCATGAAATAAAAAAAATGAAATTTGGCTCAAAATTTGTAATTTTTAAAAGTCAGGTTGGGATCAAGGTTAAAACTAGATTAAAAATGACTCCAACCATTTAAAAATGCATCTAAAACATTTTCGAAAAAAATCAGGTTACGATAAAGGCCAAAATCAGTTATAAAATTCTTAAAGTGTAAAATCTGGTTACAAATGATTCAAAGCGTTTCAAAACGCAAATGTGGAGTTTGTGAAAATATGCAGGTTAAGATTAGGGACAAAATCAGTAAAAAATTATTTAAAGCAACATCTAAAAACGCAAATTAAGAGTTAAAGAAAGGGGTTTGGGATTAGGGCCAAAGTCAGTAAAAAATGACTTAAGGCATCTAAAAATGCAAATCTAAATTTTTTTGGGTACTTCGGATAAGAAATAAGACCAAAATTGATTCAAAATAACCTAAGGCATTTAAAATTGCAAATTTGGAGTTTTGAGGCTAATAAATATTAGCGCCAAAATCTCTAAAAAATAACATGAAGCATGGGTCAAAAAATTAAAGTTTGGATTTTAATTGGAACAGCTTAGGATTGTAAATAGATAAAATCAGTTAAGAATGATTCAGAGCGTATAAAAATGTAAAATTGGGTCTTGTTGTAAAATTCAGTTTAGGATTATTGTCAAAATCGCTTAAAAAATTTTACGAGCGACAAAAAGTGCAAATTTGGAGTTCTTGGAGAAATTGAGGTTCAAATTAGGGCTTAAACATTGTATAAAAATGCAAATTTTTATGTTTTTGGAGAAACTCAATCTTAGAACTGAATCAGGCAAAATTGATTCAAATCTTTTAATTGGTGGTTTTTGGTAAAATTGCATCCAAATATGTAAAATTTGACTAAAAATACCTCTAAATAAAGATTTGGTGATTTTTGAGAAAGTCAGGTTAGGATTAGGATAAAAATATTTGAAAATGTCTTAACCAGGTTTAAAAATGTATAACTGTTTTAAATCTTCTGATTTATTGTCCTTGGTAAATTAGGCTTTTACGTGTAAATAAATGAAATTTGGTCTCAAAATGCCACTTTGATATTTTTTGAAAAAGTCAGTTTAGACCAAAATGTTTAAAAAGACTCCAAATGTGTAACAAATTTGAAGTATTTTGATAAATTTTAGAATTAGTGCCAAAACTGATTAAACAAAACTCAAAATATTTAAAATTACTCAGCGCGTTTAAAAATAAAAACTTGAGATTTGTGAAAATAAGCAGTATAGAATTAGGGGCAAAATCGGAAAAAAAATTCCAAAAAAGCAAATTAAACGTTTTCGGAAAAATACATGTTAGGATTAAGACCAAAATCGGCTCAAAATTACTCAAAGCGTCGAAAAATGGAAATTTTAAGTTTTTGGAGAAACTCTCACAAGAATTAAAGTTGGTATAAAATAACTCATAGCATTTAAAAATGCAAGTTTGGTATTTTGCTACAAAAGGCAGGTGAGGACAAGGGCAAAAACTGTAAAAAAATTACTTAAATTGTCAAAAGATCCAAGTTTGGAATTTTTTGAAAAATAGGGGTTAGAATTAATGTTAAGAATGCTTCAAGGCGTCCAAAAATGTAACTTTTGTTTTTTTTTTTTTTTTAATATACGTTGGAAGTCAATAAAATTGGTTCAAAATGACTCTTAGATTAACGATTTTTGTAAAATTGGTTTAAAATGACTCTAAGCATTAAAGAAGGCAAATTAAAAGTTTTTCAAAAAAAAATCAGGTTATTATATAAAGGGGATAATCGGTTAAAAATTACTCAAAGCGTCTAATATTACAAATTAAAAGTTTTTAATGAAACTCTGATAAGAATTAGGGCCAAAATTGATTTAAATGACCTCAAGGCGTTTAAAAAAAACATTTTAAGTTTCGTGACATAATGCAGGTTAGGATAAGGACCAGAATCTGTAAAAAATGACTTAAAGTATTTAAGATATTTTTTGAAAAATAGTGGTTAAAATTAAATATAAATCGGTAAAGAATGACTCAGGGCGTATAAAAAAGCTGCATTTGGGATTTGTAGAAAAAATGCGGTTTAGGATTAGGGTCAAAACCGCTTTAAAAGACTGAAGACTGAAAGTGTCTAAATTTGGTATTTTTACAAAAATACAAAACGTTAAGATTAAGGACAAAATGGTTTAAAAATTACTTTAAAAGTTAAAAAATGCAAATTTGGCGGAGTACAAATACGCAGGTTTCGATTAGAACCAAAATTAATTTAAAATAATTCAAAGTATGTCAAAATGCAAATTTCAAGTTTTACGGAAAAATGCAGGATATAATTACGGCCAAATAAATGTCTTAAGTTAGTTTTGGATTAAAATATGTAAACGTGAATAGAAACACCTCAAAATGAAAACTTCAGATCGAGAGTGAGGTCAGGGTTAGGGCTAAAAACCATTAAAAATTATACTCAAAGTGTTTAGAAATACAAATTTGAAGTTTTTGAAAAATTCATATTATAATTGATGCTAAAATTATTTAAAAATTATGCAACGCATTTAAAAATGCAAATTGGAAGTTTTTTGGGAAAATTCAAGTAAGAACTAAAGCCGAAATTGATTTAAAATAACTTAAAGATGCAAATTTGTAGTTTATACAAAAATTCAGGTTATGATTAGGAACAAAACCAGTAAAAAATTACTTAAAGATGCAAGTTTGGATTTTTTTGGAAATGTGCAGTTTAGGACTAAGGCCAAAAATGGTTAAAAATATCTCAAGGCGTCTAAAAATGCAGATTTTAGAAGTTTTTGGATAAAGTCAGGTAAGAATTCGGGTTAAAATTGCTTATAATTGAGTGAAAGGCATTAAAAATTGCAAATTTTGGGTGTGAGAAAATTTGCAGGTTATTATATTAGGGATGCACATACTTAAACAAGTCACTGAAGATTCTTGGAAGTCTCGTATTTTTGTTCAAAAAATTGATTGGATTTGTTTTTCTTTGCTGAGGAGTAGATAACACAATTTACCCGTTTTTTTAAATTTTTTAATTGGTATGCGCATACATTTTACTTTTTGAGTTTTATGAATAAGAGCAACACATTTATCAAAAAGATCAGAAAAAGTGAAATGAAATGTACGGTATAGCGTAGCCTTTTTTAGCCAAAATATAATGGATTTTTTTATAGTTTTTCAACATCTTATGATCTCATGTTTTTCAATTGTGGGCGTAAATTGTAAAATTTTACTAAAAATACTTCAAAATGAAAATTACGTGTTTTTTGAGCAAGTCGTTAGGATTAGAGTCATTTATACTTAAAACTGTCTTAAACCGTTTAAGAAGGCAAATTTCGAATTTTTAAAAAAATGCACGTTAGAGATAGGGCTAAAACTGATTATAAATGATTAAAAAATTTAGGACAAAATGAGGCAAAAACCAATAAAAAACTTGTGAATTATTGTTTTTGGTAAATTACCCTCTTGAAATAAAATAAATGAAATTCCTCAAAATGCCAATTTAGCATTTTTTATTTTTAAAAATCAGGTTGGGATCAAAGTTAAAGCCGGATTAAAATGACTCCAACCATTTAAAAATGCATGTCGAACATTTTTTAAAAAATTCAGGTTACGACTAAGGCCAAAATCAATTGTAACAATGCTTAAAGTGTCCGGAAAGGCAATATAATTTTTTTTTAAATTCACCGTAGAATTAAGACCAACATTTGTTTCCAAATGATTCAAAGCGTCTAAAAATGCAAATGTGGAGTTTGTGAAAATATGCAGATAAAGATCAGGGACAAAATTAGTAAAAAATGATTTAAAACAACATTTAAAAATGCGAATTAAGAGTAAAAAAAAAAGGTTTGGGATAAGTTTTAAGCCGATATATCTGGAACGGTTTGAGTTCGAAAGCTGAAATTTGGTGCGTGGCTACTTTATGGGAAGGGCTAGAGGCCTCTAAGGGCCGGAACCTTTCCGCTGGTACCCAAGATTCTATTTTGGAAAAATCTTCAATGTACTGACATTTTTTTGCTACATTTTAGTAATTTTTGCTAAAGTGCGCTCAAAACAAATATATTGGACGTTTCGACTTTTTGCTTACTATACGCCATCATTAGGGAATTCTCTTTTATTACAAATATTGCTTTATAAATATGTCACGCCCAAACAATCAGTTTTTTCTAGACGGCTGATAAAATAGCTTTAACGAAGACTGGTACTATCTGTTCGATTTTATCTTTTTTAGCTTCCGAGATTTAAGTACTGTATTTACCTGAAGTAAATTAAAAACCTCGAATAACAAGTTAAGCAGGTATTCTGTGGTCGTGATTGCTCTATTCATTGGCATCAATAGTATCGTTATACCATGAGTAGTTTTTAAATTATTTAGACATAAGTATTAAAATGTCCATAAAAAGTGGAAAAATTACGTTTTAGGCGCCATTTTAAAGGGGAAGAAAAATACTGAAAATTCAAAAGTTGCAAAATTTTTACATATTTTTGTCCCGTCTTTCATATGAGACTATTTTTGATAAAATCTATGACAATTAATTTCGGTCGAAAATTTTGACGACCCCCTTTAAAATTCCTGAAATTTTCACATTTATCTGTTTATCTTGGAAACGGTAACGTTTTTTGATATGTAGATTAATATGATGTATGAAGAGGTCATTGAGAACTATCAAATGCATGATTCGGAAATAAGCTGCGTTTCATGGTTTTCGAGAAAATGAAAGAAAACTGCAAAATGTGTACCTTATTTTTGGGCTACCCGTGCTCAGATACTGTTCGTGACAGACCTTCGAAAATGGACTCTGCCTATAGCACTATTCTTCTACTTCCTTAATTCTTCTTATAGCTTTTCGACTAGATCTTCATCGAAACGAGATATGAGCTGTTAAAGGGCGCAATGCACGATTTTGTTCTCAATATTTAGGTTTTTGGGCTGGTTTGAGAGCGCCATATATTATGTTTAATATAGAAATATCGACTTTTGCCATATAAATCAACATAAATCGATTTTATTTGTTGGTTTTAGTAGTTTGATGATAAATAGGGCATATAGTTACGTTTTAGATAGTATAGAGTGTCCCAAAAAAAAACACGGAATTTTTGGATTTTATCATGTAAATAGATATCAATTAATTTATTGCGTTAACTCGAGTAGTTTTATGATAGAGCGTTGATTTCTGTTTTAAAGAGGATACGGTGTCCCAAATAATGCTGCAACATTTAACTTTAGTTTTTTGGTTTACCAATATATATATTTTTGTAAGTTTTATTTCCATATTATAAAGAGAGCCTTCATTTCTGATTCAGATACTATATGGTGTCCCAAAAAATTGGCAAATATTACATTTTTAGGAACAATTAAAGCTAGAAAACTGAAATTCAATTGTAGATTCTTTTCATATTCACAAACAATAAATGGGAACCTCGATATGGGTACTCGTGGTACCATTTTATATCTTTTTATGAGTTCTAGCAGGTTTTTTTACCATTCTTCAAAAGCTGTTATGTTTGCGAATATGAAATATAGTTTTTCAGACGTTTCGATTTTTCAATTACTTTCAGGTATCATCAGGTTCTTTGTTCATAATTTTACGGTAGTTTCCCAGTAGGTGGTTTACGGTAGTCCCCCGGTAGTCTTTAACCCAAAAGAGTTCTGCAGCAGTTTGCCCACTGCGCACAAACCAACTCAAGATTGCTGCTGACCAACTTGTTTAATGAACATGTATATTATTGAAGGCCATGATCAATCTACACTGTGTTTGCATTAAATTACATGAACTAAAAAATTTATGATATCAGTGGTCTAATTGAATAATTGAACTCTGATAGCAGCGATGGGTACAGAATATATGAGATAATAGTTATTTATGTATTAAGAGCGAAAAGTACAACTTTTTTGCTCGGAGAGTGAAGTTTGCCGCGCGACGCGAAGCGGAAAGCGGCAATCACTCGAGAGCAAAAAAGTTACTTTGTGCTCGTAATGCATACAACGTTTTTTCTTCAAACGATCAATTTCAAATAATGTGAATCACAACTGAACATAACTGAAAACACAATCTGAAAATTTAAATCTAATAATAAAAAATAAAAGTGACAATGACGTTTTTAATAATTGGTTGAGTGGTGGTAGTTGCTATTGACAGCAAGCGAAAAAATCTTTTTCGCTTGCTGTCCTGGGCAACGCGCGGAAAAGTACACTCACATTCTGATCCTCAAAAAAGGCTAGGTTTTCGTTTGTCAAATGAAAGCCTAAAATGCGTCATTATTTGACGTTTGTAGAAAAAAACAATTATTTTTATGAAGGCTTTCACTTCCAGTCCAAGCTGTGGTCCAGTGGAAGTCGTCCACAACTGCTGTAGACATTGTCGAATTCGATGAAGTAATCAGCGAAGAACTCTGCTATGTTGATTGTATGATATGTCAACTGCAGCCGAATTCTTGCTTCTGACGAGTAATTTTTGACTTCAAGAACAACCAGATTTAAAACCTGGTTGTTCTTGCGTTGCAATTGTTTTATAATTATATTTTAGGCCTAATGATGCCTTTTTAGGCGAAACATGTAGCCGTACAACTACAACATAATAAACTTGAGACTGTTGACTTAGAGTTAACTAATTTCAAACTTGAATTTCTACCAGTCTTTTAGAGGAAAAATGGATATTTTCTACGAATTTTTGACTTGTCTGAAGTTTATACAGAGTGAACCAAAATTTGATTTACTTATTTTGGTGTAAAAGTAATATTTTTTCCTATCCTAGAAGCACATGTCGGCAAATATCTCGATACAGAGTGTGTTATATTAATTAAGTTGCAATTTTGGGAATTATAAGGTAATCATGTTTTATTATTCTTCTAGGAAACGGGAACAGATACGAAAAAAAGGTCAACGGAACGGGGAATTAAACCTTTTTTTATCAATTACTATCCACAAAACATGTTGGGAGCT
The DNA here is from genome assembly GCA_951812265.1 of Taphrorychus bicolor. Lineage (NCBI taxonomy): Eukaryota > Metazoa > Arthropoda > Insecta > Coleoptera > Curculionidae > Taphrorychus > Taphrorychus bicolor. The sequence goes on from OX638305.1 coordinate 15,278,158, forward strand.
TAAGGGTGTCCGACTCCCGATAAAACATAATCCTGCAAAATTTGAAAAATTTTAGGATAATGATGGAGGCAAAAGAGCAAAGCTTTCGTTCCACATTTGGACCAAATATCTCAAAAACTCTGCGAGCTGTGAAATAAACCGAAAACTTTATTAAAATCTTGTCACTCTGTACTTCAATGACGATGCTTGTTCGAACCTATGCCTAAAGGAAAAAAGGTTTATTTTGGTCCTAAAAATACGCCCTTGAACTATTAAAAATGTTTGGCGCTGGTGATAGCTGAAAAGATACAGGAAAATGCTTTTAATTCATGAAACTTTCAGTCAATTATTGACTTTAAATTGCTATTAATAACGTGATAATATGGTACTGCAAGAACTAACTGGAAAACTTTAAAAGACTGACGTGAAAGGGACTTTTTTTCTGTATTTCTTAAGCAAGATAAAGGCTCACCTTATCTTTAAGATATTATTGAAGCCATCTTATAAACCTCCAGTAGGTTCCCACACTACTCCAAAATATTGTTATTATGATGTGGTAATTTTTAAGACCTTGGTTTGGGATGATCAATATATTTTGAGAACCCTGTTTTGAGATGATCAATATATCTAAAAAAAAATTGTATTAAACCCAATTAGTTGGTTAAATAATGTAATTGATTATGTGAACTACTGCAAACCTCCTATCGCAGGAAATCCGTTATTCTCAGCGAAAGCGCAATTTGTGTTTATCTTCACATTTATTTGCCAAAGCCCTTATGTTACTATCTCAACTCTAACCTTAAAATCAATGTTAGTTAAACATACAGTAACAAAAAGGAAATTACTGAATGATTGTACACAAGGGCGTCCTTCTTCTCCTGCCTCTGGCACAATAATTTTTCACACTTAATCACCGATACCATCCTTGTTTATAGCATAAAGTCGTGATAATAAACAAATTAAGTATGCACCTCTTTAATGATAATTAATGGTTACAGTGAGTGAAGGTCAAGTCTTATATTATTTATTGTTAGAAGGTGATTAGGGGTCACGGATGGGTCAGCTAAGAACTTGACTTAAAAAACATTTATTGTTTTCCTATTAAATTCGTGCTGATTGATTCATATCAGTTATTAAAAAGTTATCTGTTTCATAATTAGTGACATTTTTATTATTATAAAGTGGCATTTTCCCACGAATTATCCTTATTAAACATACTAGAGGATTGCAAGGATTAGACAGGAGATTAAGGAATTAATAGTAATTGCAGGAATTAAACAGATTTTTTTATGAGGATTTGTACAAAAAACAAACTGAAGTAATAATTTTGGAAAAAGAAGTTGTTGGCGCTCAAAAAGATCGATTTCGCATAATCTTGTTTCCTTTGTCTTTTTTTTATTTCTCTTTCTGCTGATTAAACTCACGTGACAACTTCCTTAAGAGAAAGGGACTTCTTTGATGTTAGAAAAATTGCCAGTTTTTAGTGAGCTGTGCCGTTACCATCAGAGTGTATTTTTGAAGCTTCAACCTACGATGTTATAACGAAATATAAATTAATAAATTGTTTGCCCTAGTTTTGGTTCGGGAAAAGTTTGATCAATACGCGGTCTCTTTGTTAAACTTTGGATCGGACGTTTCTCATGCATAAATAAATGCTGTAGGGATGCGAAAGTGAAGGACATTTTTTATATTTATAATATTAACAAAACGGTTTTTAATAACTTCGAGAAAGGTTAGAGTTAAATAAAATTCAATAAAAATTATTGAACAGCGGGAAAATGTGTTTTTATATCTAATTAGGAGCAAAAATTTTACCTTGTAACTTACAATTTTATGTATACAAACCGCAGTCAAACATAATTTATTGTAATTATTAATATTATTATCTAGAACTGTCAATGGCTCAACTTAACCAGGTATTTTTAAAGCAAATTTTCCACACCCGAAGGAGTTATTAGTTTACTCCAGTGCAAAAAAAGTAAGTTATTGAATAATTTCGCACCGATAAGGTTACCTAAAATTTGATGCCACAGGTAGAAAAGTGGAAAATGCTTTTGAAAACTACAATATACATAATGCAAAGGAGTATCTGTGAAAATAACAACCTAACTCAGGTTACCATTGGGAAAATTCGGAAAAAAGTCACTTATCGCTTCCCACAAATAGATGGCCGAGATTCGTACCTATACTATCTGGGGACGACGTTCAGCAGAGTACCAAACTCATTTCTCTATCAGGTAACCATTGGGTTAATGCGGAAAAAGTCGCTAAAGTGAATATCTCGGGAACGATTAGAGGTATCTAGGAATGCCAATTGCACAACTCATCCACGTATTTTTACAGAAAGAGCGCTAGTAAAAAATCAGCTAATAAAAACCATTTTTTGTTTGTAATTTATTAAAACGGTTAGAGTTATATAAACTTTGATGCAAGAGGAAGAATAAGTGGAATGACCAAAACGACAATAAACTCCATGGAAAGTTGTATCTATGAAAAAAGCAATACTACTTAAAATCTCTGGTTTTTATAGGGTTAATTCAGATAAAAGGTCACTAAAGCGAGAATATTGGAGAACGGTTTAAGGTATCTAAAATTGCCAACAACCCCGCTTAGTCAAGTATTTTTACGCAAAGAAGCCATTACAACGCTAGTTATAAAGGTTTTTTTTTGTAATTTAGGAGAACGATTAGAGTTGTCAAAAAGAAAAAAATGAAATGACAGAAAACCTGATGCTAGTCAACAACAACTTTATAGATAAGCTTTTCAAGAATATATAGAAACTCACTTTGATCACCATTTTCAAGCATCTGGTACTCGATGGTGCAAACGCTGTTCCTGCATGGCCTCTTCATCTGCATCTGCATAACTGTATTTTTGCCCTTCTATCAATGTATTTCCAAACCAAGCACCACTCGGACTCTTATAAACTAATAGCACGTATATATTTTAGTGATTAAATCTCAGTTATAGTTATGCAAGGCAATTGATCGATGGTTTAACATAAATATTGTTGCACTGTTTATTATCTATAGCGAGAAGGCGAAAGTCACATTAAGCACACTTGTTCTTATGTACCGTACAATTGACCACTGTGCTAGGTCACACCTTCGAATTACCATTTATATAGCACTTTTTAACAAATTTTTCTTATCTGATTCAAATATTTTTCACCTTTCGAGATTCAGATACCAAAACGAGTATTTATGTTTGCTATATCTCTAGTACCTTTTACGTTTTAAATATTTACTTACTGTTGAGTAAACCAATATGAGAATTTTTGCATTAAGTCACACGGGGATTAAGAAAGACCAAATATTGTTATTTGATTGTTTTCGTTAGTGTCACGAACCCATAGTAAACAGAGCGTTTAATCATTATACTTTTTTAATTTTTTAAACCATCTAACGAAGCCGATGTATTGTCGGTTTAACTTAACGTGGAGATTAATAATCCACATAATTACATTATTTTAGTTTTTCTTTACTTAACAACTAGCGATCAATTATCTGAACCTGAACTGAAGAAATGTATTGGGAGAAATCAAGTTTCTATGACTCCGCAGAAACTGCCGACGTTTCGACGTCTTTATAAATTGTAGACATATTGTCATAGGGTCAATCCGTCACAACACTCACAGGACGTACATCAAAATGAACAAAACGTATGCTGACATAGGGGAACCAATGAAAAAACTGCATGGCAAAAGAGTGTGGTACCAAATGTATTGACTAAATCTTTGTATTAACATTTTGAAGACTCTCCACCTATCACAATTCTTATTTCTGATTAAAAATATATACAAATTGCACAAATCTATTATTTACTAATTGCGGAAAATCACTTTTTCCAAGGGATTACCTCCCTTAATCTCCAAAAATTTCCAACATTCATATCGTCCTCGTATTGTTGTTACTATGCACACAAAATTTTGTTTTTTATATTTCGTTAAGGTGTTTTGTGATTGTTAACAAAAGCTCGTCTACTAATGCCAAACATGACTAGTGACGTAGGATTTGTTTAGATAACGTCTGCGATGACGTCCTATTTAAAACTTGGCTTTTTATTTTTTTTAAAGGCTTATAAGTAAATATTAAGATCTTTGAAAGATAAAAATTACTGTTGAATTGAATACTTATCTGCTCTAGCCATTTAGAATTGCGACATAGATAAAAGAGTGAAAATGATATCAAACATAGATTGTGGCCCCTCCATATTCGACAAAAAAAAACTCAATGATATTGCAGCAAAAAGATAAAGAAAGTGCTTTTTTTGCTTAAGTACGTACTTCACAGTCAGTCAGACATTGTAAGAAAATATCGATTTAATGTTATAAGAGTACTAAAATTTCTAAAATGTTTCTGTAACATTGATTAAATTAGCTTAATTCTAGCAAGAGAGAAGGAACATAAAAACGTCCATTTAAGTTTTTCAGTTTGTGACTACCTACAAGTCAAAGCTCTTACTACACACAATTTGTGACTGTAACTCGAAGCTTCTTAGAAATAAAGGACTATGTGAATAACTTCACTTTCTGACCATGTACAAGGAAGTTTCTGACTAAACGACTAGTTACACTCTGTAACTACAATTTCTATTTACACACATTTTCTTACTAAACGACCTAACCTAAGACATCGTTAAAGCTTCTCAAAAAACTGAGAACTATGTGAGAAATTTCACTTTCTGACTGTCTATGTACATGACATTTTTTGCCAAAATGACTAGTGACACTATGATTACCAATTTTCTTTACAAGGCATTTTCTTACTAAACGACTGAACTCACAACCTCGTATTAAAATTTACACTTTGTGACTAACGATAAGTCTATATTATCTACTACATACTTTATGATTGTAATTTAAAGCTTCTGAAAGAAAGAACAGAGACGTATGGGATAAATTTAACTTTGTGACTATCTATGAACTTAAAAAAAATTCTGACTAAACAGCCAGTGATACTCACTGATTACCAATTCTATTTGCACGAAATTTCTTTGCTAAACAACTTAAACCACGACCTCGTATTACAGTTTACATTTTGTGATTAACGAGAAGTTTATATTTTTTACTGCATACTTTGTGATTGTAACTTGAAGCTTCTCAAAAAAACGGAGAACTAGGTGACAAATTTCACTTTGTGATTATCTAAGTACATAAAATTTTCTGACTAAATGACCGGTTGCACTCATCTGTGTATATGAATTTTTCTTACTAAACAAAGAACGCCACACATAGTGATTACTACTACTATTTACACGATACTTTCTTACTAAACGACTGGTCCACGATTTGGTATTAAAAATGTACACTACAAGTCTATATTCTTTACTACATACTCTGTGATTTTAACTTAAAGCTTGTCTAACAACGCTGAACTATGTGAAAATTGTCACTTTCTTATTATCTATGTCCATGAAATTTTCTCATTATCTATGTACATGAAATTTTTGGACCAATCGAGCAGTTACACTCAGTGATTGATTACCTTCCACATGATTCACCTTTCACGTGATGTAACTTCTGATTATCTATGTACATACAATTTTCTGATAAAACGGCAAGTGACACTTTTTGACTATGAATTCTAGTTACACGACTTTTTCTTATTAAACGACTTAATACATGACCTCATATTAATTTTTACACTTTGTGACTAACGATAAGTCTACATTTTTTACTACTACATACTTTGTGATTGTAACTTGAAGCTTCCCAAAAAACATTGAACCATGTGAAATTATTCACTTTCTGGCCGTCTATGTTCATGGAATTTTCTGACTAAACGGCCGGTTGCACTCAGTGATTATTATCTATAAAGGAGTTGAATCGCAGTTGTAGGACAAATAGCCACTTCACTTTCCCGAAATCGCCAAGGTTTTGACCTTTATGTTTAAGTCTTCCTCAGGGCTTTTTCACTCAGTGAAGAACGTCACCAACTATTTGAAATTCTTCACTTTGTAACTATATATGTTTATGAAATTTTCTGACTAAACTTTGTTGTTTGTACTCAATGATTATCATCTCTATTTTCACGACATTTCCTTACTAAACGACTTGTCCCATAGCCTCGTAATCAAATTTGAACTTTGCATACTTTTTGACTTGTATCCGCAAGTCTAATCTTTACTATGTACTCTGTGATTGTAACTTAAAGCTTGTCTGACAATTGAGAACTATGTGAAAATTGTCACTCTCTCATTATCTATGTACATCATATTATCGGACAAATCGAACAGTTATACTCAGTGATAATCTTTCACATGTTTTAATTCCTGATTATCTATGTAACTGCATAAAATTTTCTGATAAAACGGCAAGTGACGCTTCATGATTATCAATTCTATTTACACGACATTTTCTTATTGCACGGCCTCATATTAATATTTACACTTTGTGACCAATGATAAGTCTACATCTGTTATTACTACACACTTCGTGAGTGTAACTCAAAGCTGTTCAAAAAACGAAAAACTCTGTGAAAAGATTCATTTTCTGATTAACTATGTATATGAAATTATTCTGACTGAACAAAGAGTTACACATAGTGATTACTACTACTATTTACAAGACACTTTCTTACTAAACGACTGGTCCACAATTTGGTATTAAAAATATACACTTTGTGACTAACGATAAGTCTATATTTTTTACTACATACTTTGGGATTGTAACTTAAAGCTTCTCAAAAAAACGGAGAACTAGGTTAAAGCCTTCACTTTGTGATTATCTATGTTCATGAAATTTTCTGACTAAACCACGTATTGCACTCAGCGATTATCATTTCTATTTTCACGACATTTCCTTACTAAACGACTTGGCGCATGGCCTCGTCTTCAAATTTGCACTTTGTGTACTTTATGACTTGTACCTACAAGTCTATATTCTTTACTACATACTCTGTGATTGTAACTTAAAGCTTGTGTAACAACGCAGAATTATGTGAAAATTGTCACTTTCTCATTATCTATGTACATGAAATTTTCGGACAAATCGAGCAGGTACACTCAGTGATTACCTTTCACGTGATTTAATTTCTGATGGTTTATATACATAAAATTTGTAACGTACAAGGTATGTGACTACATATGTACAAAAAAATTTCTGACTAAACGGCCGGTTGCACTGAGTGATTATCACTGTTATTTTCACGACATTCCTTACTAAACGACTTAGCCCATTGCCTTGTATTCAAATTTGAATTTTGGGTACTTTGTGACATGTACCGACAAGTCTATATCCTTTATTACATACTCTGTGATCGTAACTTAAAGCTCACATGATTCACCTTTCACGTGATTTAATTTCTGATTATCTATGGACATAAGATTTTCCGATAAAACGGCAAGTGAGACTTTTTGACTATCAATTCTATTTACACGACATTTTCTTATTAAACGACTTAATACATGACCTCATATTAAAGTCTACACTTTGTGACTAACGATAAGTCTACATTTTTTACTATTACACACTTTGTGATTATAACTCAAAGTTGTTCCCTAAAATGAAAATCTATGTGAAAATATTCATTTTCTGATTATCTATGTATATGAAATTTTCTGACTAAACAAAGAGTTACACACATAGTGATTACGACTCCTATTTATACGATCCTTTCTTACTAAACGGCTGGTCCATGATTTGGATTTAAAACTGTACACTTTGTGACTAACCATGTCTACATTTGTTACTACATGGTTGGTTATTGTAACTTACAGCTTCTCAAATAAACGGAGAACTAGGTGAAATTCTTCACTTTTTGACTGTACGATAAGTCTACGAAATAACGATATTCTTTACCACATACTACGTGATTGTAACTTAAAGCTTCTCAAAAAACGGAAAACTCTGAGAAAAAATTCACTTTCTGATTATCTATGTACATGAAATTATCTAGCTAATCGAGCAGTTACACTTAGTGATTACTTTTCACTTGATTACTACATAAATTTTTCTTATTAATTTGAATTTGATTTCTGATTAAACAGCAAATCCTATTTAACCCACAACTTCGTATCAAAATGTACACTTTGTGATTAACGATAAGTATATATTTTTTATTACTAGACACTTTGTGATTGTAATTAAAAGCTGCTCAAAAAACCAAGAACTACGTGAAAAGTTACATTTTCTGATTATCTATGAACATGATATATTTTGACTAAAAGGCAAGTTACACTAAGTGACTACAAATTTCTTTACTAAATGACATAATCCCCGACGTCACATTAAAATTAGCTCTTTGTGACTAACAATAACGCGGCGGAAGGTAATATTTCTTCCTGCTTTTCATCGCCAGCAGATAAAGTCTTTTCTTGCAGCTCGATTGATTTGACCTTGGCTGCAGTCAGTTTACTTGCCCGCACCGTGCGGCAGGTTAATTGATTTTACCTACCGCTTGTGTTACCGAACTCACTAAGCTTGTTGGCCAGGTGTGCAGTCTCGTCAGAAAAGTGACACTGTCGTTCTTTATGATATAATATGTAAGGTGTTAATTTAAAAATATCATCACGTTGACTGTTTTTTTTTTACAAAAAAAGATGACATAAACAAAGCACACCCTCTATTATTGTTTGTGTGCTTTGTGACTTGTACCTACAAGTCTATATTCTTTAATAAACGTGATTGTAACTTAATGCTTGTCAAACAATGGAGAACTATATGAAAATTTTACTCTCTCATTACCTATGTACATAAAATGTTCGAACAAATCGAGCAGTTACACTAAGTGATTACCTTTCACTTTTCACGTGATTTAATTTCTGAATATATATGTACATACAATTTTATGAAAAAACGGCAAGTTACACTCTGTGATTACCAATTCAATTTACACGACATTTTTTAATTAAACGACTTAACCAATGACCTCATATTAAAATTTACACTTTGTGACTAACTATAACTCTAAATTTTTTATTACGTCACGCTTTGTGATTGTAACTCAAAACTGCTCAAAAAACGAAAAGCTGTATGAAAAGTTTCACTTTCTCATTATCTATGTACATAAAATTATCTGGCTAATCGAGCAGTTACACTTAGTGATTACCTTTCACATGATTAATAGGTAGATAAAATTTTCTGATTAATTTGAATCTGATTTCTGATTAAACAGCAAGTTACACCCTGCAATTATCAATCCTACTTATACGACATTTCCTTACTAAATGACAACCCATAACTTCGTATCATAATGTGCACTTTGTGACTAACAAGAAGTCTAAATTTTTTACTACTAGACACTTTGTGATTGTAACAAAAATTGCTCAAAAAAAAATACGAAAAACAATGTGAAAAGTTTCACTTTCTGATTATCTATGTACATGTAGTTTTCTGACAAAAAGGCACAGAAGTTACACTAAGTGATTACAAATTTCCTTACTAAACGACTTAATCCCCGACTTCACTAAAATTTGAACTTTGTGACTAACGATAAATCTATACTCTTTACTACATACTTGTGACTTTAACGTAAAACTTGCCCCTGTAAAAATTTCCCTTTCTGACTACCTATGTACATGACATTTTCTGACTAATAGGCAAATTACACTAAGTGACTACAAATTTCCTTACTAAACGTCTTGCACTCTGTGACGAAAACTTGCACTTTGTTACTAAAGATAAGTCTATACTCTTTACCACATACTTTAAAGCTCTCAGAAAAAATATGCAATTATATGAAGAATTTTACTTTCTGCCTATCGACGAACATAAAATTTTCTGACTAAAGTACCAGTTACACTTTTTATACACATTTCCATTTCTATTTACCCGATTTTTGCTTACTTAACAACTTGGCTCATGGCTTCGTATTCAAATTTGCACTATGTGCACTTTGTGATTTGTACACTCTGTGACTTCTACAGACAAGTCTATATTCTTGACTACATATTTGCTGATTGTAACTTAAAGTTCCTTAAGAGACAGCTTGACCTACAATTTTCACAGAGAACTTTCGTTTTTTTCTTGCATATAGGTCCTGAATACCTATATGGTCTAATTATAGCTCTTAATAGTACCAAATAAACATTAAATTACCACTTTATTTGACATAATAACGAAAGTAAAACAAATCATTTCTTTACTGTGAACCCAGCGGCAGGTAATATTTTGTTCTGCTTTTCATCGCCAGTAGGTCTTGGTGAGTCTTTTCTTGCCGCTCGATTGATTTGACCTTGGCTGGCAGGTTAAATGATTTTATCTGCTGCTTGTGTTACCGGACTCACTAAGTTTGTTTTGCGAGGTGTGCAGTCTCGTCAGAACAGTGACGCTTTCGTTCCTTACTACATAATATACAAGGTGTTCAGTTAAAAATGTCATCAAGTTGACTGTTAATTTTTTATAAACAAAGCACACCATCAATTATTTTTTATACATTTTTTGTGTCAATTTTGAGAATATTTATTATACCTACATCAGCGAATATGTGAGTGAAGTCCATAAACTAAATTGCACTCGAATTGATGAACTACACGGTTTTATCGATATTTAGCTAGAAGTGCAAACCTCGTTCGCAATTTTCTAAAAAGCAATTACGTATAGGGGCTAATGCATGTAGCAGCTATCAATCCCGTTGGGGGTGGAAACATAATGAGTCTCTATATAATTAGTTTTAAAAAGTATGTCAAAGGACAATGAAAGGTGAAACTAAAGCAACAGTAAAAATTAAATTTTCAATTAAAAGCGAATTATTATTAAGTGGTTTCAATACGTGTATGGGAAAAATTAAAATGTCTGAAATATGGTATTCTTTGCTTACTCACGGAAGTAAACGTATTTTAATCATGGCCATACCTTAAGAGCTTTCACCCAGGAGATTAGTTTAGGAATATCATGGTTAGTTCAGTTCTTTTTTTTTATGAAGAGTATTAAACAGCTAACCTTCTTTAGATTAGGTAGTGTGTTCAACACGTTGAAAGGGAAGAAAACGTACAATACAATTTTCTCATTTTTAAAGTCATTTTCTATTTTATCTGATATCTACATGAAGGGTGCTTTATCAAGAACGTAGTTAATTTATTTATTTTCTTTATCCTATAAATCTGTTTTGGTTGAGAAACTAGCAAATTTGGATTGTTCTTTCAACAGATATTTTACTGCGCAAACAAGAAATGGTGTATTATCATATTTATGTTCGACCAAACCTGCCTTAATATTAGGTATTCTGTCTGATATAAGTCTGTATAAGTCTGAAATTAATATAGTTACTAGGAGCTAAATTACTAAACCAAGTCCGAACATGTAGGATCTATAAATACCACTTTTATATCTCTAACAGGAAATGTAGATCCTGCAAGAGATAATCGGTTAGTTATAGGGTTAATCAATTTGAAGTGTACGTATTTTGCAACTTGTCTCCACACTTTTTTTAATTTATGCACCATATTTAGAATTAGTACTCACTTATTGCGTCAAAACGGAAGTCCTTGTTCACACTACATTTTTACACTTTTTCTATGTGTTAGACCATATTACACATTACTAATCATTTGACAATAACTATAGAGTAGCACGTTCGTTTTGCATTCAAATCAGAACGAAAAAAACCTAGTGACCGCAGCGTTACCACACATGTTATCAAGTATGACGCCCACTGAAAATATTCAACAAATTTGCACTTAACTCGTAATGTTCTCTACAAACTTGAAAATAGCCTTTGTTGCTAATTTGATTCTAAATCGTGGCATTTCTTTTGACGACAATTTTCCAATTTAGTGAAGAAATGTCTCTTCTTCTCTATCGACTTACGCTGGTATAAGTCATTTCATATGGACGTTATACAGAGAGTTTTAATGCACAAACGAGGCAGTTTTGCAGTAATTTATTTTTTACTCACGAGAGAGTTTTTTTTACTTAAGAATATGACGACACTCACACTCAGGAATTATATGACGAAACGTCATTGTATTGGTGACACGATAATTAGATTACCTACCCAATGGCATTACAAAATCGGTTTTGTTTTGATTTTAAATATTAAACATTTGGAGGATAATTGTTTTAGTATAAAGCAGCCTTGGCCTTAATAACGATCCCGAGATCTTCCTTGACCCCTGATAAGTAGGTTTAGACACAATTTTCTAATTTATTGTAAATTAGCACTTTATTGTGGCCAGTGCTTTACGAAATATGACGCTTTAGTTAGCGAATACCAAAACTGAAGCCAAAGATTGTCTTAATACAAAATCCATATGAAGTCGGTTTTCCTAATTGTATTCTCTATTAATATAGGAATAATTCACTCAATACCTCCTCCAAGTAATGGTAAGGTTTCAATTTTTTTCTAAGGCATAATTATAACAGTTTTTGTTTTAGACCAAACCTACCTAATCAACACAACTAAATGCAAAATCCCGAACATTCCTACCTACCCCTCAGACTTAAATCTCACAAGAAACGCTACAGTATCTTGCACAAACTTCCATCCACTCCTAACCTATACCTCAGTGGAAAACCGACAACCCAAACTCTACATCAACCATGAGGCTGTTATAAAGTACTTTGGGACACCCTATAGTGTAAGATGTTGTTACAGTTACCTCTATAGAAACGGCACTGAAGAGTATCCTGATGTGGGAATTACGTGAGTAGGTAAGACATTTTTATGAATTTCAAAACATCAAATATTTTAGAGCCTCCCACTGTAAAGAGTTCTTTTTTCCTCTGGATCTGAAACACGATTTGGTTTGGGTCTCGTGCAGCAAAGTAAATAACAACTGGGCTTCAGTTAATGGATTTCCACTTGATATTGTTTATCAAAACATCCATCTAGTGGTCACTGTCCTGCCTGGAATCGAAGAAAAAGCAGATCGACTTAAAGAGTCTATAAGCAGAAAGCCAATAAGTGTTCTCATGATTGTCATAGACTCAGTTTCCAGGTTAAACTTTTACAGGACTATGCCCCTGACTAAGGACTTCGTTACCAGTAGGGGTTTCTACGAATTTAGGGGATATAACAAAGTGGCAGATAACACCTTTCCCAACGCCATGGCCTTTTTGGCAGGCTTAACCCTGCACGAAGCACAAGTTATGTGCAAACCCACAGAAGTTGATGGTTTGATGAACTGCCCATTTCTGTGGTTGGTTGTGAAGGTTTATAATTCTATGTAGTGTTTGAGTAATAATTTTAAAGGTATAAATACAGAGACTTAGGGTATGCTACTGCTTACGCTGAAGATTGGTCCCAAATTGCGACCTTCAACTATCTAAAAAAAGGCTTCAAAGACAAACCTACTGACTACTACTTTAAGCCCTACATGGACGCGGTCACTTACTTGAAAACTGAGTATCAAGACACCATGCCGTTTTGTGCAGGGCCAGAAACTCAAGGTATGCAGCAGGTTTAAAAAAGGTTTTTTTTTGGAAATTATGTATTTTTTTGAATGCAGGTGACAGGATTTTGAACTTGGCCAAAGACTTTGCAATAACTCTCATAAACGTTCCATATTTTGGAGTATTCTGGATGAACACATTTAGTCACAACTACATAACATCACCAATGTCCATGGACGCTAACGTAAGGAACTTCTTCCGCAAGTTAGAAGACTCTTCAGTATTGGAAGAAAGTGTGGTCATATTTCTTAGCGATCACGGAATAAGATTTGGAGAAATCAACAATACCACACGAGGATTTTATGAGGTGCGTCTTCCCATGCACTATATCTCACTACCACGGTGGTTCAGAAATGAGTTTCCTGCTGAGGTGAGAAATTTGGAAGAGAATACCTGGAAACTCACCAGCAACTTCGACTTGTACATGACGTTGCAACATATTTTAAAACTTTCGGGGGCAAATTACACGGTGACTCCTGTAAGGTCTTGTCCTCACTGCAGATCGTTATTGGAGAAAATTCCCAATGAACGGAGCTGTTTTGAAGCAGGTTTGCTTATTTAGTAGATAAAAAAATTGATGATATTAATAGAGATTTTAGGAATTCCAGCTATGTGGTGCACGTGTAATGTTGACTTTGGTGAAATGTATTTAAATGGGACGAATCTATAATGGGAGAAAAAGTGAAGGAGGTATGCTAGATGATGTTAGATGTGTAGAACGTGAGCCAAGTATTTGTAGCTTATAATAATAGCTTAGACATTTATGAAAAGCCCGATTAAAGGGCAAGCAAAGCTTCAGGTTTGCGGATTTGTAGGAAGAATTTTTTAAGAAAGTTAAAAACAGTTTTGTATAGCTTAAATCAGGTACTTTTACGAATTTAGTGGAATTTTGCCAGTCGGGGTAGGTACCTGTTAACTTAAGAAAATATTTTATTGGGCTTGATAACACAATTTTTTTGATTTCAAAAACTTATTTAAGTCACTTGATTCTGTAGGCAGCTGATAAGATGGTTGGATACTCATCAATATAGTTTCCATTGTGCAAGGATCCATTTTGTTTGTAAATATAATCATAAGAACTTGAAATAGGACTTTCTACGTCTGTAGTGCCTTTGTCTAGGTGAACGTTAAAGACCTGAATAAAAAATTGAACATAGGTAGTAATTGGGGAGCTTTACAGATTTTTATTTGTTTTTTTGTGTCTTTTTTTACCTGCTTCCTTGCATGTACTCTGACTCTGATTGCTGCTGAAAATATTTTGAAGAAAATTGCAATTTAGTTCAAGAAGCCAGAGAATAGTACCTATACCTCAAAAGAGGGTCAGTACATAAGACTCGAATAAGAGATAAACGTAAAAATAACCGATTAGTCATCAATGTTTCTTTTTTTGCCTCTTGAGCCAACAAGCCATTCTAAGCTACAATTGATATAAAGAAATATATGGCAGAAACTGCTGTATAAAGGAAACGGTTTATAAAAGGTTTTCTACTTGCGATCCACGACTTTTTGCCATCTTACTAGCCAGAGAATGTTCACTTTCACTTTGAATCACGAAGCAACGTGACCATGCTCTAGCAAGGTTCTAATAGGTGATAAAATAAGAACCTATACACACAACAGATAGAGAGGAAAAAAGAGAAATTACGTTAACAGTGAAGGTCAATTCGAAAATTGTAATTCACGAACCGACGACTGGATTATATACCACAAAAAGCTTAAACAGAGTATATGGCAGTAAACGATATCACTGGAGAAACTATTAAAAGTAGCAACAATCCTGACGCAATAAGAATCGATGCTTATAAAATCGTTCAGGTCAAGAGGCAAAATCATTCAATGAGATTGTTGAAATCATGAACAAGCATATGTGTGGCGTGAACGTTAACGATTTTAAGCAGCCCAAGAAGAGAACCCAAAGAGCATTTAGCCGATTTCTATGCTAAAGATGGAATTTTGTCAGTGAGATTCAGGGTAATCAGACATCCTGCGAGATAAATTCGTGTACGGCTTGAAGAAGGGAGCTATGATGAATAAATTAACAGAGGAAACACTGCAGGAACTGATGACATTGGCCTTCTAGTGGAATCTTTTTGTCAGCTCTTGTATTTACGTTACCGGAAGGGCAAGAAACATTTTTCCAAGCAGCAGGATGAACTAACTTGAATTAACCAACCACCTTTGAGAGACCAGAACTTCCTGGCATCATTCTATAGGTACACCTCACCAATTGGAATATTAAGAGCAACAACCACCCTGTGTTTCGACCCTGCAGAAGCTGCAAGAAGGTGATCTTGGCCTTGTCTCTGGTGGTATCCTTTTGTCAGCTTTGAAATTCTGCTAGACGAAAGGAAAGAAAATCTTTCCAAGCAGTAGGCTGAACTAACCTGAACAAACGATCGCTAGACCTGAACATATTCTGACATTATTCTATATAGGTACACCTCACCTATTGGAATATTAAGAGAAACAACCACCCTGTCTTGACACTTCAAGAGGTGATAACTTCAGCCTTGTCCCTAGTGGTATCCTTGTGTCAGCTCTTGAATTTCTGTAGATCGAAGGGAAAGAATAATCTTCTAAGCAGTGGGCTGAGCTAACTTACCATTTTTGAAAGACAAGAATTCTGACATCATTCTATATTATAGGTACACCTCATCAATTGAAATATTGAGAGAAACAACCACTCTGTGTTTCAACACTGCAGGAGCTGATAACTCGAATTTTTGCCAGAAAAACCGTCCAAGCAGTAGGCTGAACTAACCATCTTTGCTAGACGAGAACATCCTGGCATCATTCTATAGGTACACCTCGCCAAATGGAATATTAGGAGTAACAACAACTCTGTGTTTCCACCCTACAGGAGCTGACTTTGACCATATTCCTAGTGGTATTCCTTTGTCTACTCTTGTGTTTTCCCTTCTAGACGAAGGGAAAGAAAAACCTTCTAACCAGTAGACTGTAGTAACCTGAAGTAAACTTTCTTCGCAACACCAGAACATCCTGATAGGTAGACCTCATCAAATGGAATATTAGGAGCAACTACCACCCTGCGTTTCAATACACAGCAAGACCTGATGAGCTTCGTCTTGTCCTTTACTTACTCTTTTCTCGCTCGCTCTTGAATTTGTATTAGTCAAAGGGAAAAAACCTTCCAAGCACTAGACTGAATCAACTGACTAACTATCTTTGCTAGACGAGAACCTCCTGGCATCGTTCTGTAGGTACACCTCGCCAAATGGAATATTATAAGCAACAACCACCCTGTGTTTCCACATTAAGAAACTGATGACTTTGGCCTTGTTCCTAGAGATATTCTTTTGCCAGCTCTTGAATTTCTATTAGTCGAAGAGGAAACCTGAACTAACCCTCTTTGCTAGATAATGGTTAGATGAACATCCTGGTATCATTCTATAGATACTTATCGCCAATAATTGGAATATTAAGAGCAACAACCGCTCTGTGTTTCCACACTACAGGAGCTGATGGCTTTGGCCTCTGATTCTTAGTGGTATTCCCTTGTCAGCTCTCGTGTTTCTTCTAGACGAAGGGAACGAAAAAGCTTCCAACCAGTAAACTAAATTAACCTGAAGTAATATCTTCGCTATATCAGAACATCCTGGCATCATTCTATAGGTACACCTCATCAAATGGAATGTTAAGAGCAAATACCACCCTGTGTTTCAATACACCGCAAGACCTGATGAACTTGATTTTGTCCTTAATGGTATTCTTTTGTTAGCTCTTGAATTTCTATTAGTCTAAGGGAAAAAACCCTACAAACAGTAGACTGAATCAACTTGAACTAACCATTTTTACTAGAAGAGAACATCCGGGCATCATTCTAAAGGTACACCTCCGCCAATTGGAGTATTCGGAGCATCAACCACCCTGTGATTAGACACTTCAGGAGCTGATGACTTTATATGGAATATTAGGAGCGAATACTACCCTGAGTTTCAATACACCGCAAAACCTGATGATCTTGGCCTTGTCGGTAGTGGTATTCTTTTGTCAGCTGTTGAAGTAGCTGTTGAAGTAGCTTTTGTCAGCTGTTGAGTAGTCGAAGGGAAAAAACCCTCCAAGCAGTAGACTGACTCAACTTGAACTAACCATCTTTGTTAGAACAGAACATCCTGGCATCATTCTATAGGTACACCTCGCCAATTGGAATACTAGGATCCCACCCTGTGATTTCACATTACAGGAGCTGATGACTTTGGCCTTGTTCCTAGTGGTATTCTGGGGGTTCCTGTGTTTCTTCTAGACGAAGGGAAATAAACACCTTTCAACCAGTAGACTGAAGTAACCGGAAGTAATATATTTGCTAAACCAGAACATCCTGGCATCATTCTTTAGGTACACCTCATCAAATGCAATATTAGGAGCAACTACCATCCTGTGTCTCAATACACCGCAAGACCTGGTGACCTTGGCTCTGGCTGTAAGCTCTTCAATTTCTATTAGTCGAAGGGAAAAAAACCCTACAAGCAGTAGACTGAATCAATTTGAACTAACCATCTTTGCTAGACAAGGACATCCTGGCATCATTCTATAGGTACACCTCGCCAATTGGAATATTAGGAGCAACAACCACCCTGTGATTCTACACTAGTGGAACTGATGACTTTGGCCTTGTTCCTAGTGGTACTCTTTTGTCGGCTTTTGTGTTTCTTCTAGACGAAGGGAAAGAAAAACCTTCCAACCAGTAGACTGAAGTAATATCTTCGCTACACCAGGACATCTAGGCATCACTCTGTAGGTACACCTCAACAAATGGAATATTAGGAGCAACTACCACCCTGTGTTTCAATACACCGCAAGACCTGTTGACCTTTGCCTTGTCCCTAGTGGTATTCTTTTGTCAGCTCTTGAATTTGTATTATTCAAAGGGAAAAAAAACTTTCAATCAGTAGACTGAATCACATAATCAACTTAAACTAACCAACTTTGCTAGACCAGAACATCCTGGCATCATTCTATAGGGACACCTCACCAATTGGAGTATTACGAGCAGCAACCACCCTGTAGGTACGTTTTGTACAGAAATAAAATTTTGAAGAAAAAGAACAAGAGAATTTTTCCCGGAGGAAGGGGGGGGGGAGAAAGGGAATTACAGAAGATATTTTTATTTTAATAAGATGGCGTTCTCTTTCAAACTCGTCGTCCTTACGTCCTCATTAAAATGTTAAATAGTTTCTGTAATTCGACAAGACTGAAATAAAACATCCGGTGTACCGCTATTGTTGTTCCTTTACTACCGTTTTATTAGGATTTATTTGTACTTACACTCTATACAACTTAAAAGTTAGATATATATAAGCATTCAATAACCTTAACACATTTTTATACATCCAAATATCTACCTTACTTGCTCTTAGGTGCGTAGATAAATAAATATATCTATAAATTA
The DNA here is from genome assembly GCA_951812265.1 of Taphrorychus bicolor. Taxonomy (NCBI): domain Eukaryota; kingdom Metazoa; phylum Arthropoda; class Insecta; order Coleoptera; family Curculionidae; genus Taphrorychus; species Taphrorychus bicolor. Next base: position 15,296,880 of record OX638305.1, read on the forward strand.
CATAAGAAGTATATTGATTTGAGCTTTGCGTTCGTAATTACTGACATATACATGCGTATCCTACCCACTTATCACTACATATACATAGAGCTCTGAGGCTTCAGCGTCATTAACACGTATCATTACTTTTTGGCATGGTACAAGGGTAAACTATACGAGCTGACGTGTCCTACGATAAACTTCTTCCTTGAACAACTGGACAACCTGTTGTAAAAGTGTTAAAAATGAATTGACATACAGCTCTATAGAACACTTACGACACACTGAACAGTTGCGTTCGTCTGTCCCATCCCCACACCCATCTTTACCAGAACATGCTATGGCAGTGGATCGGCATCGTCCATTTCCACATCTTAGTGGACAGTATCCTTTTAGTCGTCTCCTCGCCCTTCCTCGGCATATGTGAGCAGGCTCGTCACTGCCATCACTGGAAAATCGTAAATAAATCACTAATTAAATGAAGGAATCTATAGAGATTACAAAAACAGTTTCGGTGCAAATTCAGTCATTTTCTCATGTAGACATTCATAACAAAATCTATTTTGCAGAAAATTGTAGCACGAGTCTTGACCCGATGGTGAATGCGCCCGGCCACTGCTCAAAGTCACCTCTACTGGTTAGAGGTTCATCTCTACTATATCTCTTCTCTTACCAGTGGTTACCTCATAATTATCCTCAAAAATTCGTCGGCTCTAACCCCTACTGGATTTGATCAAGATTATCTCTACTGGTCCATACTTCAGCTCTGCTGCCTCAGTTTTTCTGTAAACAGGTATGACAGATACAAACAACTAACGTAACAATGTATTCACCATAATGTCAAGAAATCCAAAATTTAAGTAATTTTTTTTAATAATCAAATTGTATAGAATTTTTCCAGAGATTCCTGAACCAGAAGGGATGACCAGCAAGGACGAGGCAAAAATAATAAGATAGAGTGGTTGGACCAGGAACCAATAGAGATGATTTGAAAAGCCACACGCATTCACCGTCGGGTCAAGACTTGTCGTACGGTTTACTGGAAAATAGACCTTAGATTTCCTTATGGAAATTTACATGAGAAAATGAGGGGGGGGGGCAACTGTTGTATGTATCCACTGAGAGGCATTGTGACTTACCTACAACCGACTATGGCATTACAAAATTCGTATTCAGGCAGGCACTTTCCGTCTGCACATTGGAAAGTGTCAGGCGGACATTTGGATTTGCCTAAAGCGTGACAATCGCGCTCGTCTTCCCCTGAAAATGAGTAAAACTATTGGTACACGTGGAATGAGAATTCTACTCTACAACCAAGAATCAAGATAACAAATCTAGTCAGGTTGCAAATACGAACTATACAAATACTACTGTCCTCGCTGACAGTAGTATAAAGTTTTATCGTTTGTATATAACTTAGTTTGAAGCAAATCGTAACCCTGATAGATACGTGATAATGTGTGATAAAGAACATTTTGGATAACGTCATAAATAACGTGACTACAATGACGTCTAATCAATGTGGCATTTTCAAAAATTCTAACTTCTCTTATAACTTTAAAATGAAGGCATGAGCCTGCGACGTAACTTCTGACCAGAAAACAAACTATGATGCAATACACATGCAGTTTTTATGCTTCACCTTTGTTCAAACCCAACTGGTTTCTTTGTTTAGCATTGGTCTTACCTAGATGACAATCCCGCACTCCATCGCACCTGCTAGCTTTAGAAATGCATTTTCCAGAATCCCGGCACCTGAACGATTCGTTTGGACACTTTCCAGGCCTGCAGTCCTCGTCGGATCCATCTGAGCAGTCTTTTCGACCGTCGCATACGAAGAACCAACTGATGCAAGTTCCAGTGCTGCGACACTAGAAACAAAATGTCTCAGTCTGAATATCTTAATGTTTTTCGAATTTCTTTAAACATTAATCTAAAACAGTCGTCTTAACTTAAAAAGTTTTTCGTGTATTTTCTGACTTTATAGATATCAATTATTTATACTTTGAACAATAAAATCGATTTGCGTGAAAAAAAAAACTGCAAACAATTAGTTTTTAATTTGCTTTTGTTATTAGTAATTAGTAGAATAATCGGAAAAGTACCTGTGTAATTTATTTAATATAGACGTTAATTTAAAAATAATGGAAACTTATTATTGTGATTTTCGTTGCATTTTGCAAGTAATTAGCCAAATTACTTCTAATTAATTTAACCTTACTTGAAAAGTTCCAGGCAAACATCCCCTGTTCCTGGCTGAGCAGGCATTAGTCTCGTTCCCCTTCACTATACAATCGCACACCCCTTCTAAGCACTTTGACGAAGGATCTGCAGCTCTGCACTGTAGATCAGTAACACAAGGCAATCCGAGACTGATCGCTTCATCAGAGGTCTCTATCCTGGTTCTGACCGCCATTTTTGTAGTAGAGGGAGCTGCAGTAGGTACGGTAACAGCAAAATTAAATTTTGAATGATATCAGCTCAACAAATATGTGTTTATTTGAAAAAGGTATCTAGTTGGGTGTGAAATGTCAGAAGCAAAGGATCAAAGAACAAAAGTTTCTTTTCGTCAAAAATTTATAGCCCTCTAGATGACGTTTTCTAATAAACACTCCATACCTTTATTTGTTGTTGTTCTTATTGTTGTTGTTGTTGAAGTGCTAGTTGTAGTGGCAGAGGTAGTCGTTGTGCTGGGTGACGCTGTTGAAATTTGGATGGGTGTTGTCGTTGATAACGGATGTTCGAGGTTTGTGGTCCTGCTTAAAATGGTCGTGTCCAACGGTGCTGAGGTTGTGATGGTAGTTGGTGGTTCCATGGTAGTGCTCGTAGTAGTAGTTGTCTATAATATTATTAATAATAGTAAAAATCATTGGGACAAAAGTCAAAGAAGCAGCTGTACCGGAGCTTGTGTCCTGCAACAGTCGATGGTTTTGAAATTATTGTTCGAAGGAAAGATTAATCTAAACACTAGTTGGGTGTTCTTCTGTTGCTAAATTCAAGTGGCTTATTTCCCACACCCACAAGCAAGATACAGAACCCTAGAGCTTGATCCTGAGCCACTTCAGCGTGGCCCACAATACACCCTTAAAATTGGCGCCCAGACGTGACCCTAGTTAATTCTGAGTTTTTTTGGAAATTACCAAATACGACTTTGAAATATAGTTGTATTTGTATGGTACTGAGATCTGGTAAAATATTTCCAAAACATTCAAGAATATACATTAGTTCAGCAAGTTGTAATGACCTCTGAATTCTGGAAATTCTTCCTCTCTCTTCTACAAACATTTCTCGCTGGTTCGAATGTATCAACACAAAGTGATACAACTGTAACTATCAACATCTCTGGATGCAAATCACGTTTTAAGGGAATGTCTGATGAAGATGATGAAATCCAGGTTTACAAGAGTTGTTTGATCATTCATAATGATCATCCCTCAAAATCTTTTCAATGCTGCCGTCTAATGTTGCAGCTTCTTGGTGAAGAGCAAAACTGACATAATTATCAGCAAAGCTCGTGCACTCTTAGCTCACCTAGAAGATACATCAGCTGTCTCGGTATATGTGCAGCTTGAGATGATATATGTGTTACTGCACACACACGTTCAAAACAAAGTGACAGTTTTGGAAGTTTTAAGGAACCAATCGAAGCAGTTCGTGTTGTGGCACAAAAAGAAGCAACCAACTTTTTCCGAGAAAATTTCCCGAAATCATTCAATAATAATGATCATAAAACTGGTGCGTACTGCAAGAACCAAGGTCACTCCAAAGACATTTGTAGGAAATTAGCTCGACGAGGTACTCATAATTTAGGCCAAAGTGCAGATAATCTTGCTAATCAATCAGCTGGCTTACCCCCATCAAGTGGTTCTGGTTCTACTTCACATATCAGGCAAGACTCCAGGTTTCATTAAGAATATATGTCCATACTGCTCTTCAGGAAGATAAAATTTGAGAGATCCAAGGATTGCAACGAAAAGGGTTTTTCCAGACACAGTTTACTCAGACCGAGCAAAATGACCAAACAACTAGATTACCACAATCACTTGCGTGGATCTCTACTGATGGTCATAATGGACTCGCTTGATATATTGACACTGGTGCTCAATTAAGTATTGCTAAGAGCAACGCTGAGCGATATCCAGCTTAAAGAATGTGAGTAGGGATTATTTGGACACTCTGCGCCATTTGTCCGAACCAATCAGGAACGTCCCTCACCCATCCTGCTACCTCTGCAGGCTTTTAAGCCCGGCCCCCGACCAGAATCGTTAAACTCCAATCTGGTCTCCAAAAAATATTTAGATATTTGTACATATTTTTAACAAAAAGAAATGAGCAATTAAATTGTAAAAAATTAGTAAACATTTGTGGAAAACTTAGAAATCATTTTAAACAAATTTAGGGTCGCTAGTAATGTCTAAAAAATTAACTAAAAAATAGACCAGATTTTTTTATAATTTAAACTTAAAATTAGTCAACATTTTTTTTGTCTCTGTTTGATTTTTATGGAATTTTTACCTTCCTTATAAATGTTCCACATTCCTCTCACTAAAGTATGTAGAGATAATTTAAAAAAAAAAAACGTTAAACAGATAATTAAGAATAAATGACACTTTTGCTCTCTTCATGTAGTATTTTCATATTTTAAATCAGACGTTTCGTTCTTTATCCTTCATCAAATTATAATTTTTTAAATACAATCTAGGATTTTTTTATATTGTATTCTGAATTCCTTTACAATTCTGCATTTAAAATCAGCACGCATTGCAAATCAGAATTCAGAATTAATAATGGTTCCATAAAAATGAAAAGTCAGATTTTAAGGATTTAAGGAAAAATCAATCAGAAGCGACCTAACCGACCAATAGAATGACGCAAATTTTTCCAAAATCTTAACTCCACCTTTCTCCGGAAGGTCCTTCTGCCTCGGAAACCATGCATCCTTGATAGGCAACACGATACCATAAATATTTTCTGTTGGTACGGTCCTGATTGATTTGGACAAATGGCGCAGAGTGTACAAAGGATCCCTACGAATGTGCCCCAGTAGAACGAAGAATTCTGGGTACGAAACTGACTGATTGTGTGGAGGCAGAGATATTTCTAATGAAATTTGCAATAATGGTCATTGACCTCAATGGCACAACACAGTGGTAGCAGACCACTACTTGGATTGGCATTTTTGAGGGAGCAAAAATAGTGCTTGTCATTCCCAACGGATCATGACTCTATGGAGATACTCTCTGACAGAAAAAAAACCTTTGTTCCAACACCAACTTTGGACTCGCCCTTAATGTCATCGATGTTTCTACAACTTTGTCCCTGCGGGATGATGAATGATTTATTGTAATACTTCATCTAACTAACCTGAACTAACCTGAAGTAACATGAACTAAGTCAACCAGAGCGTGATGTATTAAATGATCCACTCGACTTGCCTAACAGAGACTTGTTTGAACAGAGTTTAAAACCTACACCACATGCAGAGCATGCAATCATAGCAACAGAGGATCAGACTGTTGCCGTCCTACCTTGCCGATTATCAGAAGTTAAAAAAGAACACCTCAAGAAAGAAATTGAGAACCTACTAGGCCTGATATGAAGAGTGTGATCGCCATATGCCTCCCTTGTTGTAATTGTTCCAAAGAAGGTATAAGCCTTAGCTACCTATTACCAAGGATTGATGGTATTTTACATCAAGCTAAAGAAAGAAATTGATAACCTATTGGTAGGAAGAATAATTGAAGAGTGCGACACCCCATATGCCTCCCTTTTTATAATTGTTCCAAAGAAGAATGAACCATAAACCTTAGCTACCCATTACCAAGGATTGATGGTAATTCACATCAAGCTAAAGAAAGAAATTGATAACCTACAAGGCCTAATAACCTACTGGTAGAAAGAGTAATTGAAGAGTGCTACCCTCTATATGCCTCCCTTATTATAATTGTTCCAAAGAAGAATTAACCATAAGCCTAGCTACCCATTACCAAGGATTGATGGTATTTCACATCAAGCTAAAGAAAGAAATCGATAACCTACTAGGCCTAATATCCTACTGGTAGGAAGAGTAATTGAAGAGTGCGACACCCCATATGCCTCACTTGTTATAACTGGTCCAAAGAATAATGAACCGTAAGCATAACTACCCGTTACCAAGGACTGATGGTATTTTACATCAAGCAAAGAAATTGATAACCTACCAGGCCTAATAACCTACTGGTAGAAAGAGTAATTAAAGAGTGCGACACCCTATATACCTTCCTTATTATAATTGTTCCAAAGAAGAATTAACCATAAGCCTTAGCTACCCGTTACCAAGGATTGATGGTATTTCACATCAAGCTAAAGAAAGAAATTGATAACCTACTAGGCCTAATAACCTACTGGTAGAAAGAGTAATTAAAGAGTGCGACCCTCTATATTCCTCCCTTTTTATAATTGTTCCAAAGAAGAATGAACCAAAAGCCTAGCTACCCATTACCAAGGATTGATGGTATTTCACATCAAGCTAAAGAAAGAAATTGATAACCTACTAGGCCTAATAACCTACTGGTAGAAAGAGTAATTGAAGAGTGCGACACCCCATATATCTCCCTTATTAAAATTGTTTCAAAGAAGAATGAACCACAAGCATTAGCTACTCATTACCGAGGATTGATGGTATTTCACATCAAGCTAAAGAAAGAAATCGATAACCTACTAGGCCTAATAACCTACTGGTAGGAAGAGTAATTGAAGAGTGCGACACCCCATACGCCTCCCTTGTTATAATTTTTCCAAGAAAGAATGAACCATAAGCCTTATCTACCCGTTAACAAGGACTGATGGTATTTCACCTCAAGCTAAAGAAAGAAATTGATAACCTACTGGGCCTAATAACCTACTAGTAGAAAGAGTAATTGAAGAGAGCGACCCTCTATATGCCTCCCTTATTATAATTGTTCCAAAGAAGAAGTAACCATAAGCCTAGCTACCCATTACCAAGGATTGATGGTATTTCACATCAAGCTAAAGAAAGAAATCGATAACCTACTAGGCCTAATAACCTACTGGTAGGAAGAGTAATTGAAGGGTGCGACACCCCATATGCCTCCCTTGTTGTATATGTTCCAAAGAAGAATGAACTATAAGCCTTAGCTACCCATTACCAAGGATTGATCGTATTTTGCATCAAGCTAAAGAGACCAAGTTTAAGTTCATAAATTATTATAAAAGTATAGAACAGAGATGTCATAAAAAATTATCCAGTTCCAGGTTTTCTACTGATTCCAGAAGTAAGGGTCAGCCAGATCTGTAGAACCAAGGCGATAGCATACAACTCCAAGAAAGTTCTAGAAAGAGCATGGAAAAGCTGCTGTATATGTGCTTGAGGACTAACAACGTACCCTCTTAGTGCGGAACAGCACGCCTACCATGTGTGGTAACTGGCGCTCACCCACCTCGCGGAGAAAATCCAACATACCCTAGCGACAGGGGTATCGCAGTTGGTATTGACTCCTTCAATTTTCAACTACTACTCCTTCAAATTTTCAACGGTTTGTTGATAGATTCTGTTCAGGGCTTCTGTCCTTTCGAGCCTACCTCGGCGATATGATTGTGCTGTCAGAAATTTATGAGTCAAACATAGAGCACCTCCTAAAAGGTCCTGATCGGTTGAGAATGTTCAAACTCAGACTAAACCATGCAATAGCCATTTCTTCTGTTTTTCTGTTAAGTACCTTGGACACTTGATCACGTCATCGACTCTTGAAAACTGCCTCCATCTAGCTTCTCTCGCTTTTTTTTTTTTTCATCCAGACATGGTTATGGTACTGAAGGTTTACAGATGACTTTGCCATCATATTCCAACCGCTAAGCAAGAAGAACGCCAGCCAGGTGGACCTGGGGAGCATCACAAAACCATATTTTTCAGAAGCTCAAGATGTTGCCGCCAACTGTAGCGATCCTCCAACAGGCCGACCCCATGCAGTCATGCAATGCTTCAGCTTATACCATTGCGGCATGTTTGCTCCAGGAAGAGGGCCTTAAATAGAAATCTATAGAATATGCCAGTAGATTTCTCACAGTAACAGAACGCAATTATACAACGAGGGAGTGTGAAACTCTTGCAGTATTTTGAGCTGCACCATAAAGTTCAGAGACCATACCTGGAGTGCTCTCCAGTTCTAGTGAAGAGCGACCATTAGCCATTGAAATAGCTCATGAGTCTACGATCTCCTATTGGACGCGTAATCAAATGGGCCCTAGCTCTGCAGATCTTTGCAATCGATTACACCACGTAGTGGTGGATATGCTCTCCAGGCGAGTATTCCCCTGAAATGTAGTTTATTTTTGTGACTATTGAGGCTCCTAGGGAAAGGTCTGATGAACTACGAAAAGAAGCAATGGAAGACTTCGACATAGACAAAATTATTCAAGTGCTTTGAAGACCCAGCCTCAAGATGTGGACTGAAAAAGATATGTCCTCATAAGTGGAGTGCTGCATCGTTACCTCCCAGACATTGACCAAGAATAGGCATAGCTGGTTGTCCTTACAGGCAAAGTGCAAGAGATCACATCTAAGTACCATGATACAGAGGTCAACTGATGTATCGACTGTCAGCGACAATAAAGCCTGCTGGACCATTGCAGAAGACAGTCCCTGATCAACGCGTTGAGACTGTATCTATCGAGTAATTTGGTTTTTTTCTTCTGAGATTGGCGACATCCAAAGCCTGTGCATGGTGATGATGATATTAGGGTAAAAAAAATCCAATTTGGAGTTCCAAGATGCGGTGTGCATGATAACGTATTTGAATTTGTGATTGCAATGATGCAACATGTTGCTCACTGTATGGAATTCAATCAGTCCCGATTCGATTACACCTCGTAGTCGTGGATATGCGGATATGCTCTGCAGGCCAGTATTCCCCTGAAATGTAGGTTAGTTTTGTGACTATTGAGATTCCTAGGGAAAAGACTGATGAACTACGAAAAGGACCAATGGAAGACTTCGACATAGACAAAATTATTCAAGTGCTTTGAAGACCCAGCCTCAAGATGTGGACTGAAAAAGATATGTCCTCATAAGTGGAGTGCTGCATCGTTACCTCCCAGACATTGACCAAGAATAGGCATAACCGGTTGTCCTTACAGGAAAAGTGCAAGGAATCACATCTAAGTACCATGATATAAAGATCAACTGATGTATGGACTGTCAGCGACAATAAAGCCTGCTGGACCATTGCAGAAGACAGTCCCTGATCAACGCGTTGAGACTGTATCTATCGAGTTATTTGGTCTTTTTCCTCTGAGATTGGCGACATCCAAAGCCTGTGCTTGGTAATGATGAGATTAGGCAAAAAAAAAATCCAATTTGGAGTTCCAGGATGCGGTGTGGATGATAACGTAGTTGAATTTGTGATTGCAATGATGCAACATGTTGCTCACTGTATGGAATTCCAACCTCGTAGAGTGGAAAAATGGAGACCTCATCATCAAACTCTCTAACAATTGAAAATTGACACTCTCACCCAATTGAAAGATCACCTTCGCACCATAAGATATTCAATGGACACGGTGCAGACTGACTTTTGGGCTAAGAAAGGTAAGAACACCTGGTGATGTTTAGCCATGTCTATGAGCGACTTTCTGAGGTATACAACCCAGGAGGTCGAGCCTGAGCCCCTTCAGCATGACCTGCTGGGCCTATTTGGAGATTCTGAACTGATGATTATATGTGCAAAACAAAACGTCGCTGAGACAAATGAAATATACCACTGGGTACAAATACCAAGTACACAAAAGTGCTCTTGGCTTAATAAATAGCTTACTCTTGTTTGAGGCCTAAAGGGTCTTCGACCAGGATTCTTTCTCTTGGTAGCTCCGCCAGGTTTTTTCTTCAACGTTAATTTCACATCTGGTGTGTGAATCACGTTGGTCTCGACGTCTTTCTTTACGGTTGTAGTCTCCATCGGCGCAGGAGGAGGTTGCGTGGTTGGGTTACTCTGGAAGGCTGATCGTACACAGGAATCGCCCAGCTATCGAACCGAAAAAACAACAATATAAACTTTTATTTTTTTTTTATTTTTTTTTTTTTGGAACAAACCTGTTTAAATGGAGCATTGCACTGACACCTGCCGAAGAGGTTCGGTATCAGAAAGTCGCAGTGGCTGTCAGCAGTCCATAATTGACAATGAGCGTTACTGTAGCAAACGTTGCCGGGTCTTGCGGCTGGAACAAATCACCGTACTTTTTGGATGACGGATTACGTAATATAAATCAAACAGAAGAAACTGACTCTTTCGCAGATAGACCCGTTACAAGTAGTTATACGTAATTTATGTAAATATGGCGTAATGGATGGACGCGTGAAGACGGTAGGTAATGACAAACCGTTATCTAAAGAGCACTGAGAACAATTACTGCTTAACAAAATTATAACTAGGAAACACCTTGAGCGCGTCTTAATGCGAAATTATTATGTTATAATGCCGTTTTATCGCTCCAGGTAGAAGAACTTAATGTGAAATTGAAACGATTTGCTATTACTGGCTTCGAGCCACTTCTTGCCTTTATTGATCTCGGGAAAATTGACACTAATAGATATTCAAAACAAAAACCACCTGAAGTGCAGCTTTACATTCCGACATTAACGCAAATAAGATATCAAAAATATCTAGTGTCGATCAGTGTTATGCCAAAGCTGCATTAGAAAAACTTGTCAGCAAAAGCCAATTTCAATCGTGCTTCTTGGAAATAGCGGAAGAGCACGTAAGATGTACTGACTGATATTGGCTATTGAAAAGATAACAATGTCGTTAGCTATAATGAGGTTGTTTATCCACTCCTGTCTATTCTAAAATTTCCTTCATTAGTATTCAAGGAGTTTTTTTACCAAGGGACTATTGCACGTCTCTAATTTCTAGACACATTGCAAGAATTCCTTATGCGGTTTAAAACATTCTCATAATGCATTCTTCTATCATGTAATCTGCAGAGCTATAGTACACGTCAATCATAAAATATATGAGCGAAACAATGGACATGCGAAATGGTTTGGTAAGTTTAAGACAGAGGCAGTACGAAAAAAAATAATACAAAGAGGAAAAAGCGGTTTGAGTCCTCAGCAGGAATGATATGTGCTGGTGTATAGAAGGTGTAGTATCAAAGAAACTGGGTTAGAATCATTGATTGATTTTTTATGACGTTCCGCCACTGATCCAACGGCATTTTGATGAGTAAGTGGAAGCAGGATTTAGCATTCGATATGCGTACTTATGCTCGAGACAGGTGCGTTTCCGCCATATCCGCACCGCGCCGCAGGAAGTCAGGCGAACGCAACCGAGGCGCCCCCCATTCTCCCATCAGCTAGGAGGAGAAACCCCTGGAGACCACGTTGGGGTCTCGTTAGCGGGAATTACTACATGTCTAAATAACACTTAAGTCCCCGGATCGGTACACGTCGTTAAGGGGAATCTAATTGCTCCATTGCTCGCGGTAATTAAATTGTCACAATCGAACTTGGGTGTAGGTAGGTAGGTACTTACGTCCGAGACAGGTGTGCTTCCTGAACTGCAGGAATCCGTCGACGCAGCGGCACACGCCGTCCAAGCAACTGCTGTTGGCCACCTTCAAAGAGCACTGCTCAGGTACTTGACATTCGTAGCCCAGCAGAGTTGCTGCAATAAAAGAATTTTGCGTTTCAATGTGGTTCCAATTTAGTTTGAAACGCATTAATAGATATTATTTGGGAAAGTTTAGATGAAAACGAGTGCAGGAGTTTATTTTGAAAAGTAGACAAAATTAGTAAGTAACTCGAAAATGGTCTGAGATTTTAAAAATTCGATTTGACAGACGTATTAGTTGGAAAGAGTTAGCTGAAAACGATTACAAACTTCATGGGTTTATTTTGAAAAATAGCAAAATTAGTAAATATTACAAGAACGGCTTCAGATTTTTAAAACAGAGAATATTTCGAGAACGGCCTGAGGTTTGCAAATTTGAAGTAGATTATCGATTTAGTTGGAAAAAAATTAGCTAGAAGCGAGTAAAAACTGCTAAAATTTATTTAAAAAAAATAGCTGAATTAGTTGGTATATCGAAAAGAGCTTGAGGTTTTAAAAAATCGATTAAACACACCTCTAAGTTGGAAAAAGTTAGCTGAAAAAAATCACAAATGTTGAGGATTTATTTTGAAAAAAAACTACTCATAATTAGAAAATATTACCAAAACTAGCGCCCCCAAGGCTAGCGATTGTAAAATACTAAGTATCTCGAAAACGGTTTGAGATTTTTAAAAATCGATTAGATAGACGTCTTAGTTGGAAAAAGTTGGCTGAAAACGATTACAAACTTTATGGGTTTATTTTGAAAAATAGCAAAATTAGTAAATAATACAAGAACGGCTTGAGATTTTAAATTAGTGAATATCTCGACAACGGTCTGACGTCTCAAAATTTGAAGTAAACTATCGATTTAGTTGGAAAAAAATTAGCTAAAAACGAGTACCAATTGCTATATTTTTTTTTTTAAAAATAGCAGAATTAGTAGGTATCTCTAAAAGGGTTTGAGGTTTTAAAAATTCGATTAAACACACTTCTAATTTGCAAAAAGCTACCTGAAAAAAATTACAAACTTTGACGATTTATTTTGATATAAAAAAATAGTCATGAATAGAAAATATTACGAAAACGGCTAGGGATTATGAAATATTAAGTACCTCGAAAACGGTATGAGATTTTTAAAATTCGATTAGACGGACGTTTTAGTTGGAAAAAGGTAGAATTACAAAATATTGCGAAAACAGCTAGCGATTATAAAATACTAAGTATCTCGAAAACGGTTTAAGATTTTAAAAATTCGATTACTGCTTAGTTGGAAAAAGTTGGCTGAAAACGATTACAAACTTCATGGGCTTATTTTGAGAAATAGCAAAATTAGTAAATATTACAAGAACGGCTTCAGATTTATAAAAGAGTCAATATTTCGAGAACGGTCTGAGGTTTGCAAATTTGAAGTAGGTTATCGATTTAGTTGGAAAAAAATTAGCTAGAAGCGAGTACAAACTGCTATAATTTATTTAAAAAAATAGCCGAATTAGTGGGTATATCGAAAAGAGTTTGAGGTTTTAAAAAATCGATTAAACACACTTCTAAGTTGGAAAAAGTTAGCTGAAGAAAATTACAAACGTTGATGATTTATTTTGAAAAGAAACTACTCATAATTAGAAAATATTACGAAAACGGCTAGCGATTGTAAAATATTAAGTATCTCGAAAACGGTTTTAGATTTAAAAAAATCGATTAGAAAGACGTCTTAGTTGGAAAAAGTTAGCTGAAAACGATTACAAACTTCATGGGTTTATTTTGAAAAATAGCAAAATTAGTAAATATTACAAGAACGGCTTCAGATTTTTAAAAGATTGAATATTTCGAGAACGGTCGGAGGTTTGCAAATTTGAAGTAGATTATCGATTTAGACGGAAAAAAATTAGCTAGAAGCGAGTACAAACTGCTAGAATTTATTTAAACAAATTGCCGAATTAGTGGGTATATCGAAAAGAGTTTGAGGTTTTAAAAAATCGTTTAAACACACCTCTAAGTTGGAAAAAGTTAGCTGAAGAAAATTACAAACGTTGAGGATTTATTTTGAAAAAAAAACTACTCATAATTAGAAAATATTACGAAAACGGCTAGCGATTTTAAAATATTAAGTATCTCGAAAACGGTTTGAGATTTTGAAAAATCGATTAGATAGACGTCTTAGTTGGATAAAGTTAGCTGAAAACGATTACAAACTTCATGGGTTTATTTTGAAAAATAGCAAAATTAGTAAATAATACAAGAACGGCTTGAGACTTTAAATTAGTGAATATCTCGACAACGGTCTGACGTCTCAAAATTTGAAGTAAACTATCGATTTAGTTGGAAAAAAATTAGCAAAAAACGAGTACAAACTGCTATAATTTAAAAAAAAAAATAGCAGAATTAGTAGGTATCTCGAAAAGGGTTTGAGGTTTTAAAAAATCGATTAAACATACCTCTAAGTTGGAAAAAGGTGAAGCTGAAGAAAATTACGAACGTTGAGGATTTATTTCGAAAAAAACTACTCATAATTAGAAAATATTACGAAAACGGCTAGCGATTATAAAATATTAAGTATCTCGAAAACGGTTTGAGATTTTTAAACTTCAATTAGCCGGATGTCTTAGTTGGAAAAAGGTAGCTGAAACCGATTACAAACTTCATGGGTTTATTTTGAAAAAATAGAAAAATTAGTAAATATTACTAGAACGGGTTGAGATTTTAAAATGTTTAATATCTCGAGAACGCTGTGAGGTTTCCAAATGATTTAGTTGGAAAAAAATTAACTGAAAACGAGTACAAACTGCTAGAATTAATTTTGAAAAAAAGCAAAATTACTAGGTATGTCGAAAAGAGTTTGAGGTTTTGAGAATTCAATTAGACACGCGTCTAAGTTGCAAAAAGTTAGCTGAAAAAAATTACCAATTTTGAAGAATTATTTAAAAAAAATACTCATAATTAGAAAATATTACGAAAACGGCTAGCGATTATAAAATATTATGTATCTCGAAAACAGTTTGAGATTTTAAAAATTCGATTAGACAATCGTCTTAGTTGGAAAAAGTTAGCTGAAAACGATTACAAACTTAATGGGTTTATTTTGAAAAATAGCCAAAATAGTGAATATTACAAGAACGGTTTGAGATTTTAAAATAGTGAATATCTCGAGAACGGTCTGAAGTCTCTAAATTTGAAGTAGACTATCGATTTAGTTGGAAAAAATGAGCTAAAACGAGTACAAACTGCTAGTATTTATTTTAAAAAATAGCAAAATTAGTAGGTATTTCGAAAAGAGTTTGAGGTTTTAAAAATTCTATTAAACACACGTGTAAGTTGCAAAAAGTTAGCTAAAAAAAATACAAACTTTGAAGATTTATTTTGAAAAAAAAAAGATAATTAGAAAATATTACGAAGCGAATACAAACTGCTAGAATTTATTTAAAAAAATAACCGAATTAGTGGGTATATCAAAAAGAGTTTGAGGTTTTACAAAATCGATTAAACGCACCTCTAAATTGGAAAAGTTAGCTGAAGAAAATTACAAACGTTGAGGATTTATTTTGAAAAGAAACTACTCATAATTAGAAAATATTACGAAAACGGCTAGCGATTGTAAAATATTAAGTATCTCAAAAACGGTTTGAGATTTAAAAAAATCGATTAAATAGACGTCTTAGTTGGAAAAAGTTACCTGACAACGATTACAAACTTCATGGGTTTATTTTGAAAAGTAGCAAAATTAGTAAATATTACAAGAACGGCTCCAGATTTTTAAAACAGTGAATATTTCGAGAACGGTCTGAGCTTTGGAAATTTGAAGTAGATTATCGATTTAGATGAAAAAAAATTAGCTAGAAGCGAGTACAAACTGCTATAATTTATTTAATAAAAATAGCCGAATTAGTGGGTATATCGAAAAGAGTTTGAGGTTTTAAAAAATCGATTAAACACACCTCTAAGTTGGAAATAGTTAGCTGAAGAAAATTACAAACGTTGAGGATTTATTTTGAAAAGAAACAACTCATAATTAGGAAATATTACCAAAAAGATCTAGCGATTTTTAAATACTAAGTATCTCGAAAACGGTTTGAGATTTTAAAAAATCGATTAGATAGACATCTTAGTTGGAAAAAGCTAGCTGAAAACGATCACAAACTTCATGGGTTTATTTTGAAAAATAGTAAAATTAGTAAATATTACAAGAACGGCTTGAGATTTTAAATTAGTGAATATCTCGACAACGGTCTGACGTCTCAA
Organism: Taphrorychus bicolor; assembly: GCA_951812265.1. NCBI lineage: Eukaryota > Metazoa > Arthropoda > Insecta > Coleoptera > Curculionidae > Taphrorychus > Taphrorychus bicolor. The sequence goes on from OX638305.1 coordinate 15,312,680, forward strand.
AATTTGAAGTAAACTATCGATTTAGTTGGAAAAAAATTAGCAAAAAACGAGTACAAACTGCTATAATTTAAAAAAAAATAGCAGAATTAGTAGGTATCTCGAAAAGGGTTTGAGGTTTTAAAAAATCGATTAAACATACCTCTAAGTTGGAAAAAGGTGAAGCTGAAGAAAATTACGAACGTTGAGGATTTATTTCGAAAAAAACTACTCATAATTAGAAAATATTACGAAAACGGCTAGCGATTATAAAATATTAAGTATCTCGAAAACGGTTTGAGATTTTTAAACTTCAATTAGCCGGATGTCTTAGTTGGAAAAAGGTAGCTGAAACCGATTACAAACTTCATGGGTTTATTTTGAAAAAATAGAAAAATTAGTAAATATTACTAGAACGGGTTGAGATTTTAAAATGTTTAATATCTCGAGAACGCTGTGAGGTTTCCAAATGATTTAGTTGGAAAAAAATTAGCTGAAAACGAGTACAAACTACTAGAATTAATTTTGAAAAATAGCAAAATTAGTAGGTATCTCGAAAAGAGTTTGAGGTTTTGAGAATTCAATTAGACACGCGTCTAAGTTGCAAAAAGTTAGCTGAAAAAAATTACCAATTTTGAAGATTTATTTAAAAAAAATACTCATAATTAGAAAATATTACGAAAACGGCTAGCGATTATGAAATATTATGTATCTCGAAAACAGTTTGAGATTTTAAAAATTCGATTAGACAATCGTCTTAGTTGGAAAAAGTTAGCTGAAAACGATTACAAACTTAATGGGTTTATTTTGAAAAATAGCCAAAATAGTGAATATTACAAGAACGGTTTGAGACTTTAAAATAGTGAATATCTCTAGAACGGTCTGAAGTCTCTAAATTTGAAGTAGACTATCGATTTAGTTGGAAAAAATGAGCTAAAACGAGTACAAACTGCTAGTATTTATTTTAAAAAATAGCAAAATTAGTAGGTATTTCGAAAAGAGTTTGAGGTTTTAAAAATTCTATTAAACACACGTGTAAGTTGCAAAAAGTTAGCTAAAAAAAATACAAACTTTGAAGATTTATTTTGAAAAAAAAGATAATTAGAAAATCTTGCGAAAACGGCTAGGGATAATAAAATATTAAGTATCTCGAAAACGGTTTGAGCTTTTAAAAATTGGATTAGATAGACTTCTTAGTTGGAAAAAGTTAGCTGAAAATGATTTCAAACTTCATGGCTTTATTTTAAAAATAGCAAAATTAGTAAATATTAAAAGAACGCCTTGAGCAAAAATTAACGAAACAAAATTAGCTAAAAACGAGTACAAACTGCTAGAATTTATTTAAAAAATAGCAAAATTAGTAGGTATCTCGAAAAGAGTTTGATGTTTTAAAAATTCGATTAGACACACGTCTAAGTCGCAAAAGTTAGATGAAAAAAATTACCAACTTTGAGGATTTATTTAAAAAAAATACTCATAATTAGAAAATATTACGAAAACGGCTAGCGATTATAAAATATTAAGTATCTCGAAAGCAGTTTGAGATTTTAAAAATTCGATTACACAGACATCTTAGTTGGGAAAAGATAGCTGGAAACGACTACAAACTTCACGGATTATTTTGAAAAATAGCAAAATTAGTAAATATCACAAGAAAGGCTTGAAATTCTAAAATAGTGAATATATCGAGAACGGTGTGAAGTCTCTAAATTTCAAGTAGACTATCGATTTAGTTGGAGAAAAATTTGCTAAAAACGAGTACAAACTGCCAGAATTTATTTAAAAAAATAGCAAAATTAGCAGGTATCTCGAAACGAATTTGAGTTTTTAAAAATTCGAGTAAACAGACGTCTTAGTTGGAAAAAGTTAGTTGAAAACGATTACACACTTTATGTGTTTATTTTGAAAAATAGCAAAATCAGTAAATATTACAAGAACTTCTTGAGATTTTAAAATAGTGAATATCTAGAGAATGGTATGAGATTTCTAAATTTGAAGTAGACTATCTATTTAATTGAAAAAAATTCGCTAAAGCGAGTACAAACTGTTAGGATTTATTTTGAAAACTAGCAAAATTAGTAGGTATCTCGAAAAGAGTTTGAGGTTTTAACAATTCGATTAGACACACGTCTAAGTTGCCAAAAGTTTTTTAGTAGTTAACTGAAAACGACTACAAGCTCCGTGGGTTTATTTTGAAAAATAGCAAAATTAGTAAATATTACGAGAACGGCGTGAAATTTTAAAATAGTGAATATCTCGACAACGGTCTGAGGTCTCTAAATTTGAAGTAGACTATCGATTTAGTTGGACAAAAATTAGCTAAAACGAGTACAAGCTGCTAGAATTTATTTTAAAAAAGTAGTAGGTATCTCGAAAAGAGTTTGAGGTTTTGAAAATTCTATTAGACACACGCCTAAGTTGCAAAATGTTAGCTGAGAAAAAATGACAAACTTTGTTTGTTTAAATTAAAAAAAAACTCATAAGTAGAAAATGGCTAGCGATTATAAAATATTAAGTATCTCGAAAACGGGTTGTTTTAAAAATTCGGTTAGGCACACCCTTAAGTTGGAAAAAGATAGCTGAATAGAACTACAAACTTCATGGGATTACTTTGAAAAATAGCAAAATTAGTGAATATTACAAGAACGGCTTGATATTTTAAAATAGTGAATATCTTGAAAGCGGTCTGAGGTTACCAAATTTGAAGTAGACTATCGATTTAATTGGAAAAAATTAGCTAATAACGAGTACAAACTACTGCAATCTATTTTAAAAATAGCAAAATTAGTAGGTATCTCGAAAAGAGTTTGAGGTTTTAAAGATTCGATTAGACACTCGTCTAGGTTGGAAAAAGTTAGCTGATAAAAAATACAAATTTCGGGGATTTATTTTGGAAGAAAGAAACATAATCAGTAAATATTACAAAAACGCCTAGAAATTATAATATAATAAGTATCTCGAAAATGGTTTGAGGTTTTGAAATTTCGATTAAATACACACTTAAGTTTGAAAAAGGTAGCTGAATACAACTACAAACTTCGTGGATTTATTTTCAAAACGAGCATAATTAGTAAATATTACGAAAACGGCTAGAGATTTTAAAATAGTGAATATCTCGAGAACAGTTTAAGGTTTCTAAATTTGAACAGGACTAATTAGCTTAAAACAAGTACAAACTTCAAGAATCTATTTTGAAAAACAGTAAAATTAAAAAGTACCTTGTAGACGTTTTGAGGTTTAGGAAAAAGGTTAGCTGAAAATGACTACAAACTTCATAAGTATATTTTGGAAAGTAGCAAAATTAGTAAATATTATGAGAACTGTTTGGAATTTTAGAATAGTGAATATCTCGAGAAGGGTTCCAGGTTTCTACATGTGGACTAGACTCACGTTTTAGATGGGAAAAAAATGCTAGAAATGAATAGGTACAAACTGCAAGAATTTATTTTGAAATTTATGAAAACCACTACAAATTTCATGTTTTTTTTTTGAAAAATAGCAATATTAGTGAATATAACGAAAACAGCTTGAGATTTTAAAACAGTAAATATCTCGATAACAGTTTGAGGTTTCTAAATTTGAACTAGAATATCGTTTAAGTTGGAAAATATAGCTAAAAACGAGTACAAATTGCAAGGGTCTACTTTGAAAAATAGCAAAAAATAGTAAACCTCACGGCTTCAGATTTTAATATAATGATTATCTCGAGAACTGTTTATGGTTTCTAAAATTGAACTAGACTATTAGGTATTAGCTATTTTTTTCCCAACTCTTTTAGTTGCGAAAAAAAAATAGCTGAAAACGACTAAAAACTGTAAAAATTTATTTTTGTAAAATAGCAAAATTAGCACATTTTTCAAGCACGGTTTGAGGTTTTAAAAATTTGATTGGGCCGATATCTTAGCTTAAAAGAATTACCTGAAAACGAATATCACCTTCATGGAAACATTTTGAAAAATAGCAAATTTATTTAGTAAATATCTCGCAAACCGTTTAAGGTTTTAAACTAGTAGATATCTCAAGAGCGATGTGAGGTTACCGATGATTCAATTACTGAAGACAAAAGCTGCAGTCCTGGTTGTAAGACTTGAAAGTGTTTGATAATGAGGCTCAGAGAGAGAATGGTGTGTGATGGAAAGTAGAATTTGAGTGGGAAACGGTACGTAAAAAATCCCATGCATTAAAAATTTATTGACGACATTAGCTTTCTTTCAACAGAAAATCAAAATAATCTCTGATCGTCAGAAATCTGCGAAGTAACCAGTTAGCACGTCTTGCATACGTTAAAACTTTCTGAGTCGCTCCCCAGAGAGTTTTAAATTAGGGTGAATCTGTATTTGGCTATGGGTGAGCCCAGAAATTAAAGAGACGTAATTAACGCTGGTTAACAGTTAACACAATTACAGAGAATTGCAACATAATGGAACTTAGAAAGAAACATATCTAGATATTGAGTCCGAATCATTGACAAGAAGTCTGAGCATACAACAGGAAATGTACTATAGGGCAAGAACGACGTCATTTTGCTAAAGAAGAGTTTATTGGATTTGGCCAATGATGGCAAAAAAAAATATAATGAAGAACTTATCATGAGTTCAATGACTTTTTGAGGATTTGGTTTAAATACCAGGTTAACGTTCCATCAGATTAACTGATAATGACAGACTTGTTAGGCAATGCCAACGAAATATTCCTTCGTCTTTGCACGATGCCTTAAAGAAGTCGGTTTTTATTGGTGGATTGTCATTAAGAAACTCATATACTCCCCTTTGAATATTTTCAAAATATTTTTGGATCTTTATTTGGGTTGTTTTTGCACCTATGAACTCCAGAACAGTCTCTTCACATCCCATATATTATTAGCGTTCCACCTTACATCCTGGATTACTATTGTTGGGTGTGTTTAAACTCATCAAGAAACAAGTAGGCAAAGTAGGTACTGTGGTCGTTGAGGACTTTGCAAAAGAAGTTGAGTTTTTGCTATAAAAACCCGCAACTGATGAAGGTATTTCTCGACAGGTTGAACTAGTCGAAAAAGAAACACCCTAGTAAGATGAAAAGATTTCTTCTGATCTTCTGAAAATAATGATACTAAAATATTAAGAGACAACGAATATCTTCTTGGAGTTAGTTCAGCAGCTTTCCATCAACTGAAGTTATTGATAAATCACAAAAATAATAAAGTTATAGTGAACAAATTGATGATATTATTGAAAATGAATCTAAACAATCCTCTGAAAATGACCTCTGAAGGAGCCACTCTGAAAAATTCAGGAGTTAGAGTACTTACTTGGGGAGAAGAGCTGGTGGATAATTTGGATTAGTAAACATATTATTGGGAATAAAATTGAGGACGTGAGGAGTAATAAATCTATTAAAAAAGCTAGAATCTTTTTATGTAATAAAATGCGCAATTAGAAAAATACCGATTTCTTCTGATTTTCTGAAGAGAGTGAGACATATTTAGAGAGATCAAATATCTTCTTTGGGTTAATTGAGCAGTTTCCCATCAACTGAGGTAATTGAAGGATCAGAAAAATAATAAAGTGATAGTGAATAAATTGATAAAATCCCAAATATGCAATCAGTTAAAAAATCACTGCACTGCAAATTTTATAACATTATGTGTATAATCCTCGTATATGTACCACATATTATTATGAGTGTATATCGTTAATAAACCAGCACAGGCTTGATTTATGGTATCGATTTGATATTAATGGCCATGGCAGTGATCCTGAATTCCGACACGTATGATCAAAGACGAATCATCCGTAACTAAGTCAACTTTGAAATTATGCAACGTAGGTGCCTATATCGTGGCCATAATCAAACCGACACAGATTCCTATCGGGCTCCGTCCCACTTGCCATTATCTTTTAGATGGTTACGTTCGTATAACGTGTGAAACTACGTGACATTATTCTTTACTTACATGGTAAACAAGAGGTCTGATTAACTCTTGCATAAAACGGTTGACAAGAGCATCTGCCTTTCTGGCAGATCGAACCGACGATGTGCTCTCGGCATTCCCAATCGCCGTTGCATTCGGTGCCCAGCGAGTACCCAGCAACTTCCAGCATCTGGAAAAAAATTGCCTGTGTCAATAAAACATTATTTACCCTCGGAAACGTTTCTATCCATCCCTCTAAGGCTGGTTATCCAATAAAATATTTACAAAGATCCTCACGACGGGGTGTAAAGCGCACATAATATATTTTCCTTAGCTCTACAAACGTACAAGACGGATTGTTTCTTAAATGAGACCCTCATCAAAACTGTATGGGGGAGGGGGATAAAATGGAGAGAGTTCAGTTGTTGTTTAGATTGGAATGTAATGGAGCGATGGAGGAATGCCTCCGCCAAGGAAAGCGGGTTTCCCCGTTTTGCGCTCTAAATTCGGTAATTAAAATTTAAGAGGAGCAAGGCCTGCCTAAGCTCTGATAAGACCAAACCTATAGAATTATTGGAAACGAGGATTCTGTATCTACTTTTAGATTGATCTATTTTTAGTTAGATTTAGGTCTAAATTGTTGAAGTAAGTACACGTGGCACTTTTTAACATCCTAAAAAGTGTTCGTTGGCATGTTTTGGTAATTCTTCAAGCAGCTGCTTTAAGCTTATTTGCAGTTTTCGATTGTAATGAGACAAATTCTGCACATCAGTTGGAATTCCTCCGATCAGCCTACTGCTTTGTTGACAACAATTTCAACACGTAGGAGCAAATTAGGTTTCTAAATGCAGACTGGACGCGCCACCACTACCCCCACCCAGTCCCTCTACTGCTGCGCGACGACGCGGCGGGGGAATAAATACCACGAAGCCCACCACAGTCGAATCAGTCAATGTAGGGAAGCCCGGGATATCACTTCACACATTGCCTCATCGCCTTTGATAATGTCTGCCGTAGCTGTAGACGAAACTTCAGAAAGTAATTCCATTGGACCACGGCTTCAAAGCCCGGAAAACACTTTAGATTGTGGGAGTGTACTTGTCTCCAATGTGGATTTTTTAAAAATCAATAGCAGGGGATTTTCAAACTTCTCGCTTAGAAGGCAGAGAAATTTCCAAAATTTTCGGAAATTTTTATTTATTTTTGATTGTAATTAGATGATATTTTTTCTCAAATGAACGTAAACAATGAATTATATGTAGATTTTAGAAAAGGTATAAAAACAAATTTTCGAAATCTTCTTTTTGAAGAAGTTTCAAAACTTCCCCATATAAAACTCCCTATCCTCATATAAAAAAAAATAATAAAAAGAAACTCTTTAAATAGATTTTAAAAAAATGCATAAAGGCGGATATGCAAGCTCTCCCTTTTGAATAATTTTCAAAATCTTAGGAAAATTTTATTTAATATTTTCGACTGTAATCGATCTATTGAGACGATTTATATTTTCAAATAAATGTAAAACAAGTTTTTATTGAACAACTATATATTGAACAATGAAAAAATGTATAATAAAAGCGGATTTTTAAACTCTCTTTTTTGAAAAATGTACAAAATTTTTAGAATATTTAAGTTGTTGTTTTCACTTGTAATGAGACGATTTTTATTCCCAAATTAACGTAAAACAACGAATAGAAGTAAAACTAGTCCCAAAATGGCTTTTTAAAAATTGCAAAAAAGCGGATTTTTTGAAGTGGCTAAAAATAGACAATCGAAAGGGTCTATCTCAGAAAGTACTTGACCAAACAGGCTGCGGTCGGCCAATCAGACTGCTTGTGGCACGTGAAAGAGGAGACAACAATACTTACAAAACAACAAAAAAAAGAGTTCGATATACTGTAATTGCGGTCAAAATTGAAAATTAAGAAAAGAAGGGTGTAATGGTTCTTATGAAGAATTTCTGAAATTTTTGGAAAATTTAATTTGATGTTTTCAATTGTATTGAGACGGTATCTACTTTCAAATAAACTTAAAACATGAAGAGGGACTAATTAGACCCATTAGTGGTTTTTTAAAAAATGCGTAAAAGCGGATTTTCGAAATTTTCCCTTTTGAACAATTTCCAAAATTTTCGGCAAATTTTATTTGATTTTTTCGATTGTGATAAGACAATTTCTATCTTCATATAAACATAAAAGAATGACAAAAAACGTAATATCTCACAAGTAGATTTCTTAAAAATTGATAGCAGCGGATTTTCAAACTTTTAGAAAATATTTTGGAAATACTCAATGGAAGTATTTCCAAAATTTTCGGATATTTTATTTGTTATTATCGATTGTAATGAGACGATATTTATCCTCAAATAAATGTGAAATAATGAAAAGAAGCGTAATGAGTCCTAAAAATTTTTTTTTTTGTATAAATGCAGATTTTTAAAGTTCCTTTCAGAAGGATTTTCAAAATTTTCAAAAAATTTTATTTGGTGTTTTCAAATGTGATGAGACTATTTCTATTCTAAAATAAATGTAAAACTATAAAAAAAATGCGTCATTAGGCCCATAAGTGGAATTAAAACAAAAAAAGGTATAAAAGCGGATTTTCGAACACTTTTTTGAAGAAATTAAAAAATTTTTGAAAAATTTTATTAAATGTTTTCGATAATAATGAGACGATTTATATCCTCATAAGAAGGTAAAACAATGAAAAGAAGCATTATTAGGCTAATAAGTGGATTTCCAATATTTTAGGACATTTTTATTTGTTATTTTTGATTGTAATGAGACAATATTTAATCTCAAATGAACTTAAAACAATGAAAAGGAACGTAATTAGTAGGTACTATAAATTATTTAAAAAATATATATATAATTTGCAAAACTCCAAAATTTTATTTGATGTTTTTGATTGTAATGAGACAGTTTCTATCCTCAAATAAACTTAAAACTATGAAAAAGGAAGTATTTAGTGAATATGAATACACCATAAGTGAATTTAAAGAAAAACGTATTAAAGCGGATTTTCGCATTCTTTTTGAAAAAATTTCCAAATTTTCGGAAAAATTTACTTAATGTTTACGATTGTAAAGAGACGATTTCTATCCTCATATAAAAGTAAAACAATGAAAAGAAGCGTAAATAATCTTTTAAATGATTTTTTTAAAATTGTATAAATGCAGATTTTCGAAGTGTCCTTTCAGAAGAATTTTCAAAATTTTGGAAAAATTTTATTTGATGTTTTCGAATGTAATAAGCCTATTTCTATCCTCAATTAAACGTAAAACTATGAAAAGATGCGTAAGTAGGCTCATAAGTGGATTTTAAATAAATGTATAAAGAGGGTATTTCGAATTCTCTTATTTGAAGAAATTCCAAAATGTTTGGAAAATTTTATTTGATGTTTTGGATTGTAATGGAATGATTTATATACTCATATGAAAATAAAAGAATGAAGAGAAACGTAATTAGTCTCATAAATGGATTTTTTTTTTAAATTAATAGCGGCAGATTTTCAAAGTATTTCCAAAATTTTTATTTGTTACTTTTGATGGTAATGAGACAATATTTATTCTCAAAGGTACTCAAAACATTGAAAAGGAACGTATTTAGTACCATACATGAATTTAATAAATATATATAATGTGCATACTCTCCTTTTTAAATATTTTTAAAATTTTCGGAAAATTTGATTTTTTTTTATTTGATGTTTTCGAATGTAATGAGACAGTTTCTATCCTCAAATAAACGTAAAACTTTGAAAAGAGGAGTAAATAGGCCTATAAATGGATTAAAAAAAAAAGTATAAAAGCAGATTTTTTATTATTTTTGAAGAAATTTCCAAATTATGCGAAAATTTTACTTCATTTTCTCGGTTGTAAGGAGACGATTTCTATCCTCATATAGAAGTAAAACAATGAAAAGAAGCGTAATTAGTTCCAAGGATAGATTTGAAAAATGTAGGAAACCGGATTTTCAAGGTCTTCCTTTTGAAGAATTTTAAAAATTTTGGTAAACTTTTCGCAACCTTTTATTTGATATTTTCGATTGTAATGAGACGATATCTATCCTTAAATGAACGTAAAACAATGAGAATAAGCCTAATTGGTCCTATAAATGATTTAAGAAATGTAGTGTAAAATGCCCCTTTTGAAAAATTTTCGAAAAATTTTAGATCTTGTTTTCACATGTAAAGTGACGATTTTTATTTCCAAACAAACGTAAAACAACGAATAGACACGAAAATCCCATAAATGGATTTTTAAAGATAATAAAAAGTAGATTTTTGGACTATTTAAGAAAGTATTTGACCTATTATCAGACTGCGGTTTGTAGCAGGTGAAAGACGAGGACAATAGCAGAAGAAATCAGTTAGATTTGTTGCGATAGAGTTGTTGTTTCTAAGGTTGGAGAGGGTCAAATTTGAAAATTTAAGCATAGTACTACCCCTTCTGAAGATTTTCCAAAATTTTCCGATTTTCTTCCAAGTTTTCCAATTGCAATGAGATGATTTATATACGACAATTAAGAGGAAACAGGGAACAGAAGTAAAATTAATCCCAAAGGCGGGCTTTTGGGATTAATTTTACTTAAAAAATTAAAAAATTGTAAATAAACCGAGTTGAGAATTTCCTAAAAATAAACTACCGAAAGGGTCTATATCAGAAAGCATTCAACCAAACAAATTGCAGTTTGTGGTAGGTGAAAGAGTACGGCAACAGTAGAAGAAAATAGTTGGAGCGTAAAGTAAAAAAATCAAAAAATGTAGGGTATGCTCTCCTTTTTTGAACAAGTTTTCATTTGTAATAAGACGACTTTCATCCCTAAATGAACGTAAAACTATTAAATTACTCCCTTAAATTAATTTTTTAAAAATGTACAAAGCGTATTTTTAAAGTGCTTAAAAATGGACCACCGAATAGGTATTAGTATGACATAAAAACCTTTTTTATAGCCTGCTGCTTTGAAAAATTAAATTTAAACATTTTATACCTTCGTCAAACCGTGCGCGCCTATAGGACGGGTATATAGGGTTGCGGTACCCTTGGGGCCGTGTATAATACATTTAGGTTTTAAGTTCGTGACAGTAGGCCCACATCTTCGAATTACACTGGTAAAAATGGGAAACACGTTAAAAATTTTATTGTTTTAACGTATTTACGTTACGTTTTGAAGGTATTTGTCACTCTTCTTTCCTTTCATGTAGGTTTCATTGCAGGTTTTTGCAATTGATGCTTGAACTTACAATTATTCAATATACTAGCTTTTCTACGCATTCGTAAGATACAGACTACAAGTCAAATTTCTTTCAATAAATAAAAGACATTTTCAAGAATTCCAGCCTATATGTTATTTGTAGTATTTGACCAATCAGACTGCGGTTTTTTGGGGTAAAGGAGAACAAAAACAGCAGAAGAAAACAGTTGAATTTGCTGCCGTTGGCCTATGGGTTCTAAAGTAATAGAAAATAGAAAGTCAAAGTTGGAAATTAAGTAAAAGAACTATGGAATCCTTTAAACAATTACTAAAATTTTCGAAAAATTAATTTTTTTGCTATTTTTGATTGAAGTAGATTTGGGAAAACGTAAACAGGAAGACAATTTTCAATGCTACTAAACTCAAAAAATATTTGTGGGTATCACGTGGTAATCAACCAAGAAAATCGAAGTATAGTAATAAGGTAAAAATCGCGTAACAATGAATTTCAAATTCAGGTAGGTTTAGGTCAAAGGCGACATTAAGCACAATTTCCTGACTGATGGGATAGAAAATACAAAAATACTTATTTATTATTATTTACGGAAATAAATATTCACTTATGACAAATTTATCTCTTAATCCGTTTGCAAAAAGCTTCAATTCAGAGCTCCGTGTCAATAACAGAAAAACCGATGGATAATTCAAATTAATTACCTCGTTAAGTAATGAATAGTCGACGTACGTCATTTATCTTTATCGTCGGCGGTTTAGGTGCATGTACGCGCCATCTTCAAAGAGCACCGTAAATGGCCTATTTCGAAGAAACTCTAAGTACTGTGTATTTGCATATGTATAACAGCTTCAAGTTTATACTTCCTATGCGGCTCCATCACTCATCATTTGAATATAAAAAAATAAATAAAAAGTAGTTTTTGTGTTAACTTTGAAGAACAAGTTACTGCCTTACTCTAACGCTGCTATCTCCGAGATATGTCATCATTATCTCATGTTTTTGCAATTTTGGTTGTAGATTTTTCTTATTTTTTCCATTTCGACGCTTATAACTTTTAAACTGCTCATTTGACGGGGGCGTAGGTACAGAAATGAACGGGGTTTCCAAAAATGTGGTCGGTTTGGTGTCAAAAATGCGTTTTTTTAGATACCCAAATTTGCGACGTATTAATATTTCTATATGTTAATAATTATACACTGATTAATTATTGAACAGTAATGAGATTACAACAGCTACATGCCTGCTTTATACCTCTAAATCAATCATTAATTTAAACTTTCATCTACTTTCATGAGTTGTTTCGAGCATGCTCATCAAGAACACAATGTCATCTATCTTGCTTGTATATACCCTGCGATCATTTAAAAAAAAACTCAAGCAGGCAATGGAAGAGTTTTAATTCCATGGCTTGCTACGAAGTTTTTTTTATATACACCCTATATTTGTTTATTATTAGGCTCAACTCCAATCGGGTTTATTTATTTATTTTCTAATGTATTTTAACCTACTTACGTATAGGGGATGTTTATTTGAAAAAGTCATGGAGGAACAAAAGTTTATTTACTTTGTTTACATCATCCTTTCATGTCAAAAATTCATAGCCGTTTCTTTAGATGACATTTTCCGATGAACATATATACAAATAAAAGAAACAAAACACGAACTAATGATGGCGGGCGTCCGCGACGATTAATAATTATTAATTTGAAGTCGTTTTCTTCTTCTTCTTCCTTACCGTTTGGATGCCATTAGATGCCGTTATTTTACGAGTGTGGTTTTTCTATTGTCACGCAACAAGTTCCATTTGGAGAACGCTAAATCCGGCGGACGATCATTATAAATTCAAAATAACGAAGCCGCGTAGGTACTCGTGGTTGTTTATCTTCCAATAGAATGGTGGTACAGCGCTTCGGTGGAAGATGCGTAAAGTTTCCGGGAAGCTGAATTATCGCAAAAACTTTGGTATAGGCCATAGTCTTGATTCGAGATTATTATCATCAAGAATTCCGCCGTTCGTTTGTCGGAAGTATAGAGGATTTGATCCCATTGAAGCCGGACAGATTAATTTCCTAATTATCACTCTCCGCGGGTTTTGTATTATAATTGACCCGCGTTGGCACAGCTAGTAGCCATATAATTAATAACGAATTATCTTTTCTCTACTTTCATCTCATTTTCGGAAAAATCTCATTAATAGCTGCTCTCAGCCTGCAAGCACGAACTATAAGTACGTACAGTGATCGAGGAGCATTTTGTTGTTACAGTGAATTGAGCTTTAAGCGAAAAGAAGATTAAGATATGTTCGTCGCAGGTAACGTGCAATAAATCCGTCTTTCTGACACACCTTGGGCTTGTCCACCGACACCTCAACTGTGAAATAGCTCAAAATGATGCTGGTCAAATTAAGTGGTTAATGTTGTAGTGGGTAGACGGAGCGGTAAATTAAGCCGCATGGCGTAGAAATTCCATCTTGAGTAGCAATTTTTATCATGGCAAATAAAAATATTTTATGCAAACTGAACACTACTAGAATAATTAACAATAATTGAGGGTTTATTGTTGCTTAGTGTAGCTTAGAACTAGATCCATCTCAAACCGTTGATCAAAAGCAACTACTTGAACAACAGTAGCTAAAAATGTTTCTTCAGCAAAAAATTGCCCTGAAGGGCTTAAGAGGCATCTTAAGATAAGAGGCTGTAGAGAATCAATATGGTTAATACTGATACCATTCAATAATAGCAATAATAGCATTTTGTTAACTAAATCAAACTCAGATTATTGAAGATTATTAAATCTTCTTTAAAAGCAAATGAATGAGAAAGAGATAGGTAGTCGACCAGGGGCTTAAATTCGTGTAATTTTTCTTTCAAAAAATTTAAAAATTGAAAATCACCATAGATTCAATATTTTTAATTGAAATGAACTCAGATACCTAAAGCTCGTTTAATTGTCTTCAATACCTAATGAAGGTGAAAAAGATAGTTGAGCAGCTTACATTGGAGTAAATTTTCTTAAAAAAAAAAAATAAAAATTGAAAATTAATTTAGACTCAATATTGTTAATTATTTCAAACTCAGACACCTAAATGTCGTTCAATCGTCTTCAACAATAGCAAATAAAGGTGAAGGAGCTAGTGGCTTAAATTCAAGGCATTTTTGTTTAAAAAAAGTGGCCTAGTGTTCCGAACTAGAGTTCGGCTACAAAAGAATATTGCGTCCTTAATTCAAGCTAATCATGTCTTTTGGTCCAAAAACAGTATGTCTAGAGCTGCACAAAAAAAGAAGTATAGACTCCGTTACGTAGTAAATTTAACATTGTTTTACTTAAATCTTGAGTTCTTAGAAAGTTTAATCGGTTACTACAAAAACTATTAAGTTTAACTTAAGGACTGAAAGTTACTTTGCATAAATCTCGTATAAGTTAAACCTCAAAATTTTATTAAATGGAGAAATAATTGGGCTATACCTAGAGATCAGTTACGAAAAATTATTGTGTCCCTAAGTTGAGCTTCATCGTATTTTATTTGTCAAAAATCAACCAGTCTAGAACTAGTCAAAATACAAAGATCATTAAGCTTAAATTCCTTTGCGTAGTAAATTTAACAATGTTCTATCTAAAACTTAAGTTCTTAGAAAGCTTAATCATTTACTAAATAGATGATTAAATTTAGCTTAAGGAATCAACGTTTTTTTGCATAAATCTTGTATGGGTGATACTTCAAAATTTTATTATAAAGAGAAAAAAATTGGGATATACCTAAAGTTCAGTTACGAAAGAATATTGACTCTATGAGTAAATGTTGATCGTATCTTACTTGTCAAAAATCAATCAGCTTGGGACTGGATAAAAAGAGAAACCTTAAGCTTAAGTCCTTTTACGTAGTAGGTTTAACAGCATTGTATCTAAAACTTGAGTTCTTAGCGAGCTTAATCGTTTAAGTATACACTGAAGTTTAGCTTAATTTAGCTTCAAGTATAGCTTAATCCTTTAAGTAATACATAGACGATTAAGTTTAACTTAAGGATGTTCAGGTTAGTTAAGCAATGTTCTTTTGCATACATTTTGAGTGCGCTATTCTTCAAAATTTTGTTAGATGTAGGAATAATGGGGCTGTATCTAAAATTCAGTTACAAAGAAATATTTAGAAATATTTGGTCCTTAAGTTAAACTTAATCTTGTCCTATTAGTCAAAAATCAACCAGTCTAAGGTTGGACAATAACGTAAGTTTAAATTTGAATTCCATTACGTAGTAAATTTAACACCTTTATAAATAAATGTTGAGTTCTTAGAAGCTTATTCGTTGATTACATAGAAGTTTTAAGTTAAACTCAAAGTTTCTTGCATAAATCTTGAATGAGTGATTCCTCAAAATTTTATTATAAGGAGAAAAAATTGGGATATACCTAAAGTTCAGTTATGAAGGAATAATGTGTCCTTTAGTTAAGCTTAATTGTGTGTTATTTGTCAAAATTCAACCAGTCTAAAACTGGACAAAAAAAAGATCCTTAAACCTACATCGTTACGCAGTAAATTTAACACTGTTCTATCTAATTCTAAAGTTCTTCAGTTCTTCGAAAGCTTAGGGCGGCCTTTACAACTATTAGTAAAACTTCACTTAGAAGTTAAAACACCAGATATG
Organism: Taphrorychus bicolor; assembly: GCA_951812265.1. NCBI lineage: Eukaryota > Metazoa > Arthropoda > Insecta > Coleoptera > Curculionidae > Taphrorychus > Taphrorychus bicolor. The sequence continues at coordinate 15,328,397 of OX638305.1, forward strand.
ACGTAGATTGCATCGTTTATCTGTCAAGTAACAATGCAACATACGTCATTACTGGTGTTTTAACTTCAAACTGAAGTTTTACTGATAGTTGTAAAAGTCACCCTTAATCATTTACTACATATACGATTAAGTTTAATTTAATGACTCAGGGTTTTTTTACATAAATCTTGTATGAGTGATACCTCAAAATTTTATTATAAAGAGAAAAACTTGGGATGTACCTTAAGTTCAATTACGAAAGAATATTGCGTCCCTAAGTTACGCTTAAGGATCTTGATTTATCCAGTCCAAAACTGGTAGATTTTTGAAAAATAAAACAAGATTACGCTTAACTTAGGGACGCAATATTCTTTCGTAATTAAACTTTAGCAACTTCCCAATTTTTTCTCCTTATTTTGAGGAATTACTCATACAAGATTTATGCAAAGAAACTTTGAGTCCTTAAGTTAAACTTAATTGTTTATGTAGTAAATGATTAAGTTTTACAAAACAAGATCCGTCACATGGTAAATTCAATACTATCTTACCTAAATTTTGAGTTTTTAGAAAGCTTATTCGTTTAGTAGATAGATAATTAAGTTTACCTTAGACTCAAAGTTCCTTTGCATAAATCCAGTATGTAGTTCTCAGGTGAGAAAACGAAGAACAAGAAGATAGTCGACCAGTGGTTTAGTTTGGAGTGATTCAAACTCGGACTCTTAAAGATCGATTATTCTATTTTAATAGCAAATTAATGTGAAATGAGAGAGTCGATCAGTGGCTTAAATTGGAGTATTTATTTCTAATAAGACATTGAAAATCACCACCCTAAAATCAATAATGTTAATTATTTCATTAAATTAGAGTAATTTTTGTTTAAAAAAATGACACATCAAACTCAGACACTTAAATATGCTTTAGTCTTCTTCAACAACAAATGAAACTGAAAAATACAGTCAACAAGTGGCTTAAATTTGTGTGATTTTTACTTAAAAAAAATGAGAAATTGATTGTCTCTGGGACACAATTTTGGTAATTAATTCAAACTTAGACACCTAAAGATCGTTTAATCTTCTTTTGTAGCAAATGGAGGTGAAAAACATAGTCGACTAGTGGCTTAAATTGAAGTAATATTTGTTTAAAAAATGAGGAATTGAAAACCTTCATCGAAACAATATTGTTAACTAAACCAAACTCAGATACCTAAAGATCGTTTAATCTTCTTTAATAAAAAATGAAGGTAAAGAAGATATAGTTGACCAGTGGCGTAACCTGCAATAATTTTTGTTTTAAAGAAATGAGATATGATAGAATTAATTTTGTCAATTAATCAATCTTCGACACCTAAAAGATCGTCTCATCTTCTTCTATTGTAACTAGAGGTGAATAAGATAGTCGACCATTGGCTTAAATTTTAGTAGTTTTCGTTTGAAAAAAAAGTGAAAACTCGAATGTCTCTATAAAGCTAATTCAAACACAGACACCTAAAAATCTTGGAATCTTCAATATCAAATGGGGATGAAGAAGATAGTTGACCACTGGCTTAATTTGGATTAAGTTTACTTTAAAAAATAAGAAATTGAAAGTCTGTATAGAATCAACTTTGTTAATGACAACTTCAAACTCTAAAGATAAAGATCAAAAATAGAGCAATTTTTGCTTTAAAAAATGGGAAATTGAATGTTTTGATAGAATCAATTCTATTTGTAAATTCAACATCAATTACCTAAAGACCATTTAATCTTTTTTTTATAGCAAATGGAGGTGAGAAAGATGGTCGACCTTGTTTGGAAGAACGTTTGCTTAAAAAAAAATTAATATCTGGATAGATTCAACTTTGTTGATTGTTAATTCATTCAAACCCAACAAAAAACTAAACCAAACATAGCTTAATTTTCTATCGCAAATGGATGTGAAGAAAATAGTCGATTAGAGGCTTAAGTTGGATTAATGTTTGCTTAAAAAAATTGGAAATTGAATGTCATTATAGAATCAAATCTGTTAATTAATTCAAACTCAGACACATAATTCAATGCTTTGAATCAATTTTGTTTGATAATTCAACATCAATCACCTAAAGATCTTAATTTTCTTTAATAGCAAATAGAGGTGAAGAATATAGAGCATTTTTTGCTTTAAAAACTCGAACACCTAAAGATCAGCTAATCCTTTTAAATAGCAAATGGAGATGAAGAAAGTAGAACAATTTTTGCTTTAAAACATGGGAAATTGATTGTCTGGCTAGAATAAATTTTTTTTGTTAATTCAACATCATTCACCTAAAGATCGTTTAAGCTTTTTTACTAGCAAGTGGAGTTGAAGAAGCAGTGTCGGATCCATTTTGTTCGATTCTTTTTGGATTTCTTTGGGTTTTTGTTTGACTAATTGATAAACGCAAAAACACAACTGAAAAGGTTCATTTTGACGACTTTTGAAATCGACTTCCGAAGGGGTCTATCTCCGAAAATATTGCACCAACGGAACTTCCGATGGTGGGAGGTGAAAGAGGACATCAAGAAGAGGAAAAACAGTTAGATTCACTCCGAGCAATCGAGGCGTTCTCAAGTTAAAGGCGATCAAAATTGAAAATTGAGAAAAAAACTCATAATACTTTTCAAAAAAATTTTAGGAACATTTTTTTCCTGTTTTTGATCGAAATGGCACGCTTGCAATTCCCTAAGAACGTAACAAACTCATTTCGAATTAATTTAACTTCTAAAGAGGTTTTTTTTTAAATAGTCAAAAAAGGCGATTCTAAAAGTGCTTAAAAATCGTCCTCCGAAGAGATCTATCTCCGAAAATATTGCAGTTACGGAACTTCCGATGATGGGAGGTGAAAGAAGACATCAAAAAGAGTGAAAAGCAGTTGGATTAACTCTGATCGGTCGAGAAGTTCTCAAGTTACAGGCGGTCAAAATTGAGAATTGAGAAAGAAGTCATAATACCCCTCCCCCCCTTGGACCGTTTTGAAAAAATTTCAGAAACATTTTTTTGCTGTTTTTGATCGGAGTGGTACGCCTGCATTCCCCTAAGAACGTAACAAACTCATTTAGAATGAATTTAGCCTCTAAAGTGGTTTTTTAAAAATAGTCAAAAAAACGCCGTTCTGAAAGTGATTAAAAATCAACCTCCGAAGGGATCTACCTCCGGAAATATTGCACCTACCAAACTTCCGATGGTGAGAGGTGAAAGAAGACATCAAGAAGAGGAAAAAGCAGTTGGATTCGCTCCGATCGGTTGAGGCGTTCTCAAGTTACAGGCGGTCATATTTGAGAATTGAGAAAAAAGTACCTAAATAAAAATCCCCTTGGACAATTTTGAAAAAATTTCAGAAACATTTTTTTGCTGTTTTTGTTGGGAATGTTACGCTTGCAATCCCCTAAGAACGTAACAAACTCATATCGAATGAATTTAACCTCTAAAGAGGTTTTTTTTTTGTAAATAGTCAAAAAAACGCGATCCTGAAAGTATTTAAGATTTAATTTATGTTAACTAAAGTCAAAGATGAGAATTGAGAAAGTCATTTTTCAAAGTTGACCTTGAAATAACTTTATGACGTAATGAAAGCTAGCATCTTATTGTATATATTTTTCTTGAAGTAACCTTGATGACGTCATCTCGGTTAGTAACATTGCTAGCATCTGAGTTCCCCCTCGGCGAAGTCGAGCAACTTTCATTTGAAACTTTCTTTTCTAAAATTGATAATTGTTCAGCTATTTGCCGGTTCTCGTTAAATAAACCACTCAGTCTGGTCGATCAATTTTTGGTAGCAAAATTTTCAAACTTTGCTGAAACCTTCTTTCCTAAAATTATCATTTGTTCGCCTTTCACCAGTTAAATGAATCACCCCGTACAGTCAATCAGTTTTTGGCAGCAAATTTTTTAAAGTTGGCCTTAAAATAATCGTAATGACCGCACCTAAGTTAGTAACATTGCTAGCATCTTATTTCCACCTCCGCGACATCGAGGCCCATTCATTATTTGACATCATCTCTCCTAAAATTATTAGTTGTTCAGCTGTTCGCCTGTCTCAAGTCAGTTTTTTCCTCAAGTCAAGTCAATGATGCCACTCCAGAATCAATCGTGTTGGCATTAATGGCAGCATTAAAATGGGTGCTGACCAAAACCAGTAATATTTACTTTTTGAGTTTGATTTACAAAGCAGAAAAGTGGAGGTAATAGAAGGTAACTTTTAAGGATTACCTTGTCCTTGTAGCCACAGGTCAAAACGAGGCACAAGATGAAATATAATTATTGTTGAATCCTCCAGTATTATGTCAAATTTTCTTCTAGATTACTGAAGCAAAATCAAAGATATGCATAAGGCAACTTTGCAGCTGATAGAGAGTTATCTGAACTCCAGAGTAAATAAATGGCTTGAACGTTTTTGAAGAAAACCCAGAAGCAGAGTGAGAAGATTTTCTACCGAGAGAATGCAGATGTAAAAAGCTGCAACTATACTGCAGGTAAGAAACTAATGAGGATAAAGCTCTACGTGACAAAAACATGTTATATCCTGTAACTGGAGAGTTGTTTTTAAAAATTAATTAACCTTAGAAGAAGTTATATAATTTCGCAGGACATGTAGGTAAAGCAAAGAGCAGGGTTTCAAGAGAGAGCAGAAGTGAAACAAGCTCAAACAAGTGGAGAGAAACATGGTAATTCAACAATAATCAAAACAAGGTAGGCTCAACAGCTACCACGTTCTCAAAATCCTGATGGTAACATCAATTTTTTTTAATAATTTAATTATATTTCATCATGTGTTAAAATTGTCTTGTAATTGGTATTTTCACTGCCACAGTGGCTGAGTTATATTCATATTAAATATCCGGATATCGATAGATGTTTTTCACTGCAGCAGCACCCGCGGGTCGTAGAATGATTATCTAAATTATTATGCAAAATACCCGAGGCTAATCATCTGAATAGCTGTCGCTGATAGTTGCAAAGTGCCCCTGGCATTGCTCTTACAAGAAGAATGAAGATGATTGGACCCTTAAACACGCGTTTTGCGCATTTTGCTGACAGCACTAATACTTGTAATAGCTGACGATGTCTTTATTTATCTCTTTTACTACTAGTGTTTTTAAAACGTTGGTATTTCCTCAACAAGAGAAATCCTATGCATTGAGCTCCCTGATATAATAAGAACCATTTTTTGCCTGAAATGGACCCCTTTTAAGCTATATTAATTCTATAACCTGAACTAATCTGAACTAACCTCTGAACCTACAATAATTGGGTATCGACATTAACCGTACAATTTTTAGTTACTTTACACTAATTATCGTAACAACGTGCTTCAACACGTACATCCGAAGAACTAAACGCCGAGTAATTAAGTGTCGGTCAGGATGTCACGGCCGTGTCGCAAGAAATATGGTGAAGAAGATTCGTGGGTTTACAATCCGCTACTTTGAACGGCACATCTTGTTTCGAACCCGTCTTGTTCACCTAAAAAGGCGCAGGTTGCCTCGTGTAATTGCTTATATGGTCTATATCTGGGCAGTGGAATTTCCTTCCTAGCTGCATGCATACCATCGCCTTAATAATCAAATTCAGAGAGTTTAGAATAGTTGAAACCGACAAATTTCAAAATTTGTTTAGTCAAATTTATTTTTTACTGTTTTTCCTTTAAGCCAACCTCACATCTTGACCTAATGATTAATGCGAGCCAATTACATTATTATTATTATTATTATTCCTAACACAAAATAAATTGGAAATTTATGCAGTTCCTATACACTCGGTGTGCTTTTATGTCACATTATCATTCCTTATCGATTCGGAATGATATAAACCATAACCCAGTTTTCGAGCACATTAGCATATTAAGCTAATGAGAAACTTAGATCTAAATACTTCCCCTTTATAGACTATGATTAATTTATCGTTCCAGTGCGATTTTAATTAGCTCGTGCCTCAGCATCATCTAAAGAATTTTCTAAATTTTTGCGCATCCTACAGCTAAATCAATATAATATTAGGTCGGCTTCGATGAGCGTACCCATACAGCCTCATTTAATTGATTATTGGATTAATATATGGTTTCGATTATAATCTCGAATAACCCCATAATCATGCGTTTTCACTTAATTGAAACGGCGTTAACCTTAATTTGCAAATGCTAATTTAATTAGGTACTACTACTTTGTATGGCACCTGTTGCGGAGGCTGCTTTGTCACATTTAGAGCAAACCTCATTTTCCAGTATATTTTAGATTAAGTTTTCAAGCGAGAAAGTAAAAAGGAAAAACTCTCGTTGCTAATTTACGTCAGCATACACGAAGAGAAATATCAACATCTCCGGTAGCGATACAAAAAGAGCTCAGTCGCTTTTTAATTATGGTTATTAAGAGCCGCTTGATTAAATTTTATGAGTTTTTATCACATTATATTGAACGAAATTACAATACCAGTACCAGTAGAGGTTAGAGTAATGGGATAAAGGTGATGGGCTATTTGATTTAGTTTTTGTAGAAAGAACTTTTGACTGTTAAAAATGTGTGGTATTTAACAGACAACCAAATTTATCCAATCTTTTCTTTCAAAAATTACTTTCGTTTCCCAAAAATACTAAATGCTCACCAAAATTAAGAAAATACATAATCTTAGAGCGAAATCCAGATATAAAAATCATGTTAGTCTCTTATATTAATTGTTCTTTAAAATAACTTTTGTTGACTATAAATGCTGAATGTTCACCAAATTGTATTTCTCATTTAATTCTATCATGATAACCAGATATTTAATATTCGCCGATGTCTTATATTATTTCTCAGTTAAAAAACAGTAATTGTTTATCAAAAATACACAATGTTTACTATATTTTATACCACATTCAGTTTCAGAAGTCTACCCAGATTTATAACTCTCGTTTGTCATTTATAAGAATAGTCGATCCTGTTTTATTAGGTCTGTTTATGAATGGGAAAATAGGAATATAGAAATAATTATGAATTTAAAAAAAATCAATATTGTTAGGGATAAGTATATAATTTTTCATCATAAAATCTAAAACAACATTCATAAAACAAAAATGGAAATGGAACTCGTTGAACTATTCAACCTGAACTAACCTGAACTAACCTGAACCGAAAATTTTCTCTGAAACGACCAAATCTTACCTTGCTTGCGCCGTTTTTTTAGGCGGTACCGTGTCAGCTTCTCCATCCGAATCCGAAGAAGACGAACGAAACAGCGGAACTTGGTCTGGAAGATTTGACGCACTTGTAGTTTCTTCGAAAAATACTAAATATAAATGGATAGCACGAATATTTATTTTTACTGGCACTGGCACGTAACTTTAAGTGTTCTAAATTTGGTGAACATTTAGTAAAATCGATATACGTACAGAATTTATGATGTAAGCAATGGTAAAACAATATGCAATATAGTTATTTTAGTGGTGCTGTTCTCATTTTCTGAAGTATAATTAATTGGGTTCAATTAAAACATTTTTGATGTTTATTAAATTTTTTGGTGGACAGCGCTAGGGATGTATGGTTTAATTTAGTGTACATTATATTAGTTCCCATTAAAAATCGTTGAATTATAAAGAAAGTCAAATTTTTATTAAAAAAAAAACAGATCTAATACAAAAAAAAATTTTTTTTGATAGCTGCACACTCGTATGAATATTTAGTCGGGTCCGTTGCCAAAATATCAATCACCACGTACTTCCATCTGTCTCTTTAGTCACAAGAAAATCTACAATACACTATCTGCCTCTTGGAGATGAACAAATCAACAAAACCAGCGAAGGTATAAGGAAGCTCCTAAAGCTTGGCTCCGTTATTGGATCTTTGTGAAATAAAAAGCACCTTGACAGAGATAAAAATAAAAAGAATCGAAAAACAGATTGATGTTCATTTTGACTTTTGGTCACTACAGACGCTTTGAGTTAAAAATCTTGAAAAAATCGGAAAATTGTAGATAAAAGTAAGTCCAAAATAGGTAGGTGGAGGCAAACATTTAAAATATTTAATTATTTTAGTCCAAAATAATCTAAAACTTCGCTAAAAGAGTTGTTTTTTCAAACCAACATTTTCTCAATAAAAATCGATTCTTGCAGATGAAGACGCCATAAAGTATCGGAACGTCAAGAAGTAAAATGAGTTTGGGAAAAAGACAATAATGATTTCAAGGATTACCCCCCCCCCCCCCCCCCGCCCCCCGCCCTGTATCATATGTATAATCAGAGTGCCAGAACGACGCAAGTTTATTTAGTTTTGGGTCAAAGTTTGCTCAAAAGAATGAAAACCCGATGAAAGTAGAAGTTAAGATCGATAAAACAAATATTCTTATTGAAAAAAAAAACAAAAACTTCAGTAAACACAGCAAAAAATAAAAATATGATCAATAAAAAATAAACATGTTAAATGGAAAACAACAAAACGCATCTATAGAACAAAACCTCGAATTAGAGACACGATTAAAAATGTTTCGAATTTTAAACCAAAATCGTGTAAAATCTTTCAAAATTTGCAAAATGCACGCTTTTTTTGGATCAAAATTATTTCAATAATCATTGTCTTTTATTAGTCGGATTGTAAAAGTTCCATAAGGGCCAAGGACATAAGAAAAAAAAACATAAAACTCATCGTTAAAAACGGTGTACGTTAAAATCAGGTATCGTTAAAAAACACACTTTTATATTATCGATAAATTATTTTATTGCAAATCACCATACTTTACAATTACTGTCCACTCGTAGGAAAATCGTAAAAAAAATAATAAAAATTAAAATTTTGATCAATAAAATGATAAAACAAAATGTTCCACGAAACGTATCCATGTCCAAGTATTCCACGTCCCACGTCCAAATATTAATGGACAAATATGAAAAACAAAAAAATTATAGAGAAAAACTCGAAAAGAAAAGGGTGAGAAGAAAGAAAATACCAAAATAGTTACAGTACGCATACAAAAAACGTTGTGAAAAAATGAGAAAAAAAAAATTGAAAAACTATAAACAGGAACAAACTGAGATTCTTGCCTTAAAGAAAAACATAAACAGCCTCAGACAACGGTTACAGTTGAAGAGGTTCTCAAGACAGTGAAAAGTAATTACAAAACGAATTAACAGAGATAGAAAATAATAAAAAGAACGTCACAGAAGCACAAGTAGAAGTTGTTACAATAGAGAAAATTGAATAAATAAAAACTGGAAAAATCGGAATATGAAATTCAGGAAACTACCCGAGAAATAGCAATTTTTGAACAAGAATAAGTACCTAAGAGGCAGGTTGTAAAGAGGAGAGCAACTATTAAGAAGAAGTGAGACAAAGAGGAAATAAAACTCAAAACTGTGACTGCAGAGAAAGAACGCAAATCGAACCACAATCAGTGAGGAAAAGTGCAACTTATACTATTGAAGGGGGGGGGAGCTATCAGAAGAAGTGCAGGAGATTTCAGTTCTAGAGGAAGGTGTTCCAAAGAAGACAACCGTGAAAAAGGTTTAAATTTTAAATACTAAAATTTACATCATTAAAAAAAATAAGGAACAAAATGTTGAAGGAAACATGACAAACAATAATGGGAAAATATAAAAAAATAAAACAAACTCGAAAAAAGAATAAAGAGGACAACGAATAGGAGATAAATATAGTTAGAGTAGAAGAGGAATTTCAAAAACTAACATTTAATTTTGTTGGTTACCTAGCGGAAAAAGAAATACCTAAATTGTAAGAATTTCTTGTTGAAGAACTGCCACAACAAACAAAAGAGACAATATTCTAATAGAAAAATTGGTAGCTATCTATATAAAAAAATTGTCAAAAAGTTAGAAATAAGAAATACAAAGACGATAAAGAGTATAACAAACTGAAATTGTTATTCTAGAGGAAAAAGTAAAAATCCTCAAACAACGCTTACAGTTGAAGAAGTTTTCAAGACATTAGAATATGCGTTTGGCGAAGTTGTTGATCAAACACGTGACATTAAGGAATTTATAATACGAAAATAATTAAAAAATGAATTCAAAACAAAAAGTAAAAGGGTAATGAAGAACGAGTATAAATTGTTACAATGGAGAACGCTGGAAAAGGGTCAATCGCTAAAGTTTTTTATAAATAAAAATTGGAGAAATCGGAATATGAAATTCAAGAACTACTCGACAAATAGCAGTTTTTGAACAGGAAGTACCTAGAAGCAGGTTGTAAAGAGGAGAGCAACTATTAAAAAGAAGTGTGACAAAGAGGATATAAACTGAATTTATGACTGCAGAGAAAGAAGCCAAATCGAACCACTTTCCGTGTGGAAAAGCCCAACTTATATTATTGAAGAGCTAGCAGAAGAAGTCCAGGAGAGCTAAGTTCTAGAGGAAGAAGATCCAAAGAAGAAAACCGCGATAAAGACAGTCATCAAGGAAAAGAAGAATAAGAAATTAAAAAAAAGCTGAACAAATTATGAATATTAAAAAAAATCATCAAAATTGGCCTTTTTTGTCTTCAAAGTTGTCAGCAAATCAACTGGGACCACGAGAGCTGGTCGGACTTTAAGCTTAGAAACCCAAAAGCTTTAGTTATATCGACCATTAGTAGGTACATTATGATTAAAGTCCGGATTAAAAAACACTAAAATTGTCCAAAAAAGCCCTTAAAATAGTTTTTTCGTTTTACTTTTTTTCTCGTGTGGTAAAAGTTCCATTTTTTGGAGCAAAAGCATTTAAAAAAACGAACTCAGGAATCATATGTCGTTACGTCCAATAAAAAATAAAAATTTGGATCAATTAAGAAAAAGGAACAAAATGTTGAAGGAAACATATGAAAAAAAAATAAAACAAACTTGAAAAAAGAAAAAAAGAGACAAGGAACAGAAGACGAAAATAGCTACAGTAGAAGAGAAAGGCAAACAACTCCAAATAAGAGTAAATTTTGTTTTGGTACTTTGTTGCCTAGCGGACAAAAAAGTAGCTAAATTGCCAGAATGTCTTGTTGAAGAACTGCTACCACAAACAAAAGAGACAACATTCTAATATAAAAATTGGTAAGTATATAAAAAATTGTCAAAAAGTTAATAATAAAGAAATACAAAGACGATCAAGAGTATATCAAACTGAAATAGTTACTCTAGAGGAAAAAGTAAAAAGCCTCAAACAAAGATTACAGTTGAAGAAGTTCTCAAGACATTCGAATATGCTTTTGACGAAGATCTTGGGCAAACACGCGACATTGAGGACTTTATCCTACGAAAGTTAATAAATTAAAAAACTAATTCTACGAATCGAAACTGAACAAATTATGAATATTAAAAAAAAATCATCAAAACTGGTCTTTTTTTTGTCTTTAACGTTGTCAGCAAATCGACTGAGTATTGACCACGAGGGCTGCTCGGACTTTGAGCTTAAAAACCCAAAAGATGTACAATTAAAGTCCGGATTAAAAAACACTAACATTGCCCAAAGAAGCCCTTAAAAAGCCTTTTTCGTTTCATTTTTTTTATCTTCTTTTAAAAGTTCTATATTTTTGGAGAAAAAACATAAAAAAAAATTAATTCAGGAATCGTATGTAGTTACGTCCAATGAAAAGTAAAAATTTAGCTCAATTAAAAAAAAAAGAACAAAATGTCGAAGGAAACATATAATAGTGGAAACAAAAAAAAATAGAACAAACTCGAAAAAAGAAAAAAGAGACAAGGAAGAGAAGACGAAAATAGCTACAGTAGAAGAGGAAGGCAAACAACTCTAAATAACAGTAAATTTTGTTTTGGTATTTTGTTCATTACCTAGCGGACAAAAAAGTAGCTAATTTGCCAGAATTTCTTGTTGAAGAACTGCCACAATAAACAAAAGAGACAAAATTCTCATAGAAAAATTGGTAACTATATAAAAAATTGTCAAAAAATTAATGATAAAGAATTACAAAGATGATAAAAAGTAGAACAAACTGAAATAGTTACTCTAGAGGAAAAAGTAAAAAGCCTCAAACAAAAACTACAGTTAAAGAAGTTCTCAAGATGTTAAAATATGCTTTTGACGAAGATCTTGAGCAAACACGTGGCATTGAGGACTTTATCCTACGAAAGTAATTAAAAAACGAATTCTAAACAAAAAGAAAGACGTAAATCAAGAACGAGTACAAGTTGTTACAATAGAGAAGGTTTAAAAAGGGCCAATCGCTACAGTTGTTTATGAATAAAAACTTGAAGAACTGGAATATTAAATTCAAGAACTATTCCAGGATATTCAAGAATTAACCGTTTTTGAACACAAAGTGTCTAAGCAGCCATTTATGAAGAGGAGAGAAACTGCTAAAAAGTCTAACAAAGACAAAAAAACTGAAATTGTGACAGTAGAGAAAGAAGGCAAATCGAACTACGATCAGTGTGGAAAAGTCCAACTTATACTATTGAAGAGCTAGCAGAAGAAGTCTACGAGAGCTCACTTCAAAGGAGAAAACCGTGAAAAAGACAGTCATCAAGAAAAAGAAGGAAGGATGGAAGAAAAAAATGAAATTATTACTGTTGATTCAAAAAGAAATTCAAAAAAAAACTGAACAAATTATGAATATTAAAAAAAAATCACCAAAATTGGCCTTTTTTTTGTCTTAAAAGTTGTCAGCAAATCAACTGGGTATTGAGCACGAGAGCTGTTCGGACTTTAAGCTTAGAAACCCAAAAGATGGAGTTATATCGACCATTAGTAGGTACATTGTAATTAAATTCCAGATTAAAAAACGTTAAGATTGTCGAAAGAAGCCCTTAAAAAGCTTTCTTCGTTTTACTTTTTTTGTCGTGGTGCTCCTAAATATAGAACCATTTTTAGGAGCAAAAAGCATATAAAGAAAATTAATTCAGGAATCATATGTCGTTTCGTACAATAAAAAATAAAAATTTAGATCAATTAAAAAAAATGAACAAAATGTTGAAGGAAACATATGAAAAAAAAATAAAAGAAAAATGGAAACAAGGAAGAGAAGAGGAAAATAGTTGTAGTAGAAGGCAAAAAACTCCAAATAACAGCGGACAAAGAAACACCTAAATTGCCAGAATTTCTCGTTGAAGAACTGCCACGACAAACAAAAGAGACAACAATCTAATAGAAAATTGGTAACTATATAAAAAATTGTCAAAAAATTTATAATAAAGAGATACAAAAACAATAGGCAGTATAACAAACTGAAATTGTTATTCTAGAGTAAAAAGTAAACAACCTCAAACAACGTTTACAGTTGAAGAAGTTATCAAGATGTTAGAATATGCTTTTGACGAAGATCTTGGGCAAACACGTGACATTGAGGACTTTCTGCTACGAAAGTAATTAAAAAACGAATTAAAAACAAAAAGAAAAACGTCAATGAAGAACGAGTACAAGTTGTTACAATAGAGAAGATTGAGAAGGCTGAAGATTGAGAACACATAGAGAAGGCTGAAAAAGAGCCCCCTACAGTTGTTTATGAATAAAAACTTGAAGACCTGGAATATTAAATGCCAGAACTATTCGACGATATTCAAGAATTAACAGTTTTTGAACACAAATGTCTAAGCAGCAGGTTATGAAGAGGAGAAGAACTGCTAAAAAGAAGTGTAACAAAGAGAAAAAAACTGAAATTGTGACTGTAGAGAAAGAAGGCAAATCCACTCCAGGGAAGCTCACTCCAAAGGAGAAAACCGTGAAAAGACAGTCATCAAGAAAAAGAAGGAGGGAAAAGAAGAAAAAAATGGAATTATTACTGTTGATTAAAAAAAAATTGAAAAACAAACTGAACAAATTATGAATATAAAAAAAAAATCACCAAAATTGGGCTTTTTTTGTCTTCAAAGTTGTCAGCAAATCAACTGGGTATTGACCACGAGAGCTTCTCAGACTTTATGCTTAGGAACCCAAAAGATGAAGTTATATCGACCATTAGTCGGTACATTATAATTAAAGTCCAGATTAAAAAACGCTAAGATTGTCAAAAAAAGCCCTTAAAAAGTTTTTTTCGTTTTAATTACTTTTTTTTGTCGTGTTGAAAAAGTTTTAGTTTTTGGAGCAAAAAGCATATAAAGAAATAATTCAAGAATCATACGTCGTTACGTCCAATAAAAAGTAATAATTTAGACCCATTAAAAAAAAGGAACAAAATGTTGAAGGAAACATATAATAATGAAAACATATGAAAAAAAAATAAAATAAACTCCAAGTAACAGTAAATTTTGTTTTGGTATTTTGTTGATTACCTAGCGGACAAAGAAATACCTAAATTGCCAGAATTTCTTGTCGAAGAACTGCCACAACAAACAAAAGAGACAACATTCAAATAAAAAAATTGGTAACTATAAAAAAATTGTCAAAAATTTAATAATAAAGAAATACAAAGACGATAAAAAGTATAACAAACTGAAATAGTTACTCTAGAGAAGAAAGTAAAAAGCCTCAATCAAAGATTACAGTTGAAGAAGTTCTCAAGACATTAGAATATGCTTCTAACGAAGATCTTGGGCAAACACGTGACATTGAGGACTTTCTCCTATGAAAGTAATTAAAAAACGAATTAAAAACAAAAAGAAAAACGTCAATGAAGAACGAGTACAAGTTGTTACAATAGAGAAGATTGAGAACACACAGAGAAAGCTGTAAAAGAGCCCGCTACAGTTGTTTATGAATAAAGACTTGAAGAACTGGAATATTAAATGCCAGAACTATTCGGCGATATTCAAGAATTAACAGTTTTTGAACACAAATGTCTAAGCAGCAGGTTATGAAGATGAGAAGAACTGCTAAAAAGTGCAACAAAGAGAAAAAAACTGAAATTGTGACAGTAGAGAAAGAAGGGAAATCGAACTACGATCACTGTGGAAAAGTCCAACTTATACTATTGAAGAGCTAGCAGAAGAAGTCCACGAGAGCTCACTTCAAACGAGAAAACCGTGAAAAAGACAGTCATCAAGAAAAAGAAGGATGGAAGAGAAAAAAAATGAAATTATTACTGTTGATTCAAAAAGAAATTGAAAAAAAACTGAACAAATTATGAATATTAAAAAAAAATCACCAAAATTGGTCTTTTTTTGTGTTCAAAGTTGTCAGCAAATCAAATGGGTATTGAGCACGAGAGCTGTTTGGACTTTAAACTTAGAAACCCAAAATTGGAGTTATATCGACCATTGAAAGGTACATTACAATTAAAGTCCGGATTAAAAAAGCACTAAACATGTCGAAAAAAGCCCTTAAAAAGCTTTTTCCGTTTTACTTTTTTTTGTCGTGTTGTAAAAGCTCTATTTTTTTGAGCAAAAAGCATATAAAAAATAATTCAAGGATCATACATCGTTACGTTGAAGAAAAAAGTAAAAATTTAGATCAATTAAAAAAAAGGAACAAAATGTTGAAGGAAACGTATAATAATGAAAACATATGAAAAAAAAATAAAACAAACTCGAAAAAAGAAAAAAAAGGAGACGAGGAAGAAAAGACCAAAATAGCTACAGTAGAAGAGGAAGGCAAACAACTCCAAATTACAGTAAATTTTATTTTGGTATTTTTTTGGTTATCTAGCGGACAAAAAAGTAGCTAAATTGCCAGAATTTCTTGTTGAAGAACTGCCACAATAAACAAAAGAGACAAAGTTCTCATAGAAAAATTGGTAACTATATAAAAAATTGTCAAAAAATTAATGATAAAGAATTACAAAGATGATAAAAAGTAGAACAAACTGAAATAGTTACTCTAGAGGAAAAAGTAAAAAGCCTCAAACAAAGATTACAGTTAAAGAAGTTCTCAAGATGTTAGAATATGCTTTTGACGAAGATCTTGGGCAAACACGTGACATTGAGGACTTTATCCTACGAAAGTATAACTACGGTAGTACAAAAGAGAAGGTTGAAAAAGAGCCAATCGCTACAGTTGTTTATGAATAAAAACGTGAAGAACTGGAATATTAGATTCAATGAAATTCAAGAATTAACAGTTTTTGAACATTGAGTATCTAAGAATCAAGTTATAAAGAGGAGAGTATCTGATAAAAAGACGTCTAACAAAGAGAAAAAAAAACTGAAATTGTGACGGTTTAGAGGAAGAAGGCAAATCAAACTACGATCAGCGTGGAAAAGTCCACATTATACTATTGAAGAGCTACCAGAATAAGTTCTAAAGTACTAAAGAAAAAAACCGTGAAGAAAATATGAAGAAAAAGATCTATCTAAGAATCAAGTTATAAAGAGGAGAGTATCTGATAAAAAGACGTCTAACAATGAGAAAAAAAAATTGAAATTGTTATTATTAAGGAGGAGAAATATAGAAGTTACCATAAACTATTGTGAGTGTAAGAGAATTTGAAAAAGACCCAAAGAAATTATGAGTTTTTTTAAAAAATCACGAAAATTGGCTTTAATCGGCAAAATATTAATAATTGAATATGATTATTCGATGTATGGGTATATTATAAGTTTCTAGTATTATAAAATTGCTGGTCAAAATTAGTGGTGTAAAAGGTGACTAATCCGAAGTAAATAATTATTAATTCTGTTATCTACAAACAGCCTAATACCAACCTGCACAAAAATACAGGAAAATACAGAAGAAGGAATTTTGGACCTAACATAGGTGGGGTAATTACCTTAAGTCAAATAAGACATTGAACATCTGACTGCTACAAGGAGTGGAGCAAATACTTAAAAAAAGATAATAGAAAACTATAAAGAGGAACAAACTGAGATTGTTACCTTAAAGGAAAACATAAGCAGCCTAATACAACAGTTAGAGTTGAAGAGGTTCTCAAGACATTGGAATATGCTCCTGAGGAAGTCTCTGAGCAAATACAAAGTTAAGTTCTTCTTGCTTTATTTATTTTCCATTTGTTTTCACACTAAATTTATTAAGTTTGTTATACTTTTTATTTTGTTATTCTTTCAGTTTTTAATACACCTCCTTTGTATTTGTTTCATGGAATTTGCTCCCTCTCTTCTGCTCTCGAGACTATTTATCATATGCTTTTTCTCCCATGCTGCTTCGACGATATTCACATTTTTTACCTACTTCTACCTAAAATTTCTCATTGTCGTTACAAATGCTAAAAAAAATCTAAAAAAAAACGCTTGTCCTAGGGACCATAATATTGACACAAATCCTACAATTCAAATAACAATAGCTGGAATGCTGTAAAGTTCGTAGGAATGTACCAAGCATTGACCGACTAATAATGGTAGGTTTCAAGTGGCTTTCTGGGAGGTTGCGCGTTTCTTCAAGCTGCCCACCGGCCAGCAAAAACGTAAACCAAGAAGAGATGAAGAAAAGCCTCCGTCCAAGCGGCGAGTTCCGCAATCAATCGTCAATAGATGAGAATAGACGAGAAGCCAATCGAGGCATAAACATACATCAAAGATCGTTATCAAAGGCCAAAAGGAATGCATCGGCTGAAAATAAATTTTATATCTTCTGGTCGATAATATCCGTCCCATTAGCGGGCCTAGTTGGTAGCTTGAAGCCGCTATTCCAGCCCAATTGCGACAGAGCTGGCTAATTCTGATTAATAGTACACGGTGTGTCATGATCATCACACGAGATCGACTTGCAATTACACAGAGACTGCATGCAGCTCTTAATTTATCTCCCCTATATCTCTCTTAATCGAGGGGTCTTCGATATAATCCGATTTTGACCCATTAATTTGTAATTAGGCGTTCAGGAATCAATGCATGGCAAGCAGGAGGTACCTGCAATAGACTATACAGAGAAAATATTTATAGTGTACGTGTTAGATATAGAGAGTAATTAGAAATGGATGATGATTGAAATTGAAAATGTTTTAGAAGAAAAAAAGTAGTAATTTTTAAAAAAATTGACGAAGCAGAAGAACCTCAGTTTAGCGATTAACAGAGCAAAGTAAGAAGCAAACTATTGGGGTTAACTTAATGGGAACTGCATGAAACAGGTTATAAAAAGGTAGTACCTACATTACTAGATTGTTCTTCTTTCTAGTTAGGAATCTGCTAAGACACCATTTCGTTCCTTCTAAACAATTTAAACCTAGTTATTTTTTAGTTTATTTTTTTTATTTTCAGAATCTTGCTCTATTGCTAAGAAAGAGCTCGAGAGGTATTTGCCGATACTAATAAAGGGGCAAGTTCTCTATAAAAATTTGCTGAGTAATTGGTTTCCAACTGAAGATGATGTGACAGACTTGGAAAATCGATTAAATGCATTTTGGCCAGGATGGTTGTCTGGGGTCCGGACGAATCGAATTATTCATTAATGTGTAACAGTTGGCCAGTCGTTTTCATCCCTCGGCGGCCATTCGGGCTGTCAAGCCACTTGATATATGGCAAATGCGCTCCGCCACCAGCCAGGATTGCTAATTAAAAATTTAGCAAGTGTTAATTAATTCGGGCAGGAAGTGTACAAAGGGGTTATGGTGGAGATGATGAGGAGAGTGTCACATAATTGCGAAGTTCAGATTTTCGCTTAGGTTTAGAGGAATTGAATTTTCCCCTTCAGCAAAAAATTGTTCCCTAACTGTGATTTCGACTGCACTACAACAAAACATAACATTCTTTCAGACCAAAGAAGTTACAAAAAAAAATAAGAAGTAAAGGAAGAGTGAAAGATCTGGCCTCTAGAATCTTATTCTTAGACCTACCCACAACTTTACAATAAACCCACCAAAAATAACTTAGCGAAATATAATAGAAGTGGTTGTAATGGTTAATATAACCACTTCAAAGGCTCAAGTTTAGGCTTCAAAGCTCAAAATCCAAAAAATTCTAGTGGTCAATACTTTTTTGTTTTTGTTTTAGTTCTTTGAGTGAATTTTCGACCTTCTGTTTAAATCTCAGAATTCATAGATTTGAAGTGAATATGTAAGTTATATCTTTTTCGTTCAAATGAATTTTTGACAATTTGTCGTGGCCAGGATTTTTACTGTCCTTTTAAGTAAGTGTCACACTCTTCGTCACAATTTCTTTTTATTAGACCTTCTATATCGCTCAAAATACCTATTTATTTCCTCTCAAGTCATTATTCCATCATGTAAGCTTTCAAAGTTCTTATTTTCCAAACTTTAAGACCAATCAGCCACAAATGTCTTATTTTTTTTGGTTTTTGGAGTAGTTCTTGCTAGTGTGCAGAAGAAAGCGTCAACCTCTGTCAAGACAACAAACCCAAATTCAATATTGATGTCTTTTTTCCATTTTTGGAACGAATTCATTAAGCTGCTTACACATCCATTAACCTAACCTTTACTGAGAAGGTTGAGCCAGAAGATTGGACTGTTAATCTTCATCATCTAGGTAGTAGTCTTCTAAACATGACGGTGGATTAAAATTTCTTTGACTTCTTCACGTTTCCATGTCAGGAATTTCTCTTCTTAAGATATCTTGAGGTGGTTATTTCTTTTTCCGTTGTTTTTTACAATTAACACCAACCTCCGTTTTGGTTACTATTAAAGTCTTCCGTCCATTATTTTAGGTTTTCCTCCTATAAATTCAATTTGAATATCAAGAATTTCAATTTGATGAAATTTGGGCGCTAATGATGGTCTGAAAGCCGAAACAGGAATTACAAAAAATATTTTAGTAAAATTTGTATAGAGCGTAGATTTATTTCTTTCCCCTTCACCTTGCAAGGCAAAAAGATTAAAACAGTATGAAGAGTTAACGGTTAGCGAAACACTCAAAGGAAAATTAAATTGAAAAAGCTGTAAAGCATTGTATAAGAAAACAAAGTCATCATACGTATTCGACAGTTTCTGGACTACCTTGACAGTCTGTATGATTTGGTGAAGTTGACTGACTGGAAGAACCCTGAGGAACACCACAATAAAGGCCGAAAAGTTGGAGATTTCGATGATGTGAAGTGGTATTTGTGTATAACTTCTTAAAACAAACAGTTAAAAAAAGGAAAATAAAGAACATACAGGAAGTAACCAATTACCATTATGGTCTAGAAAAAATTAGTAAGGTCTAACAAAATTGCAAAAGAATGCGAAAAATTAGAGCACAAAGTTGACTTAAAAGAAAACTGAAAAAACACTTTTCGAAGATACAAAATAATTGATAAAAATTTTTTTAAACAAGATCAAAAAAAACTAAAATAAAGGGTCAGGACAACAATAATGAGCCCTTACAAAATAAAAAAAAAATAATTGAAAAAGAAAAAATGAAGAAAGAAAACAACTATTGGCTTGCTCAGATAAAGTACATTATTAAAAAATACCTTCAAGACTAAGGAAAAAACACTTCTACAACATACAAAACACGTTTGTTGTACACTTTTTTTAGGTTAATACAATGTGAGTTTATTTTTCTATTTAACGTAAGTCAATCCCAGACAACAATGACATATAATTGTAAGATAAATAAAGCAAGAAGTACTTAAAAGTGGAAAGACTAGAATAAAAAACCAAAGAAAGGTTTGGTTTAAGAAAAGATCCACTGATCAAAAATAAATAAAAAACAAATAAAAATGACTAACAAAGCGAAAAAGTGTCCTGGTCATGTTATAGTTAGCAGAATAGAAAAAATGTGAAAAAAGTTAAAAGAAACCGTTGATCTAGCAAGATTGTTACAAAAATTATCGAGAAAACAAGTAGAGAGCAAGAGAAACAAAACAGAAATTAAGATTATAAAGAGCAAAAACTTGACTCAAAATAGAACGTCAAGAATTAAAAATTAAAAGTTTTAATAGACACAAAGTAGATAATTGTTACGGTTTTTTTTATACAAAAAAAAGTGAAATAAAACATCGGGGCAACAAAAGCGAAGAAATAGGAACAAAAAACTCTTATGTATTAAAAAGGGAACAAATAACCAAAGAAGAAAAAAATAAAAACAAAGAAGATTAGTTGTTTACTCTTTCAAAAAAAACTATTAAAAAAATCTCTTTTTAAACTATAGAAAAGAAGCATTTATAGAATATAGAAAATACGTTGCGCACTGATTAATTGACGTTTGTTTTCCACTTTTTTGATAAAGTGCGGGTTTAACTTTCTATTTAACGAAAATCAATTACGTATTTCTGAGTTAATTTAAACTGGCAAAAGCTTAAATTATTGCCTATTCTGCCTTTCCCTGAGTTAATATTTCTTTCTTGTTTCTGTGTCTTTTAAAATGAATTGTATTTTCTGTGTTTTTTTTTGTAGTTTCTCCCCAAACAAGATTTTCACTTTGAGGGCATAAAGACTAAAACATTATGAAGAGTTAACGGTAAGCGAAACACTAATAGGAAAATTAAATTGGAAAAGCTGTAAAGAATTGTATGAGAAAACAAAGTTATTTTACGTTTTCGAATAATGCTTCAAAATACGTTTTCGAGAGTTTTAGGACTACCATGACAGTCTGTGTGATTTGGTAAAGTTTTCCATTGACTGAAAGAACCCTGAGGAAGGCCACAATCAAGATCGAAACGTTGGCGATTTAGATAAAATCAAGTGGCTATTTATGTATAACTTCTTAAAACACTAGAAAAAAGAACCTACAGGAAATAACAAATTACCATTATGGTCAAAAAAAAAATGAGTTAGGTCTAACAAAATTTAAAAAAAAAAACGCGAAAAATTAGAGCAAAAAGTTGACTTAAAGAAAACTGAAAAAGCAGCTTTGGAAGTCACAAAATAATTGATAAGAAGAATTTTAAACAAGACCAAAAAAAGGTAAAATAAAGGGTCAGGGTAAGAACAATTAACTCATAAAAATAAAAAGAGAAAACAAAATGATCGAAAAAGAAAAAAAAATTAAGAAAAAGGACAGCTACCGCACTGATTAATCTACGTTTGTTGTCCACTTTTTTCACGTTGATAAAATGCGAGTTTATTAACGTAAGTCAATCCCAACAGACAACAAAAACATAAAATTGTAAGATAAATAAAGCAAGAAGGAATGATAGTGAAATAACTGGCAAGACTAGAATAAAAAGCCAAAGAAATGTTTGGTTTAAGAAAAGATCTACTGATCAAAAATAAAGAAATAACAAATAAAATTGCCTAATAGAGCGAAAAAAGTATCGTGGTCAAGTCATAGTTAGAAGAATAGAATAAATGTGAAAAAGATAAAAAGAAACCGTGGATCTAGCAATATTGGTACACAAATTAACGAAAAACCAAAAAGACAAACCACAGGAACAAAAGAGAACTTAAGAATATAAAGAGCAAAAACTTGACTCAAAATAGAAAGTCAAGATTTAAAAATAAAAGTTTTAGAACAAAAGAGAAATTAGGATTATAAAAATTTGGTTTAAGAAACAGAAGTTAATAAGCAAAAATTGGTTAGAAGAAAAAGAGTATTAAAGTACTGAACAACAAATTAAAAATGTAAATCATTATAAGAATTAATTAGGAGAAAATAGGTAAGAAAATTTTCGTAACGTAAATCAATTACGTATTTCTGGGTTAATTTAAACTGGCAAAAGTTTAAATTATTGCCTATTCTGCCTTTTCCTGAAATAATATTTCTTTCTTATTTCTCTGTCTTTTATAATGTATTGTATTTTCTGTGTTTTTTTTTGTAGTTTATCCCCAAACAAGATGTTACTCATTTCTTCCGCCTTCACAGGCATAAACACTAAAACAGTATAAAGAGTTAACAGTAAGCGAAGCTCTCAAAGGAAAATTAAATTGAAAAAACTGTTAAGAACTGTATAAGAAAACCAAGTCATCATACGTTTTTGACAGTTTCTGGACTACCATGGCAGTCTGTATAATTTGGTGAAGTTTTCCACTGACTGAAGGAAGCCTGAGGAAGACCACAATAAGGATCAAAACGTTGGCGATTTCGATAAAGTCAAGTGGCTATTTGTGTTTAACTTAGCAATAGTAAAAAGAAAATAAAACACCTACAGGAAGTAACAAATTACCATTATGATCTAGGAAATATGAGTAACGTCTAACAAGATTGAAAAAGAACGCGATAAATTAAAGCAAAAAGTTGTCTTAAATGAAACTAAAAAAAATGGTTTTAGAAAACACCAAATAATTGATAAACAGTTTTGTAAACAAGATCAAGAAAAATTAAAATAAAGGGTCAATATAACAACAATATGGCCATAAAAAATAAAAAGAGAAAAAAATATTAATCGAAAATAAAAAAATAAGAAAGAAAACAACTATTGGTTTGCTCAGATAAAGAACATTATTAAAAATCACCTTCAAGACTAAGAAAAAAGCATTTTTAGAACATACAAAACACGTAGTGCACTGATTAATCTAGGTTTGTTGGATCTAGGATTAGTCTATTTTTTTTACGTTGATAAAATGCGAGTTCATTAACGTAAGTCAAGGACACATATAACGACACAACAAGTTTAAATAAAGGGTCAAGATAACAACAATGAGCGCATAAAAAATGAAAGGGGAAAAAAATTATCGAAAAAGAAAAAAAATAAGAAATAAGACAACTATTGGTTCAGTTAAAGAACATTCTTAAAAATTACCTTCAAGACTAAAAAAAAGCATTTTTAGAACATACAAAACACGAAGCGCACTGAATAATCTACGATTGTTGTCCGCTTTTTTTACGATGATAAAATGCGAGATTATTAACGTAATTCAATCCCAATCGACGACAGGGTCATAGAATTGGAAGATAAATGAAGCAAGAAGTACTTATAAGTGAATTAAGTGGCAAGACTAGAATAAAAGGTCAAAGAAATGTTTGGTTTAAGAAAAGACCTACTGATCAAAAATAAAGAAAAAAAAACAAATAAAAATGCCTAACAGAGCGAAAAACTGTCGTGGTCATGTCATAGTTAGAAGAATAAAATAAATGTAAAAAAGATAAAAGAAACGGTTGATCTAGCAAGATTGGTACAATAATTAACGAGAAAACAAAAAAAACCAAACCAAAGGAACAAAACAGAAAATAAGATTATAAGGAGCAACAACTTGACTTAAAATAGAAAGTCAAGAATTAAAAAATAAAAAATTCAGAAGACACAAAATAATTAGAAAAGATTTTTTTAAACCCAAAAAAAAAGTGAAAACATCAGGGCAAGAAAAACGAAGAAATCGGAACAAAAAAAAACCGTATGTAATAAAAAGGAAACAATTAACAAAATAAAAAAAATTAAAAAAAGAGGATTATTTGTTTACTTGTTCAAAGAAAATTATTAAAAATCACCTTTAAAACTAAAAAAAAAGCACTGTTTGATTGACGTTTGTTTTTCACTTTTTCTTAACGTTGATAAAGTGCGAGTTTAACTTTCTATTTACGTAAAATAATGACGCATTTCTGTGTTAATTTAAACTGGCAAAAGTTTTAATTATTGCCTATTCTGCCTTTCCCTGAGTTAATATTTCTTTCTTGTTTCTCAGTCTTTTAA
The DNA here is from genome assembly GCA_951812265.1 of Taphrorychus bicolor. Lineage (NCBI taxonomy): Eukaryota > Metazoa > Arthropoda > Insecta > Coleoptera > Curculionidae > Taphrorychus > Taphrorychus bicolor. The sequence goes on from OX638305.1 coordinate 15,352,605, forward strand.
AGTTAGTAGTAAGTTTAAAGTCTCATGTATTGTATTTTCTGTGTTGTTTTTTGTAGTTTCTTCCTAAACAAGATGTTACCCATTTCTTCCCCCTTCACCTTGAAGCCATAAAGACTAAAACAATATGAAGAGTTAAAGGTAAGCGAAGCACTAAAAGGAAAATTAAATTGGAAAAGCTGTAAAGAATTGTGTATGTTTCCAAGAGTTTTTGGACTTTGACTCATAAGAGTCTGTATGATTTGGTGAAATTTTCCATTGACTGAAAAAACCCTGAAGAAGACCACAATAAAGATCAGAAACGTTGGCGACTTCCATAAATTCAAGTGGCTATTTGTTTATAACGTCTTAAAACAATAGTTCAAAGAAAATAAAGAACCTACAGGAAGTAACAAATTACCATTAAGGTCTAGAAACAATGAGTAAGGTCTAAAAAGATTGAAAAAGAACGCGAAAAATTAGAGCAAAAAGTTGACTTAAGTAAAACTAAAAAATAGTTTTAGAAAACACAAAATAATTGATAAAACATTTTAAAGACCAAGTTAATTAAAGCGTCAGGACAACAACAATGAGAACTTATAAACTAAAAAGAGAAAACAAATCACTGAAAAAGAAAAAAATGAAGAAGGGAGACAATATTGACTTGCTCAGATAAAGTACATTATTAAACATCAATTTCAAGAATAAGAAAAAAGCATTTTTAGAACATACAAGACACGAAGCGCACTGATTAATCTGTGTTTGTCGTTTACTTTTTTACGTTGATAAAATGAGAATTTATTTTACTATTGAAAGTAACTCAATCCCAACAAACAACAAGGACATAAAATTGTAAGATAAATAAATCAAGAAGTAATTAAAAGTGGCAAAACTAGAATAAAAAACCTAAGAAAGGTTTGGTTTAAGAAAAGATCCACTGCTCAAAAATAAATAAAAAACAAATAAAAATGCCTAACAGAAACAGAGCGAAAAAGTGTCGTAGTCATGTCATAGTTAGAAGAACAGAATCAATGTAAAAAAGATAAAAGAAACCTCTGATCTAGCAAGATTGGTACAAAAATTAACGAGAAAACAAAAAAAAATAAACCAATGGAACAAAACAGAAACTAAGATTATAAAGAGCAAAAACTTGCCTCAAAATAAAAAGTCAAGAATTAAAAAATAGTAGTTTTAGAAGATACAAAATAATTGGTAAAGATTTTTTTTAAGCGAAAAAAAAGTGAAATAAAACATCAGGGCAACAAAAACGAAGAAATAGGAACAAAGAAGGCAAATGTAATAAAAAGAGAACAAATAACCAAAGACGAAAAAAATGAAAAAAAGAAGATTATTTGTTTACTTGTACAAATCAAATTATTAAATATCAATTTTAAAACTAAGAAAAAAGCTTTTTTAGAATATGGAAAATACGTTGCGCGGTGTTTAATTGACGTTTGTTTTCCACTTTTTCTTAACGTTGACTAAGTGCGAGTTTAACTTTCTATTTAAAGTAAATGAATTACCTACGTATTTCTGTGGCAATTTAAATTAGCAAAAGTTTAAATTATTTCCTATTCTGCCTTTTTCTTAGTTAATATTTCTTTCTTGTTTCTCTGTCTTTTAAAATGTTTTGTATTTTCTGTGTTTTTTTTTTAATAATTTCTCCCCAAACAAAACGTTACCCATTTCTTTCCTCACGAGCCTCCTAACCTGAACTAACATGACTAAAATAAAAAATGACCAGATCACGTTTCTCCTAAGAGTGAGGTTAAATTGTGCTCCGTCTTTCCAGTAAAAAGTATTTTTAGATCAAAATGCTCAATTATCTCTTATCAAGTTTTGAGTTTTTTATTTTTGAGTGACTGAGAACTAGAAGAATTAGAGCAAAAACTTGCATCAAAATAAAAAGTTAAGAATTGATAAACAAAAGTTTTAGAAAAGATTTTTTTATTAAAAGTTCAAAAAAACTAAGATAAAACGATAGGGCAAGAAAAACGAAGAAATAGGACCAAAGAGCGCATATGTACTAAAAAGAGAAGATACAACCAAAGAAGAAAAAATTAAAATAGAAGAAGACTATTTGTTTACTGGTCGTACAAAAGAAATTATTAAAAATCACCTTTAAAACTAAGAAAAAAAGTATTTTTAGAATATAGAAAATACGTTGCTTACTGATTAATTGACATTTGTTTTCCACTTTTTTTTAACGTTGATAAAGTGCATGTTTCATTTTCTATTTAACGTAAATCAATTACGTATTTCTGTGTTAATTTAAACTGGCAAAAGTTTAAATTATTGCCTATTCTGCCTTTTCCCTGAGTTAATATTTCTTTCTGGTTACTTTATTTTTTTAAATGTATTATATTTTCTGTGTTTTTCTTTGTAGTTTCTCCCCAAACAAAATATTACCCATTTCTTTCCTCACGAGCCTCCTAACCTGAACTAACCTGACTAACCTGACTAAAATAAAAAATGACCAGATAACGTTTCACCTAAGACTGAGATTAAATTGTGGTCTATCTTCCCAATAAAAATGATTTAGATCGAACGTTCAATTACGTCTTATTAATTTTTGAGTTTTTTATTTTTGAATGACTAAGAACTAGAAAAACTAGATCAAAAACTTGACTCAAAAATTGAAATTTAAGAATTTAGGTATAAAAGTTTTATTACATACAAAATAATTGGTAAAGATTTTTTTTAAGACCAAAAAATTTAAATAAAACATCAGGGGCAAAACAAAAACGAAGAAATAGGACCAAAGAGTGTATATGTAATAAAGAGAGAACAAATAACCAAAGACGAAAAAAAACTAAAAAAAAAGAAAATTATTTGTTCACACGTTCAAAGAAAGCTATTAAAAATCACCTTTAAAATTAAGAAAAGAAGCATATTTAAAATACGTTGGGCAGTGTTTAATTGACGTTTGTTTTCCACTTTTTCTTAATTGAATAAGTGCGAGTTTAACTTTCTATTTAACGTAAATCAATTAGGTATTTCTGTATCAATTTAAACTGGCAAAAGTTATTTCTTATTCTGCCTTTTCCTTAGTTATTATTTCTTTCTTGTTTCTCTGTCTAATAAAATGTTTTGTATTTTCTGTGTTGTTTTTTTATAGTTTCTCCCCAAACAAAATTTTATCCATTTCTTTTCTTACGAGCCTCCTAACCTGAACTAGCCTAACTAAAATAAAAAATGACCAGATAACGTTTCATCTAAGAATAAGGTTAAATTGTGCTCCATCTTTCCAGTAAAAACTATTTTTAGATCAAAATGTTCAATTATCTCTTATCAAATTTTGAGTTTTTATTTTTGAGTGACTGGGAACTAGAAAAATTAAGTTTTAGAAAATACAAAATAATTGATAAAGACTTTTTTAAAGACCAAAAAAAAAAAAGAAAATAAAACGTCAGGCCAATAAAAAAAAATTAAGAAATACGAATGTTATTTGATTGCTTGGACCCAGAAAATTATTAAAAATTACCTTCAAGACTAAGAAAAAAAAATAGTTTTAAAAAATAAAAAATACGTTAGGCATTGATCAATTGAAATTTGTTTTCCACTTTTTTTTACGTTGATAAAGGGCGAGTTTGCCTATCTATTTAACGTAAATCAATGATTTCTGATCAAGTATTTCTGCCTTAATATAAACTCATTAATATATATAGAAACAGAGAAACTAGAAAGAAAAGCCATATATAGGCAAAAGTCTAAATTACGAATTTTCTTTCTAGTTTCTCTGTTTCTGAAAGTGTATTGTATTTTCTTTTTGATTGTATTTTCTCCCCAAACAAGCTGTTGCCCTTTTTTTTATTTTTCATCACATAACACTTATTTATCTTCAATATTTTGCTCTTACATCAACTAGAGCTTACTGTCTATTTTATTTTGACTTTTTCGTTTTGTGTCTTATCTTACACTGAGGTGAAAGAGGAAATTACAGCTGTAAATTTAGAGTGGAAGCCTCGCCCCCATTTCTTGTCGTTAATTTTTTTTTCCATTCCATCATTTTTTAGCTGCCGCATCTGTACTGTCGTTTCCTCTTTCAGTTGTATTTTTTTGGTTACTTACACTCAATTCATTTTATCTTCTCTTTTAGCTCAACCCGTAGTAAGGTTTTCATGTTTGCTTCTTCTTAATTTTTTTTATTTTTTTTTTGCCTTATGCATTTACTCTAAATACTACCAGAAATGCCGTCTCTAGTTGTTGTTTTCTAAATGAGAAAAAAATGTTTTTTGTTTAGATTTGATTAAAACTTTTCTCCCATGATTTTTTCTTTGTATAACTTTTGCACATTTTTTTTCACTTTCTTGGCCTCAATTTTAGTTTTTTTAATTTTTTTTTCTACTATTTTGCAGTTCTATGTAAGAAAATGAAGTATAAATCTTTTGAAAATTCTCCCTACCATACAAAGCTTTGCGTCGCTATTGGTATTAAAAATTACACTTTTCTTCGTTGCTTGTGAAGCTAAACTTGTAAAAAAAGGTCAATTTAATCCTATAAGAACGGTGCTAATGGCTCACATTTTTTTTTAAGTCCGGTGTGCCATACTGTAAACCATAGACCTGAAAATTTATAATCAGCAATTCTGTGCCTAATTTGTCCATAATCGATAAATTTTCCGCTAGAGTGACTGTCTTGAATTTCATCCTATAAAGCCATTCTGGCAGGTAATGGATTTTATTTATACCTAAATTATCTCAAACCGAATTGAGGTGGCACGATAATTATACAGGGGGGTAACTAATATGGGAAACTGTCTTAACAATATTTAAATTTTGTTAATTAGTTACGTTATTATTTCATCGAAAACTCAGTTCTCAGACGTCAATCCGTAGAGAGAGAAAGAAAAAAAAAGTTTTTTAAATACTGTGAACTTATTAAATATCGCGTGAGATGATGCCTGATTGACGGTCGTTGAATTAAAAAGAAGAAAACTATAAGTTATTAAGTAGTACGAAATTGCCTTGTTTATGTATCTATCCATATTATGAATGTGGAACATGGGAAGTAAATCGCAATTATCAGGTACTTGCCATGAATCGTATCCTAAATTGATTTGTTTTAGATGGAATGTAACAAGAGACGATGCATTTTAGTGCCCATCCTAATGCCTTTTGCATGTCGGTAACCGTTCATCAAGTGTGCAAGAAGTGGACGAGATAATAAATTATGGGCAGATAAGAAACTTCTTAAAGCAATATTATTATTGGATTAATGGGTCGTTTAGGCAATCGATTAGATGTCAATTTCAATGCAGCTAACCCAGTCCTTCACAAGTTTTAATTATACTTGTAAAAAAAATAATGTTATCATAACATCATCCTCATTACCCCCCAATGTCACCATGTCTTATAAAAGCAAACAATTAAAACATGATTTATTGAGGCAAAAATCTAGATAACAGGGTCGACACGAAGCCTATAGAAAAAACATATTTTCCACCAGTATACCGTTAGAGCCATTATGAGTAGACTTCCTTCCGTCTTGTGTGTGTTCTTTCTCTCTCTATTGCACCTCACCTATAGTCATTTGTGGCAGCATTTAAATACAGGAGTGAACAGGCATCTCCTTGTGCAGTGCATTATGGAAGGTGAGAAAAAGTTTTCAGGTCAAAAGCCAATCTTAATATCTCTTGCATTGACCGAGCAAGATGCCAAAGAACAATCATTTGTGACCTCTGCTGCTATTCTCACAAAACGGTTATCCAAACTTCGAAAATGGCAGCTAATGATTACAAATCTTACCAGTGAATTCGATAAAAGTTCACCAGAAAACAATCCCCTTGAACAGAATATGCAGAACTATATAATTTTCTTCAGGCATAGTGGTGAGGTTGAGGAAGTGATGAAAAAACTGAGCGACTACAATTTGCTCAACCCTCACGGGAACTTTCTTATAGTGACCTCAAGTCGTTTTGAAGACAGGCGCATTGTTACGGAAGTATTTAAAGTTTTAAGGAAGTATGAAGTTCTCCAAACTGTGCTGCTTATTGCCGACCCAAACAATGCCTCAGGTTTCAACTTATTTGGTCCGACATTCTTTAAAAACCGCCGCTGCAGCTACGCTGAAGACAGTTCTTCAGTTATAGATTACTGCTTCAACGGTAGCTACACAAAAGGGGCTGAATGGTTCCACTTCGATATACCTCAAGTGTTTAGTTCCTGCGAGCTGACAGTGGTTTTCACTAAAGGTCCCCCGTATGTTATGCATGTAGGAGATCAAGGCCCAGAGGAATTCAAACCTAACGACTTTGATAACCATGGCCAGGAAGTCAGCATTCTGGCCAACATATTTGGTTATATGAACATTACCTTGAGGTTCAGGGAATCAGAGACGATTGGAGAAATATTTATGAATAAAACTTCTTTGGGAGGGTTGAAAGAGCTTTGGGAGAAAAGGGCGCATATAGCAATTGGTGGCTATGCTCAAACTATAGAGAGACTCGAGTATTTTGATTGCAGTTTTCCCTATAACACAGAAGCTCTTGTCTGGGTGGTGCCCAATGAGCACATTTTGTTTACTGACCTCGTTCGTCTCACCAGTGTCATTAAGGTCGAAGTTTGGGCTGTAATTGGATTGTTAATGACCACGACGACGGTTATTATTATATTTATCGCCAGACATAAAAAAGATGAGAAGAATGTTTATAAACACTCAGGCGACGCACTTTTGAGCATGCTGTTAACGTACGTGAATCTTACAGTGGGTGCTCTTCCAAGAACTCACGAGGTAAGGGTGGTATTTTCCATGGTGCTCTTATTTGCTCTTATATTTAACGCCGCATTTACGACCTATTTGTTCAGCGTCATAGCTCGTACGGATAAGCCCGTGCATAAGTACCAATCATTGGATGACATCAGAAAGAACAATCTGAAAGTGTACAAACCACTAAATGGAGATAAATATTTTAAAGACAACGACACTATAGATTCTGAGCTTATCCACCATAACTCTGAACCTTGCTTGGTATTCAAGGAGGAAAGGTGCTTTGAAGACGTAGCTCTATACAGAAACGCTTCGATCTTAGTGCAGAAATCAGTGGTAAACTACCTAAAGGAATACTACAAATCCCCAAACCACGAGCCCCTTTTGAAAACTTTTGAGGAGCCAGCGGTTTCTTACCACATGAGCTTTTTGATGATCAAGGGGTTCTGGGGTTTCGACAGATTCCAAAATTTGCTGATCAAAACATTCGAAACTGGGTTGATCAACAAGTGGATGATCATCGCCAGGGAGCGAGATATGAACAAGACCGACGATGAAAACCCGATGGTGGATGAAAGTGTGCAGAAGACTGTAGGATTTAAGGACTTGAAGCCTGTGTTTTGCTGCGCCATTATCGGATATGCCATAGGGGCTGCAGTTTTTGTTGGAGAGATTATTAGGGATAGGTACAAGCTTAGGCAAGTTTTGTTTTAATGATAAACCACATCTTAAGAGAGTAAAAGTTAGTTTTAGTCTACAGTGTTTAATGGTTGTAGTGATTTACTAAAAATTCTGGTTTATCGAAGATTGGGCTTTTTCTCCATATTTTCTGTGGCAGAAAGTCTTATTTTCAAAGCCAATTTTGTTATTTCAAACCGTTTTCTATTCGGAAATACTATAGGTTTAATGAAACAAAAGCATACTTAGAATAAGTATTTTAATGAAAAAAGTGTAAAATTTCACTCACAATGTTTGAGAGTGATTGCAAAGGCCTTTTGTAAGCTTGAAAGTACCAAAACTTTGTAATCAGATAACGCTTCAGCTTAGTCAGACAAGAAATAATTAGTAAGGATTTTTTAAAATAAATTTCAGACCAAAAAAGCATCAGGGCAACGCAAGTTTTGAGAGAATAGGAACAATAATAATAAAATAATAAAGAGTATAAATAAACAACGAAGAAAAAAATTAAAAAGGAAGACGACCATTTGCTACTTCAGATAAAGAAAATTATTAAAAATTAGCTTCAAAACTTAGAAAAAGATCATTTTTAGAACATATAAAATACGTTAAACACTGATTGATTGACGTTTGTTTTCCACTTTTTTTTACTTTCATAGATGCATATATCCTATTTCTGCGTTCATTTCAAATGGCAAAAGTTTGAATTATTATCTATTCTCTCTTTCTCCTTCATTAATTTTTCTTTCTTGTTTCTCTATTTCTCCAAATTGATTGTTTTTTCGGATTCATTGTAGGTTCTTTCCAAACAACTGTTTTACTCAATTTTTTTCCAATTAGTTACTTATTTTGAAATTTTGTACATGTCTGTTACTCCTTGTTTGAAATATTTTTTTCTAATATATACATGTAATGTTTTAGCTCTGATTTGCAGTTTCCTCTTTCCTTGTACTTTTTGGTTACTTACAGTCATTTTTTGCATCACGCCTTTTGACACAATTTTTTATGTTTTTATGTTAGCACCTTCTTGATTTTTTATTTTTATTATTATAGATGCGTTTACTTATATTGTTTCTTTTCTCAATAAATGTGGTCTCTAGTCATTTTCTTCTACTCAGAGAATGTTTACAATAAGATAGGTTCCTAGACATTTTTTCTCATGTTTTCCTTTCTATGGCATACCCCGTGTTTACCAGAAAACGTCATCTAGAAGAATTTTTGACAGAACAGTTTGACTTTTCAAATGAACACTCCCTATTTCCCAAGTAGCACTGTGTGACCAAATAGCATTAATGGCCAAAAGTTAGTCATAAAGTAGTAAAAATAGCCTGGATTTGGTCGTTATTTGGCCATTTATATAAAATAAATTTTGACCAAAAAAATTAGCCATAAGAGCGTATCTATGGCCAAGAAGTAGCATTTTTTGTGATGCCAATAACTTAGCCAAAATGTTGGTAAACATTACATTTTCTTGCCTGGTTAAAACTTCTGAATATTCACTAGATAAAATATCTATTTTATTGCAGTAAATTTGTGGCTTTTCTAACCAGAAGAATAGCCAAAATTTGTGTTAGCCCAAATGACTACAAAATTAGCAAATAATAGCTAATTTATAAGGCCATAGAATATTGACATAAGATAGCCATAAAGTAGCCAACTTAACTCTTTTTTTTAACTTCGTTGAGTGCCACTAGGGGGCGTAAAATAAACGACGGCCGAAATTGCTTTTTTTTCGCAACTAATTGGTTTTTATGGCGGAACGGCTGTATTAGCCTCTTCACGATCGTTGTAGCCTCGATGAATATCTGCAACAACCCAGCGGCCATGATTTTTGGACTGTTAAATTTTCTAATTTAACATCTATTTGTAAAGTAATAAAATATACCAAGTAGCACTGTATGACCAAATAGTATTAATGGCCAAAAGTTACCCATAAAGTAGTAAAAATTGCCAGGATTTGGTTGTCATTTGGCCATTTATGTAACATAAATTTTAGCCAAAAAAATTTGCCATAAGAGCGTATCTATGGCCAAAAAGTAGAATTTTTTGTGATGCCAATAACTTAGCCAAAATATTGGTAAACATTACATTTTCTTGCCTGGCTAAAACTTCCGAATATTTACTAGATAAAATATCTATTTTATTGTGGTAAATTTGAAGCTTTTCTGACGGCATTTTGACTCTCCATGCACAGTTGGTTTGATGAAAGGAACGCAATGCAAACGTGAAAATTAGCTCTAAATATTAAAATCTAGCAACCCTTTTAGTCATAAAAGCTATTTTTTAGCACTCAAATTTTAGCGATTATATCTATAAAATCTAGCATTCATTGCTAAAATATGGCCAAAATGCTGGCCTAAATATATTGGTCAAAAAAGCGAAATAGTGACGAAATAAAAGTTCCCCATTTTCGCCAAAGTGTCGTAATAATTTCGTAAGAGTTTGGCTTTTTTGGTAGCTTTTTTAACCAAATGGCCACCGATTTTAGCAAGGATTACGAAACGATTGCCAAATTATGGCTTAGACTGCTACTTGGGTTGCCGTGCGATTATCGAATATGCCATAGGGGCTGCAGTTTTTATTTTTTTTAAGACAGTAAACTTTTTTTTCCATACTTTCTGAGCTGTGGCAACAGCGCAGCAGAACTCTTATTTTCAAAGCAAATTTTGTTATTTCAACCAATTTTCAATTCGAAAATTTTATGGTTTTTAATAAAAAAAAGCACACTTTGAATAAGGATTGTAAACCAAAAAAAGTGTAAAATACCAGTGACAATGTTAGAGAGTGATTGCAAAAGCCTGGAGTGTACCAAAACGCTGTCACCAGTTTACTAAAATCCCCAGGTACATTGGGGAGCTGATATATGTCTAAAAAGTTTCTGTTTTCATAAGATTACAATTTTCATCAAGATGATTGTGTCTTGTGAACCACCCTCTTCTTTATCTTCTATATCGACCCACTCGAAGCAGGCTACAACCAGTGGTTGATGGGATATGCAATGCCATGCACCTGGCTCTCTTACAGTAGGTATAGAACCACCCACCCATATGCCCCCGAAAAGGTATACGATTTGGTCGAAACATGTAAGAAGAACGCATATCGCCATACAATGTGAAAGAACAAAATTCTAAGAACCCGTTGTACCTTTTCAAGAAGAACGTCAAACACGCGCTCTTGAGGTGAAGATATCGAAGAAAGAGAAAGAGGTCTTAATTTCCATACAAAGGAAAAGTTGCTAAATTCACTTACTATTAAATGTATCGATAATGAGACCCATGTCAAACAGAAAAAAAATGATAAATTGAAGCAATTTTTCAATAACTTGTCTTTCGGTATTCGCGCTTATTTGAAAGTTAAAAACCCGATGTCACCTGGTGAGCGTGCTAATTCGCATTTTCGAAAAAGTCGTTAGACACATCTTCGAACAGGTTAACAATACTTGAAATAGAAATGATGACATTGATCTTGATCTGATTTATTTTTAGAAAAATTCCGCTAACTTTTAAAGCGTTAACGGCGCTTCATTTGCATATTAACCTGACTCTACGACAATCATCAAACAGATAAATGGAATATTGACTTTTGCCTCGGCTGGTCCAACTCGTTTTTTTTCCTCATCAATAAGTCGAGTCAATCACCTCAACCGCAGTATTTAAATGCGTCGGTAATTCCTTGATTGCTACAAAGTATAGGTGATAAATATTGTTAGAATTCTCGCCATAGGGATCTCCGAAACAGATAGAGAGTCCGGAGTTGATTGGGTTAGAACAAGAAAATTAAAAAGTTTTTGTTTTATGAAAGTGCCAACGTTTTGACTTTTATATTGAGTGTTTCTCATGATTGTTTCTTATGCTTTTTTAATTTTTGTGTCCTAAACCCTCTACTCAACTTGCTAAACTACTATATTGGTAGACTAACATAAGCTGAATGGGTATTTATGTAATTTTGGAACCTTCTAACTACATATAACGTGCTCAAAATACACTCACGTGATTAGGTATATATGTGCTTAAAACTGCTTCAAGAATTAACCTTAACACCCTCTACACGCTTTCCATTTCAACGTCAGATGTCTGAATTCTGTTATAAAATCTCACCTATTGAGAACATCGATCGGCCGTATAAACGATTACAATTCGATAATTAAACTGCCTGCTTCCCATGCAGATTGTTTTACAATTTGAGCGGTTAAATGTAAAGCTCCAGTTAACTTTAGTGCTAGTTCCAGTTAAATCAATTTGTCCTAAGCCATTAGATCCATTCATCCTTTTCAATTAAATAATTTTTTTTTTGCGGCTGACGTAACTGAATGACACCAACTGTGACATTTTTTCATTCAGCAAATATCGATGCTCTAGCAAAAAAAAATAATCGAAGGTCATTAAATCCCTAGTAACCTTATCTAAGATTGATTATATCAAATATCTAATACTATAGAGAGTGTTGAAAATTATAAATTTGAAATCATATACAACTTATTCACATATCCATTAAATTTCCTTTCAACTCATGTTGAGAAGATAAGATAAAAATGCCAAAGTATGTTTTCCAACGCCTGTTTGATGGCAATAATAACGAATGAATTATACATTGATAGCGTTCGTAACTTTCCTGTTTGGGTGAGGTAAAGTTGCTTTATCGGACCCAGTTGCGAAACCTTGATTGCGGCAATCGAGTGCAGTAATCAACCACTTTCCACATTTGTTTAATAAACAACTATATTGATACAATATGCTCATTTTACGGTTATCATCAATATTACTAATAAAACTCCGTGTAGGTTGTGCCCATCCGTCTTAATATTGGCGCTCTCAGCTCTGATTGGTGGTGAGTGACACATATGCTGTCATTTAATTTTGGGGCGGGACAAACTGCTTTTATGATCCTAAAATTTTATGGTAGGTATGGTAAATTGGATTAATATAACTGAATGCTTATGGTGAAACTCGAAACTAGTTTAGATTTTTTTAAAATTCAGTTTAGATTTTCCAAAATTCTTAGCTTATGCATCTAAAAACTTAGGTGTGCTTCTCCTCTGTGGTTTCTACTTGGACAAAAATCAGGGACACTCTGTATAGGTTCAAGGTCAGCAGCAGTGTTAAAGTTGTAAGTTACAAAGTAGAAAGTGCAATTTTAATTTGAAAACAATATCAGCGCTTTATACATCTAGATGCGGCCCCAAACACCATGTCAAAATAAGGTGTATTCATAAATAAAGGTCATCAAGCTGGCTTTTGAGTTGTTGAGAGAAAAGAATAAAGCAACGACCTATGAGATATGGACAAAGCCAAAAAATGCCATTTTCCTAAAAATTTGGCCGTTAATGTACCGATGACTTAGTTTCATCGTCAGAGCACATCAATTAACGAATCGCGAATGACGTCAGTTCAAGCAGATATCGCCGCCATTTTTAAGGTATTCGCAGCTAAAAGCGGGGTCAAAACTGTAAAACATGAGGGTTTCTCCAGATGTAATATACTAGCTCCTTGAGGTAAAGTCATCAAATTAGGTGATACCATCCTTTTTCTTGTCAACAACGTACTGCTAAATTGATGATTTTTATTATTAAACATGCATTAGTTCCTTTTGGTTTGCACGTAGTTATGAAACATTTACTGCAGACAAAAATCTACAAGGTGAGTAAATAAATAAAAACTTGAGCAAAACGTTCCAAGGAATATAATAGCATTATATCACCTGTAACAGTGGCAATTATAATTTGTTCTATTCGCGTGTGGTAAAGTCTCATTACCACACGGAAATAGTCGTTTAACTGGCTAAGAAAATAACTATTAATACACCAATAGATTAATAACGTCAGTACGTTTCGAGACTTATATATGAGACATTTTGAGAGTAGTCTACACTATTTTCCCATGACCATAAGCCATAAAAATAATAAAAATAAAAAAGTTTGTTGTGAGCTGGGAATAGAACTCGAAATCTCTCACCTTCCATGCCAATTCAGTGGCCACAGAAGTAAGTGGTGCAGCATGCGGCGATGGACTAATGTCAATCACTTTCCGAATATCCAATTGGGTAATTTTGACAGTTCGTTAAATGTCATTTTCCGAATTAACTAATTTGTTTTGCTGCTTTTACTCTTTTTATAACCAAATTAAATATGCAAATTTACGGGGTAGAGTTTACCTTGCCTTGCTGATTAATGAAAGCCAGTCGTGTATTACGTTTTTTGAGCTTAGTCAGAAAAATCAAATTTTCATAATTTTTTTTTGCTTTTTTTTAACACACGATTGTGGGTTAGAATTCCTAGCGCACGGCTGTGGTTTAGCCTTAGTTTTCTGGCCCACTATCTTTGATTGTTACGTTTGCTTTCGTAAGAGGTCGTGGGATTTTTTTGTAACCAGCACGTTTGTATTCCTTGACATGAGTGCGATAATAATATATTGTGCAACTAGTGTCGAAAATTGCACTTTTCACACGAGTGTTAAGTTTTGGACACGAGATGCAGGCGAGTGACACAACGTCGCAAGAGTGTGAAGACTGACTTTCGTACGTGTTGCACACTATAATTTTTCTGCCACGGCGATTTTGCTTCATTTATGATCATTCGTATTATAAAATATAAGCAAGGCGTGAGAGTAATCAGAAGCGTGTGTAAAGTAATCAGAAGCGTCTGCAAAGTGGACTTTGCGCATGCTTCTGTATGGTATCGATATTTTTCAACGATAGTTAGAAGGGCACATTTATTCATTTTCGAGGCAGTCGTAGAAAATAGTAAATTGGGCACCTAGTGTTGAAAATTACACTTTTCACACGAGGGTAACGGTTTGGACACAAGCCGTAGGCGAGTGATGCAACGCTACAAGATTGTGAAGAGTGATTGTCGTACGTGTTGCACACTATACTTTTTCTGAGACTGCGATTTTGCTTCATAAATTATCAATCGTAATATAAAATATATGCAAAACATATGCAAAGCAATCAGAAGCGTGCGCAAAGTCGACTTTGCACAACATTCTCTATGAGAGCGTGCGCAATCTGCCCTTTGCGCGCGCTGTTTTCAATATGCGATTTTTAACAGTAGTTAGTAGTGCACATTTGTTAATTTTCCAGACAGTTGTAGAAAATAGTATATTATGCAATTAGTGTCAAAAATGGCACTTTTTACACAAGTGTGACTGTTTAGACACGAGCCGTAGGCGAGTGATACGTCACCAGATTGTGAAGAGAGATTTTCGTAAGTGTTGCACACTATACTTTTTCTACGACTGCGATTTTGCTTCATAAATTAACATTCGTATTATAAAATATATGCAGGCGTGTGCAAAGCAATCAGAAGCGTGTGCAAAGTAATCAGAAGTGTGTGCAAAATGGACTTTGCATTGTGTGGTATCTGTATTTTTCCACGGTAGTTAGAAGTGCGCATTTGTTCATTTTCGAGGCAGTCGTGGAAAGTAGTATATTGAGCAACTAGTGTCGAAAATTGCACTTTTTACACGAGTGTTAAGTTTTGGACACGAGCCGCAGGCGAGTGACAGAACGTCACAAGAGTGTGAAGAGTGACTTTCGTACGTGTTGCACACTATAATTTTTCTGCCACGGCGATTTTGCTTCATTTATGATCATTCGTATTATAAAATATATGCAAGGCGTGAGAGTAATCAGAAGCATGTGCAAAGTAATCAGAAGCGTCTGCAAAGTGGACTTTGCGCATGCTTCTGTATGGTATCGGTATTTTTCAACGATAGTTAGAAGGGCGCATTTATTCATTTTCGAGGCAGTCGTAGAAAATAGTAAATTGGGCAACTAGTGTTGAAAGTTACACTTTTCACACGAGGGTGACGGTTTGGACACGAGCGGTAGGCGAGTGATGCAACGCTACAAGAGTGTGAAGAGATGTTCGTACGTGTTGCACACTATACTTTTTCTGAGACTGCGATTTTGCTTCATAAATGATCATTCGTATTATAAAATATATGCAAGGCGTATGCAAAGCAATCAGAGGCATATGCAAGGCGTATGCAAAGCAATCAGAGGCATATGCAAGGCGTATGCAAAGCAATCAGAGGCATGTGCAAAGTAATCAGAAGCCCGTGCAAAGTGGATTTTGCACACGCCTGATTCCAGTGAATGTCGTTCGATCAACTTCATTTGCATGCAATAAAGTCCCGCTTTCCCATCACGTAAGATAAATACTTCTTAGTAGGTAGAAAAAATCAAATGATTCACATTTTTATTATCCACCCTGTAGATTTCAAAATACCTCCAACTCATATGCTCCTTGTAGGGATTGTTCATTTCAAAACGTCAATTGACTGTAAAATGTTAAAAGAAAACGATGACGAAACAAAAGTATATTTACTTTGTTCTACGTTGTCTACAGACCTCTTAACTTAGACAGAAACAAGAAAAGTTTTATTTATAAAAGGGGTGAGTTATAAAAATTATTAAAAATATATGATTTCATTTACATTAAGAACCGTCACACTTTTAAGATCCGCCCTGTATATATAAGACATATATTGCCGAGGTTTTTTCTTGTCGCATCAGTTGCACTAGCATTAGTAATATACGGTGTTAAAGTCTTAATTTACCTGTACCTATAAAAACGCCTGCCCGTAAATGGGAAAACATACAGGGTGTCCCAACAAAACTCGACAGAAAGAATTTAATAATTAGTAACTTTAGGAAAAATATGAGTCTTCGTTTTTGTAAACGGCATCTCTATAGGAAACAAATTAAATAATCTGCAGCCGTTTAAAATTGGGATAAAAAATAAACACAATCTACACAATAAAGAAAAATTAAGTTTATGAGCCACCCTGTAAAATTCAAAGTAACTACAGCCTGTGCATCTGGGACAGCTAAAGGTGTAAAATATTTGTTGCAAAATGGGATCCCCTTTATCCAGTATATATACAGGGTGTATAAGTAGAAACTGAGCTAAGAAGTTGATTATAGATATCTCCAAGTGAAGTCAATGAGGTATTTTTCAAAATACCTTCAACTTATACCCTCTGTTTATGGGGGTACATGGCAGTGCTCTTCGATTTGTGCGATGTTGTGAGATATTTTCTCTAAACAATATTCTGTAGCTATGTAACTTAAAAATATACAGGGTGCGAGTAAAAAACTACTCCGGTTAGCTAAACACAAGTTGAACAAAAATAAAGATAAGCTTTGTTATATAGCAATAGCGCTTATACAGGGTGTCAAAGTGGTAAGAAAATAACGAGGGTCATTAATAATAAACAAATTCCAGTAAATCATGGAGTTGTAACCAAAACGTGACACTATATTTCATTAAATTTCATTTTGTTATTCTCCTTTTAACATTTTTTGAGATTTAATACTTTAAGCAAGAATATTATGTTCTATTTATTTGAAGCATTTATAATAAATTTGAATAGGTTCAAAACTGTGACGTTTTTACAAAAAAATTTGTATGACTTGAGCTATTTTTAACGCTCCTTATACAGCTGCAATAATCCAAAAAAAACAAACGATTTTATCGAAATGCACATAAACTTACCAAACAGGCACCAATCACCACTAAAACCAATTCAGTCCTCATCGTGCAGCAACACCCTTATTAATTATTTGGACACCATAGGCAATAAATTACCAAGTTTCAAACATCAAAATTCAGATTTCTTTTTAATAAATTTTCTGTTTGCATGGAGACGAACCAAAATCTCTTTCAAAAAAATGTGAAAAATGCGAAATCGCGTTGGGAGTTCGTAAAATTGCGGAAACGCATCTGCCGGTCGTATATATCGGTTCTTGCGTTCGTTCCGGCTGGCCAAAGGCGCGCACGATGAATGAATCGTCCAAAGAAAATGTTAGTGGCAGAAGCAGACGACAGGAACAGGAGGACCCCTCTTTGATCGAGGAAGATCTGCACCAAAGTGCCGTTTGGGCCGAAAGGGCAAGGAAGCAATCGGGGCTGAGAGCTAGAAAAATAACTTTTCGTACGAATGAATTAAAAATTCAATTTTAAACACTAAAAAAAAGCGTTTTAAGGCACTAGTGTTAAAACAGTGCGAACTACGGAACTCACAAACTTTCACATTCCTTAAAATTGCACTTTTAACACTAGAAAGCTATTACACTCTCCGAGCGCCTATTTTAATTTTTGTTAAACATAAGAAGCTGCCTGTGTTTGTTGACCAATAGTAGCCATCACTCCGGGGTGCCTTATACAGGGAGAATTAAGCACACTCGGATAAAAATTACTGATAGTACAGCATTCATTTTTGTGAGATTGTTGCCAGATTTATTAAGATTGGTTTTAAGGAACCCCCGTTAATTATTCACCTTTAAAGACAGAGTTAAAAGTATGTAATCATTTGTGCCTTTCGTCTTAGTTCTGTTTAGCTTAGTTCTTTCATTTAACTTCTTTGAAGCTGTTAATAGCAGTAATAATGGTGCAATCTTCTAGATTCTATCGCCAACAATAATACACTACATGAGACCTAATTCGCCCTGCTCCAATGCTATTTGGCTGGAAGCGCCAGTGCCCAGAATACCAAGCACGTTTAACGGAGCCCTATATAACTCTGTACATCACACATTAACCAACTTAATAATACTAATAATGGCGGCCTATTACCATACAAGAATTTTTTACCGTTTTTTCCCTGGTGTTAGTTATACGCACAGAGAGGTGTTCTGAAATTATAATTCGGGCTTGAGAAGTGGGTACGTGCCTTGGAAACGAATGAGAATGAGGAGCGAACGAAAAGTTCATATTGATTTGAATAGAAGACTTACCTACCTCTACAAAGCTCGACTGAGAAATTCATATAAAATTTAAAAGAAAAAAAAATGTTTTTTTTTTTTAACGCTAATTAATGTTCTTCAAAGAACCAACCCAATCAGAGTCACCTACCTCACCTACATCCCCTCTCAAGATAAGCTTTAATTTTTATGCCTAAACAAAAACTGGCATTTTCCCAAGCGGGGAAGTTTTGAAGATTGCATTTTCTTAGCTCTTTCAATCCTTACTGTTAAGTAAAACTTTTTCAAATTTTCTTTTTTTCCGTGTTTAATTTGTTTACCACCATCTTCTTTACTTCTTCATATCTTCTTGGTAGTTTTTCTTTTCACTCCAATTTTAAAACAGTTTGTTTTTTCCCTATTCACAATTTGTTTTCCTTATAATACAATTATATATTTTCCTATTAATAGAAATTAATTTCTCCCCTCAAAGGTTAACAGTTAAGTTACAGGCCGCTAACATTTATTTCCTTTCTTGAACCTGCTATAGATTAAAATTTTGGTAATTTTACAAGAAATACAATTTACAAAAAAAAAACAAAAACCTGCTTACTTTATCCTTTATTCTATTACTGATTTATCTAGCTTTTTTGTGGGTATTGTAATTATTTATCATGTCCATCTACGTCAGAATTTAGCCACGGAACTTTACCAACAGGACTTAAAGGATATTAATGACATTCCTCGTTGGCCTAAAGTAGTCCTGCACACTATAGAGCAAGCCTAGAAGCAGGCTGATTTAATAAGCCTTGGTAAGGCTTGAGAGCACGGTTACTAAGGTGCCCGTCTTCGCGACCAATAAGAGTTCGCTTCTCGCCGCTAAGGATAACAATGAGTTGAAGGCTTGCGGGTTGATGAAACTTGGGGGTATAAATAACATTTATTATTTGGTTTATTTCTCTATCTTTCTTCCACTTTTTAGATCCATGAAAAGGTGTTATCCATTTAACACCTTTTCATAGATCTATCTCAAAATGACGAATTTTGGTACTTAACTCCTTTGTTATATTTCCATTCTTCAACTGATATTTACCAAGTAATTCAATGAATTATAACATTATGTCCATCTTAGATTGCTAAATTTCGAAAAAAGTGCAACAAAAAATGGCACTTTGACACAGTTTTGATACTTTTTAGTTCAAAAAATGGGTATATTCAAAAACTGGTCCAATAAAAAAATTTCTTAAGGAATAGCGAAAATTCTTATGCGATTTTCTAAAATCGAACTCTAAAGAAAATGAGTTTTTACAAAAAACCCGAAGATTTCCATTCGTTTTACCATTTTGACACAGTTTGATTCGTTATTACTTTAGAAACTGAAATTTATAAAGTTCCTGACTTAAATTGTTAAATTATCCTATAAAACAGATTCATTGACGAAAATTTGTTCCAAAATTTCGGATGTATATCGAAATTTTTTCACAATTTTAATACTTTTTAGTTCAGAATATGGGTTTATTGCAGAACTGATTCTAACAGCTAGTAAGCTTTTTAAAAAAGAGCGAATATTTTGTGTGTGTTTTTAGTCTAAGATACCAGATTTTACTCTAAACAAAAATCAAATATTTCCAAAAAAACCCACAAACCTGCGTAATGCAAAAACGATGTCTACGTCAGAATTTAGCCACGGAAATTTATCAACAGGACTTAAACGATATTAATTGCATTCTTCGTTGGCCTAAAGTAGTCTTGCACACTATAGAGCAAGCCTAGAGGCAGGCCGATTTAATAAGCCTTGGTAAGGCTTGAGAGCACGGTTACTACGGTGACCGTCTTCTGGACCAATAAGAGTTCGCTTCTCGCCGCAAAGGCGAACAATACGTTGCAGGCTTGTAGGTTGATGAAACCTGGGGGTATAAATAACATTTTTTATTTGGTTTATTTCTCTATCATTCTCCCACTATTTACGTCCATGAAGAGGTGTTATCCACTTAACACCTTTTCATAGATCTATCTCAAAATGACGAATTTTGGCACTTACTTCCTTTGTTATATTTCCATTCTGCACCTGATATTTACCAAGTAATTTAATAAATTATAGATTTACGTCTATCTTAGATTGTTAAATTACGAAAAAAGTGAAACAAAAATGTCACTTTGACACCGTTTTGACACTTCATAATTAAAAATTGGGCATATTCAAAAACTGGTCCAATCAAAAAACGTCTTAAAGAAAAGCGAAAATTCTTATGCGATTTTCTAAAATTTCAGATTTAACTCTAAAATAAATGAGTTTTTACAAAAAACCCGAAGATTTCCATTATTTTTATCATTTTGGCACAGTTTGTTTCGTTATTACTTTAGAAACTGAAATTTATAATGTTCCTGACACAAATTGTTAAATTATCCAATAAAACAGATTTATTGATGCAAATTTGTCCCAAAATTTCGGATTTATATCGAAATGCTTCACTTTTTCACAATTTTAATACTTTTTAGTTCAGAATATGGGTTTATCGCAGAACTGATTCTAACAGCTAGTAAGCTTTTTTAAAGAGAGCAAATATTTTGTGTGTGTTTCAGTCTAAGATACCAGATTTTACTCTAAACAAAAATCAAATATTTCCAAAAAAAAAACAACAAACCTGCGTAATGCAAAAACCATGTCTACGTCAGAATTTAGCCACGGAAATTTATCAACAGGACTTAAACGATATTAATGGCATTCTTCGTTGGCCTAAAGTAGTCTTGCACACTATAGAGCAAGCCTAGAGGCAGGCCGATTTAATAAGCCTTGGTAAGGCTTGAGAGCACGGTTACCACGGTGACCGTCTTCGGGACCAATAAGAGTTCGCTTCTCGCCCGGCTAGCGCAAAGGCTAACAATACGTTGCAGGCTTGTGGGTTGATGAAACTTGGGGGTATAAATAACATTTTTTATTTGGTTTATTTCTCTATCTTTCTTCCACTATTTACATCCATGAAAAGATGTTATCCACTTAACACCTTTTCATAGATCTATCTCACTCAGTGTCAAAATGACGAATTTTTGCACTGACCTCTTTTGTTTTATTTCCATTCTTCAACTGATATTTACCAAGTAGTTCAATAAATTATAAATTTACGTCTATCCTAGATTGCTAAATTTCGAAAAAAGTGAAACAAAAATGGCACTTTTACACAGTTCTGATACTTTTTAGTTAAAAATTTGGGTATATTCAAAAACTGGTCCAATCAAAAAATTTCTTAAAGAAATACGATTTTCTAAAATTTCAGATTTAATCCTAAAAAAAAAAAAGAGTTTTACAAAAAACCCGAAGATTTGCATTCTTTTTATCATTTTGGCACAGTTTGATTCGTTATTACTTTAGAAACTGAATTTTATAAAGTTCCTGACTCAAATTGTTAAATTACCAATTATAGCAAACGCCTTGCGCAAATTTATTTGCTTTTGTTCCAAAATTTCAGATGTTTAACGAAAACTTTAATTTTATCACAATTGTAATACTTTTTGTACAGTTTTTTGTTCAGAAATTGGGTTTATTGCAAAACTGATTCTAACAATAAGCTTTTTTAGAAAAAGCGAATATTTTATATGTGTTTTTAGTGCAAGGTACCAGATAAGTAGTCCGGCACACTATAGCGCAAGCCTAGAAGCAGGCTGATTTAATAAGCCTTGGTAAGGCTTGAGAGCACGGTTACGACGGTGGCCGTCTTCGGGACCAATAAGAGTTAGCTTCTCGCCGCAAAGGCTAACAATAAGTTGCAGGCTTGTGGGTTGATAAAACCCTGTTTTTTATTTGGTTTATTTCTCGATCTTTCATTGCAAGTACAGGGCTAATAAACGAGCATTAGCACTTAGTGCCTTTGGAGGAATATTAAGACAGTCACCTTAACACCTTTTTATGGTGTTAAGGAATTTACGCCCTTTGTCGTTTCCGATATTCGACTAATCTTTACCAAGTATTGCAATAAATGAAAGACTTTTACTTCTATCTTCGATTGTTTTAGTCATTTTTACCTATGTTTTTAAGGAGGGCCTAAGCTACCAGCGTTTTTTGACTGCGGATTTTTTGACAAATAATGTTTGAATTTTTATTAGATAAACACTTAGCTAAGTTTACGGTGATGCCCTTCGGAAAGAAGAACGCCCCTTATACTTTCCAGAGGCTTATGATGTCAGAAGTGTTAGCAAGGCCCATTCTGCGGTTTACACGAGTTAACCTCGATGGTATCGTGATCTTTTCCATATGACCAGATTGAGGATGTTCTTCGAAAGACTTAGTATCCATATTCTGAAGGCATCGGCAGAGAAGTGTGTTTTGCTGCAAACGGAGTTGGACTACTTGGGAATCCATCTGAAGAACGGAAAAATAGAGCCCCAACCCAAACATTTGATTCAAATAGAAAATTTTCCCATTCCAAGCTGCTGCTGCTGCTGCAAAGCAAAACCTGATGGAACCAAGAAGCTCAGGAGGCGTTTGAGGCCACCAAAAAGGCTGTAGCAGGAGCAGAGACGCTGAGTATTCCAGATCGGAAGTTGCAGTTCATTTTTTAGACGGACGCGAGCTCCACTGGAATTACTGCAATACTCTATCAGGAGAAGGATGGAAAGAAGCACATCATCTCTTTCGACAGCGCTAAGTTCCAACCGGCCGAAAAAAAAATACCACATCAACGAAGAGAAATGTTTGGCCATCGTATGGGAAATTAACAAGTACCAGCATTACCTAGACACCAAGCCATTTATCATCAGGAAGGATAGCAGAGCTATAACATGGCTTCAAAAATTCAAGGACTCCCGGGCAAAATTAACCAGATGGGCTCTTCAGCTGCAAGAATTCTCATTCGTGGTGAGAGTAGAGAGTAGAGTGGTAGAGACGCCGACCCAAACGAGGAATATCAGGCTAGCAGGGAGCCTTATCAGGGAGAGGATATCAGGGTATCTTGGATTTTCACCACCAGGTTGTGGAGTGCTAGTTCTGATGATTTGTTAGCCTGGTGTGCATACTGTGCCGTATTAAGGGGGTACGTTGTTGCAAAGCATGTTGGTTCTATTCGTCCCTGAAGGTTCTCACAATTTATTTGAGATCTCTAAAATGAATTTCTTTAATTCTTTCAGTTCCCTGCTTGTTAAATTTTAAAACTCCCATTGTTACTCCCTGGTGGTTTGTCAGACAACCACCAAGGAGTGGTTTTGTGGTTTGCCAGACAAATTCGCTTCATTTTCGTTTGTAATAAAAATTTAGAATGCTTTCATTTAAATTTTGAGTTTTATTGATGATTCTTTCTTCTCCACTCGTTTTATAATTTTTTCAGATAATATCTATAACGTGTCATCAATTGATCTCTGAAGACCTAAAACTGTTGTTTCTGTTTTTATTAGATTCTTCCCATAAATTTAAATTTTGTTGCCAAAGTTTACTTCATCTTCTTCTGTGATGAAGAATTATACGTTTTTGTTTATTTGAGAAAATCCCTCAAATTGCTTCTTTGATGAAGATTTTTTAATTATCTTTTTGATTAACTCCCCGTTATCTCGCATTTGCTCCTTACTTCAGATGGCTGTTATACTTTTCTACACAACTTTGCTTCAGCTCTCTTTTTAACGATGATTTACAATCCCTCTCAAGTGTTCCGTTTTATTGAAGAAAAACATTTTTCTGCTATTCGCAATTCGCTCTGTTGTTTTTTTCAGTTTTAGTTTCTTACTAAAGACCTAAAACATCATACAGTAAAAGATTCATTCTGTAGATTTCTGGTAATCATTGAACGTTCTCAAATTGACTGTTACAAAATTACGTAACCATGTTTGAGTTTATCTCGTTTATTCACTATTTTTTGGTCAAGTTTGTTATCAAGTCAAGCTCAACTATGAAAAAATCAAGTCAAGTACCGAGTTATCAAGTATCTAGTTTTTCAAGTCAAGTCAACTATTTCTCAAAAATTACCAAGCGACTTGACTTGATGAATTCCTAATTGTTCATTGTGTCACTGACAGTTTGTTATTAATACACTCAACTTTTCAGTAAAACTGGCTGTAAAGTGAACATGTGTACTTTCCAGAAGAAGAGAACATTCAAGTGCTGGCCACCGAAGCACTAAAACTGGTCTTAACTCCCGAATTGGCCCACACCACCTACCTCCCCTTTCTAAAGCACATTGGTGTAAACTCACTCGACATCAATATTAACTAACATTTTGCTTGGTTTACTAGTAATCTTATAGGAAGTGAAAAACTGTTAAAGTTTTGTAAAAATTACCTAATGTTTTGATTTGATCGAATATTACGTCAACTAAATTAAAAACCTTGAACGACAAATTAAGCAGGTATGTTGTGGTCGAGAATGCTCTATTCATTGGTGTCAATCGCATCGTTATATCATGTTTAGTTTTTGAATTATATAGAGATAAGTATTAAAATGACGATAAAAAGTGGAAAAATTACGTTTCTGGTGCAATTTTGAAGGGGAAGGAAATTACTGAAAATTCCAGAATTGCAAAGTTTTAACATATTTTTGTCCTCTCTTTCATATGAGACTATTTTTAATACAATCTATAACAATCGATTTTGGCTGAAAATTTCCACGACCTTCCACCCTTTGAAAATTTTTAAATTTTTACATTTTTCTGTTTATCTTGTAAACGGTAAGGTTTTTCGATATGCACGTTAATATGGTGTATGAAGAGGTCATTAAGGGCTATCAGATGCATGTATCAGAAAGAAGCTAGCTTTCACGGTTTTCGAGAAAATTAAAAAAAACTGCAAAATGTGAACCTTATTTTTGGGCCACCCGTGCTCAGTTACTGCTCTAGGCAGACCTTCAAAAATGGGCTCTACGTGTAGCTCTATTCTTGTACTTCCTTAGCTTTTCTTATAGATTTTCTGATAAATCTTCATCGAAACGAGATATCAGCTGTTAAAGGCCGAAATGCACGATTTTGATCTCAAAATTTTGGTTTTTGGGCCGGTTTGAGAGCCCCATATGTTTAACATAAAATTTTCGATGTGTCATATACATCTATAGTAATCGATTATATTTGTTACATCCAGCCGTTTTATAATGAATAGGACGTGGATTTCTGTTTTAGATAGTATAGAGTGGCTCAAAAAATGATGCAGAAAGCTAATACATGCAGAAAAGGTCCATAAGCAGTGTATCTTTTACATGGAAAGGGTGGATTATTTAGTACGTAGACTAAGCAGAATAAAATGTTAGATATAGGCAATGAAAGCGTTATTAAAACTGAACAATGAAAGTAATTTTAATTATGCAAGGAATCTGGTGTTGTCAAATATGAGTATTTACTGCGAAATAATTCCTTCGCCATTTTATCCACAAAGTGTTAAAAAACACAAAAATTATTCTACTTTTTGGGCTCCTCGTATAGCTTTTCGGAGAAATCTGCATTAAAACGCGATATAAGCTGTTGAAGGCACGATTTTGATCTCAAAATTTAGGTTTTCGTGTGGTCGCCATATGCTTAACATAGAAATATGGACTTTTTCTATATAAATCTATAGTAGTCGATTTTATTCGTTGGTTCTAGTAGTTTCGTGACAAATAGGGCATATATTTACGTTTTAGATAATATAATGTGTCCCAAAAAAATGTTGTAACCTGAAATTTTAAGATTTTTGCATGTAGATCGATATGAATGAAATTATTGTGTTAATTCGAGTTAGTTTTATGATAAAAAGGGAGGTGATTTTTGTTGCTTAGTAATATATTTTATTTTTTTAAGTTTTATTACCCTTTTATAAACACTGCCTTGATTTCTGATTTAGATGCTATAGAGTGACTCAAAAATTGGCAAATATTGCATTTTTAGGCACAATCAAAGCTAGAAAACTGAAATTTCAATTGTAGGTTCTTTTTATAATCACAAAGAATACGTCATAAATGGGAACCTTGATATGGGTACTCGTTGTACCATTTAATATTTTTTATCTTATAAATTCTAGCACGAATTTTACCATTCTTCAAAAGCTGTTAAGTTTGCGAATATGAAATAAAGTATTTCAAACGTTTCGACATTTCAGTTACTTTTAGGTATCATCAGGTTCTTTGTTCATAACTTTGCGGCAGTTTGGGCTACATCAGAGGAACGTTCGGATATTTCCTAAACTATGGTCGCTCTGCGCGCGTGGTCTGAACCCACAAAACTTCTATAACAGTTTGCCCACTGCGTTCGGATATTTCTTAAACTACCGGCGCACCGCGCGCATGGTACAACATGGAGTTCCACTAGTGTTTGACAATTTACTTCGCTAGATAATGCAAACTTTTCGGAGATGTTTACACCAACTTAACAAACAAAACAATTTAATGACATAAATAATGGAAAAATGATTTACGCACAAATGAGTCGAAACTGTCTGTTTACATATTATAGTTTCATTTCTGAAACGAGTTTACTATCAACGGACATTTTTGGTTTTTCCAACCACCAGGCCGTAAAGCATATCCATTTGTGGTCAAGACTTTATAGGTACCACAGGCCGAAAGAAGGATTACTCCCTTAGTCAAATAAAACTTCATCTGATGGCACATCTTTTTTTTTCCACTCCCTACATGTTAATAACACTATTATTCAGGTTTACTCCAAACCTCTTCTTCAGACGCAACTTTTTCTTTACTTTGGGTACAAAAATGATAAATACCTATGATCATATTTTAAAGCTTGGCGAGCTTTTCCCAAGAAAAACTTTGCGACACACTTGACGCCCCTTTTCCCCAATATCCGATTTGCAAAACCTCCTCTCCCCCACCCCCAGCTCTTGTGTGCGTGGATGTATCAGCCTGGTGGAGACATCAAGATGACGCCGTAAACGCACCGTCGAAAATATAGTTTATTATCGTCTGGGATACTCCCGATTTGTGTAAAGGGAGATGCTTCGACACGCGTTCCCTAAGGACCCGAGCGCTGAAGGGTTGAGTTGGGGGATTAGATACGCGCTTTTCAATTAAGATGTCTTTAATGGCTAAAAATAAACATCCAGAAATATCGGAAAGTTTTTGTTCTACTAAAAGAAAAACAAAACCGCCCAAAGGCAGTATATTACGTTCGTCTGGACTTCTGATTTGTGGAGGGTGGAGAGCCGAATAAAGGGCTTTTAGATTTTTATAGTAATTTCATTTTTACGGCTTTTAGCCTGCTTTGTCAGCTCGCATGCAGGGGGGCAAATTTAGTTACCATCAGCTTCAGGGGATGGATTTTTTATTGTTCCAGCAGGCGCGTTATTGTTTCAAATGTTGCATGAAAACGTAATATAAAGTGCATCCATGTATCTTGAGAGATATCGTATGACCCATAAAGCCCGTGCGACCAAGTCACATCAAGATTTTCATATATGGCATGGTACTGAAATATTACGAATGTTCCGTTATATATATATGGGATATAAATCTCCAACTTGGCCAGAGACATCAGACAATCAGCTCGTTTGGGATGTGGTTCACAAAGTGTAACGCCAACAACAACTCTAAATGTTTGTAGGTATGAAGCTATTAAATCTATAGTAATGTATTGAATATTTTTGCGTCCTTATAACTTACCGCCCATCGAGAATCAATTTATATGAATATCGATCTGTTTCGGATTGAATTGTTGTGGGTTGAGAAATCGCGAAGAGACGCCCAATAAGGACGATGAAAACATCCTGCAGGAAATGATCCTGACGTAGATTTTATGCACCAATCAAATTCTTATTTGCGCTAAACTGATTAATCCATCACTGAGACATATAATCGAGTAACTGACAAGACAGGCAATGAGTATTTTTTCCCTAGAGTCATGATGGGAAGTAATTATTATTACATAACCAGGTAATTACCTTTGACTGTTCGACATGAAGATGAACTTTGTGCCAATTACAATAAAACAATGAAAGCATCTCAAATAAGAGCTCGTTAATTTAAAAGAAGAATAGAAAGAAGATATTAAAGCAGTGTCCTGTATAATTATTTAATTTTCTCGTTTCTTCTAAAACAGTTAGTTATGGGAAAAAACGTTTATAAGAGACATCTTACTCTACTTGAAATTTAGTATTCATTCAAAGACCAAACAGTGGCTCGACATACATCCAAGCCCGCAGTATAACAAACTTAGGAATACCATATTACCATCCATCGCCATTAAGATTAGATGTTATCTCCCGGTTTAACCGCACGGTCTGGGAAGAATGCTTCTTATCTCGAGGTATAGGAAGACATTGTTTGAAGACATGAAATAGAGATAATTGTTTTCGTTCGCCTTACTTTCGAAGTTTATTTAACTCTAAATCGCAACCTGCCTGTTTAGAATTTAAGAAAAATCGGTATTACAATATGGAATGGGTAACGGGATTGTAATGAGGAAAACATATCGGTTCAACAATGTTATATAACAAAAATTGGCATGAAAAGCCTTTAAAATAAATATTCTGTTACCTTATAGCTGCTATATACATCAATCAGTACTATCTGAACTATTTAAGGTAGCCGCTAAGAAGGTACTTCAAAATACTCGTACATACTTCACATTCAAAGATGTAACAGATATAAGTGACTTTAATTATTTCTATGAGGAAAATGGTAACGTTTATGAGCAGCAAATGAGCAACATTCTAGTAATATCAGTTTTGATCTTAGCAGCGTCCGACATATTTATATACCTTGTGATTTAATGTAATATGATTTACAAACTTACATTAGGAAAAAACTGCAATGAATGCTGAGTACACCAGTAACAATCAGAGAGATGGGAAGAAAAGGCATCTACTTCGTGTAGAAAATGTCTTAGGGAAGACAGGTTTCGGCCTTCAGACCAATCTCAGCGCCAAACTTGCCATGTCACAACTTTGACAACGAAAAGCCTGAGACAGCCAGATATCTGAATAACTAGCAGGGTAAATAAATTTGTTGCAACGGTGGGCTTTATTGTACAAAACAAACTATTTTTACGTATACAGGGTGGACCCAAAAAGAATGACGTTATATAATGTAATATTTTTGAATAGGACACCATGTATTTCTTCTGCGTTCTCACTTGGCCGTGAAAATATGACATCATTGCAGGCAGTTGTGTGGATACCCTGTATTTCCCATTCAGGATTTTCTGGCATCTTAGCCATTGAATTTATTTTTTTCTGTACCGATCGCCCTTTTGCTCATGTCAAGAAGATTGTCAATCAACGTTAAAGTCAAATTTCCCGAGATATCACACTTTTGTGAATAGATAATACATGACGCCCCATGCAAGATACTTTAATGAATTTCTCTTAACTACTGCAGGCAACGCTATCAGATTTTGCGAATTCCATACCAGCTATAAGATCTATCAAAATCTAGTAAAAAACTGACGGTATCTTATTCAAAAATATTGCATTATATGATTTCAATTTTTTTGCTTCACCCTGTACATGAAATAAATTTTCCTAAAATAATAGAACCTTCTGTATAATAAAAGTCCACTTTGAAATTAAAGCTTTTACTCTACTAGTTTTCGAGATATCTCGTTGTCTCAAGTTAAAAAGACCACCCTGTATATCCACGTTAAAGAAATGATTTTTTAAAGTTATTCCTTGAGCAATAACAAAAACAAAATAATAAGACATTAGAAAGGAACAAGATATCCTTGATGACAAATTGAAGACTCAGAATGAAGCCTTCTTTCAAGAATGAAAAAACTTAAATATACTACGACGCACCATTTCAAAATTAGCAAAATCTAACCAAAAAGTTAATAGAATTATGAATTGACGCATATCACTGAAATTGCAAAGGTTCAGAATCCAATATAAAAAATCCAGGATCGTATTTAAAAAAATCAAGTGGAGGATGGTTGATTTAAAACGAAACGTCGGATTTTAAATTAGAAAACACCTACCACGCTGAATAAATCAAAAAGTGGCTACAAAGAAGTATCAATTATTTTTAATTATTTCTAAAAATTTGAACTAATAAAAAAATGTTTTTTTTTCAAAATTTTGATTTTTTTTCCAATATTTCCGAAACCAATCGGAATTTTCAAAATTTGACATTATCATTTTTATAGACGCCCAATGGCGCAATTTAACCTTCTTCGTATATCTTCAATTAACGGAGGTTCCTATATGGTTAAACGCAAAAAACGATCACCCTGTATAGTCTATGGTTTTTTCAAAAAGTCCCCAATATAAACGTTTTTTCAAATAATTCCCTGAATTTTTGCATCCGAATGGAGCCGTTCTCCTTTGAGTTATGACATGCAGGTGACTAGAAAAAAACAACAGTCAAATGAAGATTTACACCTCTGCTTTCTCTGAAAATGCATGGAATCCAAAAGTACATCTTCAATAATCCACTTTCTTCCTTTATCTTTGGTTATTTGACTCTGAGATTGCCCAGAAAACCAAGTATCCGAACGGTCAACCGAAAAACCTGTAACTGACCCTGTATAATGTTATATAGTTTCAACACTATCTGGGATTCCTAGAAATTATTAGTTAAGTGCTCACTGGGTATATTAAAATGCATTGATACATGTGGTTATGTTATGTGCCACTAGATGGCAGCGCGGCAAGTGTATTCACAGTTGCCTACAACCCTGGAACTATACATTTAATTTGCGGTAATGCCAAATATGTCTAATGTTCTCTCCACTTCTTTTACTTAATAATATATAGTCTTAACATTAATTGATGAACTATTTGTTCATAGTCAAATCTTACACTTAAGAAATTATCGCAGATCTAATTAGTAGCTGAGAGCGGACCATTTGTCATATACGTACCAATATAAAACGAAAAAACATAAAACCTCAACCTGGAAACACTTAAACTTAAATGATTATTTTTCACCCCACTTGGCAACGATGCAAGCATAGTTACGATGCCATTGTCACATATGTCATCGACATCACTTGTCATTGATAGTTAATTGTCAATTTCTTTTAATTTCCATTTGATTTTCCAGAAGTGATATAACTTTCATGTGGTTTTTAGAACAAAACACGAATTATTAGCAGCATTTTACCCCGTCTCGATACATATACACACCTACTGCTATGTCTTCAATCGTAATAGCTCGTATTTTAGCCCCAGGTACGTACATATTTCCTTTTTCCTGCCGGTCTCAATTGAGGTTACAAACTATTCACTATTTTCATTTTTTAGTGACCCACCGGACTCTGAGGCAGTTTATCAACAGAAAGGCAATAGCCCGGTTTCATAACTATGCTAAAACGCTACAAATCATTATACCACAATGCAGTCAAACCCGGCTCTATTCTGAGAAGAAGGTTTTTGAAAGGAACAAGCCCCATTGTAATGTAGGAACGATAGGCCATGTGGATCATGGCAAGACCACATTGACTGCTGCTATTACTAAGGTATTGGCGGATCAAAAGTTAGCTAAAGCCAGGGGTTACGCTGACATTGATAATGCTCCTGAAGAGAAAGCAAGAGGCAAGTATCCTTGGTGTATGAACCCTATTGCTTTTGTACACTTGCAATGTTTAAAATAAACATATCCTATTTACCTATAGTTTGTACACTATAAGGGGGAATTCCAAAACTCACCGGGTCATCTTAATAAGCTCTTATTTAACAAATAGATTTCAAACAGGGTGTGTGGCTCATGATGGGAGTCTAAACTTCTCAAAAATGCGTTCAATAAAAAAGGGCATTCCACAGGGTTCCATCTTGGGACCCCTTCTTTTCCTATTATCTGCAAATGATTTACCAGGGTCATTCTTAAAAGGTTGAGTATGTCAGTATGCTGACCACACATCACTTCTTCTTTCTCATCAGTCAGCCAAAAATTTATGTATTCTCCCTCAGAAGCCACCTCTCAGATGTGTAAATGGTGTGAAGCATTCATTAATTTTAAATGCAGATAAAACTGGACTCACCTCATTCTCAAAAAAATCACAAAATGAGTCATTATATGTTAAAATACAATCAAAAACTATTCCCCTTGCTGAGGAAATAAAATTTTTGGGAATTTATTTGGACTCTCATTTGAGTTGGGAAGAACAAACCTCAAAACTAGTTTCTAAATTAAATAGTTTTTGTGTTCTGATACAAAGGCTTTGAGACATTTTATCTGTTTATACTATTAGAACTATATACTTGTCTTGCATTCAATCAATTATCTCCTATGGGATACTATTTTGGGGCTCTTCAAGTGAAGCAAAAGATGTTTTTATGGCACAAAAAAGGATAATCAGGTGTATCTTTCAACTCCACTCAAGGACCAGTTTCAGGGGCTATTTCACCAAGTTAAATATTTTAACTGTGCCCTCATTGTTCATTCTCAGCCTGGTATTATATATAAAAAAAAGTCCACATATGCTTAGAAGAAACTATGAGAACTACAATGGAGAAATGTCAATGTTGACTAGGGGTGCTGCTGATTTTGCCATCCCTTCGCATAAATCCACCTTTTTCCAAAAGGGGTGCTATTATCGTGCGATAAAAGCATATCAATGGTTGCCACGTTATTTAAAACAAATTAATGGTCTGATCCAGTTCAGGCAAGAAGTAATAGCTTATTTAAAAAACAAATCTGTTTATAATTTTTTTGAGGTTTGATCTGGAAACTTTAGGTGATATAAGGGTTTTGTAAATTAAACATTTTTTATTTTGTAATTAGTTTGTAAGTATGCGCATAGCATACACGGTTTTGACGTTGCTTTGTGATTTCAATTTAGATCAGTTTGTTGGCAATAAACACATTATTATTATTATTATTATTATTATCTACTGGTTAAGCTGGTCATGTGATGTCCATCGAGCTATTCAATGGATTAAGCAGGTGACTGACCAAACTGGTAGATGACCTGGTGAGTTTTGAAATTTCCCCTTTACTTGCACAGGAGGTCTTGGAAATTTGACATTTTGCCTCTTGTATATTATGACAGGGATTGTCATATATATTTTAGGATATATTTATGACTTTAGAGGTTATAATTTTTGGTACCATGGTTGCCAGGACCATTTAAAGTAGTGTAAATCATCTTATTAATAATTTTTTCTGTCATCTGACTAATAGGTAACAGGTTTAAGGTACAATTTCTTTGCCAAAATATTTCATTAATGACTCCCATTAACGAATGGTTCTGTCACTTTAAAAAGCAGTTATGTCAATGTCAATTCTAATTCTCTGGATGCAAAATCAACAAAACACTGAGTTCATTGCTGAGTAAATATCTGGACTGTGTGTATTGTCGTCTTATTTGACATTTACTTGACAGAGAGACATAGACAAACTCAATTTTTATCTTTGTATGGATTGATAGGCATTTGATAGAAAAACCTGACATTTTGGATTGTGTTGACTATGTCATCCTATTTGACATATAGGGGGACAAATTTCAAATATGCAAACAAATATCCAAAATAAATTTTCTTTAAGAACAATGACCAAGTTGCAGCCGATGGAAAAGTATTGTAACCAACTCGTATATTAATGGGCGATTAATAATTCAGATGGTTTAATGCACAAATGCAGTGAGCACGTTAATAGAGTTTATACATACCCTTCATTAATACACTAACTCGTTAAATAACTATCAGTTTCATTTTAGTATATATGCATTTTAAGAAAATTATATTTTATTAAAAAATAATATTAATTTATAACAAATTTAGTACAGATTGACTTTATTATTATACAAAAAGGCAGTCACAGTGTTGGAAAGTTACTAATTCAGTCTCTCTGGTTCATCATATTATTATTGTGTTATGTCCATCGACTGCTCTAGTGTATTTCAATACATTGATATGTTGAAATTGTGGCAGGATTATGTTGGGTTCTGGCTCTGCAGGGATAACTTACCATATTCCTCTTTCTTTTCAGTCTCCAAACTCATGCAACTTTAATCACTAGCTAAAGTTGTAAAATTCATAATTTTCTAGAAAATTGCAACCTCTGACTCAAACTCTTGTGTAGCTAACAGTTTGAGTCAGAGGAATCGGTCCTATCATTTACCTAGATCATTAAAAGCTGAGTTTCTTGCCAGTCAGACACTATTTACTTCTTATGCCACACATTAACGATTTGTTCAGTACGAATAATACACTTGGGACCGGTATTTTGAATCCCGATCACGCCCTTGATCAAGTAATCATCGCTCAAATGTTACAGTCCGATTAAGCCGCGATAAATATTAAGTATTTTGGTACGTTTGATTAGCTAATCATCCGACTAGTGGTGAAATAATCTTATTTCGCCACTAATTGTATGTTGACATTTTTGATTTCCAAATTGGTTGATAGTGGTTGGTTGATAGTGGAAAGCGTCGCCCGCGTAGAACACTTTCTGTTCTTGGACCGTTTTAGTGGGTTGGAACCCACTAATATCAAATGGCACAATGCCAAAAAATGACGTTACCAACCGACGGTTAAATATTTAGCGGTTGCCAATTAAAATTTATCAACGTATGATGGTCCTAAGGGCCGGTATTTTGAAATCCGATTAGATTATTTGAACACTGATTAACCTGAAACAGATACCAAATACCATCATATATTGGTTAATTCTAATTGGCAGCCGCTAATATTTAACCGTCGGTTGTTAATGTCTTTTTTTTTGTTATTTGATATTATTGTTTTCGTTGGTTCAAGGAACAGAAATTCTTTTATGTGGGCGATGCAAAAAACGGGACTCAGGGACTTGCATTCGGCAATAAACAACCAACAACTAATTTCTAAAATCAAGAATGACAACATCAAATTAATGGTGAAGTTATCTGATTAGCTAATCGAACACCCAAAAACGTATCAAAATACTTAATCGGACGGTAACATTTGACCGATGATTACTTGATCAAGTTCGTGATCGGGATTCAAAATATCGGACCTTAATGTTACATAATTCTGGAGTGATCGGGTTTAGGTCTTCCTTTGGGGTAGCCAACAGAATAGAATACTTTATGGTAGATCTTCAAATTAGTAAGATTTATATAGACACATTTATAATTGCTCTAGTCCTGAGCAACTCCCACTCACTAACATTATAATTTTTTCTTAAAGAACACTTTTCAAGATGTTGCTACCTATAATCTTTCCAGGTATTACAATTAACGTTGCCCATATCGAGTATCAAACGGAAAAAAGGCACTATGGCCACACGGACTGTCCAGGTCACGCTGACTACATTAAAAACATGATCACTGGTACTGCCCAAATGGACGGCGCCATTCTTGTTGTGGCTGCCACTGACGGTGTTATGCCTCAAACTAGGGAACATTTACTTCTCGCCAAACAAATCGGCGTCAAGGACCTCGTTGTGTTTATAAACAAAGTTGATACGGCCGACAAGGAGATGATCGAATTGGTTGAAATGGAAATACGGTAATAGGGTGGTGTTGAGCACACTGGGTGACCTTGTTCCTACTGCCTAGACTGCCATTATCAACGTTTTCAGTTTTAAGATATCAACACAAAATTTAGGCGAACGATATACCTACCTACCCAAAGACTTTTTAATTTTGTTTAATGATTTCTTTTTAGTAGGTAAAATTGTTTATTACTTCTTATTTCCAATATAATTGAATATCGAACTTATATCTATCTCCTAGCTAGAGCGCTAAGACTCCTTAGCTAATCTAGTTCCAAGGTTTTTTAAAATTTAAGTTGTAACCTAACAAAAGCCAAAAACAATCGATAATCAAAATCCGATCCGGCTTTAAGATGATATGACGCTTGGATGACGTGCGCTGACGTGAACATTATGTGATGGGAACCTTAAAAATGGCGTTCTTCCGGACAGAAAACGAGACCATTTTTAGGGAAATGTCGGCATTTGTTGGCTCTGTCCATATCTCCTAAGTCATAACCGCAAGCGATCATCAGCTGCTTTTACCGCTAAATTGTATACTCTATTCAACCCTATCCATGTTCCAAATTTTGTTTTTGATAAAAGGAAATGTTTCAAAATGGCGCTCTGGGTAATGGATTCATTGTCCTCTGTTATTTTGAATCGAGTGGCCATTAAAGCTGTTTCAGGGAGTTGTTGACTGAAATGGGATTTGATGGCGACAACGTCCCAATTATCACCGGCTCGGCTTTGTGTGCCCTTGAAGGCAAACAGCCTGAAATCGGCAAAGACGCGATTTTGAAATTGTTGGCAGCGGTTGATGAGCATATTCCTACACCTGTCAGGGAGCTGGACAAACCCTTCTTGCTGCCAGTTGAAAACACATATTCCATCCCTGGTGGGTGTTGTTTAAAAAAAAACTATTGGTATAAACCATTCACTTATTATTGACATCAAGAAGGCCTTGGAAACCTGATCTTTTGAGATAAGTATAAAAAATGAAGGTAACGAAATGTCAAAAATAAGTGAGTGAGTTATATAGAAGGTTGTGCAATAACAAATAATTGCATTTTGTTAAAATTATTTAGGTCGCGGCACAGTGGTGACTGGCAGACTTGAAAGGGGCATAGTCAAAAAGGGTTCAGACTGTGAATTCGTAGGTTATAATAAAGTTATCAAAAGCACCGTTACGGGGATAGAAATGTTTCATCAAATCCTCGAGGAAGCCCAGGCTGGAGATCAGCTTGGCGCTTTAGTTAGGGGTGTTAAAAGAGACGATATTAAACGAGGTATTTAACCTTCCTCAAGGCAAGTCTCCTCAAATCATCCACTACGGTTTGGTCTTATAGGAATGGTGATGGCGAAACCGGGAACAGTAAAAAGCTACGACCACATAGAAACCCAAGTGTACGTGCTAAATAAGGAAGAGGGCGGCAGAGCGAAACCATTCACATCCTTCATCCAACTGCAAATGTTCTGCCGTACGTGGGACTGTGCGGTCCAAGTGATAGTTGCAGACAAGGAGATGGTTATGCCTGGGGAAGACTCAAAGTAAGATTTGTGAATAGACAACAGAGGAATAATTAAAATCTATGGAATTGCCAAGATTTTAGATGTTACTGGATATCTGTTTGTATCTTTCAGGCTGATCCTTAAAATGCTCAGGCCCATGGTCTTGGAACAAGGTCAGAGATTTACGCTTCGAGACGGAAACGTTACGCTGGGGACCGGAGTTGTGACCAAGGTCTTACCGCTGCTGAAAGAAGAGGAAAGGGAGTCGCTGACTGAAGGCAAAAAAGCGCGAGAGAAGAAGGCGCAAGCGGCTGCTGCCCAATAAATATACCATAGGCAAGTAGCGTCACTGTAAATTTCTTTATAATGTTTACGTCTTAAGATAAGATTATGTTTAATTTTATACGAGGTATGGAAAAAGAATCATGCAGCCGTGGTTTGTTATAACATTTATAATGAGGCAAGTGTTATGTGAACAAACCAGATTCTTTTTTATGGATTGTAACTGTTAACGATTAAGTTAATAAAGCAAAAACATGTTTAAAAAATCGTTTCTTGTTTTACTTTGACTTGTTTCACCTGTTTGTTCGTTTTTACTCATTTCATTTTTGCAAACTTTCGTCTGGCACATTTAACTCATTTTTGCAAGTGGTGTTGATACAGAGGCACGTCCACTTGCTTGAGGAAGTTTAGTATTTTCCAAACTTGCCGAATCCTGTCGTCCAGCATCACGTCCTCTATATGCATAATAAAAAGTTGGTTTAGGCCAGGAGAGTTTTAACAATCACAATGCTACTCCTTCGCCATTCTATGGAGAATGTACAGTTGGAAAATTTGGATAAAATGGCGAATGTCATAATTTCCATATTTATCTTTTTTTCTGAGAGATGTAAGGGATGAGTAAAGATATTTGGTTCTTGCTTCCAGTCAACTCAACGACTCTCTTTTCTCTTAAGTTCTTGGTCACGATTTCAGTTTATTTATAACCTTTCCGTCTCTGAGCGTGAACCTCTTACCCGCGGTTCTGGAACTAAAATCGTTTTGTGTTTATAAAATTTATAAAATATCGTCATTGAGCTTGAAAAAAGAAAATTATAGTTTGCGGTCAAGAAATTATAATACGTTTATAAAGACCATTAGAAGAATCTAAGAAGAGCATTTATAAAGATCAATTTGAGGCGGCAGCAGTTAAAAATGGATGGACAGAAAGGCTGCAGACATCATACCTACATTGTCGACTACTGAAAAGTGCAATTACAACGCAATTGCCGCGGCTTTAGAGCGGAGGTTCGTTAACGCTCATCGCGAAACGATCTACCAGACAGAACTACGGATGAGGCAGCAGAAGCCAGCCGAAAACCTACAGGAATTTGGAGCGGACATTGAGCTTTTGACAAGATTAGCGCTTACTGGTCCCACGGAAGCTCCCAAGATCATTAGGATTGGACAGCTTGGAAGAAGCCTCACCATCCCTGGCAAAATTGAACACCGTCCAGGCAGATCTTATTGTAACGCAGATGCATTATCACGCGGCCTTGTAAAGGGGAATGTCGACCCTGCCAACGAGAAGGACCGAGCATTCTTAGGAGAACCAGGATTGACGTCAACGAACATTGGACCACTAAGCAAACGAAGGTCGAACAAACAACCGTGCTGTGGGGTTAATACGTCAATGGAAGTTGGAAAATCAAAGACCTGATTGGAAGGACATAGCAGATATGAGCCCGAAAGTAAAAGCTATGTGGGCTTAATGGGATCACTTGGCGATTCAGAATGGTTTACTGAAGAGGACTTGGGAAAGCTCCGATGTCATCCAGTCAACGTCGGGAAGCGGGAGCGGGAGATTACTTCGCCCGTTGCCTCATCGTCTTTGGTAATGTCTGCCGCACTTCAGGAAGAAATTCCATTGGACCACGGCTTCAAAGCCTGGTTTAAAACTAGCAAACGCAAGTTTTTTCCCCTCTTAAGCTCAGTTTATGATAAAACAATAATCAACAGTAGCTCAATCTTCAACTCGTAGCTCAAATTTAGGATCAATAGAAAATGCTAACAAACGCAATTTTTACCCGTCCTTAAAACTAAATTATTAACTCAACTGTTACTCCAAAATCGACTAAATAAATTCGAATTTTATGCCAAAAACTCTAGCTTTTTAGCGTCTTCTATAAAGGTAAATTGGACTAATATCTGAATTTTGAAAATTTATTTAAAAAATCCGTTTTTGCTGAAAAAAAACTATCACAATTGTTTCAAAATTTTTTTGCCTCAAGTAGCCTAAAAGTGATGTCAAATGCAATATTTCCGCCTCTAAAGTTGTGTTTTGAATCCTATTTTTAGACTAAAACCTCCTAAAGAAAATCGATTTGTGAACTAAGAATCTTACTTTCTTTGAAACTTTTATTTTTGGTATTTGTAACTTTTGGTATTTGAGTTTTTTTTCTGTTTTTGATCGAAATTAGTCAATTTCAA
This sequence comes from Taphrorychus bicolor, assembly GCA_951812265.1. NCBI lineage: Eukaryota > Metazoa > Arthropoda > Insecta > Coleoptera > Curculionidae > Taphrorychus > Taphrorychus bicolor. The sequence continues at coordinate 15,391,915 of OX638305.1, forward strand.
TACCGAAACCATGCGGCTTTTTTTGGTGGGACGTGAAAAGGGAATAATTCCGAATTTTGACTATTTATAAAAGAATATTCCCTACAGATTGTAGGATTATTACTAAAATATTCAGTATTATCTGGGGTAAGCGCAAAAGAAACAAAGTTTAAATCCCGCGTTTAATCTCAGACTTGTCTCTGAACGGTTCTGACACCACTAGTATTGGGTAAAATCGAAAATATCATCAAATGTTCCGATTTCTATTCTTTTATGAACTTATCTCAGACATGAGTCCATGGCTTGCTAGGGGTTTTACATAAGACCACTATGAGGTTAATTACTTCAGGAATAAAACACTGACTAATCCGAAATAAATAATATAATCAAAAACTTACAGTACTCTACCTTTTATAGGAGGATTACAATAAGTAATGGAATTGATTGTTAGATTAAAATATTTTCGACATGCATTTGGAGTTAACCTTACAGTAGGACAACCCTGGATGAGGTTGACTAGTTTATTGGATAAATTATTAAAAGCTATAATCTAAGGCTAACCCTGAACAGATTAAGTTTTTGTCTAACATATCACAACCATGAAAAGAATAAGAATGCCCTTTGAAACTGTGAAATTTTGCCGCTTTATGTACCCCATGTTCATTGGAAAACGTCACCTAGATGGATATGAATTTTTGACAAAAAAAAAAGGATAACATTATCAAAGTAAATAGATGACGTTTTCACAGTTATGAGAGTGGTTAATCATCCCCCACATTAGAAAGAAAAATCCTTTTGTGGCATGTGCTGTGGTATTTCTTATTTTGACCCAAAGAATATTCCCTTAAAGTTTTGTCGCATGTATGTAGGACATATACCAATGCGTCATCACAGTTTTCCGATTATACAACCTCATAATGAATAATGTTAGAAAAACGTATTTCTTGACGTGAAATGACAATGGACAAACAGTATATCAGGAAAGTTATTAATGAAATTCAACGATTGTTGGGCATATAATGTCGCTACCTTAGTTTTACATCGGGAAATGCAATAGTTCTACGTTCTTATTCTATTTCTATCCCTAAATTAGTCTAAATTTTGATTCTGCTTGAGAAAAAACTACCATTATCTATAGTTGATTGTCCTAACAAATCTTGATATAAAATTTGTAATATGTATAGTTTATTCTAAGGGGGGGCTTATTAGTACACTTTACCAATAAATTCAAATAGTAATAAATCGTTTCTGCCGGGTGTGTCAGGAAGTGGGTAGATGAGGAAAAAAAGACGTATATTTTGAAATATTACCCAAAATTATTTCAAAAGTATTTTAATAAAAATTTTCACAAAGTATTCATATTTTTTTCCCCATCAACTTTTATATTCACTAGATTAAACTAGATTTTTTTTTTAAGTTAAAGATCACTTTTTGGCAAAGCTGGTTTTTCTTGAAATTGCTAAAAATTGTGAAGTGAACAATAGTTTCGATACCATGGGCCTATTCAAGTCAAGAGCATTTAAAGTTGCTGCATTTTTCTGCAATAACCAACAAAAAAAACAATGCAAAGATGTTACTTCGTCCCATCCACCTACGTATTTCCATGTCTAATTGTCGACGCGGCTATTGGTCTTCAGAAAAAAGCAGAAAATTTGAGGTGTCAATTAAGGAACTGAAAGCTTTAAACAAGAGCGATGTGCAGAACTTAGCGACACCTATCGTGAATTTTAATAACTACGGCGGCAGAAGGCACGTAGTAAGAGTAGCACCAATATGGTCTTCTAGCTACTGAAACTCACGGCAGGTGGCGCCAGCCTCTGCACATCGCTCCTGAATTAAAGTAATAATTAAAAAAACTAAAAACGAGTACCTCTGTGTGTTAAAAATAGTAAAAGTAAATAAAAAGTAAATTTTTAGTTCTTTCGGTGAAAAAAGTGCGCCTGTATGTAATTAATTCGTCAGTTTTTTTCTTCTAGGACGAATAAAAAGTACATTTTTAATCCTTCCGGGAAAATAGCCCATTTTTATACAAATTGCAGTATACTGAACCTGAACAGATTATATTTCTTATTATTTAAAGTTTTAAAAAAATCATAGAGCAAACTGCAAAAATTAATGTATACGCGTAGCGACTAACTGATTTTTTATCCAGCGATTTGCTTGTAAAATTCGCTGCCAGATAAAAAGACTTTCTTTAGTCTCTTGGAATATAATAGTTATTTATGTATATCGAGGGCATTAAGTAGATGTTTATGCCCTGAGGGCGACGCGCTTAGGTTTTAAAGTTGCTCGAAGAATTAATAGTATACTATACAACAAGCATTTAATGAGAGTCGTTATTCTCGAGGTACGCGTAACGTTCCCCGAGAGAACGTTACGCCAGTTGAATACTATACTTTCTCCCCGACCAAGATTCCGGGTTTTTTCAAATATGATATAGGTTATAGGTGCCACAAAGATAATTCACAATTTTAAAATCACGAATGGTTGGGCAGACCAGTGGCGTACCAAATAAAAAACTGCGGTTTTTTCGGTACACAAATTTGTCGCGTGTTTACTGTAACTCCGAGGCTATGTGGGGTGTAGGGCCCCATGATTGGAATACCTCACATGTGTAGATGATAAATTTTGAAGTCTAATTCCGATAAGTTAACAGGAAAATGTAAAAAAGTTCGCAAAGTTGGGACGGTTTTTTTATTTCTTTTTGTAATGGTCAACTTCTTGACCACCTAGACCCCCTTAGTTAGACGATCGGCCCAAAAGAGCCTTGTACCAGAGGACAGGGTATATCCTTTGGCACTTTTAATTCTATCCCCGCAAGGATGTCACTTTAATACAGGGCGAGTAAAAAATTTACAAAGACAGTTAAGAAAAACTGTCTAAAATAGTACCTATAGTAGTTTTTGGCGATTTTTATGAAAACTATAGAGTGGCCCAGTTTCGCTTGTATATATTTAACTAGTAGACATGGAGAGAAAAAAAATCGTTTGTTAGTTTTGATCTAGCTCTTATACTGGCGACCTATAAAAGTTTTTCTGTGCCACATTTTTTTGCCAATTTGTTATTTTCAATTGTCAATTGTAATTTTTTCACATTTCATCTTGTAGATTTCACATTCTTGCAGCAAAAGATTTCCTAATGTTTCAGTTTGATCGAACATTATGCCAACTAAATTAAAGACCTGGAACGATAAATTAAGCAGGTGTTTTGTCGTCGTGAATGCTCTATTCAATGGTGTCAATAGCATCGTTACACCATGTATAGTTTTCGAATTATATAGATATAAGTATTAAAATGTCGATAAAAAGTGGAAAAATTACGTTTTAGGCGCCATTTTGAAGGGGAAGGAAATTACTGAAAATTCCAAAATAGCATATTTTCTGCATATTTTTGTCCCCTCTATCACATGAGGCTATTTTTGATAAAATCTATGACAACAAATTTCGGTCGAAAATTTGGACGACCTACCCCCTCTGAAATTTTCGAAATTTTTATATTTTCCTGTTTATCTTGGAAACGGTAAGGTTTTTCGATATGCAAGCTAATATGATGTATCAAGAGGTCATTAAGGCCTATCAGATGCATGTATCAGGAAGAAGCTGCCTTTCACGGTTTTCGAGAAAATTAAAAAAAAATTGTAAAATTTGTACTTTATCTTTGGGCCACCCGTGCTCAGTTACTGTTTTAGGCAGATCTTCGGAAATAGGCTCTGCGTGTAGCTTTATTCTTCTACTTCTTTAGCTCCTCTTACAGTTTTTCGGGTAAATCTTCATGGAAACGAGATATCATCTGTTAAAGGCCGCAATGCACGATTTTGATCTCAAAATTTTGGTGTTTGGGCCGGTTTGAGACCCCCCTATGCTTAATATAGAAATATCGACTTTTCCCATATAACTCATTAGTAATCGATTTTATTCATCGGTTCTAGTAATTTTATAATAAATAGGACATATATTTACATTTCAGATAGTATAGAGTGCCTAATAAAAAAAAATGGCACTCATTACTCACTTGTGAATAATGTTCATTATTCACAAAAGTTCAACAATAATGTGATTATTATAGTATGGACGTGTATGTTTATCCACATTAAGGCCCGTGGTGCATATAAAATTTTATGCTGCAACCAGTTCATGTTAGTGAGTTTCAAGATAAATTATTATTAAAAAAATCCTAACATGTAACTATTTTATGTACGAGGGTTATAAATTTTGTATTTGGTAACTAGCAATAAAAACATAAAAATTAACTGGTTGGACATAAATAAATAACTTTTCTAAATGTGAAAGGGTTTTGACGGATTTTCGTTACAAACGTAAACTTCTCTCTAAATAGGCCACAATTTTCGATGGCTTTAGGAAAAAGGAAAGGATTGATACATTTTTGACTAAAAAATTGATATTTCAAGCCTAAGAAAATTTTATTTAGTTTTAATAGATAATCGAATTTTTCCCGAAAAATAAAAGTTTTAAGTAATAGAAAATGTCTTTTTTATTAATTCATAGAAGTTTGTATCAATTTTCAACCAAAATATCGTATAGATATAGATAATTATCTTTTTTCTATTTAGAGCTGAAACAATTTTATGTAATTTTAATGGATGAATGGTTTCTTCTGTTGGTTTTGAGGGTTTTGAACAAAAAATAAAATTTATGTATTTATTTAACAATAGTTGTTTTTTTTTCATGCTTGAGTTTACTGTCTGATTTAAACAAAAGTAGTTTTTGTTCATTTTGTTCATCAATGTGGAGCAACAATTTGTTTAGAAAACTTTTATTTTTTATAGAGAATTGCTTTTTTACCCGCTTGGAATTACTTACTGAATTAAACAAAAGTAGAAATTTTAAATTTTTTATGAAATAAAAAATGTCCTTTTTGTTAATTTGAAGGAACATTGGTAAAATTTTGACCAAAAAATTGTCTTAAAAATTGATTTTTCCACAGCAGGATTGATACAACTTTATTTTAATTGATAATTTAAATTTGGGAGATAAAAATGTGCTCTTATTACTGTTGATCAAGAAGTTTTAAAATATTGGAAACCTTTGGAGCAAAAATAAGTTTGTGAAAAAGTTTAGGTAACGTGTCAAAAAATGCATGTCAAAAAGTGTCAAAAAATGCAAATTTGATCTTTTTAAGGATGAGTAGGTTAGAATTGGGGGCAAAATCGTTAAAGAATACACAAAGCTTAAAAAAATGCAAATTTAAAGTCTTTAGGAGGAAGATATACTTTAGAGAGATTCAGGTTAGAATTATAGTTAAAAACCGAATAAAAATTACCGACCGTCAAAAAATGCAAATTTAATGTTCAAAAAAACACCAAATTTCGGAAAAGTCGGGTTTAGAAGTCAGACCTAGTTGCCTCATATAAATAATATGTATAAATACAAATTTGAGGTTTTGGAATAATTCAAGTTACTGTATTATAATCAAATAGGCTAGAAAACGACTTTGCAAATAGAAAACGTATTTGCAATTTTATAAAAAATGCCAAAAACATTAAGGCCAAAAAATCAACAAAAAATGACATAAAGCATGTTAAAAGACAGGCCAAACAGAAAATGTCTCAAATAAACATGAAAAAGTACAAATTTTAAGTTTATAAAAACACGCAAATTTTTATTTAAAAATGACCTGAAAAGCGTTTTGAAGCGTCAATAAAATGCAACATTTTCATTTTAAAATTCAGCAATTCAAATTAAGAGCTTGATCAAAATTGGTTGAAAATTACTCAAAGCCTCTATGCAATTCCAAAGTTACTGGAAATGTTTTGGTTAGAATTAATGTCAAACCCGGTTAAAAATGAAGGATGTAGGACGTCTAAAAATGCAAATTTGTGTTTTTAAAATCTGATCAAAAATTTTTTGTAATAATAAAAAATATGTTTTTTTAATTTGAGGAAAAATTCCTTTTTATCAATGCAAAGAAATTTTGATCATATTAAAAAATAAAAAATCTTTTTATTGAGGACCGATATTTTTATACGTTTGAGGCAACTCACTGACTTGATCAAAACGGAATGTTCCTTTACTACAGGTAAATGCCATTTTGATTAATTTTAGACCAATCATGAGTTTAGAAAATTAACTTTTTATTGAGAAAGGCCTGAAGCAACTCACCGATTTTACCATAAATGACTAGGTTTACATAAAACCTCTATAAAACATTTAACCTAAAAACAGGTATTAGACCTATGGTCACTTTTAAAGATCCTAAGAGCACAAACTGGGTTTGGTATTGGGAGTCCCTGCAGACACAACTGAATACGATCAACATCTCCTTTGACAGTTCTGTCAACATAGAGTCGGAAGCCGAGGGGCTGGCAAAAGCTGCTCTTCAGGCCTATGAAGACAACTGTTCAACGAGAATAAAAAAAAGACAACAGACAAACATCATGGTGGAATAACCTCTTGGAAAGTCATCTGACGACTCTTTAATAAAGGGAAAATAACCGGCGACTGGGACACTTTCAGACAAGCCCTAACTAACTGCAACAAGCAGATCATGGCTGCTACAAAAGAGTCTTGGAGAAGGTTCTGTGCCGGGATTGAACCCTGGCCGAATCCGGCTCCTGTTGGCAGGCAATCAATTCCATACTTAATTATAACAGCTGGTAAGTAAAATTTGAATTTTTTCGAGAAAGGTGAATAACGAGTATAGGATATAAACAACCCTTTTGTGAAAATGCCCACCTTTCGACCTTTTATTGAAGTCTTTCTCAAGGCTCTTTCAATATGCAAGGAAAACCTCAATAACAGTCGAACTGTTTGCAATTTAACAAACATAAAGTTTTGTTTATGTCCTACACCCGCTTATTCACCTCTTTCTACTTGGTATAAGGACGAAAAAACATCCGTATTTGAATTAATACATGCTTTATCTACATGAACAGGCCCATTATTCGAAACTGTTTATACTTGCAAACTAGCAGTTCAAACTTGATACGGGAAGACTCAATCTAGACCCTAAAACTAACGGTTTATATCACACAAACAAATCTACGACGAAAGTATAAGTATACATTTTATAAATCTAGAATATAACGTTATTACTACAATACAAACTACTCTTAAGGGGGTTCACGTAACTAACAAATGGTCTTACTTATTTTGATAAAAACTTACCAAGTAACTGATTTATTGCTTCATTTTACTTTCCTTACTTCCTATATAAAAATGACGAAACAAACGTTATTTTGTTGGTGTTAAAAAGTGGTCGAATGTGTGGTTATAAATTGAGGATACCATTTATTGTGCTTGAGATTGCTTTGATAAACTGTTTTTAAAGTTAAAAAGACACCTATATATGTGGAGATATGGAATATTATACACTTTTCTTACACTCCACACTTCAATAAATCATTAGATAAAATAGAAAAGATATTATATAGGTTTAAGTATATACATCACACTTATTACGAAAAATATATATAGTGCTCTATAAATAATGTGCGTTCAATAAATTTTCCTTAACACTTTTAGATATTTACAAGGGAGGAGCGGCGTTTGTCTGATGGCCGCACATTATTTACAGGTTTTCCTCATTATTGCCGAGAAATGGATTGACCAACCACTGGAAAACCACGAAAAAGGGCGATAATTACTCTCGTTGCCACTGCTGTAACCTTATTGTCTCATTATTGCTGAAAAGCAAAAATCAACCCCGAACCGTGCGCGAAGTAGAAGGGGTTTCATCTACTAATGACTCTTGCACTAACGAGCTTTTTTTTCCGGTCCAACAATTCCGCATCGCAAATTAGTCATAAAATATGTTTTGATTGATTTTTTCCTCTATATGAGGGGGAAAACAGGGGAGCAGAGCGAATTATTCTTTTTGGCTGAACAAATTTCAGTAAAAGTATCATTTACATACCTATTGATTTTCGTTCAACATACATATGTAACATCACGATTTTCATTTTTGTTTGGACCAATGAGGACAATCTGTAGGTAAGTGCGGCCACTATAATAAAATGTCTTAATATTATTTTACAGATCTAGTGGAATGAACAAAACAAAAGAAATACATAATTTTTTTTTATATCTAAGAGTACTAACTGTATATACTAAAAAGTTTTCCGTTCCAGAAAGCAAAGCTTTTTCTGTTGAGAAAAAAGTTCTTTTTGTTCAATTGAGAGCTCGAAAGCTGAACAATGAAATATTTAATGCAGAAGTTGATATATACCGACGTTTCGGGACATATCAGTTATCGAAACTTTAATTTTTTAGAATTTTATCACGAGACACGTGGATCCTTATAGATAGTATTTCGAGACGAGCTACAGTTAGTGACGAATAAATACAGTGTATTCCCTTAAAGCTAAAAAAGTGATGAGAAAGTGGTAAAAACGACCAGCATCTTTACCAGGTATTCAGTGATATTTGAATGTAGTATATACTATTGTATGTGATATTTTCGCAAGATACGGCCTTTACGATCTCCTAGGCTCTAATTTCTGCGACATACTCGTCAGAATCCGTTGATTGTCGATCACCCTTAGGCAGGATATGTACGATTTCACCTCGCCTTCGCTCTTCGGGGACGGTGGATCCAGAACTAGAAATAAAAAGTGATCTAAAGTGTTTTCCGGGCTTTGAAGCCGTTGCACAATGGAATTTCTTCCTAACTTTACAGCCGCGGCAGACATTATCAAAGGCGATGAGGCAATGGGCGAAGTGATTTCCCGTGCTTCCCGACGGTGACTGATTCGACTGTGGTGAGCTCCGTGGTATTTATTACCGTGCCGTCGCGCTGCAGTGGTGGGACTGGGGTGGGGGTAGTGGTGACGCGGGGTTTTGGCGCACTTGAAGTATGTCGTAGAACTCGCTTCCAGTCTGCATTTCGAAGCGCTTAGAGATATTTAATCAATTTCGTCAGGAAGGAGGAAATTACGTTTCTAAATGCACACTGGAAGCAAGTTGGAAGTAAGTGGAAGCGCGACGGCCGCGGCGGGGGAATAAATACCACGGAGCTCACCATATTCGAATCAGTCAATGTCGCGAAGCACGATTGAAGTCACATTGATAATGGCTGCCATAGCTGTAGGCGAAACGTCAGGAAGAAATTCCATTGGAACGCGGCTTCAAAGCCCGAAACACTTTAGATTGTAAGTTTAACTTAGTTTAAGTTCTTATTATCTCAAAAACAGTTAGTGTGCCTTACATTGTTTTTTTTTTAAACTAACTCACGAGTTCTGCCTACATTGCATGCTCAGTAATGGTTTCAATAAGAATAAAAAAATTGGTTTATTTATCCTTAATTTAACTCTTACCATTTTTGAGATACAATCCACAGTAAACTGATTAACATTGAACTGCATTATAAATTACTCGTTTTACCATTTTACTCACGAGGAAAAATTATAATCCAAATTCTCAAAACTAAATAACTCGGGAGGATTAATTTTTACTCGTGAGTTTTTTTAATTTCCTTCTATGAGTGCCAAATTCTGATTATATCAAAAACACTTGACTTTTTGTACAACTTTTTTTAAAATAAATATTAACCCGCGAGTTAAACGAGCGTAAGCTCATCAGTTTATCGAAATTTTTATTATTTAAACCTCTGAAATAATAACTAACTCGTGAGTTATAGCTTTTACTCACAAGTTTTACAAAAGCTTGAACTTTGTAGAATACGAATCACTTGAAATATTCTGCGACTGAAAAAAAGCAAAAAATGCATTTTTTTAAAACCGTTTCTAAGTGAACAACTCGCGAGTGTTAAGTTTAACTCGTGAGGTTGTTTTAAATTGCATTGAATTTGTCTCTAAGTGAGCAACTCGAGAGTGTTAGGTTTAACTCGTGAGGTTGTTTTAAAACTTTTTTGTAGAAAAAATGATTGTTTACTTATCATTATATAATAAACTGTTGATAAAAAGTGGTATCTTTTTAAAATAAATTTCAACTAGCGAGATTTAACTACGTCGCATGTGGAGCAAAAAGTTTAACTTGAAAACACAGCTGTCAGTCAAATTATTACAAGCTGTTGCTTGTACTTTGAGCATTTAGTTATAAAATGCTCAGTAACATTAACTAACTCGTCATCTATAGTTTTTACTCACGAGTTTTACAAAAGGTTGAACTTTGTGGGATACAAAAAATTTGTAATATTCTGCGACTGAAAAAAAGTAAAAAAAAAAATAAATAAAATTGTTTCCAAGTGAACAGCTAGCGACTGTTAAGTTTAACTCGTGAGGTTATTTTAAACCTTTTTGCAGAAATAATGAGTATCTAGTTATCATTATAAAATAAGTTGTTGATAATAGATAGCATTTTTTTTAAATTATTTTCAACTCGCGAGTTTTGACTACTTCGCATGTGGAGCGAAGAGTTTAACCTGAAAACACAGCTGTCAGTCAAATTGTTACAAGTTGTCGCTTGTAGTTTGAGCATTTAGTTGTAAAATGCTCAGTAACATTAATTAACTCGCGAGTTTCACAATATTCTGAATTTGGTGAACACACACGACTCACGAGTACAAACTTTCCCTCGCGATAATTTTAATATTACAGTTCTAAATTTGTACTACATATTTGGCTAACGTGACGACGAAAAAATAAAAACTCGCGAGTTTTGTCTAATTTGCAAACTCGCCAAAGCTTGCTTAAGAAAGAGTGGCTATATTATTTTTAATTTTCCTAATTATTTGACATTTTTTGCGTAAACCTCAATAACTATAAACGCCAGCTATTACTTTTACTCACGAGTTTTACAATAGTAACTGGCGAGTACAAACTTTTTATTGTGATAATGTTAATAATATTTTTGAGACAGTTCTAAATTTGTACTACATATTTAAACAACTTGACGAGGAAAAAAACAAAAACTTGCGAGTTTTGTCTAATTTGCAAAATCGCCAAAGCTTGACTAAGAAAGAGTGGCACTACCGTCTTTAATTTTCCCAATTATTTCACATTTTTTGCGTAACCCTCAATAACTATAAACGCCAGCTATTACTTTTACTCACGAGTTTTACAATAGTAACTCGTGAGTACAAACTTTTTATTGTAATAATGTTAATAATATTTTTGAGACAGTTCTAAATTTGTACTACATATTTTAAAAAACTTGACGTGGAAAAACAAAAACTCGCGAGTTTTGTCTAATTTGCAAACTCGCCAAATCTAGACTATGAAAGAGTAGCTCAACCGTCTTTAATTTTCCTAATTATTTCAAATTTTTTGCGTATCCCTCAATAACTATAAGCGCCAGCTTTTACTTTTACTCACGCGTTTTACAATAGTAACTCACGAGTACAAACTTTCCCTCGCGATAATTTTAATATTACAGTTCTAAATTTGTACTACATATTTGGCTAACGTGACGACGAAAAAATAAAAACTTGCGAGTTTTGTCTAATTTGCAAACTCGCCAAAGCTTGCTTAAGAAAGAGTGGCTATACCATTTTTAATTTTCCTAATTATTTGACATTTTTTGCGTAACCCTCAATAACTATAAACGCCAGCTATTATTTTTACTCCCGAGTTTTACAATAGTAACTGGCGAGTACAAACTTTTTATTATGATAATGTTAATAATATTTTTGAGACAGTTCTAAATTTGTACTACATATTTAAACCACTTGACGAAGAAAAAAACAAAAACTCGCGAGTTTTGTCTAATTTGCAAACTCGCCAAAGCTTGACTAAGAAAGAGTGGCACTACCGTCTTTAATTATCCCAATTATTTCACATTTTTTGCGTAACCCTCAATAACTATAAGCGCCAGCTATTACTTTTACTCACGAGTTTTACAATAGTAACTGGCGAGTACAAACTTTTTATTGTGATAATGTTAATAATATTTTTGAGACAGTTCTAAATTTGTACTATATATTTTAAAAAACTTGACGTGGAAAAACAAAAACTCGCGAGTTTTGTCTAATTTGCAAACTCGCCAAAGCTAGACTAAGAAAGAGTAGCTCAACCGTCTTTAATTTTCCTAATTATTTCAAATTTTTTGCGTATCCCTCAATAACTATAAGCGCCAGCTTTTACTTTTACTCACGCGTTTTACAATAGTAACTCGCGAGTACAAATTTTTCCTTCTGTTAATTTTAATAACATTTTTAAGACAGTTCTAAATTTGTACTATATATTTAAAAAAAACTTGACGAGGAAAAAATAAAAACCCGCGAGTTTTGTCTAATTTACAAACTCTCCAAAGCTTGCTTGAGAAAGAGTGGCTCTACCGTCTTTAATTTTCCCAATTATTTCAAATTTTTTGCGTAACCTTCAATAACTATAAACGCCAGCTATTACTTTTACTCACGAGTTTTACAATAGTAACTCGCGAGTACAAACTTTTTTTTGTGATAATGTTAATAATATTTTTGAGACAGTTCTAAATTTGTACTACATATTTAAAAAACTTGACGAGGAAAAAACAAAAACTCGCGAATTTTGTTTAATTTGCAAACTCGCCAAAGCTTGACTAAGAAAGAGTGGCTCTACCGTGTTTAATTTTCCTAATTATTTCACATTTTTTGTCTAACCCTCAATAACTATAAACCCCAGCTATTACTTTTACTCACGAGTTTTACAATAGTAACTCGCAAGTTCAAACTTTTCCTTGTGATAATATTAATAATGATCTTTAGACAGTTTTAACTTTGTACCACATATTTAAAAAGCTTGACGAGGAAAAAACAAAAACTTGCGAGTTTTGTCTAATTTGCAAACTCGCCAAAGCTTGACTAAGAAAGAGTGGCACTACCGTCTTTAATTATCCCAATTATTTCACATTTTTTGCGTAACCCTCAATAACTATAAGCGCCAGCTATTACTTTTACTCACGAGTTTTACAATAGTAACTGGCGAGTACAAACTTTTTATTGTGATAATGTTAATAATATTTTTGAGACAGTTCTAAATTTGTACTACATATTTTAAAAAACTTGACGTGGAAAAACAAAAACTCGCGAGTTTTGTCTAATTTGCAAACTCGCCAAAGCTAGACTAAGAAAGAGTGGCTCAAACGTCTTTAATTTTTCTAATTATTTCACATTTTTTGCGTAACCCTCAATAACTATAAACGGTATTACTTTTACTCACGAGTTTTACAATAGTAACTCGCGAGTACAAACTTTTTATTGTGATAATGTTAATAATATTTTTGAGACAGTTTTAAATTTGTACTACATTCTTAAAAAACTTGACGTGAAAAAACAAAAACTCGCGAGATTTGTCTAATTTGCAACCTCGCCAAAGCTAGACTAAGAAAGAGTAGCTCAACCGTCTTTAATTTTCCTAATTATTTCAATTTTTTTGCGTATCCCTCAATAACTATAAGAGCCAGTTTGAGACAGTTCTAAATTTGTACTATATATTTAAAAAAACTTGACGAGGAAAAAATAAAAACTCGCGAGTTTTGTTTAATTTGCAAACTCGGCAAAGCTTGACTAAGAAAGAGTGGCTCTACCGTCTTTAATTTTCCTAATTATTTCACATTTTTTATCTAACCCTCAATAACTATAAACCCCAGGTATTACTTTTACTCACGTGTCTTACAATAGTAACTCGCGAGTTCAAACTTTTCCTTGTGATAATGTTAATAATGTTTTTTAGACAGTTTTAACTTTGTACTACATATTTAAACAACTTGACGAGGAAAAAAACAAAAACTCGCGAGTTTTGTCTAATTTGCAAACTCGCCAAAGCTTGACTAAGAAAGAGTGGCACTACCGTCTTTAATTATCCCAATTATTTCACATTTTTTGCGTAACCCTCAATAACTATAAGCGCCAGCTATTACTTTTACTCACGAGTTTTACAATAGTAACTGGCGAGTACAAACTTTTTATTGTGATAATGTTAATAATATTTTTGAGACAGTTCTAAATTTGTACCACATATTTTAAAAAACTTGACGTGGAAAAACAAAAACTCGCGAGTTTTGTCTAATTTGCAAACTCGCCAAAGCTAGACTAAGAAAGAGTAGCTCAACCGTCTTTAATTTTCCTAATTATTTCAAATTTTTTGCGTATCCCTCAATAACTATAAGCGCCAGCTTTTACTTTTACTCACGCGTTTTACAATAGTAACTCGCGAGTACAAATTTTTTCTTCTGTTAATTTTAATAACATTTTTAAGACAGTTCTAAATTTGTACTATATATTTAAAAAAACTTGACGAGGAAAAAATAAAAACCCGCGAGTTTTGTCTAATTTACAAACTCTCCAAAGCTTGCTTGAGAAAGAGTGGCTCTACCGTCTTTAATTTTCCCAATTATTTCAAATTTTTTGCGTAACCTTCAATAACTATAAACGCCAGCTATTACTTTTACTCACGAGTTTTACAATAGTAACTCGCGAGTACAAACTTTTTATTGTGATAATGTTAATAATATTTTTGAGACAGTTCTAAATTTGTACTACATATTTAAAAAACTTGACGAGGAAAAAACAAAAACTCGCGAGTTTTGTTTAATTTGCAAACTCGCCAAAGCTTGACTAAGAAAGAGTGGCTCTACCGTCTTTAATTTTCCTAATTATTTCACATTTTTTGTCTAACCCTCAATAACTATAAACCCCAGCTATTACTTTTACTCACGAGTTTTACAATAGTAACTCGCAAGTTCAAACTTTTCCTTGTGATAATGTTAATAATGTTTTTTAGACAGTTTTAACTTTGTACTACATATTTAAAAAACTTGACGAGGAAAAAACAAAAACTTGCGAGTTTTGTCTAATTTGCAAACTCACCGAAGCTTGACTAAGAAAGACTGGGTCAACCGTCATTAATTTTCCTATTATTTCACATTTTTTGCGTAGCCTTCAATAACTATAAACGTCAGCTATTACTTTTACTCACGAGTTTCACAATAGTAACTCGCGAGTACAAACTTTTTCTTGTGATAATTTTAATAATGTTTTTGAGTCAGTTCTAAATTTGTACTACATATTTAAAAAACTTGACGAGAAAAAACAAAAACTTGCGAGTTTTGTTTAATTTGCAAACTCGGTAAAGCTTGACTAAGAAAGAGTGGCTCAAACGTCTTTAATTTTTCTAATTATTTCACATTTTTTGCGTAACCCTCAATAACTATAAACGGTATTACTTTTACTCACGAGTTTTACAATAGTAACTCGCGAGTACAGACTTTTTATTGTGATAATGTTAATAATATTTTTGAGACAGTTTTAAATTTGTACTACATTCTTAAAAAACTTGACGTGAAAAAACAAAAACTCGCGAGATTTGTCTAATTTGCAACCTCGCCAAAGCTAGACTAAGAAAGAGTAGCTCAACCGTCTTTAATTTTCCTAATTATTTCAATTTTTTTGCGTATCCCTCAATAACTATAAGCGCCAGTTTGAGACAGTTCTAAATTTGTACTATATATTTAAAAAAACTTGACGAGGAAAAAATAAAAACTCGCGAGTTTTGTTTAATTTGCAAACTCGGCAAAGCTTGACTAAGAAAGAGTGGCTCTACCGTCTTTAATTTTCCTAATTATTTCACATTTTTTATCTAACCCTCAATAACTATAAACCCCAGGTATTACTTTTACTCACGAGTCTTACAATAGTAACTCGCGAGTTCAAACTTTTCCTTGTGATAATGTTAATAATGTTTTTTTGACAGTTTTAACTTTGTACTACATATTTAAAAAACTTGACGAGAAAAAAACAAAAACTTGCGAGTTTTGTCTAATTTGCAAACTCGTCAAAGCTTGAATAAGAAATGGTGGGGCAACCTTCGTCAATTTCCTTAATTCTTTATTCAAAAAATCAATCTTATCTCTGGAGTATCGTCCACCTTGTGCGTAATCAAATTAATCAAAAACTGTCCAGGTAATGTAAACTCGTGAGTGATGGCTTCGTTGCATGATGAGCAATAGTTGCTACTGAGAAAAAGAGGCTCAATCGTCACTCAAGTTATTACAATTTCTGATTGACTCATTTGATTTGACTCAGTGATATTAACAGGCCAACTGCCATTTTTACTCGTGAGTTTTACAGTAGTTTAAAAATGATTGAAAATTCAGTTTCATAGAACCTTTGCTTTTTTTTTGTGCATATCAGATAATATTACATTTTAAGGCCATTTTTAACCGACTAACTCGCGAGTAGTAACAGCATAACTCAAGAGTTTTACTCGTGAGTTTTTTGAATATTCTTTAAAAAGTTCTATTGAATTCCTATCTTTACAAACTGATAATAAAGTTAGTATTTTTTATAATAAATTTCAACTTGCGAGTTTTATTTGCCTTGCACGCTCTACAATAGCTTGAAGTAGGAAAACAGGCTCAACCGTCAGCCGTCTGCGGAGAGAAAGAGAGAGAGTGAATATGATTTCTTACCTAAATGTCTACTCCTACAAAATCTAATGGTCCTCATAGTTTGAGCAAGCATGTGCATCTTTTCGAAATTAACCAGTCCGTCAAGGGACGTCTTGTTGCCCTCGTGGGTGAAAGTCATGTCTTTCAGCAGGAGCGGCATGAAGGGCACCACTGGAGGTTGTAACTTTCCCACACTCACCCGGTACGCCCGGTGGTTTCTGCTGGGATCTATGACATAGAGTATTTTATTAAATAAATGAGTCCTGTAACCTTTATGGACATTAATCATGCTTTGTTTGCACCAACAAGCTTAGTGTCGGTTTAAATTTAAATTTAATCGAGTTAAAGTACAGTCACCTATCATGGATTCGAAATCTGTAAACAGTTTACGAAACTTCGACGGCAGCTTGTCCCAAGTGTTGGACAGGCGGGACACGGCGACATTGCTGAGACCCATCACTATCGCGCAGAACGCGTTCAGGTTTTGATATTCCCTGCAACTAAACATACTCAATATTAGTTCAGGTTAGCAACTTACTGACGGTGGAAATCGGTAAATTGCGTTATGCAAAATAGCCCCTTTGTCAGATACACAGTTTACTTACTAGGCGGCAAGCTTAATGAATTTCCTCAAAACCGCCACCCTCTTACTTAAGCTGCTCATCATGCATATCTCCGTGACGACCCAGAATTGAATCTCGTTGAAACGCCTAAGGAAGACGTCTAAATTGGCCGTAATTTGGCCAAAGTGGTGTCTGCCGAACGTATGGTAGAGCAACTCGTATTCGTGGACGCACCTGAATTATTAAACAGTTGACGTTATTTATCTGTCAGCATCGTATGTAAATTTTGGTCTGGTTGGACTCTTACCAGAATAAGTCCCAGTCGAAAAGGGTCATGTAGTACGCCAGTTCCTTGGTTCCGAACATTTCAATGTCGCCCTCAATTCCTTGGGTGCACTCCTCTTGCTCGCTTAAGCATGTCTAAAATATATATTTTTTTCAATTATGTGCTTAGGGCCTGGGGCCAAAGATTTTTTATTGTCTCAGATGAAAAAAGTTTTTTTTCTCAAGAAAACAATTCCATAAATACATACTTTCAGACCAATTCTTCATTGAAGCTTTTTTAAAAAGAACAAAAAAACCAATTAATATTCTCCCTAAACGAGCGTCTACTGATTAATTAATCGAGCTACACCAGTCCAAAAAGAAAATCAATTCTTAATACAAATACAAAAAAAAAAATCCGTTCAAAGTGGAAACAACAAAGCTTTCATTATTCTAATGGATGAGCTGTCACAAAAAGGAAATATCACTGAGCTCCGTTAAAAAAAATAAGACCGAGAATTCCTGTTGGAATCCCCTCGAATCCGCCGCTTTTGGCCATTTGTCCAGGATTTTATCCAGTCAACCTATCACGTTTCCCGATTTATTTGCCTCAGTAACTCCGATATAAGTGCCAATCCACTGCAAATCCATAGAAACGCTTTCCGGACCCTTTAGCAGATTATCTGTTAGTAGCAGGTCAAGTATATATCGATAATTTTTGCTTTCAGCTGCCTAAGAGCCCTATTCATGTATGTGTCTGCGTTTTTTAGAGGGAAAAATAATTTTTATCAATCTCTAAGTATGCGTAAGTTTAATAAAAAACAATCTACCATAGGGCATTCATCTGGAAAATACCTCTATTTATCTTAATTGGATCAGTTTTCCTTGCAGAAAAAACCCCAAAACAAACACATATTACGTTCTACAAAACTAAATTTTCATCACATCTTTGAAATTATTAAACATAGAGCATAAACCACAATCTTGTTGAATACTCAAAGTTATTCGAAAGTTGGTGCTTGGCGTGCATTAAGTATTACCTGGTGCCTTTGATGATCGATTTATAAAATACAGCTACGTATAAATTGCCATCCAAAGTTTGGCCAAAAACCACGTTCTGAAGTTTGGCTCATAATTTAGTTAATTCGGGTAAAGTTTCATTGGCAATTTCGATAGCGGGCGCGATTTAATAATGAAGCGCGTTTTCCTTGGAATAGCAGTATCGGAAAAGCTGACGCAAATTTACCATAATTTGTAATGGATTAAGCGTATTTTGGTGTCTAACCAGGTAAAGATATTGCATGATTCAATTTCGTTTTACCTAGGTAAAGCATACCACTTTCCTCGGGCGATTCACAAAGCTATAGAGTTGTTTTTTTTATTAGAAATACAAAAGCTGCATCCACCTTTCCTTCACATTCTATAAAGATTTTTTGCCCCTATTTGCACATAGAATCTGAAAACTCAAGTCAAACTTTTTTTTTTCAACTCTACTGATAACGTAAACAATCCGTAAATAAAACGTGCGAGAGCTTTTGTTCCGTCCCACGACGCGAAGAAACTCTGAATAACAAAGGCTTCGTTAGATTTCAATGACAAAGGGATACGTATCAATAGGACCCGCCCTCGATCTATTTTTATTTATTTATTGTGTGTGCACCGTTTTCTTTTATTGGATACGCTCCAACAAACATTGACAAAATAGCCCATCGATGTACAAGAGGGAAGGGATTGAATCACTTTTGGAGCGATGAGGGTGGAGAATTTTCTAATAACATGAACTTACCAACCCATGGAGGTGGTCTTTAGGTGAGACAAAAGTACGTCCATTGATGGATAAAGCTGTTGGCTATAATTTAGCTAATTGATAAAACATTGATAAATTCAATATACGAGTAGAAAGGTATTTGATAATTTTTAGATAGGTGGGGGGTCAAGAATTTTGCAATATTATAAACTTACTAACGCATTGCTATGGTCCTTAGGTGAGACAGAAATAAGTCCATTGATGAATAAAGTGGTTGGCCAAAGTTAGTTAAATGATGAAATATTGAGAAATACCATACCAATGTACGAGTAGGATGGTATTTGATCCCTTTTAGATACATCAGGGTCAAGAATTTTGCATATTATGAACTTACCAACGCATTGATATGGTGTTTAGGTGAGACAAAAATAAGTCCATTGATGGATAATGCGGTTGACCGTAATTTAATTAATTGATGAATAATTGACAAATACCCCATCAATATATAAGTAAGAAGACATTGAATTACTTCTAGATAGATGAGGGTCAAGAATTTCGTAACAATATGAACTTACCAACACAATGGGGTAGTCTTTAAGTAAGACAAAAATACGTCCGTTGATGGATAAAGCGATTGGCCATAATTTGGTTAAATGATGAAACATTGACAAACCTTTCATCACTTATGAAAATATATTGAATTACTAAGTAGCTTGTTTTTACTAAATAGCTTGTTTGTAATTCTTCTAACCGAATGTTCATTCCTAAGGTTGTGTGCAAGATGAGGTGTTCTTCATCTTTTGAAGAATAAGAATCTCAGAAAATCTCTCATAAGTTAACAGCTAATTGGAGTATCTTACATTTGATGTAGTAGTAGCACCTTAGGTGGCGGCAAATTAGTCTTCTAAGATTAGGTTTCTAAAATGGAAACTCTAAATATCTGTTCTTTAATAGATAGATTTCTCAGTAATACTGGATTACACATTCCAATGTCTTTGTGTTAGAGATTTAAGATATTTTGCCCGAAGAAATAAAACATTTGTTAAAGTTCTCGCCCTTACAGTATCACTAAAAACAACACGTATGACTGTAAATACGTAAATCTTATAAGCAGCAATATATTAAGTACAAACCATAGGACAACCCTACAAACGTGGCGACTCAGTAAAACTTGACAGCACAGTTACCATGGTGACCAAGTGCGAAGCCAATTGAAACTCACGTCTCGACGCAAAGGCTAATGAGGAGTTGCAGGCTTATTACACTTATTTAACTTCCTTAGACCCACTTGATCAATATCCTAGTAATTTTAGCAAGAGTGTAAATTTCATAAAATAATTGGTAGTCAACTGACAATTGAAAATCTTGTACATCCATGTTAAGAATTGTGTAAAAACATTAAAATATGAACAAACAGAAAACGTTTACGGTGTGTGCGATCTGAATGTTATAAATGATAAAACACTGACATCAATATACGAGCAGGAATATACTTGTTCACTTTTAGATAGATGAGTGTCAAGAGTTTGGCAATAATATGAACTTACCAACGCATTGAGATGGTCTTTAGGTGAGATAAAAATACGTCCATTGACGAATAAAGCGGTAAGGCATAATTTGATTAATTGATGAAACATTGACAAATACCCCATCAATATACCACTAAAAGGCATTACATCAATTTGGAGAGATGAAGGACGAGAATCTTGCAATAAACTGAACTTTCCAACTGATTGAAGTGCCTTTAGGTGAGACGAAGGAACATTCATGGATGGATAAAGCGTTGCTACAATTTAGTTAATTAATAAAAGATTGACAAATATCCCATTAATATACAAGTTAGGATGCATTGACTCACTTTTAGAGAGAACAGGGTCGAGAATTTCGCAATATTATGAACTTAACAACTCATTGAGTTATTCTTTAGGTGACACAAAAATACGCCCATTGGATAAAGATACACACCATAAATAAAGCGGTTGATCATAATCTAGTTAATTGATGAAAAATTAACAAATACTCCATCGATATACGAACAAAAAAACCTTGAATAGCTTTTAGATAGATGCGGGTCAACAATTTCGCAACAATGTGAACTTATCAACGCACTAAGGTTGTCTTTAGATCAGACAAAAATACGTCCGTTGGTGGATAAAGCGGTTGACCATAACTGAGTTAATTGATGACACAATGACAAATACCCCATCAATACACCACTAAAAGGCATAAAATCAATTTTGGAGAGATGAAGGACAAGAATCTAGCAATAAAACAATTTTTCCAACGCACTGAAGTGGCTTTAGGTGAGACAAAGAAACGTTCATAGGTGGATAAAGCAATTGCCACAATAACATGAACTTAACAAATAATTGAGTTATTCTTTAGGTGAAACAAAAATACGCCCATTCATAGTTAAACTGATTCATCGAATCTAGTTAATTGATTAAAAATTTACAATCAATATACGAGCAGCAAGGCACTGAATCACTTTTAGATAGATGAGGGTCAGGAATTGTGCAATAATACAAGATTATCAATGCATCGAGGTGGCCTTTAGGTGAGACAAAAACACGTCCATTAATGTATAAAGCGGTTGGCTATAATTTAGCTAAATGATTGACCCCATCAATAAACCAATAGGAAGGCATTGATCCGTATCAAGAATTTGGCAATAAAATGAACTTACCAGCGCATCTAGGTGGTCCTTAGGTGAGACAAAAATACGCCCATTGATGGATAGAGCGGTTGGTATGCTGATGTCGTCATCCCTGAAAACGACTCGTTCTCCGTTAGACTTCACCTCAACGAGCAGCAGTTCCTCCTCGCGTATCTTCAACTTATCAGCTGCCACTAGTTTAATGGTCTCAGCGGTGCTGTCCACTGGTAGCCTCAGAGTGCAATAAGTGTGATCAGCGCAGTAAACTCTAAAAATTACTAGAAAAGAAAAATTCCTTGCATATAAAAACATTCCTTTAAGGGAAAGTGAACAGAAAACATTAAACAAGACTCTTATATCTACTCACTGTCGTCTTGTGACATTATAATGGTCCTGTTGGTGTCATCTCCCGTGCTGAAGAGGCTTATCGGCTGCCCCAAGGGAGGCAATTTCCATTTTTGCCCTTCGTGCGCCTTTCGATCTTCTTGATATCTAAACACAGTAAAGGCGCATTCATTGTCATTTAGCAATTCAAACACCTGTTCTCCTCTAATTTTAACCAAACAGGATTCGGGGCTCAATAATCGAATACAGAACGCAATTTTGCGCTTCGAAATTGGACAGCATTCGGGGCGCGAAATCGATTGTTGATGGTCTCATAGCAATACGGAAATTTGCATTTCATAGCCCCTTCACAAAACTACTTCGCAGCCTCCGATGAAAGGTGTTTCTTAATAAACCGACGAGCGACATTTCGAAGAAATGAAACTTTAAAGTCAGCGCAGAAGCTGAGTCGAGCTCGAAAATACGTTTATAATTGAAAATTCGTCTTTGCGAGGCAAATGGGAGATCCGGTTAACGCTCTATCGCCTCTGGGCTTTTTCATAAGCTTCGAAATGAAACAATATAATATAAAATTTAAAACTGCTGTTCTATTGAGAGGAATTGAGACCCGATTGAGACAAAGAGCAAATCATGGAAACCCAGACAAAGTAAGAAATTACTTCATTGTCGTAACCGCATTATTGATGCTTATAGACGACGAAGAGGTAATTTGATTTTAATTTGACTTATTTCCCCTGATTATAATTTCTGAGTACCAAACAAATGCTCTTTAATACAGCATATTCTGTACAGCCATTGAGGTTACAACAAGGCTTCAATAAGACAATTGTTATTCAGTATAGTAACATAACTAGGCACTTTTATTTCATTATTGAAAGCTTGAGTAATAATACGGTTTTCTTGATAAAAAAGATCCTTATTCTAGCAATATGTAGTAATTTCTGAGATTTAATCAACTGCTTTTTTACTAAGAAGTTCTGTAAAACTTATGAGTTCTAATCGAGTTCTTGATAAGACAATAACTGACAAGAATGGGAATAGAATCAAGAATTATTAAAAGCTTGAGAGTCTTCACTACTAAGTAATAAAAATTCTGATTCTAAAAATCAGCACCTTCTGGTGGCAATCGGCAATCACCTAAACATTTACTTGCTGTGAAGGATTGTGCCAAAAAAAGACTAATAATTTATGATTTTTTGAGTTTCTACCAACTGCTTCCTCTGCAAACATTTAGTGACGCAGTTTGTAAAATTAATCAAATTCCCATTATTGTCCTTTATAAGAAACAAAATTAGTATAATTCTCTACAGCTTTGTTCTATAATGTTTCCTAATTAAAGTTTAAGAAGAGAAATATGAGTAAAACACATTTTTGCTCATATGTGTCTTGGTTAAAAACACTTGTGACGCATTGTCTATTAATACGAGTTCTGAGTCCGGCCATTGAAATTTAATTAAACTGGTTGATTCAAGCAACCTCAGTTACGTTATTTATAGAGGAGTTTGAGATTGCCGTCCATGGTTTCATATTTTGTTGATTTAAAACCAATCAAAACATATTTTTTTGCAGATTTACAGCAACTGTTTCCTCATTTTTGACATATTTTCTAGTATAAATGTTGATTTAATTTAACTCGTTAGACTTGCAACATTTTAAATGAAGAAAACTTGCCTAGCGGTAACCTAAATAGCAAAATTTCAATGAGACCATTGTCACTGTACAGGTGCAATTTATGGGTGCGGCGCATACACCATTGTCACTTTGCGGGTGCCATTTAGGGGTGCTGTTCATAGTTTAACTTTTAATTGTAGTAAAATTCCAAATAGCATACTGGGAATAACCGTTTATATATTTTGAATTGACGTAACCCAAATTGTAAATTTATTAACAGGTTTATATACTTTTTATAGAAAAATAATTGTCTCGGCAAAATTCATAAATCCTTTAAAACGTTTCCGCACACGCCGTCGGAAACCCCCGGAAACGTCTATTTTCAGATACTTCAAATTGGCGGATTCCCTCCGGGGATTAAGTGCCGTTATAACTAAAGCGCTGCCGCAAAGCTCGAAATAATTTTATTGTGAACGAGGCAGTAACGAACGCTTTTTGAAACCGAACCAGATCGTCATTTTGGGTAAATTCAATTCAGTCAGTTACAACATATAGCTACCTATAAAAAACGAGACTGTTTTTTAATATAATCCAATTTGGAATATTCCCAGTAAATATCGCTCGTTTTAATTGAAATGGGGAATTTCCAAGTTTGGCTGCTTTCAAATTGGCAACAAACCTGGACAATTTTAATTCAAATTTAATAGAGGCCCCATTCTGTTGACTTTTGAATCTGAATTAATTAAAAGAAGAGGCACGGAAAAAACTCGTTCATGTTGTTGGTGTTTCGTTTTTGTCTGCAATAGCTCTTTTTAGAATTTTCCTACACTCTGTATTGAGATATTTAAAATATTTTGACATTATTCGAGTTTATGTCAATAAAGCTCCTTTTTATCTATTCACAAGCTTTTGAAAATTTTGAAAGTCTTAGTTTATCAGTCTGATACTTAACACAATAGTTGTTCTTCGATTGATATAGTTGGGTACTATACAACATGGGTGACCTAGGACGCCCCAGGGCCTTGGCATATTGTTTTTCATGTTTTAGGGATTCATCAAGTCAAGTAGCTTGACAGTTTTGAGGCAGACTTGGAAAATTAAATACTTGACAAGTCGATATTTGACTTGACTTTTTCAGTAAAGCTTGACTTGATGTCAAGTTTCTTAATAAAAGTTTAAGAATAGAATTATGAGTAAAACACTTTATCGCTCATAGGTGTCTTGGTTAAAAGCACTTGTGACACATTCTCTATTAATACGAGTTCTGAATCCGGCCGATGAATCCGGGTAATGAATTTCATTAAACCGGTGGATTCAAACAACCTCAGTTTTGTTATTTATAGGGGTGTTTGAAAGTGCTGTTCATGTTTTCGTTTTCTTGTGATTTAAAAAAGTAATTAAAACACATTTTTGCAGACTTGCAGCAATTTAAAGATTTTTTTCTTCATTTTTGGCATATTTTCTAGTATAAATGTTGAATTAATTTAACTCGTTAGACTTACAAAAAGAAGAAAGAAGACTTATCTAACGGTATCCTAAATAGCACAATTTCAATGATGCCATTGTCACTGTACGGGTGCAATTTACGGGTGCTGCTAACGGACCATTGTCCCTTTACGGGTGCCATTTGGGGGTGCTGCACATAGTTTAATTTTTAATTGTTGTAGTAAAATTCCAAATAGCATATTGTGCAGCATAATAAATATTTACATATTTTGAATTAGTCCCCAGGGCTTTGGCATCTTGTTTTTCATGTTTTAGGGACTCATCAAGTCAAGTAGCTTGACATTTTTGAGATATACTTGACTTGGAAAAATTAAATACTTGAGAAGTCGATACTTGACTGATATCTACAGTTCATTACGTCACACCCATATCTGACTTAATATTTAATTTTCTTACAACGCTTTGGGCGACGGCTTTAGAGCACTCTGATAAATTCTGATAACAAAATATAAAACTATAAAAAATTAGTATGAAATAGTTATTTTTAAAGTAGAAAAATTGTTACAGAATTTTATATATTTGAGGAAAACTTGAAATCAAGTCCAGTATCTTGTAAAAAGAAAGTCAAGCAGCGAAACCTCATCATGTTTGTCCTTCGTTGCTGTTAAAATAAAAATTAAAACTCTTTCTATTGCGATGAGATGCATATCCGACAAAGAAATTGTTTTGGGGTCAGTAACAATGCAAGGGAGTCTTTAAATTCTGTCAGTAGTATGTAATACTGTCCATTTAAACGACTCATTTATCATGACTGAAACTCGAGAAACTCGTAAGCCACGAAAAGAAAACACAACAAACTTAAACTTCAACTTCCGAAAACTAATTAAATCGCAATAAAAATTCAGGAATGATTTTAATTAGGCTGAATCCTGAAGTTAATGGCCGCCCCTGAATGCTTAATTAGAAAAACGAGTTGCCCTTTCGGCACGTGACCAAAACAAAACAACGAAAATAAAATTTTGCAGAATGCTTTTGAGAAGTAAACTATAGAGCCCGGAGAAAATATTCTATAACCTTAAGTTTAAATAATTACTGTTAAGTGGTATACCATAGAGGAAAAAATTCCGAAACAGGAACACGCATTAGAGCGAAACAAAACCTAAAAAACTTGTACCTCTATGTCTCTTTTGACAACCTCTCTTCTACGTGCTTGCAATCCCTAAAGAGTTTCGACGCTCTCGCTTCGTCGGATGCGTAAAAACTTGCTTTTAGTTCTTGTAAAACGGAACCTGAATGTTTCATGTTGTCCCAACGAAGTTTCAGCCACCATCAATAAATTAGCGACTCGGCTCATAATAGTTTGGAATCAAAGTGCCATAAAGTTTGATTGCAGCCATTAGGAGGACTCGTGACAAATTGACCTCTTTGTTTAGGGATATGGGATGGGGTAAGTTCCAACCCTGAAGCTTTAAATAATCGCTCCAGCACCATTTCTTATACCTACTCCAATATTGTCAATATCGCTTTGCTGTCCGCAATAATGAATCGTTATTATTCCATGAATATGCTAATTTCGACGTAGTAGCAGTTACGCTTCAGAGTTATTGACTATGTATATGTATTTGCGGCTTTGGTTCGATAGATGAAACACTATACATACGCACATATATAGACATTGTTCTGCTTCTAATTACTCAACAATTGATTGAACAATCTCGATGAAACATTTACCTCCTCAGTTGTGACATCACGTGGTGCATCAAGCTGGCCTCCTCTTGCAACGAATTGAATTGCATTATGTCGTTTTCCAGGCTCTGTGCAAGATCCTCCAGAAACTCCACAGCGATGTCGTCCTCGAAGACCGGATGTCGTATTGTTGTTACCCACCTAAGGCGAGGCAATTTCAATTAAAATTAAGTGAACCGGAAAAGCGACATGGCGCGACAAAAATAACACAAATACTTTATCCTCAAAACGTGGATAAAGTAGACAAATGCAATTTAAAATCTATCGCATACCAAATATTTGCATAGAATTTAAATTTTAAATTTGGTTTTAAAAATAATGAGAGCTCTGCTGGTCTAGGGGCGCTTTTGCTATGCTAATGCAAGTGTTTATGAGCTCTTAAAATGACTCCTCCATAGTTGACAAGGTTACAAGTGAAGTATGTAAAGATAATAAACCAACAATTTTGATTTTTAGCAAAATGGGACTAAGATTTGCTTATGAAAAATTACATGGAAGAATGACTGAACTTGTGCCAGAACTCTCCTTGCATATCTACTGACGGTAAAGACCCATAGTTAAACTGAACAAACCATACTTATCCAAATTCTCTTACCTATATACAAACTGTATAACTCTCCTTTTGCAAGCCAACACAAACTCCTTATCCTTATTGGAATAATCTATGTTATAGGTACGTTTAGTTAAGGAAAGCATTGTTTTTGAAGCACAATTAATGTAATCAACTATATAATATCGATGAAAAGGATATTATTTGTCCAACTCTTCTACCAATTGGTGGGTAGGCAGAAAGACTATGTGTGTCAGCAGGAAGTCGTCCAAGAATGGATCTTGCGCGGTCGCAATGATGAAATTGTCCCCTCCACCCATCGAACCTCTACCATCTAGCCTAGTTTCTAATAAATGTTCGAGCATCTTTTGCGGAGTGCCCGCCATCACAGTATATCTAGAAATGAAAAAAAAAACCTAAATAACAATAAGTAAGACACGCATTATGCTTCTAAGAAGTGATTTTAGTTTTTCTGCTAAATTTGTAGCCCAGGTCACCATACAACACTTCTTGGATTTGCACAAATTCTAAACTTTTAAACATGCGCAGAAAAGGGTAAACTTGTTAATTTGAGCATAAATTCTTCCAGTTTGGGTTTAGGCGCCCTTTGAGTTAATTGTGTTAATTTGAGCTTTAAGGATTGGACAGGTTGAACTCTATTGCAGGATTTAATACGTTCATCAAACTTTAGCAAATTGGTCAGGCAGCAAGCAAGATTAAACTTGTAATTTCTAAAATAGTAATTTATATGTAGTACACAGAGTTTATAGTATTAATCGGGTAGATAATATTAATAATTAAGTAATTAAGAGATTAAACAGTTTAAAGCAGGCTAGGATTAAACAGGTTAGTTATTCAGAGGAGAAGTAATGAAGTTTTTTCAAGTTTATGCCATAAGGAATGTAATCTGCTTTAAAAATTAAACATGTTAATGAGCGTGGAGGATTAAATCAATTACTCCAAATTTATTGGATTAAGCAAATTATATATTAGTTTCAGTATTAAATGAAATGGCTAGACTTAAATAAATTATGCTGAGTTTCAAAAATTAAACAGGTTGTCCAGCAGTTGCAGCATTTTTTTAAATTCCAGAGAAATAATGAAATTAATTCGGGCGTAAAGGATTAACCAAATTAATGTTCAGTTGAAGGATTAAACATATGTTAATTTCCAAGATTAATTATGTGTTAATTTTACCGTGGAAGATCAAACAACTTATTGCAGGCCTCATGGATTAATAAAGAAATGGTTTGAGAATAAAGGACTAATAAAATAGTAAATAACGTTTGTTTATAATTGTCTGAAGTTATGAATAAATGTGTGCTTGACCTGTAATCATGTTAAACTTGAAGGATTAAACCAGTAGCAGCATTTTAATTGTTGCTAAAGTTTTAGAGAATTAATGAGATCATAACGGGTGTGAAAGATTAGGCTAGTTAACGTTAACTTGCAGGATTAAATATGTGTTAATTTCTAGCATTAAACATGAGTTATTTTTGACGTGGAAGATCTAACAACTTATTTTGGGCTTTCTGGGATTAATTACAAAATGGTTTGTGCCTGAAGGATTATTAAAATAATAACGTTTGATTACAATTGTGAGCTGTAATCATGCTGAAATGAAGGATTAAATAGGTTAATTTCCAGGTACAGCATTTTACACGTTATTACAATTTTCAAGGAACAATGAGATTAAAGTGGGTGTAAAGGAGTAAACAAGTTAAAGATGACTTGTAAGATTAAAGAGGTGTTAAGTTTTGAGGATTAAACATGAGTTAATTTTGAGGCGAGAGATCAAACAATTTATTCCGGATTTCTAGTATTAATGAATGGTTTGAGCCTGAAGGTATACCCATATGAATAAATATGTGTTTGTGCTGTAATCAGGCTGGGATTAAAGCACTAAACAGGTTAGATTACTCTTGCAGCATTTATACGTTATTAAAAGTTTAGAAAAATAATGAGATTAACGCGGACGTAAGTTAATGTTGATTGCATTCAGATTTGGACTTTAAGGATCACTAAAGTAGTTGTGTGAAAAATTTGTTTCAGCTGTAGTCATGCGTTATAAGTGTTAAAAGGCTTAAATAGGTCAATATTGACTTGATATGCAGGATTAAACGTGTGTTAAACTTGACGAGGAAGATGGAAGAATTAATTCCGGATTTCTAGGATTAAATAAGTTAATATTGACTTGCAGGATTAAACAATTTTGGGACTTAAGTATTTGCTACGTTTGACATAAAAAATGAAAGAAAGTTATTATTGGTTCGTAGGATGAATCAGGAAATGGTGAGGGCCCCATTTAAGCCCATGTGGCTGGGCTTACATGATTACACAGGTTAATTAACAGTTGCAGCGTTTTACACGTTATTAAACTTTTAGAAAAATAATAAGAGTAAAGGATTAACAAGATTAACTAAGTTAATGTTGATCCGCAGGATTAAACATGTGTTAATTTTGAGGAATAAACATATATTTACATTTATTTCTTTCTAGACGTAATCAGGAAATGGTTTGGGCGTGAAGGATTATTGAAATAGTTAATAACGTTGGTTTACAATTATGTGATCATATGAATAAAGGTGTCTTTGAGATGTAATTATGCTGGCCTTCAGGATTAAACAGGCTAAATTACACTAGCAGCATCATATATGTCGCCATACTTTTAGAGAAACATTGAGATTAAAGCGGGCGTAAAGAATGAAGTAAGTTAATATTGACTGGCCGGATTAAACATGTGTTGACTTTTAGAATTAAACCTGGATTAATTTTGATGTGGAAGATGATACAAATGAGATAGAAAAAGGCGTAACGAATTAAGCAAGTTAATGTTACTTTCAACATTAAACATGTGATAATTTTGAGGAATAAACGTGGGTTAACTTCGACGTGGAAGAACAAACCACTAATTCTGGGTTTCTAAGATTAATCAGAAATGGTTTGGGCTTGAAAGATCATTAAAATCGTTAATAACGTTTGTTTGCAATTGTATGAAGTTATGAATAAATATGTGCTTGACCTGTAACCATGCCGAGCTTGAAGGATTAAACAGGTTAATTTCCAGTCGCAGCATTTTACTTGTTACTAAAGTATTAGATAATTAATCAAATTTTAACGGGTGTAAAAGATTAGACTAGTTAACGTTAACTTTCAGGATTAAACATGTGTTAATTTTTAGGATTAAACACGGGTTATTTTTGATGTGGAAGATCTAAAACTTATTTCGGCTTTCTGGGATTAATTAGAGAATGTTTTGAGCCTGAGGGATTATTAAAATAATAACGTTTAATTACAATTGTGAGCTGTTATCATGCTGAAATTAAGGATTAAGCAGGTTAATTTCCAGTTACAGCATTTTACACGTTATTATAATTTTCGAGAAACAATGAGATTAAAGGAGGTGTAAAGGAGTAAACAAGTTAATTTTAACTTGTAGGATTAAACAGGTGTTAATTCTGGGGATTAAACATGAGTTAATTTTGAGGCGAGAGATCAAACAATTTATTCCGGATTTTTATAATTAATCAAAGAAGGGTTTGAGCCTGAAAGCCTGAAGCCTGAAGGATTACATATATGGATGAATATGTGTTTGAGCTGTAAAAAGGCTGAAATTGAAGGACTAAACAAGGACTAAACAGGATAATTTACACTTGCAGCATTTTATATGTTATTAAAAGTTTAGAGGAATAATAAGATTAACGCGGACGTAAAGGATTAACCAAATTAATGTTGATTGCAGGATTAAACATTTGCTAATTTTTAATATGAAACATATGGTAATTTTGACGGAAAAAATTAAAACAACTTATTCCCGGTTTCTAGTATTATTCAGTAAATGGTTGGGACTTGAAGGAATACTAAATTAGTTACACAACGTATTTTACAATTGTGTGATAATCTTATTAAATGTGTGATTCAGCTGTAACCATGCTGTCATAAAAGGTTTAAAGAGGTTAATATTGACTTGACATGCAGAATTAAAAATGTGTTAAACTTGACGTGGAAGATCAAAGAATTCATTCCGGGTTTCTAGCATATTGACTTGCAAGATTAAACATGTGTTAATTTTGGGGCTTAATTATGTTAAGTTTGACATGAAAAATGAAACAAAGTTATTATTTGTTTCTAGGATTAATCAGGAAATGGTAAGGGCTCAAAGTATTATTAAAATATTTAATAACGTTTGTTTGCAACTACGTAATCATATAAATCATGCTGAGCTTACAGGATTAAACAGGTTAATTAACAGTTGCAGAGTTTTACACTTTATTAAAGTTTTAGAGAAATAATAAGACTAAAGCGGACTTAAAGGATTAACCAAGTTAATGCTGATTTGCAGGACTGAACATATTGTGTTAATGTTTAGGATTAAACATGGGTTAATTTTGTCATGAAAATGAAATTATTACTAAATGAGTATCTAGAATTAATCAAAAAATTGTTTTAGGCCTGAAGAATTATTAAATTAATAAAATTTGTCCATAATTAAGTCCTAGACAAATTATGATCCTTCTGGAAAACGTGCAATATGTGGTTTTCTATTTTGCTGCACAGTAAAATATTATTTGAAATGTTAAAAGTTACCTACTAATCAGTGCAAAAAACAATTTAAAACCTTCACACCAAATGGGCGATTATATATCATCCATCTTCCAGCCATAAAGACATTTTCTCGATTTAAACTTTCAGGTACCTGAAAGACTTTTTAAATGATTCAGCTAAAGTCTTGGTTTGGAAACTTATTTCTCATTGGTGATTAATATTGCAAACTTCGGAAGTACATCAATTTAAAATGTTGCTGACGCCGCTATTAGTTGGACGTAAACGAGGTTATGAAGAAAAAGTCTTTTTGAAATAAATCTTTAACTGTCTGAGCAATTTGTTGTCCACTTAACTAGGGTTTCATGTTGCATTTATAGCAATTACTGGTGCATTCCTTATGGAAAAAATGATCAATTCCGGACAGAAACTAGAAATATGATTTATCCAGAGAAATGCGTCATCCCGTGGCTGTCGGGAAAGGATAGGTAAGGACATGAAAAATCCCTCAGGGCACTGTGGCCCCGATGTTTCAAACTCGGGAGAAATAGAACTTTACAGCGATAAAATGGCCGAAGATACGACCGGACAGGCGATAGAAAATAGTTGTAACCTGTAAGTCCGGAATCGGTCGATATCCTGGAAAAAGTTATTTACCAGGGATTTCTTCCACCGAAAATGACTTTTCTACGTATGATGCGATTCGCTATAAAAGTTACTCACAGGATTTGGAAAGTCGTAAAGTTTGTATGTTACGCAAACGACCCAGGTATTTCTACATCCAGATAGAGGATAAAGTAGCAAGTCACAAGTAGGATATTGAAAGCAGTCAATTTAGTGCAGGAACGTTACATAATGGTCGTTCGTTGGAAATAGCAGCGGTAACTGGAACCATGCAGCAGTAGAGACAGGTGACGTGTGCTCTTGTGCAATAACATATTCATTTTGAAGGATCATTCGGGAAAGACAGGTGACAGTACGAAGGTCCATCCATCATCATTTTATAGAAAAAAAACCTTTTTGTTTAAGATTTTCTTATGAAAATTTACAAGTAATAATAACCCAAAGGGCGCCAGAAGCCCTGCTGCATATCTACTGCTTCACTTTTTCGCAATGAAGTTGTCGTAGGGAGCTGAGCGAACTGAGGTTTGCAAAAACACGTAGCTTCTGTTCAGTGCACAACACGATATATAGGAAAAGCAAATCTCCAAATTCCTTTTTAAATGTTCGAAGAACTTCAGTCTTTGCGAAGAAGCTGAATCGTGAATACTACTGACCATGGTTGTTTCGAATTTCAAGTTATTTGCTCCAGATAGCCGGAAACGATTAATCATTGGAAAGGAAGAGACATAGATCTCTACCTGAAAATACACAGAAACTGAGTCTTCTAAATGATTTATTATGATTAACAAAATCATCACATCCATTCCAAAAATGATTAAGCAAGAGAATGACCAAATAAAGCTTGGATAATGGATTACTCTACGAAATCTAGATCTCTACCTGAGAATACAATAAGCCCTCTAAATATGTCATAATTATTAAAAGTGTCACACCCATTTTGAAGATGCTGAATGATGAAAAAAGATATTTCTATAATATACAAAAGAAAATACACAAAAACTGAGCCCTCCAAATGGTTTTTTTGTATTGAAGTCATCACATCCATTCTGAAGATGCTCAGTGAAGAAAATAACGAAATGAAGCCTGGATCATGGATTGAGATATTTCTCCTCAAGAGAAATAGATCTCTACCTAAAACCACACCTATTATGAAGATGCTGTGTGAAGAGAATGACCAAATTAAACTTAAATGATTTATTAAGATATTTCTCCTCCAGGACTCATTGAATAGAGCTTGATCCCTACTTAAAAATACACTGAGCCCTCTAAATTATTGAAATTACCTTATCTCTCATCTAAAGATGCAGAGACAGGAGCATGACCAAATAAGGCCTGAAGGATGGATTAAGATATTTCTTCTACACGAAAGCTACAGAGAGCTATATTTCCAACAGAAAATAAAAAAAAAACACAAGAACTGAGCCCCATAAATATGTTTTATTTAATGAAATCACTACATCCATTCTGAAGATGCTGAGTCACGAGATTGATCAAATAAACCCTGAATAACGGATTAAGATATTTCTTCTCCACGAGAGCTAGAAAGAGGTAGATCTCGACCTGAAAATAGACAAGAACTGAGCCCTCCACGAAAGCTGGAGAGAATTAGATATCTACCTAAAAATACCCAAAAACTGGGTTCTATAAATATTTCTTATTTATTGAAATCACTATATCCATTCCGAAGACGCTGAGTCAAGTGAATAACCAAATAAAGCTTCGGTGATAGATTAAGGTATTTATTCTCCACAATAGCTAGAAAGAGCTAGATCTCGACCTGAAAATACACAAGAACTGAGTTCTCTTTCCTCCACAAAAACTGGAGAACGGTAGATATATATCCGAAGACAAAAGAACTGAGAGCTCTAAATGTTTTTTTTTTAATTATTGAAACCATTACATCTATTCTAAAGCTGCTGGATTAAGAGAATGACCAAATAAAACTTGGATGATGAATTAAGATATTTCTCCTACACGAGAGCTATAGAGAGCTAGATTTCTACCTAAAAATACACAAAAACTAGGCAGTGTAAATGTTTTTTAATTATTGAGATTACTACATCTATTCTGAAGATGCTGAGTCAGGAGAATGACCAAATAAAGCCGGGGTCATGGATTAAGATATTTCTTCTCCACGTAAGGTAGAGAAGTCTATATTTCTAGCCCTCTATATGTTTTTTAATTAATAAAATCACTATATCCATTCTGCAAATTCTGAGTCAAGAGAATGATCAAACATGCCCATGGATTAAGATATTTGTCCTCCATGAGAGCTACACAGAACTAGGTATTTATTTAAAAATATAAAAGAACGAAGTTGACTAAATATTTTCTTTTAATTATTGAAATCACCACATACATTCTGAAGATGCTGATTCAATAGAATGATCAAATAAAGTTTGTATGATGGATTAAGATATTTCTCTTCCACGAGAGCTACAGAGAACTAGATTTCTACCTGAAAATACACAATAACTGAGCACTCTAAATGTTTTTTTATTATTCAAATCACTACATCAATTCTGAAGATTCTGAATCAGGAGAATGACCAAATAAAGCCTGGGTAATGGAATAAGATATTTCTTCTCGACGTAAGGTAGAGAAGTCTATATCTCTACCTAAAAATACACAAGAACTAAGGCCTTTAAATGTTTTTTTATTTATTGAAATCACTACGTTCATTCTGAAGATGCTGAATCAAGAGGTTGACCAAATAAAGCTTGGATGATGGAATGCAAAACTTTTCTTCCACGAGAGCTATACAGAGCTATTTCTCTATCTGAAAATAGATAAAAAACTAAGCCCTCTAAATGTTTTATAATTATTGAAATCACCACATCTACTCTAAAGATGCTAAGTCAAGAGAATGACCAAATAAAGCTTGGATAGTGCATTAAGGTATTTCTCCGAAACGAAACCTGGACAGAGCTAGTTATCTACCTGAAAATACACAAGAACTGAGCCCGCCTAAATGTTTTTTTTTAATTCAAATCACTACATCAATTCTGAAGATTCTGAATCAGGAGAATGACCAAATAAAACCTGGGTGATGGAATAAGATATTTCTTCTCCACGTAAGGTAGAGAAGTCTATATCTCTACCTAAAAATACACAAGAACTAAGGCCTTTAAATGTTTTTTTATTTATTGACATCACTACGTTCATTCTGAAGAAGCTGAATCAAGAGGTTGACCAAATAAAGCTTGGATGATGGAATGCAAAACTTCTCTTACACGAGAGCTATACAGAGCTATTTCTCTATCTGAAAATAGACAAAAAACTAAGCCCTCTAAATGTTTTATAATTATTGAAATCACCACATCTATTCTAAAGATGATAAGTCAAGAGAATGACCAAATAAAGCTTGGATAGTGCAATAAGGTGTTTCTTCGAAACGAAAACTGGACAGAGCTAGATATCTACCTGAAAATACACAAGAACTGAGCCGTCCTAAATGTTTTTTTTCTACTGAAATCACTAAGTCCATTTTGAAGATTCTGAGTCAAGAGAGTGACCAAATAAGGCCTGGATGATGGTTTAGGATATTTCATCTTCACGAGATCTAGAAAGAACTGGATCTCTACCTGAAAATACACTGAGCCCTCTATATGTTTTTTAATTAATAAAATCACTATATCCATTCTGCAAATTCTGAGTCAAGAGAATGATCAAACATGCCCATGGATGAAGATATTTGTCCTCCATGAGAGCTACACAGAACTAGGTATTTATCTAAAAATATAAAAGAACGAAGTTGACTAAATATTTTCTTTTAATTATTGAAATCACCACATCCATTCTGAAGATGCTGATTCAATGGAATGATCAAATAAAGTTTGAATGATGGATAAAGATATTTCTCTTCCACGAGAGCTACAGAGAACTAGATTTCTACCTGAAAATACACAAAAACTGAGCACTCTAAATGTTTTTTTATTATTCAAATCACTACATCAATACTGAAGATTCTGAATCAGGAGATTGACCAAATAAAGCCTGGGTGATGGAATAAGATATTTCTTCTCTACGTAAGGTAGAGAAGTCTATATCTCTACCTAAAAATACACAAGAACTAAGGCCTTTAAATGTTTTTTTATTTATTGAAATCACTACGTTCATTCTGAAGATGCTGAATCAAGAGGTTGACCAAATAAAGCTTGGATGATGGAATGCAAAACTTCTCTTCCACGAGAGCTATACAAAGCTAGATCTCTATCTGAAAATAGACAAAAAACTAAGCCCTCTAAATGTTTTATAATTATTGAAATCACCACATCTATTCTAAAGATGCTAAGTCAAGAGAATGACCAAATAAAGTTTGGATAGTGCATTAAGGTATTTCTCCGAAACGAAAACTGGACAGAGCTAGATATCTATCTGAAAATACACAAGAACTGAGCCCTCCTAAATGTTTTTTTTTTCTACTGAAATCACTAAGTCCAATTTGAAGATTCTGAGTCAAGAGAGTGACCAAATAAAGCCTGGATGAAGGTTTAGGATATTTCATCTTCACGAGATCTAGAAAGAGCTGGATCTCTACCTGAAAATACACTGAGCCCTCTATATGTTTTTTAATTATTAAGATCACTATATCCATACTGCAGATTCTGAGTTAAGAGAATGATCAAACATGCCCATGGTTTAAGATATTTGTCCTCCATGAGAGCTACACAGAACTAGGTATTTATCTAAAACTATAAAAGAACGAAGTTGACTAAATATTTTCTTTTAATTATTGAAATCACTACATCAATTCTGAAGATTCTGAATCAGGGGAATGACGAAATAAAGCCTGGGTGATGGAATAAGATATTTCTTCTCCACGTAAGGTAGAGAAGTCTATATCTCTACCAAAAATACACAAGAACTAAGGCCTTTAAATGTTTTTTTATTTATTGAAATCACTATGTTCATTCTGAAGATGCTGAATCAAGAGGTTGACCAAATAAAGCTTGGATGATGGAATGCAAAACTTCTCTTCCACGAGAGCTATACAGAGCTAGATCTCTATCTGAAAATAGACAAAAAACTAAGCCCTCTAAATATTTTATAATTATTGAAATCACCACATCTATTCTAAAGATGCTAAGTCAAGAGAATGACCAAATAAAGCTTGGATAGTGGATTAAGGTATTTCTCCGAAACGAAAACTGGACAGAGCTAGTTATCTACCTGAAAATACACAAGAACTGAGCCCTCCTAAATGTTTTTTTCTACTGAAATCACTAAGTCCATTTTGAAGATTCTGAGTCAAGAGAGTGACCAAATAAGGCCTGGATGATGGTTTAGGATATTTCATCTTCACGAGATCTAGAAAGAGCTGGATCTCTACCTGAAACTACACTGAGACCTCTATATGTGTTTAATTATTGAAATCACTCAAGTGTGTCAAGAGAATGATCAAGTATGCCTGGATGATGGATTAAGATATTTCTCCTCTATGAGAGCTACACAGAACTAGACATTTATCTAAAAATATAAAAAAACTAAGTTGACTAAATGTTTTTTTTTTATTTTTGAAATCACCACATTCATTCTGAAGATGATGAGTCAATAGAATGATGAAATAACATTTGGATGATGGATTAAGATATTTCTCGTCCACGAGAGCTATATAGAGGTAGATTTATATCTGAAAATAAACAAAAACTGTGCAGTCTAAATGTTTTTTAATTATTGATATCACTACATCCATTCTGAAGATCCTGAGTCAGGAGAATGACCAAATAAAGCCTAGATGATGGATTAAGATATTTCTTCTCTACGGAAGGTAGGGAAGTCTATATCTCTACCCAAGAATACACAATAACTGAGGCCTCTATATGTTTTTTATTTATTGAAATCACTACGTTCATTCTGAAGGTACTGAGTCAAGAGAATTACCAAATATATCTTGGATGATGGATTAAGACATTCCTCTTCAACGAGAGTTATACAGAGCTAGATCTCTACCAGAACCCTTTGTGTGATCTCTACCAGACCACAAAACTGAGTTAAATGGTTTTTAATTATTGAAATCAGAACATCCATTCTGAGTTATAAGTCGAGAGAAAGCCCAAATAATGCCTGATTGATGGATTAAGATATATCTTCTCCACGAGAGACTTGAAAATACATAAGAACTGAGACCTCTATATGTTTTTTTAATTATTGTAATCACCACATCAAGTCTGAAGATGTTGAGTCAGGAGAACGACCAAATAAGGCCTGGATGATGAATTAAGATATTTCTTCTCCACGTAAGTTAGCGAAGCTCCCTCTTTAGCTAAAAATACACAAGAACTCAGCCCTCTAAATCTTTTTTTAATTTTTGAAATAACTACATCCATTCTGAAGATGCTGAGTCAAGAGTATGACCAAATATAGCTTGGATGATAGATGACATTCTTCTGATGGAAGACATTTCTTCTGTACGAGAGGTATACAGAGCTAGATGTCTACTTGAAAATACACAAAAACTAAGCCCTCTAAATGGTTTTTAATTATTGAAATCAGTACAGCCAATCTCAACATTCTGAGTCAAGAGAACGCTCAAATAAAGCCTGATTGATGGATTAAGATATTTCATCTCCACGAGAAACCTGAAAATACATAAGAACTGAATATGTTTTTTAATTATTGAAATCACCACATCTGTATGTAGATATATAAATGTAGCCTGTATGATAAATCGAGATATTTCTTCTCCACATAAGCTAGAGAAGTCTATATCTTTAGCTAAAAATACACCAGAACTGAGCCCTCTAAATGTTTTTTTATTTATTGAAATAACTCAATCCATTATGAAGATGTTGAGTCAAGAGAATGGCCAAGTAAAGATTGAATTATAGATTAAGATTTCTCCTCCACGAGAGTTAGAGAGAGCTAAAATTTTACATGAAATTGCACAAGAACTCACCATACACGGATATCCCTTCGGCCATTCTGAACAATGACAATCATCAAATATTATGTTGTTCAATGATCTAGAATTCCCTAAAATGCTCCATGTTTTACTATAGATACCTAAGTACCTACATATACTAGCAATAAGATTGATTTAATGCTAGAAAAAAATAGTAACAAAAATTCCCAATTTATTGTAAGTAACCCTGAAAGAACCCTCGGTTACAATGCAGAAAGTCAGTAAAAATCATCAACATCACACAAGCCAGGACACGCCAAAAGCAACGAAGATATGGTGTTGCCTCAAAATACCAGCGAAGCAAGATCAACTCTTGTACAGGAAGGTTCTGCACAGATGGTTTCATACCACACAATCATAGATGATGTGAGTAATACCAACCTTCATAACAAGACAACAAGTGAAATGTTTTGGAAAGGGCAAATAATTTTGCAGCCACATCATAAATAATTTAAGAAAATAACAGAGACCTTCTGTTAATAGACACCAACAGGGGGATACCACTGGTTGCCAAAATATCAACGACATGATCTCTTTAGTTTTTGCGAATTCCTATATTTTGTCTTTGCTATCGACACCGGGTCAATCAACGACATTAAAGTTGACATAAGAAAGCATTAGGTCAGTGCTTGGATGTGTATTTTGATGAAAAGAAAGGCTGCAACTAGAGAGAAATGATTTGAAAGATATGGGTACGAAAAAAGAATTTTGGTTATTTTCTAAACAGAGTCTATAACGTATCTACTAATAGATGGTCTCTGCTTTATGGTGTTTGACCTTGAGACGTAAAAGTGTTCTTCAATATATTCTCGCACCTTCGTTTAAGAGTGAATGAAGGTGAATCGACTCTAATAATATGATCTCGTATCTCGCATTAAACAGAACAAAGGCTCCCACTCGGCGACGATAAACTCGACTTAATTAATGCCCTTTTTGTTTGGCTGAGCTCTCCCCGACAACAAGGTAACGCGGCCATTTAGGAGCACCACAAAAGCAGGCAATCTCGAACGAAAATGAAGGATAATAAAGCAATATTTTCTTTTTAACCCTTTGCTAGGTCGCGAAGCACCGGACAATTTGCCTTTAATTAATTAACCCCCTCCCAAACGACCTATAAAGCAGCTATTATCTTTAATGTCTTGAGGAAAAGTTAGCGGTAACATCAAATGCGATTAAATATGAATTTCCAAAGTTTTTTCATCAAAATATCTTTGTAGGGTTTTTACAACCTGTTTCCACTCCATTTCAGCCGAATGAGAATGTATTAGCATTGAGGTAACTTTAAAATCGGGGAACGTTTTATAATTTTATGGAATGGCTTCTTCCGGCACTTCCAACCTCAAAGCTTAACTTTATTAATAACAAAGTTTCGCCTAAAAGAAAAAAAATAAATTAAATTTTTTCTTATTGGTTATAACCGCTGCTGCTCTTATCTTTTGAAACCTATGGTAACTTGATTACGGTAAATCGGGTCTCTACCCACTCAGCTATCGATTTATTTGATCCATAAAAACACTTAGGGCCAGTTTTTAGGAATCTGTGCACGCAATTTCTCGATTCAAATGTAGATTTCACTTACTTGAAATGCGAAGAAAAGACCTGTTTTCCACTGGTAGTAATTTTTTCTAAAATAAGAACGTCCTTTCCGTGCTCTTTCAAACGCACAGTGTTCGCCTCGATGTCTCTCAAGATCCTGTTGAAGTTTTCCTTGTCGAGTCGCAGGAAATGGCAGTTGTTTTCTCTAAGAACTATAGTTGCTGCCCTAGAAAAGGAATAAAGCAGTGAAACATACTTGACAAGCAACTATAAACTTGTATAAAACTTCTAATTAGCACGGTGGCTGCATATCGCGTTAATAAAACGAAACAGCTGACACATGCGGTACACAAGACAAAACCAACGCAATACTTGATATTAATAAATTAACGGTAAGTGCTTACCTTGGGGCGTCGTTTATCAAAGCGAGCTTACCGAAGTCGTCGCCTTCGTGCAGCGTATTTACAGTGCCTTTTCCGTGAATTACGACGTCGACCGACCCTCTAACTATAATGTACCAAGATCGGCCTTCGTCCCCTTGATGAAACACTGAAACGAAATAACCATAGTAAATATTAACCTTAGATCAGATATTTAATTAAAACTGGCTAGACGTTTTGCCTAGAAAGGCATCATCAGAAATTTGCAACCACTAGCCTCACATAATTAAGTTGTTGAACTAAAACATAATTGCTCAGGCAGAAATAAGAAGAAACGTTTTAAAAAATGTTATAGCTGGAGGTTGACATTCTCCGGCTCTTTAAAATAATATTTGTCCTGCTGATACATGTTAGTCCATTGGAACCTGATGATGGCCTTCTATCTTTAGGGAGATGCTGATGCGTCAGTCCTGCTCAGTTTAAGTACCCCTAGATTGCTATCATGTAATTCAGATACTACAAGGCTTCATATTGCGGTTTCTTCGCAAAAATCGTTGCTGAAGATTAAAAAACAGAACACATTCTTAAGTCTAAAGTTATGCAGAAAATCAACAACTTTTCTTTTTTGAACCGGTAGTCGCTCGACGCAGCTACGTTACATTCTTAAGCTAAACTTAATGCTCGCGTTATTTGTTCCATACAACATTCAGTCATCTTTAAGTTTTAAGCTTAATCGACTCTCATCTGCAAAAAAAGCAGTCAGTTTTAGACTGATGGTCTAAATAAAAGAATACGATATTTGGTCTTAGAAAGTCGTTGGCATTGACTAAGAACCAAGAGAAAAACCTTAAGTTAAGCTTACATTATCTCCAAAATTGTTTCACATAAATGTCGTATGAGATATTCTTCAAAATTTTTTAAGATGGAAATCAGAAATCAATTACGAAGAAGTATTGAGTCCTTAAGTCAAGCTTAATAATGTCTTATTTGTCAAAAATCAACCAGTCTAGGACTGAACAAAAAACCCTTTAAGCTTAGGTTCTCTTACTTGATCGATTTAGCAGTACAGCATAGACAATTAAGTTTAACTTACGGACCCAATGTTCTTTTGCATAAATCTTGTATCTCTAATGTAACACTGTTTTAGCTTAAGCTTTTACTAGGTGGATGAGAAATTTTAACTTAAGGATCAATGTTCCTTTATATAGATCTCGTATGACTTAGTCTTCAAAATTTTATTAGATGGAGAATAATGAAAAAGCTCAGTTCCGCAGAAATATTGCGTCTTTAAGTTAAGCTTAATCGTGTTTTTGTATCAAAAATCGACAAGACAAGAGCTGAACAAAAAAAGAAGCTTAAACTCCGTTATGAAGTGAATTTAACAATATTCTACTTAAACCTTGAGTTCTCAGAAAGCTTAGTCCTTTACTACATAGATGATTAAGTCTAACTTAAGGACTCAATATTCCTTTGTATAAATCTCATATGATTAAGTCCTCAAAACTTTATTAGATATAGGAATAATTGGGCTATATGTACAGTACAGTTGCGAAGCAATATGGCGTCCCTAAGTTGAGCTTAATTATGTCTTAATAAATATAAATCAGTCAGACTAAAACTGGACAAAAAAGAAGTTTTGACTCCGTTACGTAGTAAATTTAACACTGTTTTACCTAAA
Source organism: Taphrorychus bicolor (assembly GCA_951812265.1). Taxonomy (NCBI): domain Eukaryota; kingdom Metazoa; phylum Arthropoda; class Insecta; order Coleoptera; family Curculionidae; genus Taphrorychus; species Taphrorychus bicolor. Next base: position 15,434,769 of record OX638305.1, read on the forward strand.
TCTTGAGTTGTTAGAAAGCTTAATCGTTTACTACATAAACGATTAAATTTAACTTAAGGACTCAATGTTCCTTTATATAAATCTCCTATGACTAAGTCCTCAAAATTTTATTAGATGGAAAATGATGGAAGCGCTCAGTTGCGAAGGAATTTTGCGTCTTTAACTTAAGCTTAATCGTGTCTTTTTATCAAAAATCGACAGAATAGGACAAAAAAGAAGCTCAAACTCCTCTACGAAGTGAATTTAACACTATTCTATCTAAACCTTAAGTTCTCAGAAACTTTAGTCTTTTACTACATAGACGATTAAGTTTAACTTAAGGACTCAATGTTCCTTGTATAAATCTCATATGATTTAGTCCTCAAAACTTTATTAGATATAGGAATAATTGGACTATACGTACAGTACAGTTGCGAAGCAATATGGCGTCCCTAAGTTTAGCTTAATTATGTCTTAATAATATAAATCAGTCAGACTAAAACTGGACAAAAAAGAAGTTTTGACTCCGTTACGTGATAAATTTAACACTGTTTTACCTAAATCTTGCGTTGTTAGAAAGCTTAATCGTTTACTACATAAACGATTAAGTTTAACTTAAGGACTCAATGTTCCTTTATATAAATCTCTTATGACGAAGTCCTCAAAATTTTATTAGATGGAAAATGATGGAAGCGCTTAGTTGCGAAGGAATATTGCGTCTTTAACTTAAGCTTAATCGTGTCTTTTTATCAAAAATCGACAGAACTGGACAAAAAAGAAGCTCAAACTCCTCTACGAAGTGAATTTAATACTATTCTATCTAAACCTGAAGTTCTCAGAAACTTTAGTCCTTTACTACATAGACGATTAAGTTTAACTTAAGGACTCAATGTTTCTTTATATAAATCTCCTATGACTAAGTCCTCAAAATTTTATTAGATGGAAAATGATAGAAGCGCTCAGTTGCGAAGGAATATTGCGTCTTTAACTTAAGCTTAATCGTGTCTTTTTATCAAAAATCGACAGAATTGGACAAAAAAGAAGCTCAAGCTCCTCTACGAAGTGAATTTAACACTATTCTATCTAAACCTTAAGTTCTCAGAAACTTTAGTCCTTTACTACATAAATGATAAGTTTAACTTAAGGACTCAATGTTCCTTTATATAAATCTCCTATGACTAAGTCTACCTAAACCTTAAGTTCTCAGAGAGTTTAGTCCTTTACTATATAGATGATTAAGTTTAACTTAAGGACTTAATGTTTCTTTCTATAAATCTCACCTGATTTAGTCCTCAAAACTTTATTCGATATAGGAATAATTGGGCTATACGTAGAGTACAGTTGCGAAGCAATATGGCGTCCCCAAGTTGAGCTTAATTATATCTTAATAACATAAATCAGTTAGTCTAAAACTGGACAAAAAAGAAGTTTTTGACTCCGTCACGTAGTAAATTTAACACTGTTTTACCTAAATCTTGAGTTCTTAGAAAGCTTAATCGTTTACTACATAAACGATTAATTTAAACTTAAGGACTCAGTGTTCCTTTATATAAATCTCCTGTGCAGAGCGGGATTAAGGTAGTTGTGGGCCGTTAATCCTCCGAGGACTTAGTCCTCAAAATTTTATTAGACGGAGAATAATGGAAACTCTCAGTTGCGAAGGTACATTGCGTCTTTAAGTTAAGCTTAATCGTGTCTTTTTATAAAAAATCAACAAGTCTAGAAATGGACAAAAAAGAAACGTAAACTTCTTTACGAAGTAAATTTGACACTTTTGTACCTAAACCTTGAGTTCTCAGAAAGCTTAGTCCTTTACTACATAGACGAATAAGTTTAACTTAAGGACTCAATGTTCCTTTCTATAAATCTCATACGAGTTAGTCCTCGAAATTTTATTAGATATAGGAATAATTGGGCTATACCTAGAGTACTATACCTCACTACAAGTTACAAAGCAATATGGTGTCCCTAAGTTTAGCTTAATTATGTTTTTTTTGTCAAAAAACAGTCAGTCTAGAACTGGGCAAGAAAAGAAGTTTAGACTCCGTTACGTAGTAACTTTAACACTGTTCTACCTAATTCTTGAGGTCTTAGAAAGCTTAATCGTTTACTACATAAACGATTAAGTTTAACTTAAGGACTCAATGTTCCTTTATATACATCTCCTATGCAGAGCCGGATTAAAGTAGTTGCGGGTCTGAAGCGCTAAGCATTTACGGGCCCTTCTTCGATAATTAATGGAACTGCTCAGTTGCGAAGGGATATTGCATTTTTACGTTAAGCTTAATCATGTCTTTTTTATAAAAAATCAACAATTCTAGAACTGGACAAAAAAAGAAGCTTAAACTCCGTTACGAAGTGAATTTGACACTATTCTACCTAAACCTTGAGTTCTCAGAAAGCTTAGTCTTTTACGACATAGACGATTAAGTTTAACTTAAGGACTCAATGCTCCTTTGCATAAATCTCGTATATGTTAGTCTTCAACATTTTATTAAATGGAGAAATAATTGGGATATACCTAAAGATCAGTTACGAAGGAATATTGTGTCCCTAAGTTAAGCTTCATCGTGTATTATTTGTCAAAAATCAACCAACTGAATAAAAAAAAAAGGTCTTTAAACTTCAATTTCGTTATGTAGAAAATTTTACGCTTTTCTATCTAAATCTTAAGGTCCCATAAAACTTAATTACTTGCTAGATCGACGATTAAGTGTAACTTAAGGACTCAAAGTTTTTTTGCATAAATCTGGCATGAGTGATTCCTCAAAATTTTATTATAAGGAGAAAAAATTGTAATATACCTAAAGCTCAGTTACGAAAGAATACTGAGTCTTTAGGATAAGGTTAATCGTATCTTACTTGTCAAAAATCAATCAGCTTAGGACTGGACGAAAAAAGAAACCTTAAGCTTAAATTCTTTTACGTAGTAAGTTTAACAGCATCTTACCTAAATGTTGGGTTCTTAGAAAGCTTAATCGTGTAAGTATACTCTTAAGTTTAGCTTAATTGAGTTTTAAGTATAGCCTAATCCTTTAAGTAAGACATAGACGATTAAGTTTAACTTAAGGATGTTCAGGTGAGTTAAGCAATGTTCCTTTGCATACATTTTGGGTGTGTTATTACTCAAAATATTATTAGATGGAGAAATAATTGAGTTATACCTGAAGATCAGTTATGAAGGAATTTTATGTTTTTAAGTTAAGCTTAATCATGTCTTATTGGTCAAAAATCAAGCCGTCTAGAACTGGAGGAACAAATAAGCCTAAATCCCGTTAGGTAGTAAATATAACGCTGTTCTATCTAAATCTCGAGTTCTTAGAAAGCTTAAGCTTTTACTACGTAGACGGTTAAGTTTAGCTTAAGACGCAATGTTCGTTTATATAAATCTCAAATGAATTAGTCCTAGAAATTTTATTAGATGAAGAACAAACAAGGCCATAACTAGAGTTCAGCTACAAAGAAATATTGCGTTCTTAAGTTTAGCTTAATCATGTCTTTTTGTCCCAAAACTAACTGTCTAGAACTGGACAAAAAAAGAAGTTTAGACTTTGTTACGTAGTAAATTCAAGACTAAATCTTCAGTATTTAGAAAGCTTATTCGTTTTCTAAATAGATAATTAAGTTTACCTTAAAGACTCAAAGATCCGTTGCATAAATCCCGTATGTAGGCCTCAAAATTATTCGAAAGGCCTCAGAAATATTAGAAGTAGCAATGGTTGGACTATACCAAGAGTTTTATTACGATTGAATATTGCGTCTTTAAGTTAAGCTTAATCGTGTCTTATTTGTCAAAAATCAACCAGTCCAAAACTTGACAAAATAAGATCCTCAAGCTTAAATTCTCTAACGCAGTAAAATTAAATATGTTGCACCTAAATCTTAATTTACTAGAAAGCTTAATTAGTTACTACATAGACGATTAAGTTTAACTTAACGACTAAAAGTTTTTTTGCATAAATCTTGAATTGCATAACTGATTCCTCAAATTTTTTATAAGGAGAAAAAATTGGGATATACCTAAAGTTCAATTGCGAAAGAATATTGCGTACTTAAGTTAAGCTTAATCCTGTCTTATTTGTCAAAACTCAACCAATTTAGGACTGGGGAAGTTTTAGGTAGGAAATCTAAAGTTGTTCTCTCTAAATCTCTTATGAGTTTTCCCCAAAACTCTATTGGGTGGAAGTTACGAAGAAATATGGGCGTCCTTAAGCTGAGCTTAATCGTCTTCTTACTTCTCAAAAATCAGTCAATCTAAACTGTTTGTATAAATAATATATGCGATAAAGTTGGGTTCATATTGTGGTTAATTTTAATTAAACAAACAGAAAAAACTTGAGCTTAATGTTTCCGAGTTAGTAAATCTAAAGTATCTTTGCCTGGTTCACTCCTGTGAGTTAATCCTGAAAATTTAGTTAAATAGAGAAATAATTGAGCTTTATCTAGAGTGCATTTAGAAAGGAACTTTTAGACCTTAAACTAAGCTTAATCGTTCCTTATTTCTTAAAAACTAATCACTCTAACATGTAATTAGGATGAATGATTGACCCTAAAGTTGTTCTATTTAAGTCTCCTATGAGCTATCCCCAAAATTTTATTGGATGGAAGTTTCGAAGAAACATGGTTGTCCTTAAGCCGAGCTTAATTATCTTCTTAATTCTCAAAAATCAGTCCATCTAAACTGTTTGTCTAAGAAATATAGAGCGACAAAGTTGGGTTCAAATTGTGGTTAATGTTAATTAAGAAAACAGAAAAAACTTTAAGTTGAACTTAATGTTTCTGAGTTAGTAAATCTAGTATCTCTAAGTATCTTTGAATGATTAACTCCTGTGAATTAACCCTGAAAGAGAAATAATTGAGCTTTACCTAGAGTGCATTTACGAAGAAATATTTAGACCTTATATTAAGCTTAATCGTTCATTATTTTTTACAAACTAATCATTGTCAATCTAGTTAGTTAAGTTTAAGGTCATGCAGAAAATCAACAACTTTTTTTTACAGAAACCAGGTATAAGTTGGTCGCTCGACAGAGCTACATTGCGTTCTTAAGTTAAACTTAATGCTCGCGTTATTTGTGACAAACAATATCCAGTTATAAAGCCAGTCATATTTAAGTTAAGCTTAATCGTCTCTCATGAAGCAGTCAGTTTTAGACTAATCGGGTAAGTAAAAGAATACGATAGTTGGTCTTAGAAAGTCGTTAGCATTGATTAAGAGCGCAGAAAAAACCTTAAGTTAAGATTACATTATTATATCTAAAGTTGTTTCACATAAATATCGTATGAGTTATTCTTCAAAATTTTGGAAAAATAATGGATCTATATTAGAATTCAGTTACGACGGAGTATTGAGTCCTTACGTTAAGCTTAATAATGTCTTATTTGACAAAAATTAACCAGTGACAGTTGACAAAAACTAACCTGAACTAACCTGGACAAAAAAACCTTTAAGCTTAAATTCTGTTACTTAATAGATTTAGCAGTGTGCTATTTAATAATTATTTTTAGAAACTTACATAGACAATTAAGTTTAACTTACGGACTCATGTTTTTTTTTGCATAAATCTCATATCTATAATTTAACAAACTCTATCTAAGCCTTGAGTTCTTAGAAGGCTTAAGACTTTACTACGTGGACGAGTAAGTTTAACTTAAGGACTCAACGTTCCTTTATATAAATATAGTATGAGTTAGTCTTCAAAAATTTATTAGATGGAGAATGATGGAAACGCTCAGTTGAGAAGGAATATTGCGTCTTAAGTTTAATCTTAAGTTAAGCTTAATCTGTTCCTTTGTACAAATCTCATATGAGTTACTCCTCAAAATTTTATTAGATATACAAATAATTGGGCTATACCTAGAGTGCAGTTACGAAGCAATATGGCGTCCCTAAGTTAAGGTTAATTATGTTTTTTTGTCATAAATCAGTCAGTCTAGAACTGGTCAAAAAAAGAACTTTAGACTCCGTTACGTAGTAAAGTTAACAATGTTTTACCTAAATCTTGAGTTCCTAGAAAGCTTAATCGTTTACTACATAAACGATTAAATTTAACTTAAGGACTCAATGTTCCTTTGCATAAATCTCGTATAAATAGAACTCAAACTTTTATTAAAAGGAGACATAATTAGGCTATACTTAGAGATCAGTTACGAAAGAATATTGTGTCCCTAAGTTAAGCTTCATAGTGTGTTATTTGTCAAAAATGAACTTATAACGTTACTCTATAAATGATTAAGTTTAACTTAAGGACTCAAAGTTTCTTTGCAAAATCTTGTATGAGGGAATCCTCAAAATGTTAATAAAAGGAGAAAAAATTGGGATATACCTAAAGTTCAGTTACGAAAGAATATTGAGTCTTTAAGTTAAGGTTAATTGTATGTTATTCGTCAAAAATCAATCAGCTTAGGACTGGACAAAAAAAGAACCCTTAAGCTTAAATTCTTTCTAAGCTTTTACGTAATAAGTTTAACAGCATTTTACCTAAATCTTGAGTTCTTAGAAAGCTTAATCGTTTAAGTACACACTTTAGTTTTACTTAATTTAGCTTTAAGTATAGCTTAATCCTTTAAGTAAGACATAGACGATTTAGTTTAACTTAAGGATGTTCAGGTGAGTTAAGCAATGTTCCTTTGCATACATTTTGTAGGAGTTATTCCTCAAAATTTTATTAGATATAAGAATCATTGGGCTATACCTAAAATTCAGTTACGAAGGAATATTTCGTCTTTAAGTTAAACTTAGTCTCGCTTTATTAGTCAAAAACCACTCAGCCTAAAACTGGACAAAAAAGTATGTTTGAGTTTGATTTCCATTAAGTAGTAAATCTAACACTTTTATACATAAGTTTTGAGTTCTTAGAAGCTTAGTCGTTGATTACATAGACGATTAAGTTTAACTTAAGAACTTTTTAACAAAGATGATTTTTGCATAAATCTCGTATGAGTTATTCCTCAAAATATTATTAGAAGGAAAATGGGGGGGGGGGGGGGGGGAATTGGGCTATACCTAAAGATCAGTTATACAGGAATATTACGTTTATTAGTTAGCCTTAATCGTGTCTTATTCATCAAAAATCAAGCAGTCTAGAACTGGAGGAAAAAATAAACCTAAATCCCGTTAGGTAGTAAATTTAACACTGTTCTATCTAAAACTTGAGTTCTTAGAAATCTTAAGCGTTCACTACGTAGACGATTAAGTTGAACTTAAGACTCAATATTCCTTTATATAAATCTCATAGGAGTTCTCAAAATGTTATATGGAGGAAAAACTGTGCTATAACTAGAGTTCAGCTACAAAGGAATATTGCGTCCTTAAGTTAAGCTTAATCATGTCTTTTTGTCAAAAATCAGTCAGATGCTTCTTTAGGTAATAAATTTTTAATACTGTTTTACCCTAATATTGAGTTCCTAGAAAGCTTAATAGTTTATGTAGTAAACGATTAAGTTTAACTTACGGATATTCAGGTGAGTTAAGCAATGTTCCTTTGCATATATTTTCTGTGAGTTATTCCTGAACATTTTATTAGATGCAGGAATAAGTGGGCTATACCTGAAATTCAGTTACGAAGGAATATTTCGTCCTTAAGTTAAACTTAATCTCGTCTTATTAGTCAAAAATTACCCAGTCAAGGACTGGACAAAAAAGTATGTTGAAGTTTGAATTCCATTACGTAGTAAATTTAACATTTTTCTACATAAATCTTGAGTTTTTAGAAAGCTTAATCGTTTATTACACATACTATTAAGTTTAACTTGAGAACGCACTGTTCCTTTGCATAAATCTCGTATATGTTAGACCTCAAAATTTTATTAAATGGAGAAGTAATTGGGCTACACCTAGAGATCAGTTACGAAGGAGTATTGTGTCCCTAAGTTAAGATTCATCGTGTGTTATTTGTCAAAAATCAACCAATCTAGAACTGGACAAAAAACGGATCTTTGAGCTTAAATTCCGTTACGTAGTAAATTTAACACTGCTCTCTAAAACTTAGGTTCTTAGAATGCTTAATCATTTACTATAAAGATGATTAAGTTTAACTTAAGTTCTCAAAGTTTGTTTGCATAAATCTTGCATGAGTGATTCTTTAAAATTTTATTATAAGGAGAAAAATTTGCGATGTACCTAAAGTATAATTACACAAGAATATTGCGTTCCTAAATCAAGCTTAATCTTGTCTTATTTGTCAAAAATTAAGCAACTTAGGACACAACAAAAAAAATCCTTAATCGTAAGTGCCGTTACGTGGTAAATTCAGCACTTTCCTACCTAAATCTTGAGTTTATAGAAAGCTTATTAATTTACTAGATAGATAATTAAGTATCCTACCTTAAGCTTGAGTTTTTAGAAAGCTTATTCGCTTAATAGATAGATAATTAAGTTTACCTTAAAGACGCAAAATTTCTTTGCATAAATCTTGTATAAATAATTTTTCAAAATTTTATTGTAACGAGGACAAATTGGGATATACCTAAAATCTAGTTACGAAACAATATTGCGTTCCTAAGTTAAGCTTAATCGTGTCTTATTTGTTAAAAATTAATTAACTTAGGACTGGACAAGTTTCAGGTAGGAAATATAAAGTTATTGTATCTAAATGACCTAGGAGTTATCACAAAAATTTTATTGGATGGAATTACTTCTCAGAAAGAATCTCAAGAAATACTTCTCAAAAATCAGTCCATTTAAACTGCTTGTCTAAGTAATATATTGCGACAAAGTTGAGTTCAAATTGTGGTTAATGTTAATTAATAAAATAGAAAAAACTTTAAGTTGAGCTTAATATTTCAGAGTTCGTAAATCGTTGCCTGATTCCTGAAAATTTAGTTCAATAGAGAAATAATTGAGCTTTATCTAGAGTGCATTTGCGAAGGCTAAAATTTAGCTTAATCGTTCCTTATTTTTTAAAAACTAATCATTATCAATCTAATTAGGAGGAATAATTGACGTCCTTAAGTTAACCTTAATCGTCTCTTACTTTTCAAAAGCCAATCAAATTAAAAGAATTTGTGTAAATAATAGAATACCACACAGTTGGATTTAGAAAACCGTGAATGTTAAAAAAAAAAGTGAAGCTTAAATATTCTCAGGCAGTAAATTTAGAATTACTTCACAAATATCTTGTATAAGTGAAATAGGTTATAATAAGTCAAGTTTTTAAGCAAAATTTGCATCCTTAAGTTAAACTTAATGGTAGATATCTTCAGCTTAATCGTCAGTCAGTATATTATGGGCATTTATATACATAATAAAATGCGGCAAAGTTGGATTTAGAAGTCGTCAATAAATAGCAACAGGAAAGTTGAAATTTGAATATAGGAACAAAAGGCAGAGAGGTCCTTAAGTTAAACTTAAATTCTGCTAGGCAGAAATTCAAATTTTACGTACATCTGGTACAATTCTTGATGTTTTATGACGAGTCACGATTAGTTATGAAAGTGTTTTCTTTGATCGATGAGGAGACATATACTACCTGCAATAACTTTCTATTTCCGTACCCTTTTTTTGAACTTGTTCTTTCCCAGAAAATTATAGTAATTTGTGCCTTATAAGACGAGTTTAGATTGTCACACTTAGCAAGTATTACCAAATCAGACTTTGCCTGTAGGAAACTTAATTACGAAAAAAAAGAAGCGTTTATAAACCTTACTTTGGCCAAATTTAGTCGCATTTGTCGGGCGATTAAAAAAAAACGTTTTAATGACGTCCTAGCTATGATGTCTAAAAGTAGTCAGTCATATCGACGTCGTATGTTGGTCTGTAAGTGTGTAACATTAATTAAAAATCACCGGATTAAAGTTCGTGTTTATTTTATGCATAAAATTGCGTTTTAAGTGATTCTGGAAAGCATAGCTGTGCGCCAAATACAAGAAAAGCTGAAGTGAACGCCCAGAGCAACTTCCTCTATAGAGTTTGTAGTTCAGGAGACAGACATTTCTGACAACATGATATAGCAATACCCTGATGTAAATAAATTTCTATTACGAAGGTATCTTACACACAGTCCCGGCTTTGGGGTGCGCCTCGAAAACGATGACGCTCGCAATTTCTCTTTTCACAGAATTGGACAGATGGGATAAGGCCCGTATGTGAAGCAGCTCTTCGTAAATTATTTCCAAGTCGTCGGCCGTGCGTTCGTGACTCCTGAAATTGAAAAGAAGAACGTTCCTTATTAGCTTCTTATTGATAACTCTTGTCTGCACGAACGAATGATGCAATTTATATTGCGCTAAAACGCGGAACACATCGAAACTGTTGAACAAAAAATGCGCATTCAAAGAAGGGGTGCACCGAATCGGCAAGAAAGTGAATAAGCCCCATTTACGCCCGGGGAAACTTAAATAATTTAGCAGCCTGTCTTTCCAGTTTCTTGGATCAGCTACGATTTATCTTTTTAGAGATCGTTTGTTCATGAAGGAAGGGGAGAAACAATCCAAACAGTGAAACGTATTATTTTGAAATAAGACCCTGACAAGGCTTTAATCAGCGAGAAGAGACGGGGATTGGATAAATCTAAAAATACTTACTGTTTTCTTAAAATCATCCTCAAATAAGCGTCGGGTCCCCTGTTTACCAAAGTGCTTAAGTTTTCCATTAATTGGTCCTCGGCAGTGGCCACGTCCTCGGCCGGTGGCAGGACGGTGGAACCTTCTTCGTCTTGCCAGAAGCGGTAGAGGAAGCATTTGTCTTTGAACGACTGTTCTTTGCTTACTGCAACCAATCGTATAACATAAATTATGTTCTAAGTTTTGGAAGCAAGAAACGTCGTGTAAAAAAACTCAACAAAGACAATGGAAGTCCAATTTTGTTAACTTTCTTCCCTGTAAACATATTGATTGAAGAAAGTATTGAGCAAATTACAAAGAAAAACTAAAATTCATACATAATAAGTTCGTAACTTCGTTTTATTCTGTACAAATTAGTAAAATTCTTTAATTGATGAACGGTCAAATCAGACGTCATTAGTAGTCGTTCATTTTGTTTTAAGTTAAGGTTTCAGGAGCCAAATTGATACATTCCTCACTTTTCTTTTGCTATTTTTCTAAACGTTCTTATATTTGCCTCTTCCCTTTATGAATATTCGATAGTTTCGTTCCTTTACCTTTTTTTCAAATGTTGCTTTCCACGTTTTTTTTTTGGTGTTCTAGTTTTATTAAACCATTTTGTGGGTATTTACTTTATCTATTGATAATTTCCTCTTGCTTCTTCATCATTTTTCGGTCCTCTTTCAGTTATCTAAGTTCTAGAAATGTTTGCCTTCGGGCAATATTTTTTCCACATTATTTCGTCATCTTCAATACCTCTTATTCTCTCCACTTCCTACTCATTGCAGTTTTTTTACTTCCTCTCGGAAACTTTTTTAGCTGAAGTTATACTTCTTCAAGTTTACTTTTTAATATGTTTTTGTTGAGATATTTAAAATTCTTCGATGTCTCCATTTTTTTCCTTTTTGTTGGGTATCACTTAGATGTTTCCCCAGCCACATATTGAAATTATCTTTTTCTGATTAGTCGGATTTTTCGTTCCTTCACCTTTTTTTGTTCTTTGTTGTCCAATATTGCTTTCTGCGTTTTCTTTTTCTAAAACTTTCTAGTTTCATTAAACCGTTTTGTGGGTATTTGATTTCATCTATTAATAAGTAATTTCTCTTGTTCTTTCACAATTTTTCGGCCCCCTTCCAGTTACAACCAACCTTATATTTTTGTTCCTTTGACAATATTTGTTTCCACTTTACTTCGTCTTTTTCAATAACAATACTCAGTGCCTGCTCATTGCAATTTTAATTTTCTTTTTTAGAACCTTTATTAGCTGAATTTACACTTCTTCCACTCTAATTTTTAATATGTTTCATTGTATTAGTTGAGATACTTAAAATTCTTTGATAGCTCCAATTTTCTTTTTTTGTTGTGTGAGATCACTTAGATGTTTCCCACATTCACTTTTCTTTGGTTATGTCATTTCCTTATCTTTGCTTCTATGAATATTCGACTTTTTCGTTACTTCACCTTTTTTTCAAGTGTTGCGTTCTACGTTTTTTTTAGTAAAGCTTTCTATTTATATTAAACCATTTTTTATTTTCATCTTTTAGTAAGTTTCTCTTGTTGTTTCATTTTCATATGTTTTGATCCTCTTTCAGCAGTTCGTTCAACAATATTTCTTCCACTTTAGTTCGCCATCTTCAATATCTCTGAGTCTCTCCACCAATTGCAACTTTTTTAGTTTTCCCTTAGAACTTCTTTTAGCTAAAATTACACTCTAATTTCTAACATGTTTGAGTATTCAGCGATTGAGATATCTATAATTCTTTGACGTCTTCAATTTTTTCTTTTTGTTGAGTCACTTAGATCTTTTTGGAGCCACGTATTGAAGTTAACCTCACTTTTCTTTGGTTATTTTTCTAAATTTTCTTATAATAGATTTGCTTCTTTCTTTTATTAATAACCAATTTTTTCGTTCTTTCATCTTTTTTCTCAAGTGTTTTTTTTTACTTTTCTTTAGTTAAATTTTCTAGTTTTATTAAACCATTTTGTGGGTACTTACATTCATCTAATAATTATTATTTTCTCTTGTTCTTTTCTAATTTTGCGGTCTCCTTCCAGTTATATCCAACCTCTACAAAATTTGGCTCCTTTAACTGTTTTGTTTCCACTTTACTTTGACATCTTCAATATCTCTTAGTCTTTCCACCAATCATTGCATTTTTTTTTTGTTTTTTTTTCGGAATCTCTTTGAAGATCAGAAAGTCTTTAAAGTTTTTTAATTTTCCAAAAAAAATGTACTAATTGATAAACCAATCGAAATCAAGATAGAAAAATTAAATTTTGTTTCACTCCCGTTAACTGGTAGATTGGACGTGCTGCATAAAAAACGCTTCTAGTAACCCACCAAATGCAAAAACGCAATTCTATTTTTGTATTTTGCTTAAAAAAAAACATTGTTTTATGTGCCATCATTTTTTGGGACACCATGTAGAAAGATCAATATTTTTTTAACGCTAAACATGGCCTTTATCCCAAATCATTATTTAAAATACTTTTAGATGCTATTTAATTCTGCGGTGAGTGAGCTACCCTGTAAGTTTTAACTTCCTCAGCCTTTTCCTTGTCCTTCCCTGTTTATTTTTAAGTAATTTTAAGTTATTTTTCGCTTTTCTTGCTAAGTTTATTAGCACTTTTGTCTCACTTTGTTAATAATTTCTTTAATTTTCTGAAGAAGGAATTTGTGCAATCCTCTCCAATCTTTACAATTCTTTTTCTTCAATTTTATGTAACAATTTTTTTTGGGAATCTCTGAATTATTTCGTCGGCTTTAATAGTTTTCAGTATTCTCTTACGGTTTTTTTATTGACTACAGTTCTTTGGTTTTTCTTTTCGCTTGATTTTTACGCCTTTCTAATTTCTTTATAACCTTCATTTCAATAATCCCTTAAACTGTTTTTCACTTTTAACAATTATTTTGTTATTTTCCAATTATTCCATTTTTGTATGAAAATCTTGAATTTTTAAAAATTTTTTTTTACCTCTTTTTATCCATTTGTATACCGGGTAGCCCACTTTATCTCCACAGTATCTAAACTAATATTATAGTGTTTTTGGATTTGTAGGGTAGTTAAGATATTTTTTTTGCAGCTCATCCTACGCCCATCTCCAATAATTTTAGCGATAATTGCGCCTCAAAAACGTAATTTTTTCAAAACTTCAAGAACCTGCAGTTCCTAAGCGGCTTAAAGCAGAGCCAAACGGATCACACTTGTTTATTATTTCATTTTTACAAGAATAAATTAACACAAGTTTTAAAAGTTTTTGTAATTTTTTAAATAACTTATATAATATAACTTTTTTAAACAGGGACTGATTGAAAACCCTCCAAACTAAAATAGAATAACATGCAGTTTTGATTTGCTTTATCTCTCTGTAAATTAGAGGCCCAGGGACAAAAACATGTACAGAGAAAAACATGTTTTTAGACTCAAAAATCTTGTAAACTGGTAGAGGCATATGACAATAAATTCTTCTAAAAACCCAACGCACTAATATTTTTTTGTATTTTATTAAAAAAATATTGTTTGATGTGCAATAATTTTTTTGGTACACTCTGTAGCAAGATAATTAATTTGTAATTCTAAAACTTTCTATATGACTTTGCCTCACATCAGTGGGGCAAAGTCATATAGAAAAAAGCCCTGTAATTTATTTTTAAGTGCCTCAATTTTTTCTCGTTCTTCCTTGTTTATTTTTAAACCACTTTATGTTATTTTTCGCATTTCTTGCTAAGTTTATTAGCACTTTTTCCTCACTCTCTGTTTATAATTTCTCTAATTTCTAAAGAGAGATTTTTCTCCAATTTCATTTTCACATCTTTACAAGTTTATTCTATAATGTTATTTAAATTTTTTTTTTGTTTGCTCTTTTATTTTCTACAGTTCTTTGTAGTGTAAAATTTGTCGTCTGAAATGTCAGGTTCTTTTCCTTATAATTTGTGAACGTAGTTTTCTAAATTCACATTTTTTAGCACAGTTAAATAGAGAATATTATGCCAGTTGCAATGATATATCTCGATGTGGGTTGCAATTTGGCATTTCAGAGTGACGTTAGATGGGGAAGACGGGGTAAATAGGAGTTTGTTTTCACATCCATAATTCACCCTCCGTTTTCAAAACAAAATGGATTTGCGTTTTCTTGAACCAATGTTTTTATACAGGGAAAACATTATTTAGGTAATTTTACTATTACTGTCAGGTATTTTTCCTTATAATTTGTGAACGTAGTTTCTAAATTCCGATTTTTTAGCACAGTTAAATTGAGAATATTGTACCGGTTTCAATGATATATCTCGATGTGGATTGCCATTTGACATTTCAGAGTGACGTTAGATAGGGAAGGTGGGGTAAATAGGAGTTTGTTTTCACATGCATAATCCACCTTCCGTTTTCAAACCATAATGGATGTGATTTTTCCTGAATCAATATTTTTATACAGGGAAAAAAGTTATTTAGGTATTTTTACTATTACTGTCAGGTATTTTTCCTTATAATTTTTGAACGTAGTTTCTAAATTAACATTTTTTAGCACACTTAAATAGAGAATATTATGCCAGTGGCAATGATGTATCTCGATGTGGGTTGCCATTTGACAATTCAGAGTGACGTTAGATGGGGAAGATGGGGTAAATAGGAGTTTGTTTTCACGTCCATAATCCACATTCCGTTTTCAAAGCAAAATGGATGTGCTTTTTCGTGAATCAATATTTTTATACAGGGAAAAAGTTATTTAAGTATTTTTACTATTACTGTCAGGTATTTTTCCTTATAATTTGTGAACGTAGGTTCTAAATTCCCATTTTTTAGCACAGTTAAATAGATAATATTGTACCAGTTGCAATGATATATCTCGATGTGGATTGTCATTTGACACTTCAGAGTGACGTTAGATGGGGAAGGTGGGGTAAATAGGAGTTTGTTTTTCACATGCATAATCCACCTTCCGTTTTCAAACCATAATGGATGTGCTTTTTCTTGAATCAATATTTTTATACAGGAAAAAACGTTATTTAAATATTTTTACTATTACTGTCAGG
Organism: Taphrorychus bicolor; assembly: GCA_951812265.1. Lineage (NCBI taxonomy): Eukaryota > Metazoa > Arthropoda > Insecta > Coleoptera > Curculionidae > Taphrorychus > Taphrorychus bicolor. The sequence goes on from OX638305.1 coordinate 15,450,321, forward strand.
TATTTTTCCTTGTAATTTTTGAACGTAGTTTCTAAATTCACATTTTTTACCACACTTAAATAGAGAATATTATGCCAGTTGCAATGATGTATCTCGATGTGGGTTGGCATTTGACAATTCAGAGTGACTTTAGATGGGGAAGACGGGGTAAATAGGAGTTTGTTTTCACGTCCATAATCCACCTTCCGTTTTCAAAGCAAAATGGATGTGCTTTTTCTTGAATCAATATTTTTATACAGGGAAAAAGTTATTTAAGTATTTTTACTATTAGTGTCAGGTATTTTTCCTTATAATTTGTGAACGTAGTTGCTAAATTCCCATTTTTTAGCACAGTTAAATAGATAATATTGTACCAATTGCAATGATATATCTCGATGTGGATTGTCATTTGACACTTCAGAGTGACGTTAGATGGGGAAGGTGGGGGTAAGTAGGAGTTCGTTTTCACATGCATAATCCACCTTCCGTTTTCAAACCATAATGGATGTGCTTTTTCTTGAATCAATATTTTTATATAGGAAAAAACGTTATTTAAATATTTTTACTATTACTGTCAGGTATTTCTCCTTATAATTTGTGAACGTAGTTTATAAATTCACATTTTTTAGCACCGTTAAATAGAGAATATTATGCCAGTTGCAATGATATATCTCGATGTAGGTTGCAATTTGGCAATTCACAGTGACGTTAGATGGGGAAGATGGGGTAAATAGGAGTTTGTTTTCACGTCCATAATCCACCTTCCGTTTTCAAAGCAAAATGGATTTGCGTTTTCTTGAACCAATGTTTTTATACAGGGAAAACATTATTTAGGTAATTTTACTATTACTATCAGGTATTTTTCCTTATAATTTGTGAACGTAGTTTCTAAATTCCCAATTTTTAGCACAGTTAAAATCGAGAATATTGTACCAGTTGCAATGATATATCTCGATGTGGATTGGCATTTGACATTTCAGAGTGACGTTAGATGGGGAAGGTGGGGTAAATAAGAGTTTGTTTTCACATGCATAATCCACCTTCCGTTTTCAAACCATAATGGATGTGATTTTTCTTGAATCAATATTTTTATACAGGGAAAAAAGTTATTTAGGTATTTTTACTATTACTGTCAGGTATTTTTCCTTATAATTTTTGAACGTAGTTTCTAAATTCACATTTTTTAGCACACTTAAATAGAGAATATTATGCCAGTTGCAATGATGTATCTCGATGTGGGTTGCCATTTGACAATTCAGAGTGACTTTAGATGGGGAAGACGGGGTAAATAGGAGTTTGTTTTCACGTCCATAATCCACCTTCCGTTTTCAAAGCATAATGGATGTGCTTTTTCTTGAATCAATATTTTTATACAGGGAAAAAGTTATTTAAGTATTTTTACTATTAGTGTCAGGTATTTTTCCTTATAATTTGTGAACGTAGTTGCTAAATTCCCATTTTTTATCACAGTTAAATAGATAATATTGTACCAATTGCAATGATATATCTCGATGTGGATTGTCATTTGACACTTCAGAGTGACGTTAGATGGGGAAGGTGGGGGTAAATAGGAGTTCGTTTTCACATGCATAATCCACCTTCCGTTTTCAAACCATAATGGATGTGCTTTTTCTTGAATCAATATTTTTATATAGGAAAAAACGTTATTTAAATATTTTTACTATTACTGTCAGGTATTTCTCCTTATAATTTGTGAACGTAGTTTATAAATTCACATTTTTTAGCACCGTTAAATAGAGAATATTATGCCAGTTGCAATGATATATCTCGATGTAGGTTGCAATTTGGCAATTCACAGTGACGTTAGATGGGGAAGATGGGGTAAATAGGAGTTTGTTTTCACATCCATAATTCACCCTCCGTTTTCAAAACAAAATGGATTTGCGTTTTCTTGAACCAATGTTTTTATACAGGGAAAACATTATTTAGGTAATTTTACTATTACTGTCAGGTATTTTTCCTTATAATTTGTGAACGTAGTTTCTAAATTCCCAATTTTTAGCACAGTTAAATTGAGAATATTGTACCAGTTGCAATGATATATCTCGATGTGGATTGGCATTTGACATTTCAGAGTGACGTTAGATGGGGAAGGTGGGGTAAATAGGAGTTTGTTTTTCACATGCATAATCCACCTTCCGTTTTCAAACCATAATGGATGTGCTTTTTCTTGAATCAATATTTTTATACAGGAAAAAACGTTATTTAAATATTTTTACTATTACTGTCAGGTATTTTTCCTTGTAATTTTTGAACGTAGTTTCTAAATTCACATTTTTTACCACACTTAAATAGAGAATATTATGCCAGTTGCAATGATGTATCTCGATGTGGGTTGGCATTTGACAATTCAGAGTGACTTTAGATGGGGAAGACGGGGTAAATAGGAGTTTGTTTTCACGTCCATAATCCACCTTCCGTTTTCAAAGCAAAATGGATGTGCTTTTTCTTGAATCAATATTTTTATACAGGGAAAAAGTTATTTAAGTATTTTTACTATTAGTGTCAGGTATTTTTCCTTATAATTTGTGAACGTAGTTGCTAAATTCCCATTTTTTAGCACAGTTAAATAGATAATATTGTACCAATTGCAATGATATATCTCGATGTGGATTGTCATTTGACACTTCAGAGTGACGTTAGATGGGGAAGGTGGGGGTAAGTAGGAGTTCGTTTTCACATGCATAATCCACCTTCCGTTTTCAAACCATAATGGATGTGCTTTTTCTTGAATCAATATTTTTATATAGGAAAAAACGTTATTTAAATATTTTTACTATTACTGTCAGGTATTTCTCCTTATAATTTGTGAACGTAGTTTATAAATTCACATTTTTTAGCACCGTTAAATAGAGAATATTATGCCAGTTGCAATGATATATCTCGATGTAGGTTGCAATTTGGCAATTCAGAGTGACGTTAGATGGGGAAGATGAGGTAAATAGGAGTTTGTTTTCACGTCCATAATCCACCTTCCGTTTTCAAAGCAAAATGGATTTGCGTTTTCTTGAACCAATGTTTTTATACAGGGAAAACATTATTTAGGTAATTTTACTATTACTATCAGGTATTTTTCCTTATAATTTGTGAACGTAGTTTCTAAATTCCCATTTTTTAGCACAGTTAAAATAGAGAATATTGTACCAGTTGCAATGATATATCTCGATGTGGAATGGGCATTTGACATTTCAGAGTGACGTTAGATGGGGAAGGTGGGGTAAATAAGAGTTTGTTTTTACATGCATAATCCACCTTCCGTTTTCAAACCATAATGGATGTGCTTTTTCTTGAATCAATATTTTTATACAGGAAAAAACGGTATTTAAATATTTTTACTATTACTGTTAGTTATTTATCCTTATAATTTGTGAACGTAGTTTCTAAATTCACATTTTTAGCACCGTTAAATAGAGAATATTATGCCAGTTGCAATGATATATCTCGATCTGGGTTGCAATTTGGCATTTCAGAGTGACGTTAGATGGGGAAGATGGGGTAAATAGTAGTTTGTTTTCACATACATAATTCACCTTCTATTTTCAAACCATAATGGATGTGCTTTTTCTTGAATCAATATTTTTATACAGGAAAAAACGGTATTTAAATATTTTTACTATTACTGTCAGGTATTTTTCCTTATAATTTGTGAACGTAGTTTCTAAATTCACATTTTTCAGCACCGTTAAATAGAGAATATTATGCCAGTTGCAATGATATATCTCGATGTGGGTTGCAATTTGGCATTTCAGAGTGACATTAGATGGGGGATGAGGGATAGGAGTTTGTTTTCACATCCATAATCCACCTTCCGTTTTCAAGCCAAAATGGATATGCTTTTTCTTGAACCAATATTTTTATACAGGGAAAAACATTATTTAGGTAATTTTACTGTTACTGTCAGGTATTTTTCCTTATAATTTGTGAACGTAGTTTCTAAATTCACATTTTTTAGCACCGTTAAATAGAGAATATTGTACCAGATGCAATGATATATCTCGATATGGGTTGCAATTTGGCATTTCAGAGTGACGTTAGATGGGGAAGGTGGGGTAAATAGAAGTTTGTTTTCACATGCATAATCCACCTTCCGTTTTCAAACCATAATGGATGTGCTTTTTCTTGAATCAATATTTTTATACAGGGAAAAAGTTATTTAAGTATTTTTACTATTACTGTCAGGTATTTTTCCTTATAATTTGTGAACGTAGTTTCTTAATTCACATTTTTTAGCACAGTTAAATAGAGAATATTATGTCAGTTGCAATGATATATCTCGATGTTGGTTGCAATTTGGCATGTCAGAGTGACGTTAGATGGGGAAGATGGGGTAAATAGGAGTTTGTTTTCAGGGAAAAAAGTTATTTAGGATGGTCAATCTTGAAATTAAATCCATGCATTATGCATTTTAATAAAAGTTATGCATTTTGTGGTGCTTGGAAATTTATTAGTTTATTGGGCAGCTGGGGCGTTGGGATATTAAATTTATGAGAATTTAAGCTCTATACTCTCACGTCAAATTGAGACGTCACGTGCACGAAACTAATGTTACCACAAAACGGTGTGGAATTGCAATTGCGATAATTAATAAAGCCATATATCCGTTTTTTTATGCCCTCCACTTCACATTCTGGTAATGATACAAAATTTCTATGTAAAATAAATTGTATAACTCATTCGCTTATTTTTGACATCTTTACCTTTGAAATTTTTGTTTATTCCTGTCTCATTTCAGCGCATGTCAGAGTGTCCAACGCCTAATTGACCTCAATAATAAACGAATGGTTTATACATAGTTATTGAAAACCGAGATTATTCTTACTCCAGTCGCCCTTTAGGAAGGAAAGTTGTGAGGCAGCTCAGGCATTAAGGAATCTCAAAAACGCAATTACAGACCGATTTCCAGCTTTCGCAAAATTCCGCTTCGATTATACCGTAAGACATCTTCGGATAGGAAGTGGGTTTTTCCTCCCCGTCAGTTCGGTAATCCGGGGTATTTTATTTGGAGACCTCTTGGCACGGAAAAGGGGTTTTCTCCAATGCCGTAATACAGTCGGCGCTGAATGGGGATTATCTGATTTGACGGTTGACTTCGTAATCACACCCATTCGGTAATATAATAAAAAAGGGCCATCCATCATTACATATTTACATCTTCACACTAAAATTTAGCAAAGTGCAATTTAGAACCGGTAAATCCTGAAACATAGAGAGAATGGGCCCGCAGAGAGTTTTGAAGTTCCCTCGAATGTGCAGTAATTTTAGACACTTGAAACCGAGTGGAACACATATATATATACTTGGAGAGGTGTCCGGACCTAATTGCATTAGTTCTGGTGTGTAGGAGCAATAGTCACTATTCTCATTAAGTCGTAGTGAGACTTAATGAAAACTTTCCTTCTTTGAATGCGAATACATTAAATTAAAGTATCAAGAATCCAGTCACGTTATGGTCATATTAACTTAGGGGGAAAAAATTAAGTTTTGCGTATTTTTCAGAACTATATTGCGGTAAGTCCCCTTGTTTGAAACGTGACGAATGTACAAATTTCAAAAACGAAGCGATACCCGACTGGCAAAAAGTTTACCAAGAAAATACTGAAAAATTAGATGTTCAGTTTTATGCTTATTGTCGTCTGGTTTAAATTTCAAGTTGAGGTCTATATAAAAAGATAATTTGATTGCAGATTTCTCTATATTCCTCAATGTTTGGTTGACTTCATGTAGGAGGACTACAAATAGGAAATTTGCAATAAACCGCGTAAAAGATGTGACTATTACTAACTAACTAGGAGTCTTAATTAACACCAATACTTTCTTCAATTGGGCAGTGAAGAAGACGATTATCAGTGGCATCCAATGCTAATAGAAATGCATGTAAGTTCTACTTTTTGTAAGGAGACTCTGAAGAAGTTACCACTTGCCCAAGGCGGATGGACGCAGTTTCTTAATCGAAACATTAATATTTCTAAGAGTCACACCGAATTTCATCTAGATATTAAAGAAAAAACCCTTTTTCTTTAGTAAATTCGCCCTTAGTGCATAACCAGACACTTTTTCTTAATAAAATTTCATTAAATAATTTTATTTAAACCAGAGAATGTCGCAGTACCCTCATGATCATGTCCTTAAAGCACACCCTGGACCCTTAAGGAACACCCCCATACATTAGTGAAACTTTTGTTTAAGTTTTTTTCTTTTTTTGTAAAAAAATAAAGTAATTTACACACAACGAGTATAAAAGGTTGAAACTTATTTATACGCATTTTTTTGTGTTTTACATTCTTAGGTTCTAAAAAAGGGGATCTACTAAAACAAAGGATCTAAAAAAAGTGTCTTGCGACAAAGACATCTCCCCCAAAATGCCTATCACGCCCTTAAATTCCATCGTCAAGACAATAAATTACCGCCGAAGCACAGGCGCCTAACCTTAACTGTATCAAATATTCAGAGTCCTAAAAGCTTACAGGGCTGATGCATTACTTCGAGGTCGTTATGAGATGCGGTTCGTTATGGTGGAAAAATACATAGCGATGCAAATGTTTACGAAACCCTTAATTGAAATTCACACTAAGCGAAAAACTTGTAATGCTGTCTATGTTTTTTAAGACATTTTCACTGGTATCTTTCTCATAAAATTAGCTCCAGATACAGATAACAGTTTTCTTGTATATTGGTTACAAATAGAAACTTTGTTTGCCAATATTTTGTTTAAGTCACACTATGTCGTAATCAATCTTGAACGGGCCCTTTATCAGCACTTATCTACAGGGCTCAATTTCCTCCTTATCTGGGCATCTTATACGTTGAAAACTACTAGGCCGGGATTCTCGATATTACAATAGTCAATTTCCGTATTTGAATGCCAGTAACTATTTTCGCTCCGTGCTGACTGAAGTCACGTACGCATTTGCTCTCTTTTCAAACGATAAAAGATTGCTTCCCTAAATTAGATATGTTATTATATGTTTAAGTATATAATTGGAAAGGAAAAGAGCAACCAATCAAATAATATAGAGAATTTTAAGCCTCAAGGATTATTCAATCCATTTCCCAGAACATACTCTACTGCTTATCTTTAAGTAGCATTATTGTTCTTCTACTTACCGTGAGATATAACACCCTCTTCCAATAGCGCCTGCCACATGCCAGCTGCTTGGGCCCTGGAATATATGCTGGGAGATAGGTCCAAAAGCCAGTCCACCAACTCAGTACCTGGAGCGCACCTCCTCACCAATCTTCCAGACACTTTTCTGTCCTTCAGGCAAGTGTTTTGAGCTGTAACAAATGATCAAAAATCATGTATATTTTGCCGCTTTTTACCAAGTTGAAAGAGAGTTTATTGAAGTCTAAAAATTTTTATGTTCAAAAATGCCATTGAATCTTTATATTATTTGTTTACCTGTAGTCAAATATAATATGGAACCTCCGCAAACACCTATCGAACTCACTTGTTCTGGAGCGCAAATTTTCAGAGCCAAATTTACAATTCCGTTTTAAAAGCAGAAACGCATTTAGAGCATTAGGGCCACTCCACTAGTGAGTGGAGTGCACGACATAAACAACATGTAGGCAAACCGAAATAATGTTGAAACTGTACTCTCGTTTGGAGTAATTTCGGATGAAACAAACTGGCCTGGACCTTTGAAGGGTTCGCACTTTTTGAAATGGCCTATATAATATCGATATCAAAGAAGAGAATCTCAAATCTGCGACTGTCCCCTTTGGATCGGCACTTAAGGCAAGTCCGGTTTGCAACCCAAACAAGAAAGGAATTTTATTGTGTGGCCGTTTCGGAATTAAGTAAACGGATTTTATTCAAAAGTCGTAGACTTCTATTCAAAATTTGTTCTTTGTCATCTGAAAGCAAAAAGTTTCTTTACATCTAACGACCACTTTAAAGTTGCCAATTTACTTTTATCAACTTCTCGTGACATAAACAAATTTTTCTAAACTTTTTTGTAGTATCCAATGTACTTGGGGTTTCGAGGCTACTACATGTCCGCTTGTCACTTCAAAGTCGCCATTAGGAATGACTTTTGGCTCATAATGGTAGATTTTGTCAGGATTCTGAGTTGATTTGCAGTTGAGTGCCATTCTGCTCTAAGCTGCCACTCCAAAAATTATGTTTGAAAGACTGACAGACGTTTATTTAGGTTACATGAAATTGCATCTGCACAAGTAGTAGAGATCTCATTAACTCACAGTTTACTGAACTATAAAATATGAAGAATGCCTATATTTTCTTTAAGAATTGTACTATTGCACGCTTACCGGTGTGAAGTTGGCAGCCAAAAGTTGGCAGCCAATTTTGTTTGGCAGCCAAAAGTCAGCAGCCTTTTTTCCGATGATAACTGAATGTTCAGTGGCGTCGATAGACCAATAAGACAGTTATCTTATTTCAAATCAAATTTCAATAAATATATTTATAACTTTTAAACATTTTCAGCAAACAATAGATACATTTATTAAATCAGAACTATGTGGTGCCGTTCCGGAAGGCCTTAAAAGGGGTAGACTCGGAAAGGAGATTTAAATTTTTCCCATAATGGCCCAATTTAAATTAATCGACACTAACAGCATATATTTGTGGGAACATATGAATTTAATAAAAATAAAAACCTTTCATGCAAATCTGTCTGAGGGCGTTTTCTAGGGGTAGACCCGGAAAGAAATGATTTCGATTTTTACTACGATGGCCCAACTTTATTGAATCGAAACTAAAAGGGTATATTTGTGGGGACATAGGAATTTAAGAAAAACTAAAAACATTTCTTGCAAATGAGTCCGAGAGCGTTTTCTAGGGGTAGAGCCGGAAGGCGATGATTTAATTTTTTCCCATGATGGCCTAATTTCGTTTATTCGAAATTAACAGGGTTTATTTCTGGGGACAAAAGAATTTAAAAAAAAAGGAAAAACATTTCTTGCAAATGTGTCTGAGGGCGTTTTCTATGGGTAGACCCGGAAAGGAATTATTTTATTTTTTTCCATGATGGCCCAATTTAATTTATTCGAAATTAATATACTATATACGGAATTAAAAGGAGTAAGTACCAAAGTACAGATTTTGTAGTCACAACAAAAAGAATTAGAGTTTTTAAGAAAAAATAAAGTTTGCAAATACGAGTAGAATAACCAAAACTCAAGGAAATTTGGATAGGTCAATTTGGACTCCCTCAGTCAGTTTTCGGAATTTCAAATGTCCACCAGTTTGCGATTTTTCCCGGTTTATCTATCCATACATGAAGGAAATAATCTTTTATTGAGAACTGTTTTTTTTTTTTGAAAAAATAATGCCGATGACGAAATTTCTAATACACAATAAGTGGATTTTTTTGATTGACAGTTCATCACAAGATGAGTAGGATAAACTAGTTGCTGCTTATTTCTGTTGTTATATCATTGTTAACCAAACTAATTCACACCTAAAATGCACTAAATAAGATGTTAATAATGACGGTTATTTTTGGAAAATTGGAACATTGATTTAAATTTAATTTATTTTTTATTTGCTTTTTAAATTTTACGTCAGTATATTATTATCATACATAATTTACTACCTCTGAAATGGGCTTAAAAAAATGCTAGTGGCTTTCTCCATGAAATATTGTCAAACTGTTGTATCAAAGGGGTCCGGTGGTGATATCAGAAATCGTATAAAAGACACATATTATTGTTTCGTTGGGGGTGCACTGAAATTCAAAAAGCTTCCAAAATTGAAAACAATGTGAGAACCACATTTCAGAGCTCTACCGGCTCCAACATTGAGATACATGTAAAAATAAAGGGATTTTTTATTTAATTTTCATAACATACGTTTAATTTCGTAACATATTTATATTTCTAATTAACACGTTTTAAAGCAATTTTAGGTTGTGATCACATATTTCTTAGAAATTTCTTAACAAATAATTCACAAATTTTCACTATACAGATAATAATTATTTTTGTCTCATTACTTACGTCGAAACGTCTGCAGTTTCTATACTTAATAGAAATTTGTTTTTTTTGTGAAATGCTAAAAATTTTATTGTTTTTTGTTATAAATAGCTATTTCTACAAATATGTGTACAAAACTTCCAGACCACTCAAATCTTATTTCATCGGAGTTCTCCCCCCCTAAAAGTGCAGAATTTGTTTTTGAGAGTTTTTGAGATATTTAACTCAAATTTAGAATTGAATAACCTGAACTAACTATTTCATCGCCGGTTCTACCAACTGATAACGAGAACGTAAAGGGCCTATTTCTTCTGGGGTTGTGTCCCATCTGATCGTTTCTTCCTAAAGATTGAATCTGAAATACCTATTTGATTTAGAAACATTTTCATCTATTTTTTTATCTCACACCGTTTTCAGAAAATTTGAAAAAGTATCTACTAATGCACCCAAGTTTTATATAAGAAGTGCCGCCTTTTCATTGTATCTGGTCTTCTAAATAGGAGTAAAGGAGGTAAAGACATTTCTTATGGAAAATTATGTAGGTAGTTTTGCAAAATTTCTCTAAATCCATGGCAGATAGGAAAAAAATTCAAGAAAGAAAAAAATGTGTAAATTGAATAGAGAATTGTAATTTCAAAGAAGAAACAACTATTTTTAGCTATGACAAGAAGACTGTTATGAAACTTTTAAATACTGTTTTTGCGCTTCGTTTCATAAAAAGACGCTTTTTGACTTTTTTTTTCCAGGAATAAAATGTCACTTTTAATCCCGGACGAATAAAAAGAAATCCTTCCGTGAAAAAATCCACGTGTACAAAAAAAAGCAGAATAGATTAGTTTTTTTATGGCCCTCGGGCACATTTGCAAGAAATGTTTTTATTTTTTCTGTTCTATTAATTTCGTATGTTCCCACAAATATAGCCTGTTGGTGTCGATTAATTTAAATTGGGCCATCATGGGAAAAATTGAATTCATCCCTTTCCGAGTCTACCCCTTTTAAGGCTTTCCAGAACGACATCACATAGTTCTGATTTAATAAATATATCCATTTTTTGCTGAAAATCTCTAAAAATCGTAAATAAATTTGAAATAAAAGAACTTTCTTATTGGTCTATCGACGCCACTGGATATTCGGTTATCATCGGAAAAAAGGCTGCTAACTTTTGGCTGCCAAATAAAATTGGCTGCTAACTTTTGCCTGCCAATTTCATACCGGTTGCACGCTTTAAGGTAAGAAATCTTTTATAGTAACATATACCCTAGCAGTCACTACAAAGTTCCAATAGATCGTTTACGCTTGGTAAGCACTACCATAGAGTCACAATTTTAAGTAAATATTACCCTATTTAACTGCAGCCAACTATTACTATAGTTTTCAATTTAAGAATATTTTCTACGTAGATTACCTCGTTAACTCTACTCTGAAGTTTTGGTGTGAAGAAAGAAATATATATCTTTCCATACTCTTCACACTACTATTTTGCAATGACGAGCGACGTGATGTGTCGAAGAACGTTTTGACCATATTGCAGTCATTCTTCGGTCACAATTACGAATCAAGTCAGTATTGTCTCAAGGAAAGTCAAGATGATCATGAAATAGGTATCAAATGTTTATTGGAAAAGGTCAATAAGTTGGCAGGAATGGAAAAATCAAAGTAAAATTCTGTTACTCCATAGTTTCTTTTCGACATTGTCAGCCCATTTGAGGACCTTTCTATTGAACACCTCCTAGAAGGATGATTTACATGTAACTATGTTGTAGTGTATTAGCTATCTACTAGGCAAGAGTAGGTGTTCACCAATTTGTCGATCAACCCATTTGGGGCGCGTTCATGAATAAACCACTTGTGTGTGAGTTCGATTTTACAGTGTGTTGATTTGATTGACAAGTGGCATTCCTTGGGGGCTACACTTTCTTATAATTTCTGAACGTTGCTTGCCGGCAGTGGTGTGTTTAGTCGTTTAACGTCTTGTTTTCAAACTTTAAAACTTTAAAACAAAAATTTGTTATTTTTATAAGGAACAAATGGAAGAATTTATTGAACTAATTACCAGTACCTAGTACACATGAATTAGTGATAGACAATCAAAACAAATACATAGTTGATGCCAATAACCAAGTTCTAATCAGACATAAGCAAAGTAAGTAAAAATTTAGGCACAGTATACTTATTTAGGTAACTACGTATATACAACTATATAGTTTCTTCTAAATTTGGTGCAACAACTTCTGAATCAATTTTTCTTTGCAGACAATGAATTATTTTACATTGCATTGGACGATACTTTTAAAGAGATTTTTGGGTACAATGTTTTCAATGAGATAATGGATAGTATGAATATGGATGCATTAAGCATTGATGTATCTACATCATCCTCGCAAGTGTTATCGCAGAAGAATACTCCTATGAATACAGGAAACAATCAGAAATGGGGTAGAAGCCACATCTTAAAACTAATATCCCTGTATGAGAAATATCAGAAAGACTTTTTAAGTACTACCATAAGAAATGAGAAAGTTTGGAAACAAATCTCAAATGAAATGGAACTATTTACTCCCAAACAATGCAGTGACAAGTTCAAGTATTTGAAACAAAAATATGTAAAAAAACGAGACAACATGGGTGCTGGAAGTAGTGGAGCTGAATTATACAAATTTGAATATTTTGATGAATTTGAAAATATATTTGGTAAAAAACCAAATATAAATCCAATATCTTTAGTATCATCGAGCAGAGGAGACACTGGTAAGTGTCTTTAGTAGTCCATAATGTATTATTTATTAAGATTGTAAAGTGTGTGTTCCAACAAAAACTATGGTAAGCATGTCACTGCCAAGATAATTTATTTGCAACTGAGGCATAGGCTTAAATTAAGTATTTATAAGTATTTAGACACCATCAATACCAGGATTTTATTGGAGCACTTTTTATTTAGGTATTCTATGTTTATTTAATATTTTAGTACCTTTAGCAGAATGCATACCACCAGAAAATCAAGATGTGAATAATGAAGCAGCTGATGATAATCCATCAAGGAGACCTTCAAGTGCCAAAAAGAATTGCATTGACAAGCTGATAACTTATTTGAAGGACAAAAATACAAAGATAGAGGAAAATAGAGAAAGAAGGCATCAAGAAAAATTGGCTGCCTTTAACAAAAAAATTGATTTAATTTTAGAAAAATTGCAATAGCTATAAACTTTATACCCATATCTAGTCTAATTTTTTGCTTTAGAATGTTTCAGTTGTTCCTTAATGTTATTAATCTGTTTTTTGTTTATGAATTATGTTTGTTATCCAAATATTTTAAGCTAATAAATAAATAATAATGTTATTAGTAAATATTCTTGTTCAACCCTTGTGTCAATTTACTTGAACAACTTAGAAATAACTACAAAAGGATAGGACAATTAAGGATTTTCAGGAAAAATATATAGTTAGTGGCTGCGTGGTACATGGGTTTATATACCATATTTATTTTAATAACAGCACAATAGTTATATAATAACAGATGTGCTATAATAATAAATAATAATAGTATATAACAGTACAATAATAACTACTTCAATTTTCTATGACTTACTTATTATAAATATGCAAATAAATACTTAATAGTAGTCAAGCAACTTATTGACCATAGATAATAGGAACATCCAGATGAATTAACTACAATAATTATAAGTTTAGCACATCACTCACTAAAATGTTTCTTCTTATTTTCCCTCTATTTAAGTCATTAAGTTTAGCATCTTCATTTACTTCAACTATATCATCATTTCCCTGCACACCTATATAACCTTCATGAATTAAATTTTGATCCAGCAAATGTGAGTAGTCAAAGCAGAGATTATGTAAAATGCATGCTGCCAATACACAATGGGGAATTAGTTCAACCCTATTCATATCAAGATACTTTAATCTCCGAAATCGTCCAAATAGAAGAGCAAAAGCTCTCTCGATTACTTGCCTTGTCTGTGCTTGCTTTTGATTGAATATTTTCTGTCTATTTGTTAAATTTCCTCTATCTATAAAAGGGGGTACAAGCCATTCAAGAACTGGATATGCTTTATCTCCCAATAAAATTGTATTATTAAGCAGATAATTTTCTTGTTGATTTTGTATAGACTTATAAATATCTGAGTTTTTGAAAATTCTTGTATCACTTACAGATCCTGGGTAACCAACAAACATGTCTATAAATTTTAGTGATCCTATACAAATAGCTTGTAAAGTAATAGCATAGTGACATTTTCTGGCGATGTAAACTTCAGGATCATCTTTTGGGGCCTTGATAGGTACCATCAATTGCTCCTATGACATTTGGTACATCTGCTATTTCACAAAACAGTCTTTCAATCTCTGTTATATCTGCATTGGAAGGCCATTTAATTATCCTCTTGGATCTGCCATTTATTGCTTTAATCACTCTATCGAAAACAACAGATAATGTAGACTTTGCTAAGCCAAAACGATCACCTACAGATCTGGAATTAAAAATTACCTTCTTAGTGAAATAGAAACAAGAACATTTGGTAAATTTAAATTTATACAGTCAAAACTCTCTAAAAGATTTAAACTTCAAAGCAAGAAAAAGAGAATCTTTCCTTTTTATTGAGTGCAGGTACTCTCTACTTTGTACTAAACTTCAATTTGCCCAACAAGCAAAATAAAAATAGTCTGCTATAAATATACCTGAATGAATCTGGTGTAGCAAGCAACCAAAGGACTGCAACTAGTTGCTTTTGAGGGTTTACACTTTGTCTCCCAACTGGTCCTCTTCTCGTCAAATCTGGACCAATGTTATGTAATACTGCATTGAAACACTCTTTAGACATGCGAACATGGCTTTGAAATTCTGCTCCATTGTACATCATGACAACTTTTTCTATGTAAAGATTAATTCTTGTTGGCTGGCCTTTTGCATAATTCCCTGGTTTGTGCATTAAAATTGGTAAAATATCCTCATCGGTATCCGAATCATCAGACTCATCGTTTAACTCTTGGCAAGCCACTGCAACATTTAACAAAAGGGCTCGTTTTACTTTCTCGTCAATACTCAGAAAAAGCGCCCTTGCATACTAGTTTCGGGGTCTACACCTCATCAGTACAGCTTTTCTGATAGACAAATTGGACACCGTGAGTTGGTGGCTTACAGCTGAAAACGTACCGTAAACCGGTGAGATGTTGTATAGAGCAGGAGCAGGCGACATCCACCAGCGTATTTTAGATCCAATACTACATGACAGGTGGCTCTCAGTTCGAGAAGCAGCCCATATTTCTAGCAGGTTATCGGAACCAGAACGAAGTGTAAATAGTAGGTGGTCACCAATTTGTCGATCAACCCATCTGCATACTAGTTTCGGGGTCTACCCCTTATTAGCACAGCTTTGTGTAGTCGACAAATTAAAGACCGTGAGTTCGTGGCTTAAACCCAAAAATGTACAAGTGACAAGGTGACACGTTGCAGAGAGCAGGAGGAGGGGACATGCACCAGCGTACTAGATCTAATATTGCATGGCAGATGGCTCTCAGCTTGAGAAGCAGCCCATATTGCTCTGTACCTCTCAGGCTATCGGAACCAGAACGAAAAGTAAAGAGTAGGTGGTCACCAATTTGTCGATCAACCCACCTGCACACTAGTTTCGGGTTCTACACCTCATCAGTACAACTTTGGCTGATCGACAAATTGGAGACCGTGAGTTCGCGGCTTCAAGCCAAAAATCTTCTGAAGAGCGGTGACATGTTATACATAGCAGGAGCAGGCGACATCCACCAGCGTATTAGATCTAATACTGCATGGCAGATGCCTCTCAATTCGGGAAGCAGCCCATATTGCTCTACCTCTCAGGCTATCGGAACCAGAACAAAGAGTAAAGAGTAGATGGTCACCAATTTGTCGATCGACCCATCTGCATACTAGTTTCGGGGTCTACCTTCATCAGTGCAGCTTTAGCTGGTCGACAAATTGGAGACCGTGAGTTCGTGGCTTAAAGCCAAACATAAACGAAAGACCGGTGAGATGTTGTACAGAGCATGAGCAGGCGACTTCCGCCAGCGTATTACATCTAATACTGCATGGCAGATGGCTCTCAGTTCGAGAAACAGCCGATATTGCTCTGCACCTCGCAGGTTATCGGAACCAGAACGAAGTGTAGAGAATAGGTGGTCACCAATCCTAGGTTCCGCCCGTTCACTAGGCTTCAAGAGCCAAATTCTTAAAACTTGATATTTCAATTCTAACGAAAAATTAAGCTATAAAATGTGTATTTGGTAGTACTGTAGTTTCGTCATGAGTAGACGTCACTTCCACTAGATACCTGTTCTCTACAGTCAAGCGTTAGGTTCTAGAAATCATTGAATTTCCCTTGAAGATAGAGGCGTAAGTTAATTGTTGGAGAAAGGAAAGAAACAGATATTTTTTTTGACTTTCTATAAAGTTTTGTTAATCTATAGTTTTCTGTCGACATTTGACAGCCAATTTGACAATATTTCTATTGGACACCTATAAAGATGCTGTATGTATAAGGATGTTATAGTATATTAGCTACATCGGGTTTTTCAACTACGAGGCTTTAGTAGCCTCATTCTTGAAACTTGAAATTTCAATTCTAACGAAAAATGAAGCCATAAAGAAATTTTTTTTCTGGTCGAGCATTCTGTCAGGAAAGACGCCGCTTACAATTATTTCGAGACGGCAGTGATTGGTTTGGTCCATTCCAATTCCTCCATTATGTGTACTGGTGCACTAAACTCCATTGACACAACTATGTTCTCAACTTAAAAAAAAGGCCTGAAGAAGATTGTAATACACAATCGAAACGTCGGCAATTTTTTAACGAGAGCTGGTTTTATTCAGTCCTATACCCGTAAACCTGTTCCTATTCGCTATAAAGAAGTATATTTGACAGTACTTTAGTTTAGTCATCAGTAGACCTTATTTCCATTGGCATCTGGTTCTCCACAGTGATAAAGTGGGTTTCAAAAGTCTTTGAGTTTCCCTTGCAGATAGAGACATAAAATAATTGTTGGAGCAAGAAAAGAAACATATAGTGTTTTTGATGCTGAAAAGCAGTGTAAGGCTGTCTCGAATAACTAGAAAATGTTTTGATTTGTAGCGTGTGATGACAAATAATTGAATAACAGAGTGACAACAAGTGTTACATAGGAATGACGCGTGAGTATTGGAAAAACAGAATATACCAACATCAATATGATTGTCGAGAAACCAACAGAACAAAGCAAGAAAAAACATCTTTGGCCCAACATCATTTTTCATTGGGCCATAACTTTGATTTTAATAACGTTAGATACTTGACCGCGAATCCCATTATCTGAAACGATCAATTAGTGAAATGGTGCACCTTTACATCGACAGCACGGTTAATGACAGGGCAGACACACAGGTTTTGAGCGTCCTTTATTGCAATTTACTAAAATGTTTGAAGAAATAGTCCGAGCTGCTTTACAGATAAGGTCACCTCAGTCCACGCTAAGGCTACTTGTATGCCACATGTTCTTAAACCAGCCATAGACTTTACGCGTGTTTTTATGGATAAGATTTTTTTAAACCTTACAACTCGACTATCATCACTCACTGAAAAAGGTACGCACAATTTTAACAACTTAGAGGTATAGTTTTTCGATTTTTGTCTTCTTTTATGTAGTTTTTTTTCAATTAATATTGTTCAGATTAATTTACATTGTGGAGATGTATATCATAATAATGGTAACTAATTTTGCCATATTATAATTAATTCTAGATGTAAAATGGTATTTTTTCATATCGTCACTTTTTTCATTTAAAGAATGTTTTCAAATTTTGTATTTCCAATCTTTTTTATTGAATATTATTATTTTAATTTAAGATTGTGTTAGAATTATAATTTTATGTTACTTTTAGGCCTAAACAGTATCTGTTTCTCACAGAAGTCTGCAATGACATGGCCTTTACTTTCCACATTTTCTAGATATAACAATATTAGAATGTTCTTGTTTTTTGTATGGGAAGTAATAAATTCAAATTATTATTATTATTATAATTTGTAATGTTTTAGCCCTGACGAAGATCCAATAAAGGATCGAAACATTGATAATTTCGAAAGTGTGAATTGCATTTTTCAAGTCCTACACCCGCAATACTTTCTACAATTTTCTACACATATAATATGATGTGGTACTTACAAAGAAGTAGGGTTCGAAGTGCCCATCCGATGCGACCCATCACCTGACTCGGTTGGTCAGTGATGGGCTCCGCGGGGTTGGGTTGGTCAGGAGAGAGCGACCTTTTGGGAGGTGGTGACGCTGACTGGTTCATGCCTTTTCCTGATACGGCCGTCCCAAAACCTGAAACACGTTACCCAATTACGCAAATTAAATTAAATGTTAGCGATATACTTAGGGGCGGAGAAAGACTTTTTCCGACCCTGGGCAATGAAAACCATTTCGACCACTCCATTTAAGGTTTTTCGTTTTTCTTTCCTCTTCTTTAACTCATCGCCCCACATTGATTTTTCTCCCCTGGCGATCGCCCATTTTGCCCCTATACTTAATCCGCCCCTGGATATACCTGAAGACTGCTTTAGGTACTAACGTGACAAAAAACCACCTACTAAAATACCACCTGCACATCGTAGAAAATGTCCTTTTTTCTCTCAAAAGACTGAGAGAAACTTAAAATCAAAATTACTGAGCTCCAAGTCAGCAGTCTCAACTAATTTTTATTACAGTTCCGGGCTACTTGTTTCCATCAAGAGGGCATCATCAGGCTGCAACCCGCACACACGCTACAATCTCGAAGTTGGTAAAATCTTATATATGTATTTTAAATCTGTCATCGAATGTAAAGAACTTTAGCCGATGTGTTGCTTGTTTCCTGATGGTGCCGTAAAAAGGTAGCCTCAAATTATGTAGCCATGCAGTGCCTTTTCTGACCTACCAATTTGTGAACTTTTAACTTTATTTCTGTTAAGCTGATGAAAGAAATACGTTATTCTGAGCAAAAACCTATTTTAGTAACACTGGTTGTTTTCGAGATACATCGCTGCACTAAATTTAAATAAACCACTTGGCAGGGTTATTTGACATTTTATAAAAAATTGCTTCTTACAAAAGATGTCAATTATTAAATAGTAGTTTATATGCAGCAATAAAAACTTTAATATTTGAAGAAATAAAATTGACCTTGATGACGTCAGATAGGTTAATAACGATACTGGTAACTTATTTTCGCCTAGTCGAGAGCAATTTTCATTTGAAACATTTCTCTCTAGAATTAATAGTCGTTCCAATGAAATATGTACAGTGCGAGTTTCTAAAATGGAACAAATTCAGTAAAAAAACCGTTTTATTTTTTGGAAAATCGCTTGGACCCGTCGATTTATATTTTAGATTGCTTTCTTTTTTGTAAAATAAACCATTATACAGGTTGTCTCAATTTGGAGATATGACGTCATCAATTGTTTTTTAAATGACAACAGCTATTTTCATAGTGTACATCAAGTTATACATAGTAGCCAATTTTCAAATTTTTATAAAGTGCCAGTCGCAAGATAATTGACAAAATTTATTTTATTTCAATCATCAATTCATATTAGTCATTTACCTACTGAATTTACCCCAAGCTACCCTTTCATAGATTACCTTTGACTTTCTGGTAACAACAATTTCTACCAGCATTAGGTACGTTTCATTAATGTCAATATCAAATGTACAATTGGCAGCGTTTTACTTTTTTTAAATATCTTTGTTTAAATACTTGAATCTTAATAATTCGTTCAACGTAATGTCTTACTTAACTGAAAGTCACAAGATTGAAATTTTTATGATGATTGGATACGGAGATAGAACACGAACACAAAATTAAGTAGTTCAATTATTCAGAGACAAGCATCGTGATTTGCCACAATTATCTCGAAGTACTGTAAGTGAGATAGAAAAACGGTTTCGGGAAAACGGACATGTAAGGAAAACATTAATTCTTCGAAAGAGTGCACTAAGGGAGAATGTCAAAGTTAATGTATTATCTGTTCAACAAAACGCTAATATTTCCACCAGGAAGCTAGCTAATGAACAGGAAATTAGCCAAATAGTAGGGGGATAAGCGGGGGGGGGGGGGACAACTGCTAATCCACCTACTACTTAGTTTATTGGGACGCCAAACACTCGTGAAATTAGCCAAACTTTAGCAGTAAAAATTTTCAAAGCCCAAAAGTTGCATCCTTACACACTAAAAATTCTCCAGGAATTGACCGAAGATAATCCTGATAGAAGACTTCAGTTTTGCGAGCAAATGATGGTTCTCTTGAACAGAAACGTTGTGAACACAAACAACCTTGTGTTCTCTGACCAATCGACGTCTACGCTAAATGGTGAGTTAAACCGACAACATGTTCGTTATTGGGCAGACGAGAATCCCCCCTGGATGAGAGAAGGTCACAGTCAACGCCCAGAAAAAGTCAATGTTTGGACAGGAATTGTCGATAATCGAGTTATAGGACCAGTCTTTTTTGAAGAAAATCTCACCGGAGCGAGATATTTAGAATTTTTGGAAGAGGAACTAATTCCAAATTTGGTTACTCTATTTCCTTGTCCTATAGAAGAAGATATCCTCAACAGAAATATCTGGTTTCAACAAGATGGTGCTCCTCCCCATTTTTCCAGACCTGTTCGCCGATATCTGCATGAAGTATTTCCGCACCGATGGATTGGTAGAAGAGGCCCCATTCAATGGCCACCCAGGTCACCCGACCTGACTCTTGGATTTTTTTTGTGGCGTTACTTAAAAAGCAAAGTTTACCAAACGAAACCTGAAAATGTTCAGGAGCTGAAAGCACGAATAAGGCATGAATGCAGACTAATTTCCGCCGAAGTAATTGCAAAACGAGTTTCAGTTACGTTTAGGGTATTGCCAACTAGTGAATGGACATCATTTTGAGCATTTATTATAGAATATTTATTAATATGAATTGATGTTTAAAATAACGTAAATTTTGTTAATTATCTTGCGACTGGCAGTTTATAAAATTGGCAACTATGTATAGCTTGATGTACACTATCAAAATAGCTAACCCAAAACTGCAGTTGTCATTTAAAAAACAATTGATGACGTCATATCTTGAATTTGGGACAACCTGTATAATAGTTTATTTTACAAAAAAGACGGCAATCTAATCGGTTTTTCCAAAAAATAACGTTTCTTTTTTTACAGAATTTGTTCCATTTTAGAATTTAGATTTTGTTTATTTTTATTTGGGTAATTTGTCTTCCTCTTCAAATGTTTCCTTTTAGTTCTCAAGATCTATTTATTAAACGCTAAAACAGCTTTGCTAATTGGATCGAGCGAACAAGAAACTTTAATTGAAGAAACCTACTTATAACTTTGAATACTGCTAAAAAGGAAGGAGGCAGATTAATTTCTTGTGCATCTTGCAAACCCGGAGTTGCATGTCGATACAAATGGCTGTTGTGGCTGTTGCGGATTAGACTCAAGATTTATCAAAATATGTAAAGGGGGTGATTTGTTTAAAAATTATAAAGTATATCACACTTTTTTGGACCAGCCTGCATTAGCTTCTTCTGAGCAGTAGTTACTTAGAAAGATCTATTTTAGTATCACTGGGAGTTTTCGAGATACATCGCTGTCTTAAATTTATATGAACTACTATAATAAGATTATTCGATATTTTATAAAAAAGTGTTTTCTACAAAAGAAGTTAAATATTAAGTAGTGGTTTATATGCGGCAAAAAAAACCGTAATATTAGAAAAAAACAAAATTGACCTTGATGACGTCACATAGGTTAGTAAAGATACTGGTATCTTACTCACCTAGTCGACAGCAATTTTCTTTGAAACTTTTCCATTTAAAATTAATATTCGTTCAGATGTTTGCTTATCTCAACTTAAATCGGCCACCCTGTATATAGCTGTAGTTACTCTAGGTTAAATCGGAAGCACAAATATGTGATTCAACTTTAGGGCACAACTGGTTCGTTAAATTTGCGTAATTCCTTTTCAAACTTTTCCTTTTAGTTCTCAAGATCTATTTACTTTAGCAAAGTTAGAACAGCTTTGCTAATTGGATCGAGGGAACAAGAAATTCTAATTAAAAAAACCCACTTATAACTTTGAACACCATTAAAAACGAAAGAGGCAAATTCGTTTCTTGCAATCCCGGAGTTGCATGTCGATACAAATGGCCGTTGTGGAGATTAGCGCCGGTAATGAAACATGAGTTACGCCGGAGCATGGAAAGAGCAGTAATGGAAGAAGGACACGGAAAGCTTTTAATAACGTTATTCGTGGGTCGGTGGGTTTACCTTGTTAGATTCAAACGTTTATTAAAGAAAAAAAAATTGTCAAACCTGTGTTTTGCTGAGGAGCAAAAAATTATTCCCTTTAAAGACTTTCATGTATAGGCCAATCCCAAAAGAGTTTAGTTCCTTTGCTTTACCCAATATTAACCAATAGCAGGTTTTACTTAATATTAACCAAAGCGGTGACAACGGAACAGCGAAAGATGTGAGCTAGTGACGAATTGCAAAACAGAAAAAGGTTCTTGGAGAGTACCTCAGAAATGCAGAATGTTCTGTATGAAATCATATTAAACTGAAAATGACAGTAATAAAATATTGGAGGTTTTGAAAATTTTGAAATCCTCAGCCTAATCACATTCGGGTATGAACTATTCTGAAATGACTGATAAAGTCTTCTCAGAACCTTCGATCCATCAGTGGTGTGTAACGATGATGATTTATTCCCTTTTGAAACTCCCTTTGAACATAAAACCAAGGGTGAGTAAATTTCAATCCGATTTCTCAGCCTTTACTGCGGGGAATCTATAATCAGCAAGTACACTGCAAATCCACAGAAAAACGAACAAAAAATCGAATTAAGACCCATAAATTCCCCTCGTCGTCTCGGAGCAGTCCCGACTGCACCCGGTGGCCAAAGCCTGAATCGGAATTAATTTGAGCGATTTAATTTGTCGCATTGAATCTATTACCGGCGGGACGTCCCTTTTTACCGTGACCACGGCTCCTTTTTTCTCGCACGGGACACAGGAAGGCTTTAGCAGGAAAACGAACGTTGGTTAAATAGGTGCACGTGGGCCCAAAAGGCGGATAACCATATTTTATTTGTTTTTGTTGTGTCGTCGGTCGCAAAGGGGCTGAATAGGGCAATAACTTTTATTCCAAAAGGCGGGGGTGGGGGGGAGAGGAGGGCGATTTGGGAGTTTAATGATTTGTCTCTGGGGCTAAAGGAAAAGACGATAAAATTGGATAACCGACGTGCTACAAATGTTCTTCACGTAACATAAAATCAAATTGCCGCTAAATAAAAAGGAAAAGAACATATCTAAGAGAACTATTCTCAGGACAATTCCACACAAATATTTTTAATTTCTTCACATTTGCTTACATCTTTTCAACGTTTCATTATAACCCAAACTTTATGCTAGAGTAAGTACTATTGATACGCACTGGCAACCATCTACGTGTCACCATCAGTTCACCACGATCTGCAGGTGACTGTGCTGGAAGAGAAAATTGTGGCTTTAAACTCAGACTGCAAGCGAGTTATGTCCACCAGAATAACCCCCCCCCCCCTTCCATTTCAAAGCGGCTGTGAGAGTATAAACATGACGGAGGTGTTTAGTGGGTAAATCAGTTAACGTCAAGATGCAAAAGAGTTCACGCCACCTAGTGCCCCTTTGCCTTTGATGACATCCGCCGTAGTTGTGGACAAAATGTCAGGAGGAGTTCCATTGGACCACAGCCTTAAAGCCCGGAAAACACTTTAGGATGTATTTTGATTGGCGGGCAGAATAAATTATTGCTCTGCAGCAATGTTTACCAGGAACATGGTTTTTAGGGTCTGACGACCCCTGGCTTCCATTTGAAAGTTAACTCTCCGCAATTTAACAGGCCTTTAGGAATCTTCGCTGGCCCTGGTTTTTGGTTGTACCTTTTCACAAGTTTTTCCTCAAGTATTGTGAAGATTTGGGGTTCATGGTGGCTGCCATCTAAACGTAGCCTCCTCGTGTGGTAAACACACTTCGTAAACACACAATTTGAGAAACAGCCAAATGATCTAGTTATAATTGAATTCTTATAACTGAATTCAGTTATAACTGAGCTCACTCCTGAACCCTCTACCTCAGCGCCTTGTTTGAAGTACAATTGGAGAGTTTAACGCCTTTCAAATTAATGGAAACAATCCATACACACGATTGCACTTTTCCTTTCTGATCGATATTCGCACCCACTAATGGATTAAAGGATGCACCAATCCAATATTCCGGTCGGGGTTTAATAGAACTTCTGTTCGACGAATTTCTCATTATGGACCAACAGAGGAGATTTATTTAGGTTGATGGTCGGTCTGCTTTGTCTGTGGGTTTAGTGTTTTTTGTGTACTTGAGGTTAGATAAAAACACAACAAAATAGCTATTTTACATTAATCAAAGTTTTAAATAATTTGATTTTTAAGGGTCAATAGATTACTGTCTTGGCTACTTAATCAGGAGGACAGTCCTAGCTCAAAGAAACGATGATAGGGAATGAAAGCATTGATCAATTTTTCAAATTTATGGAAATTAACTTTTTATGTAAGTTACCACGACGAAAAACAAATATACGTTACAACGTTTTCTTCTCTGAGGGGGTGTAGTCTTTCATTTCTTATTTTACATTTGTGCAGAGTATCTTTAGTTTTTCTCCTCAAACTTTAAACTTAGTGATCACCATGCTCTTTATTCTTCAATCTTCTTTCTCTTGTTGTTTTCTCCATAACATAGTCTTGAAACTACAGTATATTTTCCGATTCTTCTTCCTATCTTTCTTTTTCTGTTGCGTCTGCAAATAACAGCATTGTTCTTCCCTTTTTCACATTTTCGGTCCAATCGGGTTTTTCTCTGTAACATCAGTCTTCCATCATTAGTAAACCCCATCTTTTAGGAAAGAACTTCCTTCAATATTCTAGTCAGTTGAAGAGTTTCTAATGTTCCCACCACTTTTTATCTTCAAGCCAATCAAATTCCATGATGAATAATAATAAAGAACTGAAGCTCATGTACGAATTATGCCTTCTTTGTTCTCCAGGGCCTTTAGTCGTTATTAAATCATCAAATACGAGTGTACAAAAGTCTCTTCTTCCTAAAAATGAAGAAGCTTGATGCAAAGTATTGCGCTTGGTTACCTAAAACCTTCACTGATCTTCACATCTACTTTCATGCATCTTTTCTGCAATGTTAAAATTTCATTTGCAATTTGTTGTATAGTGTTCTTCCTCAAAATATTCTCTTCTTCCTCAAAATAAAATGAAGAAATTTGATGTGTAGTATTGGCTTGGTAATATTGGTCTCTTCATCCTCTTTCGTCTGTACTTAAAATCAAGAGATGTAATGTGAAGTAGTTGTTTGAAACTCTAAAACCTTCACTGGTCTCTTCTTCATTCCTTTTCATTCGCCTTTTCTATTTGGTATTATTCTAATGAAAACTGAAGGTTATTTCTGAATTACGCAATTCTGAAGCGACTTCGGCCATTATTAAAACTTCAATTATGAGCTGTACAGAACAATCTGTTCTTTTTCAAAAAGAAGAAATATTTAAATGCTTTCTTCATTTTCTATCATTTCCCTTTCTCTGTTTTCACTCCCGAGTTGTATAGAACATTCTTTTCTTCTCCAAAATGAAGAGATTTTATGTAAAGAACTCTCATGGATACTGACTAGAATCAGCATTGCTCTCTTCGTCTTTTCTCATTCTTCTTATCTTGGAGTTCTTATGCTATTCAATAAAGAACTGAAGCTTATTTCTTAACTATGTCTGTGTAGTTCTGCAGAGTTTCTTCGCACGCATTTCGTCATTGACTTCTTTATAACCACGTATATATTTTTATTTTTTTTAGAGTGTCTTCTGTTCCTCCATTTATCCTTTAAAAATCAAGCTCTTTAACTCTTCTTTTCTCTTGTCGCTTTCTAAGTAACATTCTTAACTTTACCATATATTTTCTGGCTACTTTTCCAGTTTTTTTTCGGTTCCTTCTTAATGTGCATTGTTCTTCTTTTTTCTAACCCTCGCTTTCTTCATAAGATCTTAAAATTACAAAAGGTTTTATACTTTTTCTTCCGGTTTTTTTGTTGCTTTTTCCAAGTAAGAGCATTTGGAATTCTTTTTTTACCTATTCTTGAGCATCATTTCTTCATTAATAGTCACAACTTTTAGCTAATAATTTTTTTCAATTTCCTGACCCTGTCAAGATTTCCTTTGCACATATTTTGTCATTAATCTCTTCATATCGATATCTTTTTAATCTTGTATATATTTTAATTTTTCCAGGGTATCATTAATTTCTCTTTTTATCCTTTAAACATGGTGACTATCATGTTCCTTATCCTTTAATACAAACGCTTTAACTCTTCTTATTTCTCGTCTTTTTTTCAATAAGATCTTAACATTACAACATACTTTCTGGTTGTTCTTCCTCTTTCTTTTCTGTTGCTTCTCCAAGTAAGAGCATTTGGAATTTTTTTCTCACCTTTTCTTCAGCATTGCATAATGTCTAATCCATTTTCTTCTCTGAGGGGGTGCAGTCCTTCATTTCTTATTTTACATTTTTCAAGAGTAGCTTCAGTTTCTCTCCATATCATTTAAACTTGGTGACCACCATGCTCTTTATCATTCAATCCGCTTTCCCTTGTTGCTAGCTTTCTCCATAATATAGTCTTGAAACTACAATATATTTAAGGTTCTTCTTCCTGCCTTTCTTTTTCTGTTTCCTCTGCAAGTTACAGCTTTGTTCTTCTTTCACATTTTCTTCAACATTGTGTCATTCGGTTTAATCAAATTTTTTCTGTGTAACATTTAGTAATCCATCATTAGTAACCCCATCTTTTAGCAAAGAATTTCCTTCAATATTCTAGTCAGTTGAAGAGTTTCTAATGCTCCCAACACTTTTTATCTTCAAGCCAATCAAATTCCATAATGAATATGCGCAGAAAAAATCTGGAAGAAGTTTGGTATATCAAAGAACTGTAGAAACTCATTTTTGAATTATGATGCCTCGTTCGTTCTGCACGGTTTCAGCATTGCTAAAACCTCATTAACGAGTTTTCTAGTCTCTTCTTCGTCAAAATAAAGAAACTTGATGGGAAGTATGGTAATCTAAAATCTTCGTTTGTCTCTACATCTTCTTTCGTCCGAGTTTTCTTCTTCATATTATTAACAAATAACTGAAGTTCATATCGAAATTAAGCCTTCTTTGAGTTCTTTGCTCTGCAGTTACACCAGGAATTGCTAAAACCTATGAGTTTCATAGAACAATTTTTTCTTCTTCAAAATGAAGAAGCATGATGTAGTGTGCTGTGTCTGATAACTTAAAGTCTTCATTGGTCTCTTCTTATTATTCTATAAGGAACTGAAGCGCTCATTTGTGAATTATGCCTTCTTTGTTCTTAAGGGTCTTTAATCGTTATTAAATCTTCAACTACGAGTATATAAAATTCTCCTCCTCCTCAAAATGAAGAAGCTTGATGCAAAGTGTTGCGTTTGGTTATCTAAAACCTTCACTGGTCTTCTCATCTACTTTCATGCATCTTTTCTGCATTGTTAAAATTTCATTTGCGATTTGTAGTATAGGGTTTTTCCTCAAAACAGTCTCTCCTTCATCGAAAGGAAGAGATTTGAGGTGAAGTATTGTGCTATGGAGTAATATTGGGTTCTTTGTCCTCTTTCATCTGTCTTTTCCTGTTCCGTCAACTTTTTTGCAGATTAGCTATTGTTAAAACTTTAATTGCGAGTTGTATAGAAAACTCTTTTTTACCTAAAATCAAGAGACGTGATGTGAAGTAATTGTTTGAAATTCTGAAATCTGCACTGGACTCTTCTTCATCTATTTTCAATGGCCTTTTCTATTTCTTATTATTCTAATAAAACCTGAAGCATATTTCTGAATTAAGCCATTCTGTTCTGAAGAGGCCTCGGCCATTTCTGAAACTTCAATTACGAGTTGTACGAAACAATGTCTTCTTTTTCAAAATGAAGAAACTGGATTTGAACAAAATGAAGAAACTTGCAAGGCTTTTTCTTTAATGCTTTCTTAATTTGCTATAATTTCCTTTTTAACTTATGAGTTGTACAGAACATTATTTTCATCTCCAAAATAAAGAAATTTGATGTAAAGAACAGTGTTTGATATTGACTAGAATCTGCACTGGTCTCTTCATCCCCTCTCATTCTTCTTTTCCTGGAGTTGTTATATTATTCTATAAAGAACTGAAGCTTATGGCTGAACCATGTCTCTGTGTAGTTGTGCAGAGTTTCTTTGCACGCATTTGGTCATTGGCTTCTTCGTAACCACGTATATATTTTTATTTTTTCAGAGTATCTTCTCTTCTTCCATTTATCCTTTAAACTTGGTGACGACAATGCTCTCTATTCTTTAATACAAACTGTTTAACTCTCTCTCTTTTATCTTGTCACTTTCTCCGTAACATTATCTTAACCCTACCATATATTTTCTGGCTCTTTCTCCAGCTTTTTTCTGTTGCGTCTTAAAGTGCATCGATCTTCTTTTTTTCACCTTTTCTTCAGCATTGTGCCATTCGGTCTAACCCATTTTTTCTCTAAGCAGGTGTGGTGTTTTCATTTCTTCATTAATTATCACAACTTCTAGTGAAGAATCTCCTTCAATTTTCTGGTCAATTGAAGAATTTCTTTGCACATATTTTGTCATTGGTCTCTTTATACTCTTCTCAATCTCGAACATATTTTAATTTTTCCAGAGTATCTTTAGTGTCTCTCTTTATCCTACAAACGTATGGTGACCATCAATTTCTTTATTCTTTAACTCAAACTCTTTAATTCTTCTTTTATCTTGTCGCTTTCTCCATATGATCTTAACATTACAATATATTTTATAGTCTTTAATTCAGCCTTTTTCCTGTTGTTTTTCCAAGTAAGAGCATTTGCAATACTTTATTCACTTTTTCTTGATCATCATTTATTCGACATAAATCACAATTTTCCGGCCAGGTGAACAAGTTCTTTGCACATTTTTGATCATTAAACTCTTGTTATTGGTCTCCTCATGCTCTTTTTAATTTCGTACCTATTTACGTTTTTTTCCAAAGTACCTTTAGTTTCTCTCCATATCCTTTAAATTTGGTGACCATCATGCTCATTATCCTTCAATCTTCTGTCTCTTGTTGCTTCCTCCTTTACGCGCATTTCGTCATTGATTTCTTCATAATCACATATATATTATTATTTTTCCAGGGCATTTTTTGTTTCTCTCCATATCCTTTAAACTTGGTGACCATCATGCTCTTTATCCCTCAATCTTCTTTCTCTTGTTGCTTTCTCCATAAAATAGTTTTGAACCTACATTATATTTTCGGGTTCTTCTTCCTGATTTTTTTTTCCAAGTAAGATCATTTGGAAATCCTTTTTACCTTTTCTTGAGCATCATTTCTTCATTAATAGTCACAATTTTTAGCCAAGAATTTTCTTCAATTTCCTGACCATGTCAAAAGTTCCTTTGCACATATTTTGTCAATAATCTCTCCATACTCTTTTTAATCTCGTACATATTTTTATTTTTCCAGTTTATCCTTAATTTCCCTTTATATCCTTAAAAATTGGTGACTACCATGCTGCTTATCCTTTAATACAAACGCTTTAACTCTTCTTCTTTCTTGTCTCTTTCTCCATAAGATCTTAGAACTACAACATATTTTCTGGTTGTTCTTCCTGTTTTTTTTCGGTTGCTCCTCCAAGTAAGATCATTTAGAATTCTTCTCTCACCTTTCATTCAGCATTACATAATGTTTAATCCGTTTTCTTCTCTGAGGGAGTGTGGTACATTCATTTCTTATTTTATGTTTTTCCAGAGTATCGTCAGTTTCTCTCCATATTCTTCAAACTTGGTGACCACCATACTCTTTATCCCCTAATCTTCTTTCTCTTGTTGTTTTTTCCATAATACAGTCTTGAAACTACAATATATTCTCCCGTTCGTCTTCCTACCTTTCTTTTTTTCACATTTTCTTCAACATTGTGTCATTCGATCCACTCGGATTTTTTCTCTGTAACATTAGTAATCCATCATTAGTAATCCCATTTTTAGAAAAGAATTTCCTTCAATATTCCAATCAGATGAAGAGTTTCTAATGTTCCCACCACTTTTTATCTTCAAGCCAATCAAATTCCATGATGAATACAGAAAAAATCTGGAAGAAGTTTGTCAGGTATATCAAAGAACTGTAGAGCTCATTTTTGAACTATGATGCCTCGTTCTTTCTGCACAGTTTCAGCCATTGTTAAAACCTCATTTACGAGCTCTATAGTCTCTTCTTCGTCAAAATAAAGAAAACAAAGTTCATTTCTAAATTAAGCCTTTTTTGAGTTCTTTGCTCTACAGTTATATCAGGCAAGCACGAAGCATGATGAAATGTGCTGTGTCTGATAACTTAAAGTCTTCATTGGTGTCTTCTTAATATTCTATAAAAAACTGAAGCTCATTTTTGAATTATGCCTTCTTTGTTCTTAAGGGTCTTTAATCGTTATTAAATCATTGGTGTCTTCTTAATATTCTATAAGGAAGTGAAGCTCATTTTTGAATTATGCCTTCTTTGTTCTTAAGGGTCTTTAATCGTTATTAAATCTTCAAATACGGGTATACAAAAGTCTCTTCTTCCTCAAAATGAAGAAGCTTATTTCCCCTTTTCTGTTTTAACTTACGAGTTGTATAGAACACTCTTCTTTTCCCTAAAATTTGATGTAAAAACTGTGTTTGATACTGACTAGAATCTGCATTGGTCTCTTCATCCCCTCTGTGTCTTCTTTTCTTGAAGTTCTTATATTATTCTATAAAGAACTGAAGCTTATTTCACACGCATTTCGTCATTGATTTGTTCATAACCACTTATATATTTTTATTTTTTCAGGATATCTCCAGTTTCTCTCCATATCCTTTAAACTTGGTGACCACCATGCTCTTTATCCCTCAATCTTCTTTTTCTTGTTGCTTTCTCCATAATATAGTCTTGAATCTACAATATCTCTTCTGGTCCTTCTTCCTGATTTTTTTTCCAAGTATGAGCATTTGGAATTCTTTTTTCACCTTTTCTTGACCATCATTTCTTCATTAATAATCACAACTTTTAGCCAAGAATTTTCTTCAATTTCGTGACCATGCCACGACTTCCTTTGCACATATTTTGTCTTTAATCTCTTCCTACTCTTTTTAATCTCGTACATATTTTAATTTTTCCAGAGTATCCTTAATTTTTCTTTTTATCCTTTAAACTTGGTGACTACCATGCTCTTTACCCTTTAAAACAAACGCTTTATCTCTTCTTTTTTCTTTCTCTTTTTCCATAACACTATCCACTATCCTTAACACTACATATTTTCAGGTTGTTCTTCCTCTTTTTTTTTCTGTTGCTCCTCCAAGTAAGAGCATTTGGAATTCTTTTCTCACCTTTTCTTCAGCTTTGTATAATGTCTAATCCGTTTTCTTCTCTAAGGGGGTGTGGTCTTTCATTTCTTATTTTACATTTTTCCAGAGTATCTTCAGTTTCTCTCCATGTCCTTTAAACTTGGTGACCACCATGCTCTTTATCCTTTGACTTCCTTTCTCTTGTTGCTTTCTCCATAATATAGTCTTGAAACTACAATATATTTTCCACTTCTTCTTCGTACCTTTCTTTTTATGTTGCCTCTGCAAGTAACAGCACTGTTCATTTTCTATCAAATGCTTCAAAGTGTTCCTTCTTCAGCTTCACAGTTTTCTGGTCTCGGTTTTAATTCTATAACCCAATTAGAGGTTCATCCCGTTCTTCTCTAAACTTTTTTCACTGACCTACTGAAACTCATTATATTATATTCGAGCCACTCGTCACTGAAAAATTAAGAAAAACAGCAAAAATGTGCAAAAGCGGAAGCATGAGGTGTGAGACACACCATTTGTAATCTTTGTCTATTGTGTTGATCTAAGTTGATTACAAAGATGGGATAACCTATTCACTTATTTTTACCTTTAAAATATGAATTTTTTTCATGTTGAGAAGGTCCCATAAATATGTCAATAGTAAGTGAATGGATTATAGTTGCTTAATTAATATAGCAACTTAGTCTGCTAATAATAAAATTCGAACTTTGTATGGTACGTTTTAAGGGGATTTTAATGAACATTGGATGTAATGAACGATGACGAAGTCGAGATATGGATGGGTAAGATTTAGTTAAAAAAAAGCAAAACTTACCATTTTTTAACTTGCAGTTGGACACGAGATCGTTCATGAGCTCCTTGTTTTTCTGAAAACCACAGAAAAAATAATTTAGGAATCGGTCCATTCTGTTTGCGTAGCATTTGTGCACAGGGCAGAAAACAATAGGCTGACATATCGAATGCACATTTTTCCGATACCAAATCGATTATAAATAGAAACATTTTGTTGCGTTTTATTTGCCTCCAGATGCGTATAAGTCACTCGATCGTCTACCAAGGTACCGTCATTATTTAATTTATTAGCCTTAAGTCTGACCTTTCGTTGAGCTCGTTTGGAACCACCTTGCCACAGGAGAAACATTAATAAACGTAATTATTGGCCTGTTTGTAGGTACGATTAAAAGGAAAACAACAACAAAATGAACTTATCAAATTATTAACAATATGCCACGAAACGAAAGCACCATCACAACATATTGATTCAGAGTACGGACGGCAGTCAAACAGACTGTTACTTATCAGTATCCGAGTTTAATCGTAAGTTTGTTTAGGGATTATATTAGGTGTTTGTTGTAGATTGTATACTTTATCAGGGAAAAAGGGCTCAGTTTTAAGGGTTTTACTGGTTCAAGTTTCACAAAGTTAAGTAAAAAAAACTGCAACAGCTATCAGTTCTAGACTAGACAGGGTCAATTACATTAATGTCAAATTACGTAGTCTTGGCGAAGTTTGAGTTAACTTTAATCGAAGACTTGCAAACTAAAGTTTCTAACTTTCTGTTTTCTAATTAAACAAAGTTTTACTCGTGAACGTTCTAAACTATTTACCTCGTTTCAAGACGTTTCTGCAGCAATTGTTGCATAACGCTATTTACGTATTTGTTTAAAGTGCGATTAAATACCAATGGAAACAAAGAGCGAATAATGAGTATCAAACTCTCTAGAGTGTAGGTCAACTCCCTCATGGGGCAAGATAGAGACTTGAGGGTAGATAATTAATGTTTCTCTTACATGTTGCAAATATTTTTACAAAATTGTATATTGGATGATGACCTAAATCTATCCAACGTGAGATAAGGTGACACGCGTTGAGATAAACATAACAACAAACCTTAGAACGTGGCAGCAGGTATAATGTGATTAAAATTAATTTCTTATCTAAACCATTCTAAAAAAGTGTTAGAGAAATGACCTTCAATGTATTTCTTGGAAATTTTCCTTTAAACCGTATTTTTTTTGTTGCTTCTGCAGGTAATAGCATTTTAAGCAGCAAAAATATCGCTTTTTGGACCATAGTTTTTCCAATAAATATTGATCTTTGGATTGTTGGAGATTTTTCAGGACTATACCAAATAAAAAAAAAGAAAATTCAAAAACTATTCATTGTCAAATTAACTCTGAGCCAAATTGCACGAGTCGAAAAACGTCAAAAGCACTATTCGACTATATTCCAATCTCGAGAATTTGGGCCAAAAAATTGGAAAAAAAAGTTGCCAATTTTTCAAAAAATCAGCAACTCAAGTTATTTCAATCTGAGTACATCTTAAAAAATTACGTAAAAATGTTTGTCATTTGACAATTTTGTATAAAAATGTCAAGATGGAAATAATTTAAAATTACAATTGTTTACTGATTTTTAACTTAAAGTTAAAAAAATTATTAATAAGAAAATTAATTAACTTAAACTAACATAACTCAAACGTAAAATGTTTAACTAAACTAACCTAACCAGGTAAACTGAAACTGAACTAACCAGACTTTAACTGAACTAACAGAAGATAAATTATATCTATAAATTAAACCAAAAGCCTGTTTTCTTTTAAATTCTGTATTCTGACTTTAGCTAAACATAGAAACTAAACTGACCTGAACTAATGCACCTGAAACTAGTAGAACTGAAGCTCTACTCACAGAGAAATATTTCTTTTATATGAGGAAGTTCGTCCTTTTAAAAATACAGTTTTTGTTTAAAAAAAATTATCAGATCAAGCAAATTTTTCTTCGACGGATAAGTGCACTCTATTTATTAGAAAAAAATTGTTTTTCTAAATTCTCGTCTAAACTGTTATCTTCCTTCAAATTTCATTTTGTTCAAGTAAAAGGAGACAATCAATTTTGTTTTTTCTTGAGGATTATAGTCATCGCTTTTATAGTAATTTACAGTCAGCCATTTATAATTGTTTCCAATTAATACAAAAGTTCCGTTCAAGTTTTGACACTTCGAACTATTCTCGAGATAATTACACAATTGTGGTAGTCTAATGCATTTTTTTGAAGTCTCGAGCCGTTTCCAAGATATTGAATAATTTTCTAATTTTCCAAAGAAAAGCCATAAAGCTTTTATTAATTTTCAGTTAATTATTTTCAATTATAACAAAGGTTCAGTCCAAATATCGAAACCTCAACCACCTCTCGAGATATTTACAAATGTTTTTTATTTTTCAAAATCGATCACAAAGCTTCTGTTTCTATGTATTTCATTTTTTCCAACAAACATGGTCTCAAGCCGTTCTCAAATTATTTAATAATTTTCTAAGTTTCCAAAATACATCCATGAATGTAGTATTTTTAATTAAATCAATGGTTCAGTACAAGTTTTGAAACCTTAAACGTTTCTCGAGACATCTACAGATTTTTTTATTTTTCAATATCGATCACAAATTTTCTGTTTGGGTATAGATCATTTCTTCTAACAAACTTGGTAGTCTAATGCATTTTTTTGTAGCCTTTAGCCATTCTAAGATATTAAATAATATTCTAATTTTCGAAAATAACCACATTAAATGTGTTTTCTTTTTTAGTTAAATTTTCAATTGTTTATCGAAATCTTCAACACCTTAAACTGTATATTAAAATGTTGAATAATTTTGCTATTGTGAAAAATATACAAACGAATTAACACGATCGTCTAATAAGTTTCGTAGAGTCTCACACCGTTCCCAAGATATCTATTGACGTGTTTGTTTTCCAAAACAAATCCATGAAGTGTTACTCCTCGTTTTAAGTAACTTTTTCTAAATAGTTTCCAAGTATGCTACTCATTTTTTCATTTACTAATTTTTGGCAAAATAGACCTACAAAGTTTCTATTTGTTTTTAATTAATTTTTCACAACCATCACGAAAGTCTAATAAACTTAAAAAAAAAGGATTTCGAACTAGTTAGCACCAACTTGACACACTGTATATTGGGTACTGGCAGCAATTAAATGCCAATAAAAGAATATTATACTTGAAAGCAAACATATCTCTTTCTTATGCAAAAAAAAAATAAAAAAAAAAAAATTGAAATAGGTTTATGGCCAAAGTCAATTAAAATTTTCAAAATTGTCAAAAATGCAAATTTGAAGTCTTGGAGAAATTCAAATTAGCATTGGAACTAACATTTTTTGAAAAAACTCATCTTACCTAAAAATAACAGTTTTTTTTATGTTTTTTTGCAAAAGTCTGGCTGAGAATAATGCCAAAATACGTGAAAAATTACTTAAAGTGTGAAATGATACACACATGAAGTGTTTGAATTAAAAATATTTAAAAAAAATTATTATTAAGTTAGAAACAAAAATGAAGTTAAAAAACGTCGTAAAAAAAATAAAAAAATAATCCACAATTTACAGGTAGAGGAATAAATTTAAAACATTTCTAGTTTGGTGCCAAATTTTCCTTAT
This sequence comes from Taphrorychus bicolor, assembly GCA_951812265.1. Lineage (NCBI taxonomy): Eukaryota > Metazoa > Arthropoda > Insecta > Coleoptera > Curculionidae > Taphrorychus > Taphrorychus bicolor. Next base: position 15,486,157 of record OX638305.1, read on the forward strand.
TACAATATGTATTATAAATGAGTATAAATTCCAATTGGACAGTTCTTAAAAAAATCAATTTTATGTCAAATTTCTCCCAAAAAAATGAAAACATAATGCAAAAACCTAATTTAGATCAAATAAAAAAAAACAACAAAACTTTTTTTGGAAATAGAGTTACACATGTTTGAAAAGAACTCTTTATTCCTAAAAAATAGTAATTTTGATGTTTTTTTTTTAAAAATCAGGCTAGGATTAAGGCCAAAATAGGTAAAAAATTATTCAAAGAAGGTAAATATAAAAAACTTGGCTTTGGAAAAACTCGAATTAAGATTACGACTGAACTCAATTGCAAATTACCAAAAACGTCAAAAATGCAAATTAGAGGTCTTGGGTAAATTTAGATTTATATATATCTCAAAAAACATAAAAATAAAAATTTTTGCTTTTTTTGAAAAAGCCAGGCTAGGATTAAAGCCAAAATACGTGAAAAATGACTGAAGGATGGTAAATATACAAATTTGGAGCCTTTAAAAAAATTCAAATTAACCTTACGGTTAAAATCAGTTAAGAATGAATCAAACTGTCAAAAAAATCCGATTAAAAGTTTCTAGCCAAATTGACGTTAGGATTAAGATCAAAACTGTTAAGCAAATTACACAGAGCATCTCATCAGAAAATTCAGGTTCGGATTAAGGTCAAAATACGTAGAGCATGACTAAAAGTTTGCAAAATGTTGAAATTTCAAAAAAATTCAAATAAAGATTATGGCAAAAATGAATAAAAAATTACTAAAAGTTAAAAATGCAGAATAAAAGTTTATAAGCAAATTCAGGATAACAATAGGATTTAAAAATTACACAGAGCGTCTAAAAATGCAAATTTAAAGTCTTTGGAAAAATTTAGATTAGAATTAGAACTGAAATTTTTCGAAAAAACTCATCTTATCCAAAAATAAAAATTTTTGGGTTTTTTTTGAAAAAATGGGGGATTAAACCCAAAATACTTAAAAAATTACTTAAGGATTTAAACATACAAATTTGGATGCTTTAAAAAATTCAAATTAAGTTATGGTTAAAATCAGTAAAAAATTAATTAAACTGTAAAAAAATTCCAATTAAAAGTTGCTAGCCAAATTCACGATAAGATTAATATTAAAACTGGTTACCAAATTACACAGAGAATTAGGGATAAAAGTGTTTAAAAGTAACTCATTTCATCAAAAAAATAACAACTTTTACATTTTTTGAAATAGTCGGGTTAATATGAAGGTCAAAGTACGTAGAGAATGACTCAAAGTGTGTAAAAATACAAATTTGGAAATTTTGAAAAAATTGAAGTAAAGATTATAGCAATAATCAATTAAAAATTATTAAAGCGTCAAAACGCAGAATATAAGTTTCTAAGCAAATTCAGGTTAGCATTAGGATTAAAAAATTATACAGAGCGTGTAAAAGTGCAAATTTGAGGTCTTTAATGAAATTAATATTAGAATTAGAACTAAAATTGTTTGAAAAGAACTCATTTTACTGTAAAAATAAAAATTTTAATGTTTTTTTGAAAAAGTCAGGCTAGGATTAAGACCAAATTACGTGATTGGAGTGTTTGGTAAAATTTAAATTAGCAATATTTCAACCAATTTAATATTGAGTAAACATAAAAATTAGAAGAAGGAAAGTGGAAAAAGCCTGGACAAAAAAAAAACATAAAAAAGTTATCGAAAATTTGCAGGAAACTTTTTTAAAAATATTTCCAGTTTTGTACCAAATTTTTCTTATTACAATATGTATCACGAATTAGCATACGTTCCAATTGGTCAGTCCTTAAATCAATGTGGATCAAATTCTCAAAAGAAGGAAAACCCATATCTTCGTTTCGATCTAACAATCCAATTTAGATCGAAAAAAAATAAAAGAACAAAACATAACAACGATAATTTGAAAATTGTACACAGTAAAATAGTAAAACAGAAAAAACTTGGACAAAGAAAAATTGAGAAAAGAAAGAGAAGACAGAAATTTTTAAATTAGAAAAGAACGCAAACATTTCTAAACCACAGTTAATTTTGTTTCGATATTTTGTTGCTGACTTAGAGGAGAAACAAATAACTAAATTGCCGCAATCTTTATTACAGAACTGCCACAGCAAACAGAAGAGACAATAAATGCAATAGAAAAATGAGAAAAACAAAAAGCTACTTGTCAAAAATAAGTGAATAAAATATAAAAATCATGAATGAAACCCAATAAAAAGTGGAATTTAGTTCAATGAAAACAAATATACAAAGAATACACAAAAAAATCAGAAAACGTGAGAAAGAAATGTGCATTATAAACTTTTTCTAGAACAGAGGAAATGTTAAGTTTCATTCAAAAAAAGTTTTGTTTTCATGCAACTCTCTTCCAACTAAGAGAACGATATTTGAAATTCAAGATATTATTGGTTTAAAAATAGTTATATTGTTTCTTCTTTAAATAAATTAACTTTTTGACATTTTCTTGCGTAGAAATAAAATTATCTGAAAAGAAACTAATAAATTTGTTTTTTATAACAGAATATATTTTTTTTTAAGGAAATAGGATGATATTTATGATAAGATAATGTGTATTGAACTAATGCACTAGTGTTTCAAACAAAGTACTAATTCTGAAAAAACTAATTTAGTATTATTAAGCATATATTTATTATATAATAATGCTATTAAGCATTAATAGCATTATTATTAATAATATAGTATTATTTTTATTATATGGAAAGCAGAATATATTTCAATTAAAAGCCTAAATAGTTGTTTTGATTGTAGATAATTCTTTTTTCTGTGCAAAATGAACAGAAATAGGAGATAATTGAGATGACATATACACAAACCAGAATCATTAATCCTAATTATTATTAATATTAACAAAGAAGCAAGTTTCTCGGGTAATCGGTCAGCTGACGAAAAACTTGCTTCTTTGTAAATTCTCCGGTTGAGACACTCACCAAATTAATATTAACATTAAATTCCAATTTGTAATAATCGAAAGTCTTCAAGAAAAAAACAACATTGCCTTGAAATAGTCGACTAGCAACTAGTAAAGAAATGCAAAAAGTTAAGTTATTAAAATTAAATTTTTTTCGGGAAACTTTTTTGCCGTGAAAACCATGAATTTTGTAAGTATAATATGTGTTGTGTGTACAAAAGAAGAAATTGAGGCCAAACTTCAATGCAAAAAAAATTTCTATAACTTTTTATATTTTTTTTTACAAAACTCGACCATCTATGAAGTTTTGTACTTAAATGGTGTATTCTTAACACAAGCCATAAGCTTTCTAATGATATCAAAATTAAGGTGAAAATCGAAATGAAAATCTTGACGCCTTTAAAGTTTTTTTTTAGCTATTAGTTCTGAAGAGGGCAACAGATAAGTTGCCGAAACGTCAACTAGATGTTTCGTGCGAGCCCTTTTCAACATCAAAATAACATCCAAAAAAGTTGTATTGGGGCGTAATACCCATAAGCAAGTGGTAAAAAGGACTGTAAACTGATGTATAAGGAGAGATCTGGATGCACTCGAATTAATGAACTCTACATAGTGTCTCAAAAAATTTGAAAAAATCTCACCACTGCACTGGGTTTAATGGTGACAAAAATAGGTCAATTGACCCACATTTTTTCCGAGTTTCCGAGATACGTGGAGCTAAAAGTACGTTTTTGTTAGTTCCATAAGAACTGTATTGAAATGGAATTGGGTTGCACCACTATTTTGCGACAAAATTTTTTATAACTTTCTTATTCCGTCCTTAATGCTAAATTTGTTAACTACATTTGAATGCTCTATTATAGCATTGAAAGCTCTATAGTCGCACTTAAAACACATATTCTTTGGCAACTCTCATTTCGGAATTTATTAACTTTTTACTCCTGTTTAATAGACCTATGATTGCGATGTATGACTGCCCAACCTTTCTGAGACGCCCTGTATTATAATTTCACAGTTATGTCTATTACCAAAGTAAATAAACATGATAAATGATTCTTTTCTCATTTGTTGACTGTTTGTTCGAATTGCGCTTCCGCAACAACTAAGACGTGCAATCAATCCTCGAATCCGTATCAACACTGTCGCCTTTATGTAAATAACAAGGAAACTAAGTTTAGTTCGAATAGCTTGACTTTAATTTACTTGGCAAGCACCGCTGTTACGTTGTCAAAGGCTAAATTCGTTACCGAAAGTTTGTTTTGTTGATTATTCTCTGTAGGTACCAAGAGCATGCTGCAAGCCACAATAGACTAAGGAAATAATAATGGGAGTCTACATGGTAAAGGCAGAATGAGGAAACAAATTTGTATAATAAGTAATAGAGAAGTTGTTTTGCAGCAACCAACTTTGGTTAGAGGCTTGAGACTACCAAGAATGGCTAAAGTATCCTTTAAAAGTATTTCCATCATCTTTTCTAGATGGTAGCATCAACACTTCTATTATCAATGGCATCTGGTGTTATTATGATGATGCCATCTATCTGAAATTTCATTATCGCTTTTAACACTCCCTAGTGAATTTCGATGGATGGGTAATTCAGCCAAAAGAGTAATATTATTCAAATCCCAGAAGTTATCAATTACCTCGACCGGCGCTCCTCCTCTAATTCCCATCAGCCATAAATCCCAATTTTAACGAGGCAATTAAAGCCCTCTATTTCATTTCCGCTGTTTTCCTGATGGTTGAGTTATAATTAAAATTGTTCATTTTTCGGCGTAACACCGGGTTACCCTTTAATGGGCTTTAATGTGCAGGTATATTACCAAAAACAACATAATTTTTCAGGCAAGCCAATATTGGTCCTAGAGGGCTCTAATCGCCACAGTGCCTTCGCAAAATGAGGCTAACGGCATTAATTACCTGAAACGATTACCTAGAGACACCTTATCAACCTTTATTTGCAAGGCGCAGCAAGGTTGCCACGTGTGGTAATGTTCACTTAGAATTGGTTCCTGTCTTTGCATAAATAGAAAATTACACAGTCCTTACTAAATTTAATAAAAAAAACAAACTCAAGAAATGAAAACAAACAATTGATTTTTGCAAATCTCTTGCATAAATCCTCCCCAAGGCTCAATTTGCTTCTAATTGAATTGCTTTCTTTTCTCTTACCGTTTCGGAGATCCACATGCAAAGCAACCTTATCTTAGCATACATGGGTTTCTTTTTAATACATGCACTATCACTATCTCCGAAACTGGTGTAGTTATGAGATCGGTTAAATTAACACAAAACTGCAATTTGTAGACCGTTTTTAAAAACTTCTACAAAACTACAGTGTTAGTGGTAACAAACATATTTAGAAAAATGTAAAAATTTGCAAACATTTTTAATTTCTTTTATCTCTATTTTAGTATGCTCTAATCGCTCCAAGGTGACATATGGACAAGCTTCCTGTAACTCTTAATCTCATTACTATTATCAAGTATATATTTTTTTAAATACGGACCTGGAAATTTGGTTTTGTTTATGTGCATAATTCATAAGTTTTTCTATTCTGAATATAATGGCGTACGACGTAATTGCTATTTTAAACAATTAGGCTAACTAAATTCATCATCAAAGAGCGACGTATCTGAATCCGGTCCTATATTACATTTTTTTGAATAGTCTCGAAATCAAGAAAAACTAGAAATACTCCACAAAAACTCTGAACAGGCCACTGTTTGCTAAATTAACCGAGGAAAAAAACACGATAATAAATAGACAGGTTACTTGGGCGTGTCCGGGGTCAAACAAGCGGATGGCAAGCAAAAAATATTAATAAAAAGATACAAACAAAAAATTTCAGAGAAACTTAGAAAAACGGCGAAGTAAGGTGGAGTAACAATAAAAATTTCTTAAATAAAAATGAGAAAAAAGGTAGTAGGAATTAGAGAGAATTGGAAAAAGGTAATCTTTAAAAATTATATAGACCAAAAAATACTAAGAAACTTGTAGCAAAACCGAAAATTTACCGTGAAAAGGCTTAAGAAAAGCAAAAAGAACGGTCGTTAAAGAATGAGAATTTCAGAGTACAATAAGAGCAAAAAAAGGGCAAGAAATAATTCTTTTCATAGTTTAAGAGGACCACAGAAGAAAAATTAAATTTCTGGAAATAAGCAAAAAATTGATAAGATTAAGAAAGGAGTTGGAAGAAAAATTGAAAACAATATAGAAAATAAAATCGAAAAGTGGCAATCTTCAAAAATGATATAGACCAAAATGTAGTAATAAACGTGTAGCAAAACCGAGAATTTACCGTAAAAAGGCTTAAAAAAACAAGAAAGAACGGTCGATAAAAAATCAGAATTTCAGAGTACAATAAGTACAGAAAAAAAGGTAAGAGAGAAACCTTTTTATAGTGTAAGAGGATCATAGAAGAAAAATTGAAAAACAATGCAATTAAGAAAATAAAACGGTCATAGAAAGAGAAAGGTGTTGATTTTCATCTAATACTTTCATATATATTAAGTAAAAAAAAACAAAAATAAATATATAAAAAAAGAAAGACTAGAAACGAATAAAAAAATAAATATAAATTAAACAGATAAAGAAAAGAAGACAAGAAAAATAGTAAAATGAAAAAGAACTTAAAATTTCAGTATGTCAGCAGTACGCTGACATGCTTGGATGGAAACAACAACGTCGATAGAGACTAGAGAAAGACTAAATAGAAAACAGAAAGCAACTGCAAGAGACACAATAAAGACTAAAAAAGTGTACTAAGAGGAAATGCTAATACAAATTATTTAAAGAAAAGAAGAAAATGCCTAAAAGAGTAAAAACAGGAGAAGAAAAACGTCCGAGAAAAGCTATACTCTGAATATAAGACCCTAATAGGAAGTACTCTGAATATAAGGAATAAACCTAGAAATTGAACAAAAATCATAAGAAAACTTGATGTCAAATGCGAGTTTCTTAATGGTAAAACCCGTGTTCATGTTTTTTTTGTAAGATTTAGGGGGGGGGGGGAGGATTTGGGGGAAAGATTTTTCCTCTCTATGGTCTTGGTCAGACTCCTGAAATCTAATATGACCGCTTATATACATTTTTAGTAAAAAGTGCTCTTCAAAATGTCAGCTTATTGATGGTTATACAGGGTGTTTTTTCGTGTATCTGAATCCGGTCCTGTATTATGTATTTTTTTTTGGTTATTTCCGAAAACACAAACAATTTGGCAACTATGTAGTACTACTCTAAAAAATATCTGAACAGTCAACTTTTTGCTAAATTAACCGACTAGAACAAAAACACCATAATAAATAGACAGGTCACGTGGGCGTGCAAGGTGACAAACAAGCGGATGGCGAACAAAGAAAGAAATTTAAAAAAAAATAAAGAGTTAAAAAACTTAGAAAATGTTAAAAAAACGACGAAATGAAGTGGCGTAACACTACAAATTTCTTAAATAAAAATGGGAAAAAAGGTCGAAGAAAGTAGAGAGATTTGGAACGAGGCAATTTTCAAAAATTATATAGACCAAAAAGTACTAATAAACGGGCAGGAAAACTCCGAATTTACTGTAAGAAGACGAAAAAAAAACGGTCGTTAAAGAATAAAAATTTCAGAATACAATATGTACAAAAAAAAAGGCAAGAAATAATTCCTTTCATAGTTTAAGAGGCAGAGAAGCAAAAATGAATTTCTGAATATAAGCAAAAAATTGATAAGAATAAGAAATTGAAAAGAAGAAGTTAGAAGAAAAATTTGAAAAGCAAACAATAAAGAAATAGAAATAGGAAAGTGGCAATTTTCAAAAATTATAGAGACCAAAAAGTACTAATAAACTTGTAGCAAAACCGAGAACTTACCGTAAAAAGGTTTAAGAAGATGAGAAATAACTGTCGATAAAGAATTAGAATTTCAGAGTACAATAAGTATGGAGAAAAGGCAAAAAAAAAACCCCCTCCTAGTGTAAGAGGTTTAAAGAAGAAAAATTAAAAACAAATGCAATTAAAAAAATAAAATGGTCATAGAAAGAGAAAGGTGTTGATTTTCATCTAATATTGTCATATATATTATGTAAAAAAAACAAAAATAAATATAGAAAGAAAGAAAGACTAGAAACTAATACAAAATATATATATACAAAAAAGGTAAAGAAGAGAAGACAAGAAAAATAGTAAAATGAAAAAGAACTTAAAATTTCGGTATGTCAGCAGTACGCTGACATGCTTAGATGGAAACGACAACGTTGATAGAGACTAGAGAGGGACTAAAAAGAAAACAGAAAACAACTGCAAGAACGACAATGAAGACTAAAAAAGTGTACTAAGAGAAAATGTTAATAAAAATTAAAGAAAATACGAAAATGCCAAAAAGAGTAAAACAGTAGAAGAAGAACGTCCGAGAAAAGCTAGGCAAGTCTAAGGAAGTACTCTGAATATAAGGAATAAACATAGAAATTTAACAAAAATCATAAGAGAACTTGATGTCGAATACGAGTTTATTAATGGTAAAACCCGTGTTCATGTTTTTTTTTAAGATTTAGGGGGGGGGGAGATTTGGGGGAAAGATTTTTCATTTCTATGGTCTTGGTCAGACTTCTAAAATCTAATATGACCGCTTATATAAATTTTTAGTAAAAAGTGCTCTTCAAAAATTGTTAGCTGATTGATGGTTATACAGGGTGTTCTGGTGTGTATCTGAATCCGGTCCTGTATTATGTATTTTTTTTTAATATTTCCGAAATCACAAACAATTTGGCAACTATGTAGAAGCACTCCAAAAAGGATCTGAACAGTCAACTTTTTGCTAAATTAACCGACTAGAACAAAAACACCATAATAAATAGACAGGTCACGTGGGCGCGCAAGGTGACAAACAAGCGGATGGTAAACAAAATATTAATAAAAAGATACAGAGAAAAAAATTTACAAAAAGTTAGAAAAACGACGAAATGAATTGGAGTAACACTAAAAATTTCTTAAATAAAAATGGGAAAAAAGGTCGAAGGAAGTAGAGAGAATTGGAAAGAGGCAATTTTCAAAAATTATATAGACCAAAAAGTACTAATAAACGTGTAGCAAAACTCAGAATTTACCGTAAGAGGACTTAAGAAGAGCAGAAAAAGCGGTCTTTAAAGAATCAAAATTTCAGAATAAAATATGTACAAAAAAAAGGGCAAGACATAATTCCTTCCATAGTTTAAGAGGAAGAGAAGAAAAAGTGAATTTCTGAATATAAGCAAAACATTGATAAGATGAGAAATTGAAAAAAAGAAGTTGGAAGAAAAATTGAAAAGCAAACAATAAAGAAATAGAAATAGCAAAGTAGCAACCTTCAAAAGCAAAACTAAGAACTTACCGTAAGAAGGTTTAAGAAGACGAGAAATAACTGTCGATAAAGAATTAGAATTTTAGAATACAATAAGTATGGAAAAGAGTTAAGAGAAAAACCATTTCATAGTGTAAGAGGATTAAAAAACAAAAATTTTAAAAAAGTGCAATTAAGAAAATAAACCGATCACAGAAAGAGAAAGGTGTTGATTATCATCTAATACTGTCTAATATAATGTAAAAAAAAAACAAAAATAAATATAGAAAGAAAAAAAGACTAGAAACTAATACCAAAAATAAATATAAACAAAAAAGGTAAAGAAGAGAAGACAAGAAAAATAGTAAATTGAAAAGGAACTTAAAATTTCACTACGCTGACATGCTTGGATGGAAACAACAACGTCGATAGAGACTAGAGAAAGACTAAATATAAAACAGAAAGCAACTGAAAGAAAGACCATAAAGACTAAAGAAGTGTACTAAGAGGAAATGTTAATAAAAATTATTTAAAGAAAAGAAGAAAATGCCAAAAAGATTAAAAACAGTAGAAGAAGAACGTCCGAGAAAAGCTAGGCAAGTCTAAGGAAGTACTCTGAATATAAGGAATAAACATAGAAATTGAACAAAAATTTTAAGAAAACTTGATGTCAAATGCGAAATGCGAGTTTCTTAATGGTAAAACCCGTGTTCATGTTTTTTTTGTAAGATTTAGGGGGGGGGGGGAGGGCTTTGGGGGAAAGATTTATCCTCTCTATGGTCTTGGTCAGACTCCTAAAATCTAATATGACCGCTTATATACTCTTCAAAAATTGTCAGTTGATTGATGGGGGGGGGGGGGGGAGTGCATCAGGTAACCTAAATCTTGAAAAAACAACTTTGCGAAGAGAAAATTTTCAAAATTTTGAAGGCGGGTTTATATTCGATTTAGACTCTCACCAACAACTCTTCAGTTGAAGTTTTCCTAATCTTTTTTCCAGTTTCCTTAATATACTTAGACGTTCAGGTTCATAAATGTTCTTTTATTCTGAAGAGACGAAGTGATTTAGAATATTTCCCTCATGAAGTCTGAATTTGTGATGGGAGACTTAACAGTTAAATTATCATTTTTAGGATTTAGTTTTTAGGATTTTCAAAAATGTTGAAAGTTTATTTTCTCAACAAAAAAATTCGTTGTGAGAAATTTGGTAACGTGGATTGTCTACCAATTTGACAAAAGTTAAATTTGAATGTTGTGAACTATAGTAACGCAACAGATGAAAATGTTCCATATAAAAAAACTTGCAAATGTGTTAAATTCGTCTTGAGGGGTTTGAAGTTAACAAGTGAAGAATTGACCAACTCAAAGTCAAAGTCTCATAATATATTAAATAATTGCGTTACTCGAGTTTCGCTCCTGAGAGCATCATCAGACGCCTAAAATATGAGTAGAAACCTAATATACACCTAACAGGCAAAAATAAAATTAAAAACTTACATATGCATACTAAAATGAGGAGCAAAATAAAAGCAAAATTGTGCCGAGGTAAAACGTCGAGTTGGACACAGATAGTTTTTGTTATGAATCGAACACTTCGTCCTGCAAATTGCAAAATACCAGATGTGGTTCCCAATTAAACATCTCGTTGACACAGGTGAGATCTGAACTCTTTTTTGCCTTGTCGATCAGTACATCCAGCTTCTTTCCCTTATTGCACTGATGGATAACCTCAACTGAATCCATTTCGGGGAAGGCATGCCCAGAAGACAAAAGATGATTGGCAAATGCTGATTTGCTTTCAGTTATGTCTTTGTTTTCTGGGCATAGCTTACCCGAACTGGATTCAGTTGAGGTTATCCATCAGTGTAATAAGGTCAAGAAGCTGGGTCTACTTGAGAAATTGGAGATCGACAAGGAAAAAAAGAGTTCAGATCTCACCTGTGTCAACGAGATGTTTAATTGGGAACCACATCTGGAATTTTGCGATTTGCAGGACGAAGTATTCGATTCATAACAAAAACTATCTGTGTCGGCTTTCGAATGACTGGACGTTTTACCTCGGCACAATTTTGCTTTTATTCAGCTCCTCATTTTAGTACGCATATGTAGGTGGATGTTCAGTGTGATGTAGATTTTAAAGAAAACGTAATGTAAATTTTTTATTTTATTTTAGCCTGTTACGTGTATATTAGGTTTTTACTCATACTTTAGGCGTCTGATGATCCTCTCAGGAGCGAAACTCGAGTAACGCAATTATTTAATATATTATGAGACTTTGACTTTCAGTTGGTCAATTCTTCACTTGTTACAAGGAAGTCTCTTTGAGTAAGGTGGACTATTTCTTCGAGTTTGAAGTTAAGTTGAAGTTTTGTTTGTCCAAGTTTCTTTGTCAAAGTAATGGTAATCGAGAACGAAATGTTTGGTAAAACAGAGAAGCAAGCAACAGTTTTTTATCAGGTTCAGAATCTGAGCATATTGCCCTATCCTCATGCATTTCTGAGTGTGTTCAGATCTGAGCTTTTGCCTAATATTTTGCCACCTGACTAATAGAAATATTTGAAGACAACCAGTCATCTCCTCGAATTGCTAATACTCTTGAAATCAGACGTACTAAGCACATAAGTGTCAAGTTAATTTAAAATATTTTAGTTCCGAAGAACAGGTAGCTGGATACGTTGACTAAATCTCTGGTGTATCCAAAATTCAACTCGTTCAGGTCTAAGCTCAATGTGGTTGAATTTATTTCATTTTGGGTAATAATCAACAGGTTAAAATGGAAGTTTGTGGCAATGCCATTGGGAGGATATGCTAAAATAAATACACAATTCCCCCTTGCACTTTACCTTATCATTCAGATATGGTTTTTTCTCTGAAAATCTCTATTGTCTGTAAAATCTAGGATCTTAAAATGTGTAGTTTTTGACGTGTTTTATTTTCCTTTTTGAATTATGAGTTTTGATTCAGAATTATTTAATATAAACATTTTCAAAATCAGCACGTGTCCACGGTGGGGTAAATGTCCACACTAGAAAGGTAGAAAGGCACCAACACATATAGTAAACAGAGAGTTTAAAAATCGGATTGGAATTCACGAGGAAGAGAAACCACTGCACCATGAAGCACATTGGCCACCTTCAAAATGTCGACTTGTTAAAAGGTTGAAAGGGAAGACAACAGATACAAACAAATCCGTTTGTTCGATAAGACGATATCTAAAAACTCCAAAACTAGAAGAGAGGCAATGAAAGGATTTTAACACAATTTACCCAACAAACCCACATTTTTATTCTTCTTTCAACCATCATGATGGCTGATGAAAATGAAGTAGAGCATGTGGCAAAACACGAGATTTGAGTTTTTACGGAAAAAAAAAACATTAGAATAATGCTAAAGAAGACCCTTCATTTCACTTAATACAAGATAAAATTTTTTTTTGATTTGGAGCCATTATAATTTCAAATTAAAATTTCTTAGAAAGTTTACATTACCGTAATATTCTTAATTTCATTTCACTGCCTAAAGCTCGAGAAGGTTTTGCATTAATTTAAATATCTGACGCTTTCAGTTAGTAGGAGAAAAAAGGGGCCAGAAATAAAATTCCTTGACAACCGTCTCCCTTGCATATTTTCTGCCTCAATTTAGCTCTGTTTTCTCAGTAAATCTCGAGCTCTAAATAATACACCTACTTACCTCCCAAATTAGTTTGAAATCCTGCTGTTCGACCCGGAGCAATTCGCAAGTGGTTTGAGTTACGACGGTCGTGTCCCTCGGCAAATCCTGAAGTATGGATTCCCCGAAAGTGGCTCCGACTCCCAAAGTACATAGCGTCACGTTGTTCTGGAACGAAAGGTAAATACCATTTACTTTTGGTTTGAGGGATGAAAGAGTTGGATATTTTTAAATCAAAAACCTCCACTGCATTTTCTCGTCATTGCTATATTTTTATTAAAAAGATTGATGCCCTGCTGGGTGATCAATCCTGCTCCGCCTTGGCGCTCTGCTGGACCCTTAAATTTTTATCCCATTTTTTATTGCTTTTATCCACCTCAACTAAAAGTTTGTACACGCAGAGAACGATTACTTGCATTACTGCCCGCTTTAAAGTCAGACTAATAGACGGTTGTTCAAGTTTTAATTAAAATTTTAAGCGATCCGAACTAGCAATTAACATGCAAATTGGCCTACGATAGTGCAGACAGTGGCTTTGTACAACAATTTCTTTAATCTCCGTCTGAAAGGTGAGCGAATGAAGGAATTTGAATTAAGCTGCTTAACATTGGAACAGGAATGTTGTAATCATTTATGTGTTTATAAGAAGCAATTTTAGTGTAGAGGAAAAGAGTACAGCAACACTGTGCAATAATAATTATTTATTACTAACTATTATCGTTATGACAACCCTTACGTAGTGGCTCATTAAATAGTTGAGTCACCGCGATAGCTACTAATTTTATATTTTCCGTGGAAGCACTTTATAAAGATAAAAAAATATTATTATCGAACGACCTCATTAAACTGCACACAAAAAGGAAAAATCGCTAGCTGCAGCAAAGATAGCTGATACAGTTTAATTGGAGTTGCTGTGGAGAATCGTGCCAGTGAATACTAAACATGCAGCTCTGCTCTAATATAAATCTGCCAATACTCCTTGTCGTCGCGATTTTATGTCTTCAGGTAATACATCAAAGTTTCTTTGTGTCTGAAAAATTGCAAAAACCCTATTTTTCTTTCCAGGAGTACTCAGCACAATTAGAAGACACACACCTCGAGCAATGCAAAAAGAAGTTCTTGCTTCAGGCCAAGACCATCAACTTCAGTGATTTGCCAGACTGTTTCAATGCTACCAAATTGGAAGAGGCGAAAAACAGTACCAAGATACTTGGGCAGTTGGTTGAAGGCTTTCCTCAAGAATGCAAGCCAGGAAATATTAGGAACATTTCTGATTTAAGCAACTGTTTTCAGCAGGCTGTATCGCATTTTAGAAATCATACCGCCGAGGTAAGTTGCTTTGATATTCTTGGGCTCTATTTATGTGGAAATGTTTAGTTATTGAGCTCAATTTAAGTATGTACTATTAGAGCTGAGATGTTGTACAGAACAGGAGCAGGCGACATCCCCCAGTGTATCAGAGTTTTATACCGGGCCAAAACCGTACAAAAAAAAAATGAAAAATCAGAAATCATTAAATTAAAAAACACAGTTTTGGGGCAAAATAGTTTTACTGCAAATCAATTTCCATTCAAATTATTGTTTATTTTTTTTTTAGTTCAATTGTAGTCAAATATTGTTCGAAAAAACAATAAAACACAATAAACAGTCCAATTTAAATAAATAAAAAAAAAGTATGAAAAAAAAACAACAAAAAAGTAGCAGTGACAAAAAGTAAGAATATAACAATATTAAATATAAAAGAAAAACAAGAGACAAAAGATTATTTAAATGAAAAGCGACGGAAAGCCCTGAAATAAAAAAATCTGGATTAGGCAGACAATATAGAAAAAAATATATCCAAAAGAGGTAATTAGTGGAAAGGACAAATTTGAAATATCTCTAATTTAAGCCAAAATCGCGTAAAAACTCAAAATTTTGCAAAAGTCTCTTTTTTGGTAAAATATTCTTCCAATAAAAATGGACTTTTCACTTATGTTGTAACTGTTCTTTTTTGAGCCAAAACCGTATTAAAAACATGAAAATCAGAAATCATATTAAAAAACACAATTTTAGGGCAATATTGTCTCACTGAAAGTCATTTTGCAATACAATTATAGTTTATTCTTTAGAAAAGTTCAATTGTAAACACTCCAATTTAAATAAATTGGAAAAATATATATATGAAAAAAACAACAAAAAGTAGCACCGACAAAAAGTGAGAATATAACAATATTAAAAATAAAAGAAAACTAAGAAATACAATATTTAAATGAAAAACGACGAAAAGTGTCGAAAGAAAAAAAAATGGGTTAGACAGAAAATATAGTAAAAAATTTATCCAAAAGGGGTAATTAGTATGGAGACACAAATTTTAAATATCTCTAATTTAAGCCAAAATCTCACGAAAGCTCAAAATTTTGTAAAAAAAAAGTCCCTTTTTATTTGGTCCAAAATTACTCTTATAAAAATGGACTTTTAACTCAGGTTGTAGAAGTTCTATTTTGTGTCAAAACCGTATAGTAACCGGATAAAGCCATCTGCCCCTGCAGTGTTCAGCAGGGGCAGATGGCTTTCAATTCGAGAAGCAGCCCATATTGCTTTGTGTCTCGTAGGTTATCGGAACCAGATCGAAGTGTAAAGAGTAGGTGGTCACCAATTTGTCGATCAACTCATCTGCATACTAGTTTCGGGGTCTACCCCTCATCAGTACAAATTTGGCTGGTCGACAAAATGAAGACCGTAAGTTCGCGTCTTAAAGCCAAAAATCTACAGAAGAGAGGGTATACACTTCGTTTTGGTTCTGATGACCTGCGAGGTAGAGAGCAATATGGGCTGCTTCTCGAACTGAGACCTGTCTTGTAGTGTGATTTTTAATAAAAAAGCCCCTTCTTAAACAACGTGAATCTTTATTAATCCGAGCCCCAAAATCCCGGATTCCATGAACTTCAAGTTACATCTCAACCTAACTTTAATCTAACTAGGGATGTTCTATTCATAACATCGATATGCGACATCCCCCTTTTTATCAATACTTTTTTTTTACAAGAGCTTATTTTAACTTAATAACTATATTAAACTAAATACTAAACAACATAAGTCATACACATAGATGCCCACTATTCAGTCTCTGTATCTCAATGGCTTAACAACTACTCTACCAGAACGAGTAACCACCTGTGGACTCACATTCCTATCCACGCGAACATTATCCCGATCAACTAAATCGTAACTAAAAGAGCTATCTTGATTTTCCGGCAAAAGGGAAACATATGGTTCATCCTTACAATTATTTACGAAGGGAGTATTAGAACACTGTGCAGAAACCTGATTAGGCGAAGGTCTGATTAAAACTGAATTTCGCCTGAAGGTTTTACCAAAAGAGTCTCGAATCAAGTATGATCTTGGAAACTCAGTAAACCTACTACTTTTCCGGGTAACCAGTAACCAATGTTTTCTTTTCTGAATATTATACTATCTCCTAACGCAAATTCAGGTCTTTTTTAGTAGATTTATCATAATGCTTTTTATCTTTAAGTCTATTTTTCCTAACGTCACTATCATTTATTTTAAAATTTCTTTGAAGAATCTTAGCAGACGTGGGCAAAATCGTTCTGATTATTCTTGAGTAAACTAACTCAGCAGGAGATATTTGGGTTCCTGACAGAGGAGTATTCCTATATTCTAATAATGCCAAATACACATCACTATTTGACTCATAACTCTTGCTCAATAAGTTTTTGCAAATACCAACGGCCTTTTCTGCCAAGCCGTTTGATTTAGGATATCTTGGGCTTGATGTTACAATTTTGAAATCCCATTCCTTAGCAAATTTATGAAATTCCAAACTATTGAAGGGGTTGTTATCCGAAACAAATACTAGAGGCATGCCAAATGTTATAAATATTCTTTTTAAGTGGTTGATAATTTCAGTAGATATTTTTGTATTTAACTCATGTAGTTCAATCCAATTTGAATAGTAGTCAACCACCACTTAATAATTGCGACTACCAAAATACAAAATATCAGCCCCAACCTTTTGAAAAGGAATACTGGGTCTATCATGCTGAATCAGAGGCTCACTAGGAGGTTTTTTTGAACATATTTCACATTTTAAATTATATCTCTCAATATCAGCTGAGAGTCCAAGTGGGCTATGTGCAATTTTTCTAACATTAGTCTTCTCAATTTCAAAGGGACAACTAATTTATCATTATGGAACAATAAATAATCTTTAGCATATAAATAATTTCTCAACTTATAATATTTGTTAAGTTCACGGTCATTTAAGTCACCTTTATTAGGCCACGAGTCTAAACAAAAGTTTTTAACTTTGGTTATAATTTCATCATTCTTACTTGCGATTTGTAATTCTTTAAGTCTCTCATCAGAAATTGGAAGATGTATGTCTAACAAATGAACCACTTCTACCTCTGGAGTGTCATTGTCACTCTTCCTAATAAAAGAACGTGAAAGTAGGTCAGCTATATACATAAACCTTCCTGGTAAGTATTTAATCTCTACATTATAGTTGAGCAATTTTAATTTTTATCGCTGAATTCTACTTGAAACTTTTTAAAAATCTTTCTTAGAGATTGAAACTAGTGGAAGATGATCAGTTTTAACAGTGACTTTAAACAAAATTGTGAAATTTATTCAACGTATAACAAATTCCTAGAGTTCCTTATCAATTTGTGGACATTCTGTTTCTGTTAAACCCCTCGAACAAAATGCTACTGGCTGGCCTAACTGGAGTAAACATCCACCAATACGCGACTTACTAGCATCAGTCTGAATTTCAATATTTAAGTTAGGATCAAATTTTCTAAGATTTGGTATTTTAGTAATTAAACTCTTAATGCTGTTTAAGGCATTAGTGTGCTCATCAGTCCAGCTCCAAGAAACACCCTGATTAATTAGTTCTCTAAGAGGAGACATCAATTCAGACAAGTTAGGAATATATTTAGTAAGATAATTAATCATACCAATCATCCTAAATAACTCTTTCTTATTTTCAGGAATTTCTAGAGCTAAAATGGCTTCAATATACTCCGGATCAGGCCTCATACCCTGCTCAGAAAAAAATAGACCCATGTACTTAACCTCCTTAACCTTAAATTGTACTTTATTAGGATTAAATTTGATACCAAACTCCCTAGCTCTCTCTATGACACGTTTTAGTAATTTATCATGAGCTGCTATTATAAAATCATCAAAATAATTGCCTATATTTAAATCACCAAAAATGTGTTCATTAATTTTTTGAAATACCTCTGGACTAATGTTTAGTCTAAATGGCAACCTTTGAAAACAGTATTTTCCAAATGGTGTAGAAAAAGTGGTATATTTTTTACTTGATTCATCCAATGGTACCTGATAGAATCCATCCTTTAAACCAAGAACAGTATGAAAACACATTCCTTTTAATTTTAAAGATAATTCCTCTAAAGTAGGAATTGGGTGTTGATCAATACAAATTGATTTATTTAAATGAACTGGATCCAAGCAGATTCTCAAAGACTTATAAAGCTTTTCAACAATAACGATGTTGTTGATCCATTCAGTGGGCTCATTTACTTGACAAACAATGCCTCTTTTGACAAGGTCATCTAAACTACTTTTTAAAATAGGTTTTATCTTATCAGGGACTTTACGGCAAGCACTTACAAAAGGCTTAGCATCATTTTTCAACACAATTTTATAGGACACTGGCATTTTACTTGTACCTTCGAAAACATCTTTGTTAGTTTCAATAAAGGATTCTCTATTCTTATAGACCTCAACCGAATCAACTTTCTGCACTAAGTTCAGCTTCTGACATGCATTTAGCCCTAGGATGGGTACACTAGCACTATCAACTAGTAAACATTTTATATTGTATTCCTTTCCTTAATCAGACATTCTATTATTACACTACCCACCGATTTTATTTTATCATTACTGTATGTCACTATAGTTAAGTCAGTATTATTCACCTTATTCATTGGTAATTTTAAATTTTTATATAAACTAATGGGCATGCAGTTGCAGCTAACCCCTGTGTCTAGTTTTAAAGTAACAATTTTATTGTTAATACTTGACTCTACAGACCAAATCTTGCTGTTACAACTATTAAAACTATCAATTTCGAATGTTAGTTCATCTATAAATAGCAACTTATTATTAAGATCAGAGCCTCGATCAGAGCTATCGACAGACTCTTGAACAGCATGTACTTTTCGATTGCTAAAATTTTCCCTAATATTCCTATTATCTCTATTTTGACCTCTAGTATTACTATTAAATATCTTGTTTTTCTCAAAACAACCTACTGCAAAATGATTTGGCTTTAAACAGATTGAACATATCTTACCATATGCTGGACAACTTTGTTTCTTATGTTTATGTCCACATTTTAAGCAATTATAAGTTTTATTAACCTGTGTACCTTCCCGGTTGTTATCTTTTCTATCCATCTTCTTACTTGGACCACCCTTGCTTCCTAGCTTGCTTCTTACCCCTACTCCTAACGAATCAACTTCTTTCTCATTTTTTAAAATTAACTTGTTGATGACTAATTTCAGTGGCTATGCAGATATTTTCAACTTGTTTAGCAGTCAGCTTTGGTTGTTGTAGAAACTTTTCTTGAAGTGACAAGTCCAATACACCACTAATTATCCTGTCTCTTATTAGAGAGTCCTCCAAATCTTTGAAGTTACACACAGATGCTAACAATGATCAAAACTTTCACCCTCAACTTGTGTCCTGGTACAAAAATTTGTACCGATCATAGGTCTCATTACGCATAGGCTTACAGTAATCCTTAAAAGCTGCTATAACCAAGTCAAACTTTTTTTTATCAGCTTCCGTCAATGAGAAGGTCATGAACTTCTTTTGTGCTTCTTCCGCGGCTAAGTTCAAAAAGATGGCCACTTTAGTGTCCTCATCTTTCTTATCCAGTCCTGTAGCCCTCATATAAATATCTAGGCTTCTTAGAAAATTATCCAAATTTATATGAATATGCTGGTCAAAAACCAGATTCCTGGGTGGTTTGAAAATACCCTCCATTCTTAGTTTTATGATTCACTATACAGACTATACTGTACACTTATTATTATTCCACTGCACACTTATTATTATTTTAGTAAACCTGACACCATGTCTTGTAGTGTGATTTTTAATAAAAAAGCCCTTTCTTAAACAACGTGAATCTTTATTATTCCGAGCCCCAAAATTCCGGATCCCATGAACTTCAAGTTACATCTCAACCTAACCTTAATCTAACTAGGGATGTTCTATTCATAACATCGATATGCGACAAGACCCATCTGCCATGCACTATTAAATCTAATACGCTTGTTGTCCACCCAAAGCTGTACTGATGAGGGGTAGGCACCGAAACTAGTATGCAGATGGGTGAATCGACAAATTGGTGACCACCTATACTCTTTACGCTTTGCTCGGGTTCTGATAACCTGCAAGGTACAGAGCAATATGGGCTGCTCCTCGAACAGAGAGCCATCTGCCATGCAGTATTAGATCTAATACGCTGGTGGATGTCGCCTGCTCCTGCTCTGTACAGCATCTCACTGCTCTTCTGTCGATTATTGGCTTTAGGTCGCGAACTCACGTTCTTCAATTTGTCTACTAGCCAATGCTCTACTGGGTGTTGGTAGACCCCGAAACTAGTACGCAGATGGGTTGATCGAAAAACTGGTGACAACCTACTCTTTACACTTCGTTCTGATTGCGGTAACTTGCCCCCGCATAACCCGAACTCACGGTCTCCTATTTGTCACTATTTCTTGTGTCAAGTGTGTATTTTGTGCTCTCAAAAATACTAAAAAAAGCATTTGCCAAATGATTTACCCGGAAACACATAGCAGATGCTGGAGAAGAACCCAAAAAATGATGTTTGGTACGGGGCTCAAAAACAGACTTAGAGTCGGGTGTCTAAAGACGGAAATAAGGGTATTCTCAGTATTTTCGTTGAAACTCTGTAACAAGAACTTTCAAGCTCTAAAAGGATCTCAAAACAACACTTAGAAAATGCTGGATTAAAGTTTAATAAAAGATCTGTTCTTTTCACTTTACGATTTTTCATCAATTTCCCCCTTTTTTTATTTTTATCTTAGAGGTCAACCATATCCATCCATTATAATTTTAGTATTTTTCTGTATCTCATTACATTGCAAACGTTAACGCTCAAACAGCGTAATGGAGACACATCGTCCAAAGTCTAGTATTCGACTTCAGTGAAAATAGATGGCACAGAAGACTTTCTAGCTCTAGACTGTAGCTATCGAAGTCTGAAGATTTTCCTAAAACTATCTCTTTTCTTCCCGAGCCTGTATCCTTGCGAATGGTCTAACTGCAATTTATTAAAAGGCCCATCGATGTCTATCACAAAATCTAACTGCGACACCCTTTGAATCCAGGGTATCTTGGATTTTCACCACCAGGTTGGGGGTGCTAGTTCTGTTAATTTGTTTGCCTGTTATGAATGCTGTTCCGTATTAAGGGAGTACGGTGTTAGCGCTCCCTCCCTTATGTATAGGTTTAGCAGCATTCCAAGTTTTTCAGCAGGAACGAAATTAGGCTGATTGACCTGAGCGATTTAGGATCTTTTCCCCTACATCTCATCTTTGGTGTGTAGACAACCCTCACCCCGGACCAGTAGTTTGGAATAAAGTTCCATGCAAGGCTCGGCCTGAGCTTTGTTAGTAGAGGTGGGGGTTGATCCAGTTCC
The DNA here is from genome assembly GCA_951812265.1 of Taphrorychus bicolor. Taxonomy (NCBI): domain Eukaryota; kingdom Metazoa; phylum Arthropoda; class Insecta; order Coleoptera; family Curculionidae; genus Taphrorychus; species Taphrorychus bicolor. The sequence goes on from OX638305.1 coordinate 15,507,772, forward strand.
TGTTGTTGTACTGCCGGGAACACTCCATCTTCATCGGGGGATTTGTATGATTGAAAAGCCATATGCGTGGATTTGGATTTTAGCAGGATTTTTCACCACTTTTTCGGAGAGCTCCCAATCTGCCCTGTTGGGTCGTTTAAATCGTCCCAAGGGGCTTATGTTAGTGGACAAATTTGTAAGCCCGATACCCGGAAAATGCTAAATTGCGAGTATCTCTAACGTTTTACTACCAGTGGACGTGTAGTTACCATGAATTCTGATCTGTTGACAGATACATCTCAAACGGCGTTAGACTTTTTGGTACAGAAGAATTTCTGGCGCTAGCCTGTCGAAGAGTCTGAAGATTTTCTGCAAAGAATCTCTTGTCTTCCCGATCCTGCATTATATTCCTTGCGAATGGACATAGTGGCCGTTTCTCAGGATTCTTTTGCACTCAAGTGTTAGTTTCCTAGTTCTTCACTTTGCTTATAAAACCTCAATTATTGGAAATTTGGAAATTCTCCAATTTCTTTTCAAATTCCCAGTCGCTGCAATGAAATCTGATTTAGAGACAAGAATGAGACACTTTTAGGCCGCTAACTTATGACGTGGTGCTTCTTCTTCTTCTTAACACTTCCTAGTCACGATAAGCTGCAATCTTGATCAATGTTCTGTGTTCTGTTGTCTTGTTTCGCCTTCGTCCTGTTTGAGTCCTCTTTTACATTGGCAGTACTGACGTCTACTGCGATTATTATATCTATTATCCAGCTTTCTAATGCATTTACTAGTCAAGAGATCCAGTCCTGTTAGCTATAAATAAATTGGTTTTTACCAAATTTTGAATGTGACACAGCGTGGTCTTGTATAGCTTCACATCTCTTATTTGTTTTGATTCATGATTTTCTGTTATCGTTGTAGATATTGTTTTAGAGTTTTCCAAACCAAGTCTTCGAAACGAAAGAAGACAAATTATGCACTTACTATGGCTGAATAGGAATCATCATTTTTCTGTTGCAACTTTTTGTCCTGAGCAAACTTTTGTCACCTACAACCATTCTCAAAAATAGTTACCAACCTGAACTAACCTGATTTTCAAAAATAAACTTATTGTGGTTTTGGCTGACCATTTCCAACTTGGATATTTGTCCAATCTACTTTTTATGATCTCTCCTCTTCTCCTATAGATTTCCGAATGGTTTCCGCTCTCATTAATGAACTTTCGTCCAAGTTTTCTAGATTTCCAATATTAGGCACATTTTTTTTTCTTGAGCTTCGAGGTTGCACGCATCTCAAGATATATTTGATTGGCCTCGCTAACCGGAGAGAGTCCATGGAAAATCCGGCTTTTAAGCAATGCAAAGCTTGATTTTGGTGGTTCTTTTCTTCTTTATTAAATTGAGAGGTTTGGTGTCTCTGTGGGTTTAAAAAGTTCATATTTAGAATCTTTGTCTTCTTTAGGTTTCCAAATGCTTTCGGCCCTCATTATTGAACTATCATCAAAGTTTTCTAGATTTCCAATATTAGGCACATTTTTTTTCTTGAGCTTCGGAGTTTGCTCTTCAATGTTTCCAAATCAAGATATACCTTGCTAACTGGAGAGAACTCCTGGACAAATCAGCCCTTAAGCAATCCAAAGCTTCAAGTTTTTTGGTGGTTTTCTTCTTCTTTGTTTACTACAGCGACACTGGTGTGTCTGTGGTTTTAAAAAGTTCATATTTGGAATCTTCATCTTCTTTAGATTTCCGAATAGTTTCAGCTCTTGTTATTGAACTCTCTAGGTTTTCCTAAACACATTGAAAATCTAGAAAATCTAAGATTTCTAGATTTCCAATATTAGGCACAGTTTTTTGTTCTTCTTGAGCTTCAGGGTGGTTCTTCAATATTTCAATACAAATAAAGATATAATCGATTGGCTTTGCTTACTGGTGGAAACTCGTGGACAACTCGGCTCTTAAGCCTCAGATTTCTAGGTAATTTTCTTCATTTTTATATCCACAACAGGTATTGGTGTCTCTATAAATTCATGTTTGGAGTCTTCGTCTTCTATTTTTTAGGTACTTGAACAGTTGACTCTTACTCTTGAAGTACAGAAGACTTACTTTTGAAAGACCTTTCATCTTTCAGAATATAGAAATAAGCTGAGAGTACCATACAAAGCTGCAATTTTACTTTTAATACTTTTTATTTGAAGTTGAATGCAAAGGCGTTTTAAAGATATTCTCTGTAACAAATGGAAATCTAAAGTGATCTTAGTCTGGACGGCAACTTTCCCTAAACTCTTGCTCAGGTTCCCTATAAAGCCTGTGTAAATTTGTAAAATTGTAGAAATAGATCAGCTGAATTCATAGATCGATTTAAGTAATTTTGATTTTCTCTTTTCAGATCCAAACTGGTATAACTGGAGGGATTACGGCCTTATTGGACGGTTCCAAAGCATGCATCGATAAAGCTGTACAGCAGGTTTCCGGCATGGACGAATATATAGCTAAAGGTTGCCCTGATGAAGCATAATTTAGTTAAAAACCTTGTTTATAGAACCGGAATAAAAAAAAACGAGCAGATGTCTCTTAGTTGATTTCTAAAAAATAATGAATGACACACGTCTGAAAAAAATCGCTATAAATCGTTAATTTTCTCGCAATTTGCAGAACTCTTATGGCAGCTACACAAATCACAGCTCGAATTGAAGCAGCCACTGGTGGGATTAGAAGTTTTGCTTGCTCAAAGTTATAGTTTTCTCATCAGACAGCAAACACGTCCTCTCTAACTTAAATTTGCTGCGAGACCCGAAACATGCTTAAAAGAACGGAATTGAGTCATAAATATTCGAGGATTAAACTTCGATATTTTACGAGAACAACGCAAAAGGAAAAAACTCAAAAAGGAGATTTATTCCGGACCGGGTGTTGTGCTCTATTCGCATATGTAAAATGAATTTTTCATTTGCGCGACTGAAAAAGAAGGGAATTCTCAAGTGGGAATAGGAATTGCAGAACGATTTGTTCGTCCTTTGTCTTCATCCGGAAGCATTAAAATGGGTTTAAATCTATAGAGAATTCAGCCTTTTTTTTTAGGTGAAGTTTGACATGACATGTGAAGTTTATCTAGACATTGACGTAGAAGTATTATATGTATAAAGAGACAGGGATTATTGAAGATTGAAATTTCACCCAACGAGAGGTGAAAGAGGACATCAAGAAGAGGCAAAAACAGTTGGATTTACTTCAAGTGGTCTAGACGATCTCAAGTTACAATCGGTCAAATCTGAGAATTGAGAAAAAGTCGTAATATCAATCAACTATTTTAGAAAAAAAAATTGGATTTTTCTGTTTTTGATGGGAATGGCACGTTTGCAATCATCTAAGAGCTTCACAAATTCAATTCGAATGAAATTAAGCTCTAAAGTGTTTTTTTCGAAAAAAGTCAAAAATGGCGATTCTAAAAGTGCCTAAAAATCGAAAACTGAATGGGTCTATTTCCAAAAATATTTCACCTACGGAAATTCCGATGATGAGAGGTGAAAGAGGATGTCAAGAAGAGTAAAAAACAGGTGGATTCACTTCAATCAGTTTAGGCGTTCTCAAGTTACAGGCGGTCAAAGTTGAGAATTGAGATTCGTTATACCTTTTTGGACATTTTCAAAAAAATTTCGGGAAAATTTGTTCGCTCTTTTTGATCGGAATGGCACGTTTCCAATACCCTAAGAACGTAACAAACTCAATTGGAATGAAATTAAGCTCTAAAGAGATTTTTTAAAAAATGGTCCAACAATACGATTCTCAAAGTACCTAAAAATCGACCTCCGAAAGGGTCTATCTCCGAAAATATTGCACCTCCGGAACTTTAGATGGTAGGAGGTGAAAGAGGACCTCAATAGGAAAAAATAACGATTGGATTCACTCCAATCGGTCTATGCGTTCTCAAGTCTCTCAATTTCTCAAGGTCAAATTTGAGAATTGAGAAAAAAGGCGATTCTAGAAGTGCCTAAAAATCAACAACTGAAGGGGTCTATCTCCAAAAATATTTCACCTACGGAGATTCCGATGACAGGAGGTGAAAAAGGATGTCAAGAAGAGTAAAAATCAGTTGGATTTACTCCAATCGGTCTAGGCGTTCTCAAGTTACAGGCGGTCAAAATTGATAACTGAGAAAAAAAAGTCGTTATAACCTTCCCCCTTTGGACATTTTCAAAAAAAATTCGGGAACATGTTTTCGCTGTTTGTGATCGGAATAGCACGTTTGCAATCCCTGAGACTGTAACAAACTTAATTCGAATGAAATTAACCTCTAAAGAGATTTTTTCAAAGATGGGGGTGAAAGAAGACCTCAATAGGAAAAAATAACGACTGGATCCACTCCAATCGGTCTGGGCGTTCTCAAGTCTCTCAATTTCTCAAGGTCAAATTTGAGAATTGAGAAAAAAGGCGATTCTAAAAGTGCCTAAAAATCAACCTCCGAAGGGGTCTACCTTCGAAAATATTGCACGTACGGAACTTTAGATGGCAGGATGTGAAAGAGGACATCAAGAGGAGGAAATAACAGTTGGATTCACTAGAATCGGTCGAGGCGTTCTCAAGTTAAAGGCGGTCAAAGTTGAGAATGGAGACAAAAATGGTAATCCCACCCCCTTTGGACATTTTCAAAAAAAATTCGGGTAAATTTTTTCGCTTTTTTTGATCGGAATGGCACTGGACTTGCTCATATAGTTTGAATATAGCATGAAGAGATTTAGTGCAAGTATCAAGGTACCTGTTAACTTTCAACTAGTAAAGGCCCGTTGACACGGCTCAATTTGGTTGATCACTTTGAGTGAATTATCCAATGTGAATTTTAATAATGAAACCAAATATAATTGTGTACGAAAATAGATCAACCAAAATGAATTATTCAGTGTATTCCAAAATGGCGTCGAATGAAAATCTACGGTCAGGAATTAGAAACTGACGGTTTGACAGGACTTTCAAGCTACTTGACTTGATTAAGTTTTGATCTTTTCTGAAAAATTCAAATCATGATTAGGGCAAATGTGGGTTAAAAAATTACCTAAGAGTCTAAAGATCGAAATTTAAAATTTCTGGAAAAATGCAGTATTAGAATTAAAACTAAAATTGATTAAAAACTACCCACATTCTCAAAAAATCCAAATTTTGATGCTTTTGGATAAACTTAATATTAGACAAAATAATGCAAAACTGATTAAAATCTTTTGATATATAGTGTTTGGTAAAATTCTCTTTTGGACGTTCAAAGTTGGGCTTTTTCGAGAAAGTCAGGTTAGGATTAATGCCAAAAATTGGTTAAAAATGACTGCAATTTACAAAAAATATAAATATGGAATATTTTGAAAAACTCATTTTAGGATTTTTTTCCAAAATTAGCTTAAAGCCACTTAAAGCAACTTTTTTGAAAGCTCAGATTATGATGAGGTCCACAAATTAGTTAAAAAATACTTAAAGTACAATTCTTTTTCAACGAAATGGATATCTCGAATCAAAACACTTTAGATTGTATTTTTGACCGGCCGTGAAAGCCTTCAGAGTATTTTGGGAAATTGCAGGTTAAGATTACAATAAAAACCGACCAAAACTGATTCAAAGTAATCTAAACATGCAAATTAAGAGTTTTTAGAAAAATTAGGGCCTTTAAGGTCTAAAACCATTAAAAATGACCTAAAGTATTTAAAAATATATATTTGAAATTTTTGGAGTTACTAAGTTAAGACTTATTATAGCCAAAATCGTTTTACATTGACTATTATGAAATACTATATATAATACTATATGAAATATTTAAAAAAGTAAGTTAAAACTATTTGAAAATTTCAAGTATGATAAAGGCCAAAATCGGTTAAAAAGTACTTGAAGGGTTTAAAAACGAAAATTCAAAATTTCCCGATAATTATAGAATAAGATTAGGATCATAACTCACCAAAAGTAATTTAAAGTAATCCGAGAAAAATAGGAGTTAAAAGTTTTTGGAAAAATTCAGGTTCCTTAAGGTTCAAAATTCATTAAAGATAACTCAAAATATATAAAAATGTAAATTTATTTTTGAAGTTATTGATATACGAATTTTAAAGCTAAGGTCGGTTTAAAATGACTTAAAACATTTAAGAATGAAAATTAAGACTTTTTTTTAAAAATTAGGTAAGATAAGGGTCCAAATTAGTTAAAAACTTCTTAAAGCCTTAAAAAAATATTGAAATTTAGAAAAATTGTTGGTTAAAATTACGATCAAAACTGCCAAAAATAATTGAAAGCAATCTAAAAATGTAAATTAAGAGTTTTGGAAAAAATGTATGTCAAAATCCATTTAAAGTGACACTAGAGCACCTAAAAATATATATTTGAATTTTTTGAGTTATTGACATAACAAATATTAAAGCCAAAATCGCTTTAATATGTCTAGGATAAAATATTGCAAATTAAAACTTTTTGAAAAAAAAATCAGGTTATGATAAGACTAAAATCAGTTAAAAAATACTTAAAGCATTTAAAATTGGAAGTTTAAAAATTTTTAAAAATTCCCTGTTAAGATTAAGACCAAAACAGACCAAAAATAATTCAAAACAATCTAGAAATGCAAATTAAAAGTTAATTTAACGTCAAAATCCATAAAAATTATCCAAAGCCTCAAAAAAATGTGTATTTTGACTTATTGTGATAATAATTCTAAATGCAAAATTGCTTTAAAATAAATCGAAGCTTTTAAAATATTTCATTTGAATTTCTTGGAAAAATACAAGTGACGATCAAGGTCAAATTTGCAGGTTGTAAAAAAACTCAAGTTAAGATTGGCACCAAAATCAATTAAAAATGACTCAAAACGTCTTAAAAAATATAAATTTAAAGCTTTTGAAGAAAACGAGACACGACTTAGAGCTAAAATCTATAAAAAATTAATAGCTTTAAAGAAAAAATTTCAAAATCGTTTAAAAATTACTCAAGAACTTATTAGGTTTGAATTTGTTTTCAGCTAACTATTTTCAATTAAGTTGATAGTTCACTCCAATTTTTGAAACCTCTAATCGTTCTGGAGATGTTTCGAACTTTATTATTTTCCAATTTAAGCCCATGGAGTTAGTACTCATTTTTAGCTAAGTTTTTACAACTAAGTCGATGGTCAAATTCAATTTTTGAAACTTCCAACCGTTACGCAGATTCATTAGTTTGTTAATTAGAGAGATAAACCCATGGAGTTTGCACTCATTTCCAGCTAATTTTTTCTAACTAAGAAGACAGATCAGTCCAATTTTTGAAACCTGCAACCGCCCTTCAGATATTCCTAACCTTATTATTTTTAAAGATAAACCAATAGAGTTTATACTTGTTTTTAGCTAACTTTTACCAACTAAGACGATGGTTTAGTTCAATTTTTGTAATTTTCAACCGTTCTCAAGACATCTACCAACTTTGTTATTCGGAAAAATAAACCCAAAAACTTTATATTAGTTATCATCTAACTTTGTCCGAAAAAACCATAAGTCCTGTCCATTTTTTTAAATCTTCAACCGTTCTGGGGATATATCTAACTTAGCTAGGTTCAAAAAATAAACCCATTAAGTTTGAATTTGTTTCCAGCTAACTCTTTTCAACTAAGATGATAGTTCACTCCAATTTTCGAAACCTCTAACCGCTCTGGAGATGTTTTGAACTTTATTATTTTCAAATTTAAGCTCATGGAGAGAATACTCATATTTTGCTAAGTTTTTACAACTAAACAGATGGTCAAATTCAATTTTTGAAACCTCCAACCGTTCTGCAGATTCATTATTTTTGTTATTTTCAGAGACAAACTCATGAAGTTTGAACTCTGTTTCAGCTAACTTTTTTTAACTGAGACGACAGCTCAGTCTAATTTTTGAAGCCTCCAACCGCTCTACAGATATTTCTAATTTTATTATTTTTAAAAATAAACCCATGGAGTTTGTACTCGACTTCAGCTAACTTTTTCTAACTAAGACGACAGCTTAGACCAATTTTTGAAACCTGCAACCGCTGTACAGTTATTTCTAACCTTATAATTTTTAAAGATATACCCATGGAGTTGGTACTAGTTTTCAGCTAACATTTTCTAACTAAACGACAGCTTAGACCAATTTTTGAAACCTGCAACTGCTGTACAGGTATTTCTAACCTTATAATTTTTAAAGATAAACCCATGGAGTTGGTACTCGTTTTCAGCTAACTTTTTCTAACTAAGACAACAGCTTAGTCCAATTTGTGAAACCTCCAACTGCTCTATAGATATTTCTAAGGTTATTGTTTTTAAAGATAAACCCGTGGAGTTTGTACTCGTTTTCAGCTAACTTTTTCTAACTAAGACGACAGCTTAGAACAATTTTTAAAACCTCCAACCACTCTACAGGTATTTCTAAATGTATTATTTTTAAATAAAAACCCATGGAGTTAATACTCGTTTTCAGCTAACTTTTTCTAACTAAGACGACAACTTAGAACAATTTTTGAAACCTGCAACCGCTCTATAGGTATTTCTAACTTTATTATTTTTAAAGATAAACCCACGGAGTTGGCACTCGTTTTCAGCTAATTTTTCTAACTAAGGCGACAGCTCAGTCCAATTTTTGAAACCTCCAATTGAGCTACAAATATTTTTAACTTTATTATTTTTAAAAATAAACCCATGGAGTTTGTACTCGATATCAGCTAACATTTTCTAACTAAACGACAGCTTAGACCAATTTTTGAAACCTGCAACTGCCGTACAGGTATTTCTAACCTTATAATTTTTAAAGATATACCCATGGAGTTGGTACTAGTTTTCAGCTAACTTTTTCTAACTAAGACAACAGCTTAGTCCAATTTTTGAAGCCTCGAACTGCTCTACAGATGTTTTTAATCTTATAATTTTTAAAGATAAACCCATGGAGTTAATACTCGTTTTCAGCTAACTTTTTCTAACTAAGACGACAACTTAGAACAATTTTTGAAACCTGCAACCGCTCTATAGGTATTTCTAACTTTATTATTTTTAAAGATATACCCATGGAGTTGGCACTCGTTTTCAGCTAATTTTTTCTAACTAAGGCGACAGCTCAGTCCAATTTTTGAAACCTCCAATTGAGCTACAAATATTTTTAACTTTATTATTTTTAAAAATAAACCCATGGAGTTTGTACTCGATTTCAGCTAACATTTTCTAACTAAACGACAGCTTAGACCAATTTTTGAAGCCTGCAACTGCTGTACAGGTATTTCTAACCTTATAATTTTTAAAGATAAACCCATGGAGTTGGTACTCGTTTTCAGCTAATTTTTTCTAACTAAGGCAACAGCTTAGTCCAATTTGTGAAACCTCCAACTGCTCTATAGATATGTCTAAGGTTATTGTTTTTAAAGATAAATCCGTGGAGTTTGTACTCGTTTTCAGCTAACTTTTTCTAACTAAGACGACAGCTTAGAACATATTTTAAAACCTCCAACCACTCTACAGGTATTTCTAGCTGTATTATTTTTAAAGATAAACCCATGGAGGTGGCACTCGTTTTCTGCTAACTTTTTCTAACTAAGACGACAGCTCAGTCCAATTTTTGAAACCTCCAATTGAGCTACAAATATTTTTAACTTTATTATTTTTAAAAATAAACCCATGGAGTTTGTACTCGATATCAGCTAACATTTTCTAACTAAACGACAGCTTAGACCAATTTTTGAAACCTGCAACTGCCGTACAGGTATTTCTAACCTTATAATTTTTAAAGATATACCCATGGAGTTGGTACTAGTTTTCAGCTAACTTTTTCTAACTAAGACAACAGCTTAGTCCAATTTTTGAAGCCTCGAACTGCTCTACAGATGTTTTTAATCTTATAATTTTTAAAGATAAACCCATGGAGTTAATACTCGTTTTCAGCTAACTTTTTCTAACTAAGACGACAACTTAGAACAATTTTTGAAACCTGCAACCGCTCTATAGGTATTTCTAACTTTATTATTTTTAAAGATATACCCATGGAGTTGGCACTCGTTTTCAGCTAATTTTTTCTAACTAAGGCGACAGCTCAGTCCAATTTTTGAAACCTCCAATTGAGCTACAAATATTTTTAACTTTATTATTTTTAAAAATAAACCCATGGAGTTTGTACTCGATTTCAGCTAACATTTTCTAACTAAACGACAGCTTAGACCAATTTTTGAAGCCTGCAACTGCTGTACAGGTATTTCTAACCTTATAATTTTTAAAGATAAACCCATGGAGTTGGTACTCGTTTTCAGCTAATTTTTTCTAACTAAGGCAACAGCTTAGTCCAATTTGTGAAACCTCCAACTGCTCTATAGATATGTCTAAGGTTATTGTTTTTAAAGATAAATCCGTGGAGTTTGTACTCGTTTTCAGCTAACTTTTTCTAACTAAGACGACAGCTTAGAACATATTTTAAAACCTCCAACCACTCTACAGGTATTTCTAGCTGTATTATTTTTAAAGATAAACCCATGGAGGTGGCACTCGTTTTCTGCTAACTTTTTCTAACTAAGACGACAGCTCAGTCCAATTTTTGAAACCTCCAATTGAGCTACAAATATTTCTAATTTTATTATTTTTAAAGATAAACCCATGGAGTTTGTACTCGATTTCAAGCGGCACTTTTTCTAACTAATACGACAGCTTAGTCCAATTTTTGAAACCTCCAACCGCTCTACAGATATTTTTAACTTCATTATTTTTAAAGATAAACCCATGGAGTGTGTACTCATTTTCAGCTAACTTTAGCTAACTAAGACGACAGCTCAGTCCAATTTTTGAAACCTCCAATTGTGCTACAAATATTTTTAACTTTATTATTTTTAAAAATAAACCCATGGAGTTTGTACTCGATATCAGCTAACATTTTCTAACTAAACGACAGCTTAGACCAATTTTTGAAACCTGCAACTGCCGTACAGGTATTTCTAACCTTATAATTTTTAAAGATATACCCATGGAGTTGGTACTAGTTTTCAGCTAACTTTTTCTAACTAAGACAACAGCTTAGTCCAATTTTTGAAGCCTCGAACTGCTCTACAGATGTTTTTAATCTTATAATTTTTAAAGATAGACCCATGGAGTTAATACTCGTTTTCAGCTAACTTTTTCTAACTAAGACGACAACTTAGAACAATTTTTGAAACCTGCAACCGCTCTATAGGTATTTCTAACTTTATTATTTTTAAAGATATACCCATGGAGTTGGCACTCGTTTTCAGCTAATTTTTTCTAACTAAGGCGACAGCTCAGTCCAATTTTTGAAACCTCCAATTGAGCTACAAATATTTTTAACTTTATTATTTTTAAAAATAAACCCATGGAGTTTGTACTCGATTTCAGCTAACATTTTCTAACTAAACGACAGCTTAGACCAATTTTTGAAGCCTGCAACTGCTGTACAGGTATTTCTAACCTTATAATTTTTAAAGATAAACCCATGGAGTTGGTACTCGTTTTCAGCTAATTTTTTCTAACTAAGGCAACAGCTTAGTCCAATTTGTGAAACCTCCAACTGCTCTATAGATATGTCTAAGGTTATTGTTTTTAAAGATAAATCCGTGGAGTTTGTACTCGTTTTCAGCTAACGTTTTCTAACTAAGACGACAGCTTAGAACATATTTTAAAACCTCCAACCACTCTACAGGTATTTCTAGCTGTATTATTTTTAAAGATAAACCCATGGAGGTGGCACTCGTTTTCTGCTAACTTTTTCTAACTAAGACGACAGCTCAGTCCAATTTTTGAAACCTCCAATTGAGCTACAAATATTTCTAATTTTATTATTTTTAAAGATAAACCCATGGAGTTTGTACTCGATTTCAAGCGGCACTTTTTCTAACTAATACGACAGCTTAGTCCAATTTTTGAAACCTCCAACCGCTCTACAGATATTTTTAACTTCATTATTTTTAAAGATAAACCCATGGAGTGTGTACTCATTTTCAGCTAACTTTAGCTAACTAAGACGACAGCTTAGTCCAATTTTTGAAACCTTCCACCGCTCGAAAGGTATTTCTAAGTTTATTATTTTCAAAGATAAATCCGTGGAGTTTGTACTCGCTTTCAGCTAACTTTTTCTAACTAAGACGAGAGCTTGGACACATTTTTGAAACCTGCAACCGCTGTACAGTTATTTCTAACTTTATAATTTTTAAGGATAAACCCATGGAGTTGGTACTCGTTTTCAGCTAATTTTTTCTAACTAAGGCAACAGCTTAGTCCAATTTGTGAAACCTCCAACTGCTCTATAGATATGTCTAAGGTTATTGTTTTAAAGATAAATCCGTGGAGTTTGTACTCGTTTTCAGCTAACTTTTCCTAACTAAGACGACAGCTTAGAACATTTTTTAAAACCTCCAACCACTCTACAGGTATTTCTAACTGTATTATTTTTAAAGATAAACCCATGGAGGTGGCACTCGTTTTCAGCTAACTTTTTCTAACTAAGACGACAGCTCAGTCCAATTTTTGAAACCTCCAATTGAGCTACAAATATTTCTAACTTTATTATTTTTAAAGATAAACCCATGGAGTTTATACTCATTTTCAAGCGGCACTTTTTCTAACTAATACGACAGCTTAGTCCAATTTTTGAAACCTCCAACCGCTCTACAGATATTTTTAACTTCATTATTTTTAAAGATAAACCCATGGAGTGTGTACTCATTTTCAGCTAACTTTAGCTAACTAAGACGACAGCTTAGTCCAATTTTTGAAACCTTCCACCGCTCGAAAGGTATTTCTAACTTTATTATTTTTAAATATAAACCCATGGAGTTTGTACTCGCTTTCAGCTAACTTTCTCTAACTAAGACGACAGCTTAGTCCAATTTTTGAAACCTCCAACCGCTCTACATATATTTCTAACTTTATTATTTTTAAAGATAACTCAAGGGGTTTATGCTTATTTTCAGCAAACTTTCTCCAGGAAAAAACTATGGTTTTCTACAGTTTTTTAAAACCCTGCTCTCTAATCCTGCTAAATCTCTGCTATTTTCAAAGATAAACCCATAAAGTTTGTATTTGTTTTTAGTTAACTATTTCAAATCCAATTAAGACAATGGTATATTCCAATTTTTGAAACTTCCAACCGTTCTTTGAATGTCTAGAAATTTTTTTATTTTCAAAATACCACCATGACGAAGGTTCATTTTTTTTCACTTTGGATGATTCATTCAAAGTGATCAACCAAATTGAATGGTGTCAACGCGCCTTTAGATCAGCGATTCACTCGTTTCTTAATTTCCATGGTAACAGAGTATTTACTTTTAATTAAGACCCATAACATATTAACAAAATCCAACTGTAAGAAAAATACTGTATCTACATTATATAGATTGGAATAACAGCTGACCCAACCCAAAGTCCTGAACGTAGATGAAGCTACTTACAGCTTTAACATCAGGCTTCATGTCGTATTTACCACACTTGCACCAACTTTTCACACACCTCATTGATTAGCACTGGCGACATTATTATCTAAAACCAAATGGCAAAAAATCGTATCAATATTGGCACTTACCAGGAGCGATTTATCAATGATCACTGTTATCTGCTTATGAAAGCATTATATATTGCGTAACAAGAGATAAAACGTCAGTAATGTGTAGAATGTGCTTTATCAGGGAATTCACCCGAGCTGGCCCTTAAAGGCTTAAATTTTTATAAAGCTACTTAGTAAATTGCCTCTTAAACCTTCACTAGGGCACGTATCAAAATTTAAAGAACGTTTCCTTGTAAACCGTGGAAGGCACGTTTCAATGCCCCAAAGTTTACGCTCAACTAAGTTGCATATAAAGTAAATTTCGGCAGTAATTGCCTCAGATTTTCAAAGGCCCTTCAAGGGCTTCAAAGCAGATCATGTAAGGTAACATAAATTTAAACAAATCCCAGCCGAAAGCTGACAGGGGCTTCTCACTTATTATCATCGTTCCTTCCTTCTTTTGATCTTTTCAAGTTTTAAGCGGACCGAAACAAAAGCTTTCGTTACAATAACTCGAAGGGCTATTAAAGCGATAATTGTTCTAAGGTATGCTTTCACTCCAGAAATCCGAGGTTTAAATTTCCTGATAGTCTATTAAAATTAATTAGCTACAATTGATTTATGGTCGCGAAAATGGAACGGAATTTCGGTAGACAGAGCTTTAATGAATATCAAATGCTGACGCTTTATTAATGGCTTTTGAGACAAGCACCCAGCTTACGAAAGCTCAATATCGAAAATTTGTTGATTTTCGGTATTTAACGGGAGTAAAAAATAATTCGCCAAACAATAGTCAACACGTAACTCATACAAAAACAAATCAACGCAATAGTCAACAAAAAGAGGGCGGTTTAGTGTGATAGGAGTGTTTAAGACTTAACTTTGAAGGCAGAAAAACTGTGAAAGGCAAACAAAAATAAAATAAAAAGTTAAAAACGTTTGTTTTTTTCTGCCATAATTATTAATGTTTTAATAATATATTAATAATAAACTTATTGAGTATTGAAAACGCTGTTTTCGACCTTTTAAACGACTGATTACCGACCGAAACATTTACTAAGTGTATTCGTCCGAGCCCTTTCCAGGGTAAATTGTTATTAGGAGTAATTTTACTGTGAATTGTGGGAAATTCCTTTTCCAACAATCCAAAATCGTTCAAAAAAGTGTATGAGGTAGACATTACCCAAAAGTACCTGCATCCTTCCAACTAGTGAACAATTCTAATGTACATTTATTTGCATTGAGACAATTTTGGCTCAAAACTGTTTTATTATTTAAACTAAATTTTAAAGTTTTTGAGCAGTTTTTGCAAAGGTTTTTAAATAATGTTGGCTAAAAATTAGAAGTTTGTGTTTTAATCTACTTCTTTTGAATTTCAAATTTTCTATAATTTCCTGATTTTTGCAGAATTCTTAGCTCGATATTTTTGTAGTTTTGATTAAGTTTTATTTCTTAGAGTGTTTATTTTCTTTAGATTCTCCTATTCCTATCTTTTACCATGTTTGTTTGAATTTTTGGTTCCTTTATTTTTTTTTAACTTTCTAATTAGACTTTCTTTTCTTTCAAGTTTTTTCTTTTCACTTAGAAGAAAGAACAAAAAGACAAAGAATTCAACGGAACACGACAAATGAAAAGAATAGATAAATATAAGAGCACTAAGAGAAGAATTGTTAAAAGATACAAAAAAATCGAGTTAAGAATCCTGTAAAAACTAGGAAATTGTAGAAAAATGAGGCCAAGAAAGGTAGGTGGAGGCACAAATTTAAAGTCATCTAATTTTGAGCCAAAATTGTTTTAAAACTTTGCCAAAATGGTTTTCTTCTCGATGAAAAAGTTCTATTTCTGATCAAAGCTGCGTAAAAACTTGAAAAATTGGGTAACTTCTCCAACAAGTCAAAAATCAATATTTACTATAAAAATAATGACTCAAAACGAGACCTGTTTTAACGATTCTTTTAGAACTTATAAACTTTTTACACAAAATTAGAGATATTTCAAATTTACGCTTCTTACTATCTGCCTATTTTGGGCATATTTTTTCTATAATTTCCTAACTATTTCAGACTTTTTACTTTTAAATTCCTATTGTTCTTTTATAATTCATATTTTTCTATTGTTATTTTTTTCTCGTGTTTATTTCGAATTTCTGCTCTTTTGTCACTATGTTTTTAACACTGATCTAAATTAAGTTTGTATTTCTTTTGTTGTAATTTTGACCCAAAATTAAGCCTTTACAAATAGTGAACAATGGTAATGTAAATTGATTTACATTGAGACAATCTTGGCATAAAACTGTTTAATTATTTAAATTATATTTTAAAGTTTTTGTGCAGTTTTGTGCAGAGGTTTTTAAATAATTGTAGCTCAAAATTAGAAGCTTGTGCTTTTACTTTTTTGAATTTCAATTTTTTTGCGTTTCCTGATTTTTGCAGAATTCTTAACTCGATGTATTTGCAGTTTTATTTCTTTTTATTTCTTAGTGTTCTTATATTCTTCAGGTTCTGGAATAGGAGACTATTCCTATCTTTTGCCATGTTTGGTTGAACTTTTTGTTCCTTTGTTTTCTTTAACGATCTAAACAAAACGTTTCTTAAACGATCTAACAAAAAATTCAACGGAACATGATGAATGAAAATAATAGAAAAATATAAGAGCACTAAGAAAATAAAAGCCGAAAGATACAAAAAAATAGAGTTTAAAATCCTGCAAAAATCAGGAAATTATAGCAAATTTTAAGGCCAAAAAAATTACGTAGAGGCACAAACTTAAAATACATCTAATTTTGACTTGAAATTGTATAAAATATTTGCCAAAATGATTTTCTTATCGATGGAAAAGTTCTATTTCGGACCAAAACTGCATAAAAACTTGAAAATTCAGGTAACTTCACCAACGAGTCAAAAATCAATTTTTATTATAAAAATTGTGGTGCAAAACAAGGCCTTTTCCTTAGCGATCTTTTGAAAACTCCTAAACTTTTGACTCAAAATTAGAAATATTTCAAATTTAGGCTTCTAACCTGAAATAAAGTAGAGTTAAGAATCCTGTAAAAACAAGGAAATTGTAGAAAAATAAGGCCAAAAAAGCTAGGTAGAGGCACAAATTTAAAATTCATCTAATTTTGAGCCGAAATTGTTTAAGAACTTTGCCAAAATTGGTTTCTTATCGATGGAAAAGTTCTATTTCGGACCAAAGATGCATAAAACTGCAAAAAACTATTTTTATTATAAAAATTGTGCTTCAAGACAAAAGATTTTTCTTAACAAACGTTGAAAACTCCTAAATTTTTGACTCAAAATTAGAAATATTTCAAATTTATGCTTCTAACCATCTACTTATTTTAGGCATATTTTTTATATAATTTGCTCACTGCTTCATATTTTTTTATGCTTTTCATAGTTTCCTATTTATCTTTTTAAAAATCTTATTGTTCTTTTATAATTCATATTTATCTATTGTTATTTTTTTAACATATTAATTTTAAATTTCTGTTATTTTATGTTCTTGTTACATATTTAAATTGATTTTTTTTTCGTAAATTTATTTCGCATATTTTCTTTTCTTTTCCGGTAATTTTAACCCAAAATTAAGGTTTTTCAACTAGTGAATAATTATAATGTAAATTGATTGGCATTGAGACAATTTTCCACAAAACTGTGTTTTTTAATTTAAACTATTTCTTTAAGTTTTTGCAGTTTGTGCCGAAGTTTTAAAATAATTTTGGCTCAAAATTAGAAACATTATAAATTTGTGTTTTTACCTATTTTTCTTAGATTTAAATTATACTTTTAAATGTGGTTCCTTTCTTACAGTTTTTTTTTCATTTAGAAGAGAGAACAAAAGAACAAAACATTCAACGGAACACGACGAATGAAAAGGATAGAAAAATATAAGAGCACTAAGAAAAGAAATGTTAAAAGATACAGAAAAATCGAGTTAAGAATCCTGTAAAAGCCAGGAAATTTGTAGAAAAATAAGGTCAAAAAATGTAGGTAGAGGCACACATTTAAAATTCATCTAATTTTGAGCCGAAATTGTTTAAGAACTTTGCCAAAATTGTTTTCTTATCGATAGAAAAGTTCTATTTCGGACCAAAGCTGCATAAAACCTTGAAGAATTAAGTAACTCCCCTAACGTGTCAAAAATTAATTTTTATCATAAAAAATTTTGCTCCAAAACAACATTTTTTCTTAGCGAACTTTTAAAAATTCTTAAACTTTTGACTCAAAATAAGAAATATTTCAAATTTATGCTTCTAACCATCTACCTATTTTAGGCATATTTTTTCTATAATTTGCTCACTGTTTCATATTTTTTTTAAGCTTTTTATAGTTTTGGATTTATATTTTTAAAAATCTTATTGTTTCTTTATAATTCATATTTTTCTATTGTTATTTTT
This sequence comes from Taphrorychus bicolor, assembly GCA_951812265.1. Classification (NCBI taxonomy): domain Eukaryota; kingdom Metazoa; phylum Arthropoda; class Insecta; order Coleoptera; family Curculionidae; genus Taphrorychus; species Taphrorychus bicolor. The sequence continues at coordinate 15,525,618 of OX638305.1, forward strand.
TTTCTCATGTTTAGTTTAAATTTCTGTTCTTTTATATTTTCCTTACCTATTTAAATTGATTTTTTTCGTAAATTTACGTTAATTTCGACCCAAAATTAAGTTTTTCAGCTAGTAACAATTTTCCAGAAAACTGCGTTTTTTTAATTTAAATAATTTCCTTAAGCTTTTGCAGTTTTGTGCCGAAATATTAAAATAATTTTGGCTCCAATTTAGTAATATTATAAATTTGTGCTTTTACCTATTTCTCTTAGATTTAAGTTTTTCTGTGATTTCCTAATTTTTTTCAATTCTTAACTCGATGTTTTTGTAGCTTCTACATTATTTTTTTCTATCTTAATGTTCTTATATTCTTCAGATTTTTCTATTCCTACCTTTTGTCATGTTCGGTTGCAGTTTTGGTTCCTTTATTTCTTTTAACGATCTAAATTAGACTTTTAAATGTGCTTCCTTTCTTTCAAGATTTTTTTTTCATTTAGAAGAAAGAACAAAAGAACAGACAATTCAACAAAACACGACGAATGAAAAGAATAGAAAAATATAAGAGCACTAGGAAAATAAATGCTGAAAGATACAAAAAAATCGAGTTAAAAGTCCGGCAAAAATCAGGAAATTATAGAAAAATTATTAAGGCCAAAAAAAATAGGTAGAAGCATAAACTTAAAATTCATATAATTTTAACCCGAAATTGTTTAAAAACTTTGGCAAAATTGTTTTCTTATCGATAGCAAAGTTCCATTTCGGATCAAAGCTGCATAAAAGCTTGAAAAATTAAATAACTTTACCAACGAGTCAAAAATCAATTTTAATTATAAAAATTGTGGTCAAAAAGAAGACCTTTTTCTTAGCGAACTTTTGAAAACTCCTAAACTTTTGACTCAAAATTAGAAATATTTAAAATTTATGTTTCTAACTATCTACCTATTTTAGGCACATTTTTCTATAATTTGCTGACTGTTTCAGATTTTTTTTTGATGCTTTTCGTAGTTTTCTATTTATTTTAAAAAAATTCTTATTTTTTTTTATAATTCATATTTTTCTTTTATTTTTTCGTATCATGTTTATTTAAAATTTCTGTTATTTTATGTTCTTGTTACATATTTAATTTTTTTTTTCCGTAAATTTATTTCGCATATTTTTTTTTCGTTTTCCGGTAACTTTACCCCAAAATTAAGCTTTATCAACCAGTGAATAATTGTAATGTAAATTGATTTGCATTGAGACAATTTTCCCCAAAACTGTTTTTTAATTTAAACTATTTCTTTTTAGTATTTTCTCTTATAAGTTTTTGCAGTTTGTGCCGAAGTTTTAAAATAATTTTGGCTCAAAATTAGAAATATTATAAATTTGTGTTTTTACCTATTTTTCTTAGATTTAAAATATACTTTTAAATGTGGTTCCTTTCTTACAGCTTTTTTTTCATTTAGAAGAAAGAACAAAAGATCAGAAAATTCAACGAATCACGACGAAAGAAAAGAGTAGAAAAATATAAGCGCACTAAGAAAAGAAATGTTAAAAGATACAAAAAAATCGAGTTAAGAATCCTGTAAAAATAAGGATATTATAGAATAGTTTAAGGCCAAAAAAGTAGCTAGAGGCACAAACTTAAAATTTATCTAATTTTGAGCCGAAATTGTTTAAGAACTTTGCCAAAATTGTTTTGTTATCGATGGCAAATTTCTATTTCGGACCAAGCTGCATAAAAATTTAAAAATTAGGCAACTTTACCAAGAGTCAAAAGTCAATTTTTATTATAAAAATTGGGGTCCAAAACAAGAATTTTTTAGCAAACTTTTGAAAGCTCCTAAACTTATTTCAAATTTATGCTTCTAACCATATGCCTATTTTAGGTATATTTTTTCTATAATTTGCTGACTTTCAGATTTTTTATTTTTGTGGCTTTTCGTAGTTTTCTGTTTACTTTTTAAAAATGCTTATTGTTATTTTATAATTCATATTTTTCTAAGGTCATTTTTTTCTCATGTTTAGTTTAAATTTCTGTTCTTTTATGTTTTTGTTACCTATTTAAATTGATTTTTTTTCCTAAACTTATTTCGCATACTTTTTTTGTTTTTCGGTTATTTTGACCCAAATATGCTTTTACCAATTTTTCTTAGATTTAAATTTTTCTGTGATTTCCTGATTTTTCCAGAATTATTAACTCGATGTTTTTGTAGTTTCTAAATTATCTTTGTCTAGCTTTATATTCTTATATTCTTCAGATTTTTCTATTCCTATCTTTTGTCATGTTTGGTTGAATTTTTTGTTGAAATTTATTTTTTTTAACAATCTAAATTAAACTTTTCAATGTGTTTCCTTTCTTTAAAAGTTTTTTTTTTTATTTAAAGTTTCCAACGAGTAAACAAATCTAATGTAAGTTGATTTCTAATGAAACAATTTTGGAACAGCACTGTGTTTTTCACGTACTACAGTTTTTTTTCACAGTCTTGGCGCAAAATAGAAGATATTCCAAGAGGCAAAAGTGGAAATTTATTGAGAAAATTGTTGCCCGAAAAAAGACATTTTAGCAAATGATGGCGATTTAGATATTTATGGTTTCTTCTGTCAGTAACCAACAAAATGCCAAAACAAAAAATTTACTGTTGTTTAGGGTCGTTTGCCCTTTTTTCCTCCTTTACTATAACAATTTTCTTCTTCTCTTTTTTACGTTTTTTTTTCAACATTTTTCTCTACTTGTTTGTTTATTTTTTTATTACTATTTTGTTCAATTGTTTGTTCTCTCAAATGTTTCTTTCACCGTATGTTTTATTTGGTTTTCATAATTTTGTGATAATTTTGACCCAAAATTGAACTTTTCTGACGGGTTATGGGACAACTTTTACTGTGTTTTATAACGATTAATAGTTTTTATTTTTTTTATTTTTTGCACGGTTTTGATCCTAAATAGAACTTTTACATCACGAGTGAAAAATCAAAATTTCTTATTTTTATTGTTCAGATATTTTTTTATAATTTTCTACTCTTATTCTTTATCACGTTTTCTGATTTTTTTTTCATTGCCTCTTATATTTAATATCTAATTTATGATTGATAAGATATAATTGATAAGAAAAAAAAGTAAAAAAAAATTTGTGAGTTTTTAATAAAAAAATATTATATGATTTAAAGAGTACAAAAAATTTTATTTTGAAGAAAAACCTGAAGAAATGGAATATCAAATTTAAGAACTAACCATACAGGTTCAAAATTAACAGTTTTTGAAGACGAATTACCTAAGAAGCAGGTTCTGAAGAGAAAAGTAATTAATAAAAAGAGAAAACATGACATGAACCCAATATATAAGTGTAAAAAAAACATCAAGCCACTCACTGTTGAAGAGGGTTCGACTTATACTATTGAAGAGCTATCAGAAAAAGTTCTACAGGAAGGTATTCCAGGGAATGATTCAGTGAAAAAACAGTTATCGAGCAAAACTAGAAAGGACAAGAAAGAAATCTGAAATTGTTACTGTTGAGAAGGCAAACAAAACTCTATAAAGAGTCAAATAATCCCAACGGCAACTGCGAAGCGCTTCGGTGGCGAACTTTGTGCAGAGAAATGTTCATATTGCGTTATTAATTAAATTAAATTATCATAGTTTGTTAACGCAAAGTGCGTGTCACCTGCACTAACCCCCATTAGACATTCAAAATACATGGAAACCAAGTAATGTATTCCTTGTCCGCTTTGTTTACGTAGTTCATCCGGTTTAATTGGCTTCCCTAAAACCCTGAATTTCATTATGCACAAACGTGTGGTACGCCCATGACCTTTAGCACTTACATTACCAATTACAATGCAGGGGTTACAATAGAAAAGTTAGTACACCCCATAAGAGGGTTCTACAGAATTATAGTACAAGGCGCCCCATCGAAATGGGGTTTTCTTCCAATTGTGTATAAGCATCTAAAATCGCTCGAACACGTCAAGTTTAGTTTTTAGGAGTAATGAAATTTTTTCCTGACGTTTCGTCTATAGCTGCGGCAGACATTAGCAAAGGCGATGGGGCAATAAGCGAAGTGATCTCGCGCGCTTCGCGACGTTTACTGATTCGACTGAGGTGAGCTCCGTGGTATTTATTCTGCCGCCGCAAAGCTGCAGTGAAGGGACTGGGGGTGGGGGTAGTGGTGGCGCGGTGTTTCGGAGTTCCAAGCCACCATCCCCACTCCAGTCTCACCGCCACTGCAGCACGGCGGTGGGGAATAAATACCACGGAGCTCACCACAGTCGAATCAGTCAACGTCGGGAACAAGGGAGATCACTTCGCCCATTGCCTCATCGCCTTTGATAATGTCTTACGCAACAGTAGACGAAACGTTAGGAGGAAATTTTCATTGGACTACGGTTTTAAAGCCCGGAAAACACTTTAGATTTTAGTTTGACCGGCCGTGAAAGCCTTCACAGTCTTACAAAGTTGACGTGTTCGGGGTGGATCCTTTTCGATGGGGCACCCTGTATAGAGAGGAAATCTTTTCATTCAGGCTCACAAATACATTCTCGTTTTTGCTCCCGCAGTTACAGAAACTTTGTTTGTATTAAATTTAGACTTTTCTTGCAGAACCAATCGTCCCTAAGGATCTAAAGTCGAAACTTGTATACACACTTTAAATTGATTGCCCCGGGCCTTAGGGCACTCAAGGTATGTTTGTGTATTTTCCTTGTAAGAAACGTGATATTTATATAAATATTAGGTATCAAATATTACTATATTCATAAATTATTCAGTTCTGATAGCACTTACCGAGCATATTATTTAACCAATAAAAAGTGAAAGCAGTTTTGGTATACACTAATCTATATTTAATGCCGTCATTTGCTTATGATTTGTTCAATCTTTATAACGAGGTTTTAGCTGGGTAAAAATAGAACATTTTTAGTTATTTTAAAAACAGACGAATTTATCACTGGATCACAAAATAAGCCCAGATAATGGAAAATCCTCCTTAAGCCGAAGCTTTTGTGTATCTCAGCCTCACCTGTCTCTTTTCGAACGAACCTAAAGTGGTATACGGCTTACCTTGGAGTCAGTTTCCGGTTGAGCAACTCGGACTTCAAGCGTTCCGGACATTACTGCATACCAGCATTTTCCGGAATCTCCCTGCCGGAAAACTGCAACAAAAAGGGGGCGTATGTATAGTAAGTAGATATCAGGAAAACCCCGCAATGCAGTCGACTAAAAATTACTCGAGCAGAAACAATATCGTTTCTTCACCCTGAAATCAAATTGGCTACTCACTGTGATAAAACGAGTTTCGAAGAACAAAAGGAGGCTGAAAGGCCATTACTTCTGAAATGATAAGGACTCTTAATATAGAGGCTTTTTAAGGAAGTAATGGGGAAATGACGTTCGTTGTTTTTTTATAAGCTTTGGAGAAGTACGAGTTTATGAAATTTGTTTTTTTTTTTTTGAAGGGAAGAGCTAGTAATTCTGAAATTTCCGTTAGAAAGAGATTGAAATGTCCTGTGGCTGGAATTTCAAACACAAAAGCTATTCAATTCCCTTTAAAAATCCCAGTTTATTCCCCGATGACTGGCACATTCATGTGGGAAACGAGTCCCCACTAATAAAGTTCGTCAATTGAAAGCGAGTTCATCACCTTGCGAATTCAAAAAGTAAGTAATGAAATAAATAACTTAATGACAGAAACAGGGAGGCCCTATCTATCAAGTTTTTTCAGAAATTCTGGATAAATGCTGTTTGCGTGAAGTTATTATATAAAGAGTGTTCAGACATTTTTATTTTTGGAATTCCAAAATTATACATATCCAGATCGAGTAGTATAAGTTCAAGGAATGTTCTCATACACAACTCATAGAGTGCTTCACCGTCTGAGGGGTTGAAAAAAATGAAAAACTATAAATAAGTTACTAGAATTATCGGAATTCGGTGTGTCCTGAACACTTTTAGTGTCCGCGTCACAAAACTAAACATATTAAGAGAGGATTTAGGGATGTTTCAGTATCAACCCCATAGAATGCTTCACCGTCTGAAGCGTTGAATAAAAATAAAAACTACAAATCGGATGCTAGTGTTATAGCAAATTGGAGAGTTCAAGATACTTTTAGAGCCGCGTTCCAAAACTATAAATCTACAGCTCCATTTGAGGACGACTAAGGGATGTTTTTTAAGGGTTGTCTAAGGGTGTACACACCCCATAGAATGCCTCACCGTTTGAGGGGTTTGAAAACAAAGAAAAAATTAAAAACTGAAAATAAAATACTAGTGTTATCGCATTTCGCAGTGTTTTGGACATTTGTATTGTCCGCGTTCCAAAACTAAACGTATGTACTTATATTAAGAGAGGATTGACAGATGTTTCAGTACCAACCCCATAGAATGCTTCACCGTTTGAAGCGTTGAATAAAATAAAAACTACAAATAGGATGCTAGTGTTATAGCAAATTGGAGAGTTCTAGACACTTTTAGTGTCCGTGTTCCAAAACTATAAATCTACAGTTCCATTTGAGGACGATTAAGGGATGTTTCAGTACACACCCCATAGAATGCGTCACCGTCTGAGGGGTTGAAAAAATTAAAAAATTAAAAATAAGATGCTAGTGTTCTCGCACTTCGCAGTGTTTTGGACACTTGCATTGTCCGCGTTCCAAAACTTAACATATGTACTTATATTAAGAGAAGATTTAGGGATGTTTCAGTACCAACCCCATAGAATGCTTCACCGTCTGAAGCGTTGAATAAAATTAGAAACTACAAATAGGATGCTAGTGTTATAGCAAATTGGAGAGTTCTAGACACTTTTAGTGTCCGCGTTCCAAAACTATAAATCTACAGTTCCATTTGAGGAACATTAAGGGATGTTTTAGTAAACACCCCATAGAATGCGTCACCGTCTAAGGGGTTGAAAAAAATTTAAAACTAAAAATAAGATGCTAGTGTTATCGCATTTCGCAGTGTTTTGGACACTTGTATTGTCCGCGTTCCAGAACTAAACATATTAAGAGAGGATTTAGGGATGTTTCAGTATCAACCCCATAGAACGCTTCACCGTCTGAAGCGTTGAATAAAAATAAAAACTACAAATCGGATGCTAGTGTTATAGCAAATTGGAGAGTTCAAGATACTTTTAGAGCCGCGTTCCAAAACTATAAATCTACAGCTCCATTTGAGGACGACTAAGGGATGTTTTAGTACACACCCCATAGAATGCCTCACCGTTTGAGAGGTTGAAAAACAAAGAAAAAATTAAAAACTAAAAATAAAATGCTAGTGTTATCGCATTTCGCAGTGTTTTGGACATTTGTATTGTCCGCGCTCCAAAACTAAACGTATGTGCTTATATTAAGAGAGGATTGACAGATGTTTCAGTACCAACCCCATAGAATGCTTCACCGTTTGAAGCGTTGAATAAAATAAAATACTACAAATAGGATGCTAGTGTTATAGCAAATTGGAGAGTTCTAGACACTTTTAGTGTCCGCGTTCCAAAACTATAAATCTACAGTTCCATTTGAGGACGATTAGGGGATGTTTTAGTACACACCCCATAGCATGCGTCACCGTCTAAGGGGTTGAAAAAATTAAAAAATTAATAATAAGATGCTAGTGTTATCGCACTTCGCAGTGTTTTGGACACTTGTATTGTCCGCGTTCCAAAACTAAACATATGTACTTATATTAAGAGATGATTTAGGGATGTTTCAGTACCAACCCCATAGAATGCTTCACCGTCTCAAGCGTTGAATAAAATTAGAAACTACAAATATTATGCTAGTGTTATAGCAAATTGGAGAGTTCTAGACACTTTTAGTGTCAGCGTTCCAAAACTATAAATCTACAGTTCCATTTGAGGACGATTAAGGGATGTTTTAGTACACACCCCATAGAATGCGTCACCGTTTGAAGGGTTGAAAAAATTAAAAACTAAAAATGAAATGCTAGTGTTATCGCACTTTGCAGTGTTTTGGACAATTGTATTGTCCGCGTTGCAACACTAAACATATGTACTTATATTAAGAGAGGATTTAGGGATGTTTCAGTACCAACCCCATAGAATGCTTGACCGTCTGAAACGTTGAATAAAATTAAAAACTACAAGTAGGATGCTAGTGTTATAGCAAATTGGAGAGTTCTTGACACTTTTAATGTCCGCGTTCCAAAACTATAAATCTACAGTTCCATTTGAGGACGATTAAGGGATGTTTTAGTACACACACCATAGGATGCGTCACCGTCTGAGGAGTTGAAAAAAAATTAAAACTAAAAATAAGATGCTAGTGTTATCGCACTTCGCAGTGTTTTGGACACTTGTATTGTCCGCGTTGCAACACTAAACATATGTACGTATATTAAGAGAGGATTTAGGAATGTTTCAGTACCAATCCCATAGAATGCTTCACCGTCTGAAGCGTTGAATAAAATTAAAAACCACAAATAGGATGCTAGTCTTATAGCAAATTGGAAAGTTGTAGACAGTTTTAGTGTCCGCGTTCCAAAACTATAAGTCTACAGTTCCATATGAGGACGATTACGGGATGTTTAAATACACACCCCATAGAATGCGTTACCGTCTGAGGGGGTTGAAAAAAATTAAAAACCAAAAAAAAAGATGCTAGTGTTATCGCACATCGCAGTGTTTTGGACACTTGTATTGTCCGCGTTCCAAAACTAAACATATGTACTTATATTAAGAGAGCATTTAGGAATGTTTCAGTACCAACCACATAGAATGCTTCAGCGTCTGACGCGTTGAAGAAAATTAAAAACTATAAATAGGAAGTTAGTGTTGTCGCAATTCGGAGTGTCCTGGACACTTTTAGTGTCCGCGTTCCAAAACTATAAATCTACAGTTCCATTTGAGGATGACTAAGGGATGTTTTAGTGCACACCCCATAGAATGCGTCACCGTCTAAGGGGTTGAAAAAAATTAAAAACTAAAACTAAGATGCTAGTGTTATCGTATTTCGCAGTGTTTTGGATACTTGTATTGTTCGCGTTCCAAAACTAAACATATTAAGAGAGGATTTAGGGATGTTTCAGTATTAACCCCATAGAATGCTTCACCGTCTGAAGCGTTGAATAAAAATAAAAACTACAAATAGGGTGCAAGTGTTATAGCAAATTGGAGAGTTCAAGACACTTTTAGAGTCCGCGTTCCAAAACTATAAATCTACAGCTCCATTTGAGGACGACTAGGGGATGTTTTAGTACACACCCCATAGAATGCCTCACCGTTTGAGGGGTTGGAAAACAAAGAAAAAATTAAAAACTAAAAATAAGATGCTAGTGTTATCGCATTTCGCAGTGTTTTGGACACTTGTATTGTCCGCGTTCCAAAACTAAACGTATGTACTTATGTTAAGAGAGGATTGACAGATGTTTCAGTACCAACCCCATAGAATGCTTCACCGTTTGAAACGTTGAATAAAATAAAAAACTACAAATAGGATGCTAGTGTTATAGCAAATTGGAGAGTTCTAGACACTGTTAGTGTCCGCGTTCCAAAACTATAAATCTACAGTTCCATTTGAGGATGATTAAGGGATGTTTCAGTACACACCCCATAGAATGCGTCACCGTCTGAGGGGTTGAAAAAATTAAAAAATTAAAAATAAGATGCTAGTGTTCTCGCACTTCGCAGTGTTTTGGACACTTGTATTGTCCGCGTTCCAAAACTAAACATATGTACTTATATTAAGAGAGGATTTAGGGATGTTTCAGTACCAACCCCATAGAATGCTTCACCGTCTAAAGCGTTGAATAAAATTTGAAACTACAAATAGGATGCTAGTGTTATAGCAAATTGGAGAGTTCTAGACACTTTTAGTGTCCGCGTTCCAAAACTATAAATCTATAGTTCCATTTGAGGACGATTAAGGGATGTTTTAGTACACACCCCATAGGATGCGTCACCGTCTGAAGGGTTTAAAAAAATTTAAAACTAAAAATAAGATGCTAGTGTTATCGCACTTCGCAGTATTTTGGACATTTGTATTGTCCGCGTTGCAACACTAAACATATGTACTTATATTAAGAGAGGATTTAGGGATGTTTCAGTACCAATCCCATAGAATGCTTCACCGTCTGAAGCGTTGAATAAAATTAAAAACCACAAATAGGATGCTAGTCTTATAGCAAATTGGAAAGTTGTAGACAGTTTTAGTGTCCGCGTTCCAAAACTATAAGTCTACAGTTCCATATGAGGACAATTACGGGATGTTTAAATAAACACCCCATAGAATGCGTTACCGTCTGAGGGGGTTGAAAAAAATTAAAAACCAAAAATAAGATGCTAGTGTTATCGCACATCGCAGTGTTTTTTCCAAAACTAAACATATGTAATTATATTAAGGAGGGATTGAGGGATATTTCAATACCAACCCCATAGAATGTTCACCGTCTGAAGCGTTGAAGAAAATTCAAAACTATAAATAGGAAGCTAGTGTTGTCGCAATTCGGAGTGTCCTGGACACTTTTAGTGTCCGCGATGCTAAACTAAACATCTACAGTTTCATTTGGGGAGGATTAAGGGATGTTTTAATATACACCCCCCATATAAAGCGTAAGCGCCTGAGGTTTTAAAAAAAATTAAAAACTATAAATAGGATGCTAGTGTTATCGCAATTCGGAGCGTCCTGGATACTTTTAGTGTCCACGTTCCAAAACTAAACATTTACCGTTCCGTTTGGGGAGAATTAAGGGGTGTTTTACTATACACCCCATAGAATGCTTTACCATCTGAGGAGACAACAATTACTAATATTAAAAGGACAATATGTGAGGGTTTTCACGGCCGGGGAAAATACAATCTAAAATGCTTTCAGGGATTTGAAGCCGTGGTCCAATGAAATTTCTTCCTGACGTTTCGTCTACAGCTGCGGCAGACATTATCAAAGGTGATGAGGCAATGGGCAAAGTGATCTCCCGTGCTGACCGGGGTTGACTGATTCGATTTTGGATGATTCGATTTGAAACGCTGTTCTATTTTGGCCCAAAACTGAGTGGTATAAAAAAAAACTTGAAAAATTATGAATCATTAAGTACAGATTTGTACCAAAATTGCCTGAATTGAATTCAGCTTGCATTATAATTATTTACTCGTTGGAAAAGTTGTATTTGAAGTGTCATTTGAAGTAAAAAAAAAGCGAAAGAAAAAGAAACAAAAAAGAACAAGAAACTCAACGAAGCACAACAAAGGATAAGAATAGAAAGATTTGCAGAAAACGAGGACAGTAAAAAGAAAATATATTTTTAAAAACTATAAAAACATAGAATTATGAATTCTGGACAAATCAGAAAATTGTAGGCAAATTTGGGTCTAAAAAAGGTGTTAAGATGCGTAAATTTAAAAAAATTCTAATTTTGAGCCAAAGCCACTTAAAAACTGCGATAAGATCGTATATCAAAATTTTTTCAATAAAAATTGGTTTTTACTTGGTGGAAAAGTTCTATTTCGGACTAAAACTGCACAAAAATTTAAAAAATGTGTTTACATTACAAGTAAAAATCAATTCATATTACAATAGTTTAAGTATTAGTTGGATAAGCTCAATTTTAAATCAAAATTACCGATGACAAAATATGAGAAAAGAAAAGAATCGAAATTTAAATCAAACAATAAAAATTAAAAATATTAAATCAAAAACTACGGAAATCATAAATTGGAAAAAATCTGAAATAGTTAGAAAATCATAGAAAAAAATATATCTAAAGGAGGCAGAGCAAAGCATAATTTTAAAATATTTTCAATTTCCGCATTGAAAACTTGTAAGCCAAAAGCTTACAAGTTTTCAATTTAGTTAAAATAGACTCTTTTTAGACCACAATTTTTAGAATCAAAATTGATTTTGAACTCGTTCGACAAGTGTAAAATATATTTAGTTTTAAGTTAAAATATATTTGCGTCCCTTCTGGGTCAAAATTCTGTCAGTAAAAATAAATTGTTGGCTCGTGCTGAAAAAGTTCTATTTCGGAGCAATACCATATAGAAAAAACTTGAAAAATTGAGAAAAAACACAGTTTCGTGTCGGGTCGAAGTTGATTTAATTTGATGAACAATTGAAATCAAGTTACATTATAACTGTCTAATTGTTGGAAAAGTTAAAATTTAAGTGAAACAAACCTTAAAAGGATGAAAGCACATTGAAAAGTCTAATTCAGTTTGTTAAGGAAACGAAGGAACATTCAACGAAACACAACAAAAAAAGATAATAAAAAAAATTAAGAATGAAGGAGAAACACCAAGAAAGGAGAAAAATAATTATAAAAACTACAAAAATGTCTATTTAAGAATCCTGGAAAATTCATGAAATTATAGAAAAGTGCAAAGTGGAAGCTAAAGGCAAAAATTTAAGATACCTGCATCTAATTTTGAGCCAAAATTATTTAAAATCTTTGCAGACAATGGCTTTCAAATAATTTTTCTTTGGAACCCAACTTTCCTCAATAAAAATAGATTTTTACTCGACCGAAAGTTCTATTTCGGACCAAAACTGCAAACAAACTTAAAAAATTAATTTAAATTAAAAGGCATAGTTTTGTCCCAAAATATCTCATTGCATTTTGATTTACATTACATTGTTCACTACTTGGAGAAACTCAATTTTAGGTGAAACGTATTTCAGAAGATTAAAAATCGAGTAAATCGTCCTTGGGTTGGAGTGATAATAAAATACATAAAAGAACAAAAATTACAATAGAAAATATGAATTATAAGGGATAGGAACAGAAAAAAATGGGCTTCAGGTAGCTGTTATTGGTCCTCCTAAATATGAATTTAAATGGTTTACCCTAATTATGGAACTGTGTAAATATGATAAACTTAAACATATGTGTGTCTTTTAGATCTAGAGCAATTTAGTGGAAAATATAGTTAATAATATTTTGTTCAAATTGATAAAAAGACTCCACAACGTAAGAGCTGTAATTTCACCATTTTATGCCAAAATCCTGTAAAAACTGCCCTATGGTTCGTGCTCTAAAATTTCTATTTCGGGCTAAAACCATATAATAAACTGAAACTCAATAATAATTAAAATAATAAAAATTTAATGCCTTAAAGTAATATACGTGATATATCAATACGGTGAAAGTCCCATTACATGGACATTGAAATATCCTGGAATTCGAATTTCAACACCTATTCAATTCCCTTTAGAATTCCCAGTTTATTCCCTGATTAGTGACACACTCATGTGAAAAACCGGTCCCCATCTAATACGTTCGCGTTCGCAAATAAACTTTTAACAAAATCCGGAAACCTTTGATCCCGAAAACGTAATCAAAACCTTCAATTTTCTAAACGGGCAATTGAAAGCGAGTTCATCCCCTTGTGAATTCAGAATCATGTCGTCCCGTATATATGGGGGTATATATTCCCGGAATGCTCTCGGAAATTGGGTGTTTCGATAAGGAATTGATGATTCCATTATGCTGCTACGTCTCGTTGCTGTCGTGGCACTATTTACTTGCTGGGAGTTTTCTTGACATAACATGGAAATCACTTCTTTTACCGTCCCACTGGGTGGATTAGCCAGATGGGACAAAATGGCAAATACCTCAGTCTGGTTCGCCAAGGTTTTTACCATGTATTGTGGTTTTATCAAAGCTCTTAATGTACTGACGTTCTATACAAGTAATAGAAAGTCTAGTGGTGGTCTTTGGCACAGCTGAGGTACTAGAAGAACACACCCACGTGCCCTCAGGAGAGACAAATTGCTGAAATGCACGCATAGGAGCTAGAGGGTTTTTTGTGCATTCCAATCCTTGGTTTTGACCGATAAACACAAAGAATCTATTTAAAGTGTGGGTGTAGAAACCTAAGAATTGTATTTAACGTAAAAGAGACCGACTGGATTGGAGAGGACGAAGAAGAAGACGACGGTACTTCATCTCTTCTAATTAGTGTGCATTAGCAACATGGGGACAAACCCACAACTTTAGTCAATTCACAAATTGCCGACGTTTCGACCTTATATTTCGGTTGGGATATGAAAAACCTTGGTCGCATTGCCCCTTGAACAAAACCCTGATAAAGACCGTTTTATACTGTCGAAACCTCGGCGATTTGGTAGAAGACTGAAGTTGCTCCCTTGTCTCCATACTGCAAAGTTACTGACATTACAAACACCTGCAACTTTCTATACTAATCCTCAACCTCGTAATCTTGTGACTTAAGAGACTGACATTAAAGCTAAATTTCCTTCTTTCAAAAAAGTATTCATCCGACCACAAAAGATCGCCATCAATGTGATCGTTATTTTCCTTTTATGGGACACAAAAGCGATGGAATCTAAGGGAAATGGATAAGTTATTTCGCCGGTAAACTTCGACCCGACTTTTGCTGGAGTTCTAATTTCGGATCACCCCCAATAAAACTTTTTTTTCTCGCCCTCGCGATCCAAGAAGACGTTCCTCGGGACGACGGTTAATTTCAGTAAACTGAAATGAATCCCAGATTAAAGTGGGTTTGGACCGTTTTATAAGGGAAGAATGCATATAAAGTGTGGCAATGTAGAGTAAATTATAAAGGTAATAACTAAAATAATTATTTTTCATTCAATCTTATAATAGAATACAACGCAAAATGCACATTCGACAGCGCAATACACCATTTTCATTAGTAGCCGGTATTCAAACAGTCGTAACAAGCTATTTAATTTAAATGGTTTATTGATTCCAACATGTTTCAATGCCTTTCAAATACCTACGTCAAATGGTGTAACAATAATTGGTATATTAATAAATGCAGTGGCTAATAAATTTATGTTTTGTGACCTCATGTCACAAAGAAAACTACTATTATTTATGCCCTATCTGACGTTACAAAACTGATAGATAGTAAATTACGTCCGGGTGGAAATGACTTATTTTATAGAGGATTTTTCCATTTTTTAAAGATATTGTTACCTGATTAATACCTAGCTATAACTTGATACCTAAACCTACATTAAAAACGACCTAAAATCTCTCTAACCAGAAAAAGGGGCGTACGCAGAGGACCTAGTTGTTATTATAACTGCAGATTATACAGACCAACTTGTGCACAAGAGCAATGATACCTTACACAAAATCTCTTAATGAATAAAAAAAACATCTGAAATTAGTTGAACGCCAAGCGGAAGAAGTCCTTCTAAATGGTGACCTTGAACATAAAAAAAGCAGCAAAAGAATCCACCAAACTCAAAAGAATGGATAAAATGCGCACCATACAGAACACAGGCTCTTGCTTGGCATATATCATTTAGATCCTACGCCAAGAGATTCAATCCAATCTACACCAAGACAACCAAGAGAAAGAAGAAAACATGATAAATGGATGTATTCTGAAAATGTCGACCATGTAAAGCACGCGAGATTTCTTTGCCCGAGGACATAAAACAGAGAAAACGAAGACAAAACTGAAGACGATTCTGCATAGGCTCATTTTTAAAAATGAAAACCCACTCCCACTTGATGACAGGCCTGAAGGCTGTACCGGTGTAGATGCTGGATGAAGAGAGGGAGGGAGTTTAGGTAGTCGGTGATACTGGAAGAACAAACTATAATACGACACTATGTGGAGAAAGAAGACCGTCGTATGCCAAGGGCACATACATGGTAACAGAACTAACCCAGCTGCATAATTAAGTTGTGAAGAATGATCCGATTTAGAGAGAGATATTAGAGATAGAAAGATCTGTCTCAGTGGGTTTGTTGTAGATTATAAAATCGCGTCCTATGACAACTTTGGTAATGGCTAGAAAAAGGAAATTGATACTATGCTCAAATTCGAGCTCTAATATAAATCTATCATTATAGGGTGATTATAGAATTGGCTTGGTTTTGGTCTGAATTATCTTACGTAATGGAGTTCTTTTATCAATTTGAACAAAATATTTGTAATAGTATATTATATACCGGGGTGGAAAGTCGTTCATTACTGTCGAGAGATTTGATAGTTTATCGAGACGCGCAGAGTCGAGATGAACTATAAAATCTCGAGACGGTAAGGAAACTTCCTACCGAGGTGTGTATACTATTTTATTTACAACCTACCTAATATGAATTAATATTTTTCGTATAAGATATTTATAATATTTTTAACTATCTTTTTTAAAAATTACCAGTTAACTATCTTATCTAGTTCGATGCTACTAGGGACACCTTTTTAATTCTATAAAGACATTAAATTTTAGGGGCCAAGAAATAAGCATGGAAAATGAGGGTTGAAAGAGAGGTAGGTAATAAGCCATTACCGTCCTTGGGTGGTAATGAATACTCATTACAAGCGTCTAATTTAGAGGTAGGTAATAGGTAATTTTCCACCCTATTATGACGTTTGTAGTGATAGCATTCCGCATGAGCAACAGCAGGCCACCTATTCTTTACATTTCGTTCTGGTTCCGATAACCTGCGAGGTACAAAGAAATAAGGGCTGATTTTCGAACTGAGAGCCATCTACCATGCAGTATTAGATCTAATACGCTGGCGGATGTCGCCTGCTCCTGCGCTGTACAACATCTCACCACTCTCCCTTAGATTTTTGGATTTAAGCCGGGAACTCACGGTCTTCAATGTGTCAACCAGCCAAAGCTGTATAATGATGAGGGGTAGACCCCGAAACTAGTATGCAGATGGGTTGATCGACAAATTGGTGACCACCTAATCTTTACACTTCGTTCTGGTTCCGATAACCTGCGAGATACAAACCAATAAGGTCTGCTTCTCGAACTGAGAGACATCTGCCATGCAGTATTTGAACTAATGTGGAAACACACGTCGAAACACACATCTCACCACTCTTTCGTAGATTTTTGACTTTAAGTAGCGAACTCACACAAAGCTGGACTGATGCAGTGAGGTAGACCCCGAAACTAGTCAAATAGAAAAATGTGGTGACCACACCTACTCTTTAAAAATATTATGAAACAAATACATTACAACTGAAAGACCTAAGAGCTAAAAGACACACATATCTTTAAGTTTATCCTATTTACAAAGTTCCATGCCGTGATTCTGGCACGACGTATTTAGGAAAGATCATTTATCTTCATATTTTGGAGGACCAGTAACAGCTACCTTAAACGGAATTAGAGAAAAGCTGAACCGAGAAGTTTCTCAACTAGAGAATTATTAAACTGAACCTCTCGGATCAGCTTTTCTCTAATTATATATTATTTTAGATTTTCTCATGTTTTTTAATTGCTTTATTCTGTGCACTCTAACGTATTCATAACTTCTGTGGACCAAAAGAAATAATTTTTTGCATTTTTTCGCTATTGAGTACGTCTGAATGGTAGTTGCACCCCGGTAATGTTGCAATGGACATGTTTTTCCAAATGGTATATTGTACAACAAGAATAGTCATGTTGGCCTTATCGCACGAGGACGCAGTGTTTAACCCGCCGACTGTATTGATTTACGTAAAATTTTGGTCCTTCGGGCCCATACCTTTCACATCATTCTGCAGTTTTCAGTCGCTTTGAGAGCTTTTTGCCAGGTTTTAATGCTCTTTCTCTTTCCAATTTCTAAAGATTTTTGTGTCTCTAAAGAAAGAAGGAACTATAAGACTGAAAGAGAACTTCTCAGAGAGCTGAGAATTAAAAATAGGGATTTAATAAATAAAAAATTAATAATTATACTTAGGGGACTATCAAAGTACTCAAAGAAAACTGGCTTAGTGCATCTTCGTGCCTGCGAAGCACTTCCTACAAATTGGTTAATTGTAAACGTATATTCACGTTAAAGACTCACGTGATGTGAACAAAGAGGCGGAGTTGTAGCCTGGACACTAGAAACTCTCTATCTCACTTACTCAAGCGAGGAATAAAAGTAGAAACATTTATTGTAAAACTCATCCTTTTTTCAATTTTGCAGCTAGACTATAGATGCTAAACCCACTGTGCTCATAGCAAAATTCTGCGACCTGAAGAAAATAATCCACAAGAATTGTGGAGAAGACCATGAAAGGGATGTGTGTCACACAGAACAGCCACACTGCTAGAACTGAAGAACTGAAGAATGTTGACCAAAGGAATATATAATATTGGATTTGTCAATGCCCTGGACTCAGTGAGGACTTTCGAACCTGAATTTACCTGTCTAAATCTTGACATAAGAAAACTTAGAACTAACTTCTCAACATTCCTGCTTCATTTAGGGCTTTTGAAATCAAAGCGTCACATTGTCATACTTACTGAATTATGGATCAAAGACCCTAAAACAGCCCTGTATACAATTATGAGCTACAACCATTTTTTTTCTGTTGTAGTAGCAACTAGAGGAAACTTTTTTCAGTGAAATTTGGTCTTGTTTAGTCTAAATACTGTTAAGTTTGCTCCGTTGGCCGTAAACGGGCTTCAAGACCCTAAATAACTTACAGAGGGTCAAAGCTGTAAATTGAGAAAAAGGGAGAACATTTTATCAAATTCGAAAAAATTATGAATTTTTTTGAATTTAATCAAATATAAAATTGTAGAATTTTTGATCGGAATGAAGCAATCTCAATCCCCTAACAAGTATCAAACATAAAAATAGTGAAATAAGAGTCATAAGTAGGATTTTCTCTAAATGCCTCTAAATATATTAAGGTACCTATAAATCTATCACCAAAAGGGTCCATCTTCCAAACTATTGCACCTACGGGAATTTCTTTGGTTGGAGGTGAAGGAAGCTATCAGAAAGAACAAGAAACCGTTGGCATTACTCTAATTGGTCCAATCGCCCTAAAATTACCGGTGGTCAAATTTGAAAATGTTGAAGAAAAATCTAAGGAATAACCCCTACTTTGGTCAATTTCGAAAAAATTTTCATCAGGAAGAAAGAAATTACGTTTCTGAATGTAGACTGGAAGTGAGTTCTACGACATACTTCAAGTGCGCCAAAACTCCACACTACCACTATCCCCACCCCAGTCCCACCACTGCAGCGCGATGGCGGGGGAATAAATACCACGGAGCTCACCACAGGCGAATCAGTCAACATCTGGAAGCGCGGGAGATCACTTTGCCCATTGTCTCATCGCCTTCGATGATGCCTGCTGCAGCTGTACGAAACGTCAGGAAGGAATTCCTATGGACCACGGCTGCAAAGCCCGGAAAAAACTTTACATTGATTTTTTTTTTCTTGACTGTTGACGAAGTTTAGACGCTCGTGGCTTAGAGCCGAAACTGGCCCCACAAAAAGGCAAAATTCTGTTTCAAATACTACACTGAGAGAAAACACCTACTTCTACCCACCTCCTAGCAAACTTAAAATAAGCTTTGACACTATCATCATTTTCTATGGACCATGGATTCAAAGCCCGGAAAACACTTTACAATGTTTTTTTCTTATTGTTGTCGAAGTTTAGACGCTTATGGCTTAGAGTCGAAACAGGCCACACAAAAAGGCAAAATTTTGTTTCAAATACTACACTGAGAGAAAACACTTATTTCCATCCACCTCCTAGCAAACATGAAATAATCTTTGAGACTGTCATCATTTTCTATGAACCATGGGTTCAAAGCCCGGAAAACATTTTACAATGTTTTTTTCTTATTGTTGTCGAAATTTAGACGCTGATGACCTAGAGCCGAAACTGGCCCTACAAAAAGGCAAAATTCTGTTTCAATATACTACACTGAGAGAAAACACTTATTTCTACCCATTTCCTAGCAAACTTAAAATAAGCCTTGACACTGTCATCATTTCCTATGGACCATGGGTTCAAAGCTCAGAAAACACTTTTGATTGTTTTTTTTTTTACTATTGTTGAGAAGTTTAGACTCTCATGGCTTAGAGCCGCAAGTGGCCCTTCAAAGAGGAAAAATTCTGTTTCAATGTACTACACTGAGAGAAAACACCTATTTCTATCCATCTCCTAGCAAACTTAAAATAAGCTTTGACACTGTCATCATTTTCTATGGACCATGGGTTCAAAGCCCGGAAAACAATTTACATTGTTTTTTTTTCTTATTGTTGACGAAATTTAGAGGCTGATGACCTAGAGCCGAAACTGGCCCTACAAAAAGGCAAAATTCTGTTTCAATATACTACTACTCTTCAATACTGAGAGAAAACACCTAATTCTACCCATCTCCTAGCAAACTTAAAATAAGCTTTGACACTGTCATCATGTTCTATGGACCATGGTTTCAAAGCCCGGAAAACACTTTAGATGGTTTTTTTTCTTATTGTTGAAGAAGTTTAGACGCTGATGACTTAGAGCCGAAACTGACTCTTTAAAAATTAAAAATTTTCGTTTTCAATATACTACACTGAGAGAAAACACCTATTTCTACCCATTTCCTAGCAAACTTAAAATAAGCCTTGACACTGTCATCATTTCCTATGGACCATGGGTTCAAAGCTCAGAAAACACTTTTGATTGTTTTTTTTTACTATTGTTGAGAAGTTTAGACGCTCATGGCTTAGAGCCGCAAGTGGCCCTTCAAAGAGGCAAAATTCTGTTTCAATGTACTAGACTGAGAGAAAACACCTATTTCTATCCATCTCCTAGCAAACTTAAAATAAGCTTTGACACTGACATCATTTTCTATGGACCATGAGTTTAAAGCCCGGAAAACACTTTAGATTGTTTTTTTTCTTACTGTTGACGAAATTTAGACGCTGATGACATAGAGCCGAAACTGGCCCTACAAAAAGGCAAAATTTTGTTTCAATGTACTACACTGAGAGAAAACACCTATTTCTACCCATCTCCTAGCAAACCTAAAATAAGCTTTCACAGGGTGATCATTTCCTATGGACCATGGGTTTAAAGCCCGGAAAACACTTAAGATTGTTTTTTTTTTATTATTGAGGAAATTTAGACGCTGATGACCTAGAGGCGACACTGGCCCTACAAAAAGGCAATATTCTGTTTCAATATACTAAAACACTTCAATACTGAGAGAAAACACCTAATTCTACCCATCTCCTAGCAAACTTAAAATAAGCTTTGACACTGTCATCGTGTTCTATGGACCATGGGTTCAAAGCCCGGAAAACACTTTAGATTGTTTTTTTTTTATTATTGTTGAAGAAGTTTAGACGCTGATGACCTAGAGCCGAAACTGGCCTTACAAAAAGGCAAAATTCTGTTTCAATATACTACACTGACAGAAAACTATGTCTACCTATCTCCTAGCAAATGTAAAATAAGCTTTGACACTGTCATCATTGGCATCGAACAAGAAAACAGTACAATTTCCAGCTGAAAAATAGCCTATGAGCAATAACAGCATCCACACTTTTTAAATTGGTACTTTTTCTCAGTATAGTAACTAAAAAATGGGCTTCTTCTATCGAATAATTACTGAATGAATGATTGCAACTATCGAATGGATTTATTTGAATGAATTCATTCATTTGATAGTTTACGTCATCTAGTGTAGAGTAGGTAAGTTACAAATAAAAATCGCTCGATATCCTCCTGAAAGTAAGGATTTTGGTTTGGTGTAATGATATTTTCATTTTGTGTTAATTAGAGGGAACATCCACTCTGTTCGGTGATTCCCAATTCCCATCAAAACAAATATAACCTTATTAATCTTAATGATATGTTATTCCCCGGAATAAAAAACCAAAACCAAATAAAAAATATTTAAAATAAAAATAACAAATAGGTAAGGAGAAAATTCGATTTGTAAATTTTTCGTTAGAAACTGTAAAATAATCGTTTTGTAGGAAAATGATGAGAAAAACTGTCAAACGTCCTCTGCATTCATTCGAATGAATGAATGAATTTGACCGCTATCGAATTATTCGAATGAACTGCAACTATCGAATAACTCGATAGATTTTATTCGATAGTTCCCATCACTAATAATATTATGCCAGACACCCTAGAGCTGGGAAAATGTCGAGTCACGAGCCAGTACATCTATCTGGGAGCACTGATTTTAAATGCTGGTGGCTGTTCTCAGGAAATCACTTGTAGATGTGATTTCGCTAAAAGGACAACGAAAAGCCTCCAAAAATCACAAAAAAAACTATTAATAAAACAATGATAGTCCCGGTGCTCGTATACGGGGCAGAAGCATGGTCGATGAAGGCTGTCAATCGCAGGAGGATTGACGCGTTTGAAATATGGCGCTGGATAAGAATCCTACGAATTCCGTGGACAGCAAGAAGAACTAACGCTTTTATCATGCAAGAAGTTAAAGAACCCTAGAGATTATCCAAAATAGTGCAAGCTCGAATCCTTAGATACTTCGGACATATTCAGAGAAGATACATGGACAACCTGGAGCCACTGATAGTCCAGGGTCAGGTAGAAGGTTCTAGGCCCAGAGGTAGGTCTCCTAAACGGTGGACTGATCAGATAAGGGCATCCACTGACATGACAATAAACCAAGCATCACTAAGCGCCTACAATCGAGGAAAATTGTAAAACGATTAACCAAATAATCCGAAGCTTGATCACGAGTTCGCTTCCAAGAGGAATGAAAAGAAAAAGAAGAGAGGTATGTAAAGGTCTCCATAAAGACAATTATTAGTCGAAAGTCAAAATTCTACAGGCTTTATTACAAAAATACCTGTTTTACTACTTTGCTAATACAGTTAAAACTTTGACGCACAAGTGTGTTTGTATGATTTTCTATAT
Source organism: Taphrorychus bicolor (assembly GCA_951812265.1). Lineage (NCBI taxonomy): Eukaryota > Metazoa > Arthropoda > Insecta > Coleoptera > Curculionidae > Taphrorychus > Taphrorychus bicolor. The sequence continues at coordinate 15,548,141 of OX638305.1, forward strand.
ACAGGGTATTTACAAAAATTGGGTCTTACCGCTATTTCAGTTAGTCGAACTATAAAATAAGTCACACCGAAAAAAATCACCAAAGTTCAACTAAAAGATACGTATAATCACTTATTGGAATATGGTTAAAAAAATCTTAAAACGATCTGTGCAGTACGTGAATTTCCCCCGGAAATTACGCCTTTCCATCTTGATTGCCTCTAATGCATAAAAAACAGAGGTGCAAAATCAATTTTGCAGAACTTAATATGCAAGTCTCCCAACTCATCCCATACTGTGGCGAAATTGTGGTTTGCTTTAGAGACGAGCGTTAATTTGGTTTATATGGGTCGTATCGATCCACCATCATATGTTAAATTTCCATACTCACCGCACCTCCATGTGGCAATGATAAAATCCTGAATGTAATCATGCAACATGCCGGAATAAGAACAAATAAATTTCGGGCAGCCCCTCACTGCTAGCAGGAATTTTGTTTATGCCGGGAATACAATTTCCATCAAATTCGAAAGTAAGTTCGTGTGAAGCCAAACCCACTTAACGTGCAACGAAATACGAATTTTTGCCAGGTCATGAGGTTTGTTTTGCCTTATGTAGGGCAAAAGGGCCTAAAATAGATGAGAAAAAAAATCATGATTACGTAAAGTTTTGAAGAGGATTTTTAAATTTAACTTTAACTCTGTGGAGGTTTTTATGCATGAAAAGTAATAATAATCTATGTAGTAGTAGTAAATAATTTTTTTCTACAAACGTCAAATAATGACGCATTTTACGCTTTCATTTGACAAACGAAAACCTAGCCTTTTTTGAGGATCAGAATGTGAGTGTACTTTTCCGCGCGTTGCCCAGGACAGCAAGCGAAAAAGATTTTTTCGCTTGCTGTCAATAGCAACTACCACCACTCAACCAATTATTAAAAACGTCATTGTCACTTTGATTTAAATTTTCAGATTGTGTTTTCAGTTATGCTCAGTTGTGATTCACATTATTTGAAATTGATCGTTTGAAGAAAAAACGTTGTATGCATTACGAGCAAAAAGTAACTTTTTTGCTCTCGAGTGATTGCCGCTCTCCGCTTCGCGTCGAGCGGCAAACTTCACTCTCCGAGCAAAAAAGTTGTACTTTTCGCTCTTAATACATAAATAACTATTAGTTTAGAAATTTTCAACTTAAAACACTGATTTTCTGCCAGCAGATGATCAACCCTTTGATTTAACTTCTATGAGTGTTTGTTCGATGCTCTCATCTATCCTGCTTCTCTTCTTTGATCTTCCACCCACATTTTCGTGTTTGTTGTCACAGCATTGGCTGTACTTCCAAGTTGCTTTCTTCATACGGAAATCAACACTTTCTTACAAGGAATTGTTTGTTCTTAAGGTTATTTTCATATAAACGCGTCAGTATTTTCAGAGACCATCGAAATCGTTAAAAAAAAACTAATGATCGATGAAAAATGAATGTTGCCCATTCTTCAGTAGTTAAGCTAAGCACGCTTTGGCACAGTTTGAAGGCTCTCGTGATGACTTGTAGGCGTGGCCCACAAGCAGTGGCCTTGTGTTATAGAGCGGGGGGGAGGGGGGGGGAGGGGTGTTGTATAATTGTATAGATGGGCTATAATGTAGGAAATTGTAAATATAAAAACTGCACAAGCATTGTACAATTTCATTGTACAAACTGAGTACTTTTGTGCTGATAAGAACAACTAGATAAACAATTAAGCCCGACGCCCTACAGAATGACTACTTTCGTCAGAAGACGAAAGACACAAAAGACACTAATAATGATAAATCCCGTTTATTATATATCTTGAAGAGGGTAGACAACAATAGAGGTAAACAACAATTTCAACGCAAAGAACCATATAACCAAACCGACTCGCATTTTCCTCCTCCAGCAGGAACAAGGCCATTTTTTGGCCCATATACTTAACGAAAGATGACAATGCACCTGCTATAGTCGCAAGGAGGATGGAACTTTAATTGGAAACTCCGTTCAAGCAGAAAGACCAATTAAACCAAACAGCGTTATTCGTCAAATCCTAAATTTGCGTAAGGCGGTGGCATAAATTGCATTAAATCATTTTCCCGAACAGGCCGATTTTGTAAACTTGGAACTTCATTATTGGATAAACTTAAGCTTTTTGTTGACTCTGGGAGGGAAGTATTTAGGTTTTAGTTCGGTGCCCACAGTCGGATTGGCCTTAAGCTATTTGAATTCTCGTTCGGGTTCGTTAATAAGATTACCCAGAAATACAACATTGTTAATGTCTTTTTGAAATGGGATTTTAAGGTCATGAAAATGACTTTAAAGGAGGTGAAAAGTTGGTAGGTTGAGAAAGATTAAAGTTAACAAGCAGAACTATGAACAGGAAGAAGCAGTTAAGTTGAGCAAGTTCTGGCACGATTTTATGAGGTGTATGTGGGCGTGGTTTCTTAGCAAGCACTATGCCAAAGAAACGATAGAAGTTTAAAAAATCTGTCGGCAATAACCTGAGGTTGTTGGTAAGGGGCCAAAAGCTTTTTGGGCAAATTCAGGTTAGTTCAGGTTAGGATTAGGGTCAGAAGTGGTAAAAAAATTACACCGAGCGCCAAATTTCAAGAAAACAAAAATATACAGGGTGTTCGACCCGCAAATGTTTACGTTTTCGATAAATACGGTGCCCAATTTTGAGTTTTTTTTTAAAATTAATTTGAGAAGGTTTTCAAAAAATTTGCTAGACCAAGGTATAGGATGTTGAATTCAGAAATTTTTCGTCTTGATCTCCAGATTCTAAAAAAAAAAACAAAAATACACAGGATGTTCCACCTACAAATATATGTGTATTTCAAAAATAGGGTACCAAATTTTTAGTATTTTTTTGAGATTAATAATTTAAAAATATTCCTAAATCATCCGAAAACTGCTAAAAGTAGGAATAGGATGTTGAATTTAGAAATTGTTTCTCTTGACGTACATATTCTAAAAAATGTATATACAGAATATTCCACCTGCAAACTTTATGTTTTTGAGTATGATGAATTTTGGATATTTTTTCGAGATTTATTTAAAAATATTTCTAAATCCTCCCAAAAATTGATAGCGGTAGGTACCCAACTAACATTCGTGGCTGCTTTTGGTTTTTTAAATGGTAACCGAATCGGTCAAAATGAGTTGAAGCATGACAAGGCACCTGAAAATGCAAATTTAGAGTCTTGAGAGAAATTCAAGCTACACTATTTTCACATGTAGTTTAGAAAGTATCATTTGTATTTTAGAACAGTCCCTTGGATTCAGAATATATCACTTGTATTTCAGGATAGTGATTTTGATTTTAGAAATCGTCAGTTGTATTTCAAAATAGTCACTTATATTTCAGAAAACTACACTTGAATTTCAGAACAATCATTTATATTTCAGAATAAATTACTTTTATTTCAGAGGGCGTCACTTGTAGATTAGAAGATATCACTTTCAGATAATTCTTTTGGAAGTTGATTATTTGCATTTGTGTGGAAGGTAAGTACAGTGCAAAAGTGAAGGACTCAAAAACCACTTCAACACAATATATTTTGTAAAAGAATGGACTTTATTCGCACAACTTAGCTCTTAATGCTGCCATCTTAGTAATGGAAGATATACTTTATATAAAAATGTAACTTTCGATATTTCTTGAAAAAGTCAGACTAAGATTACGGCTAAAATTGGCGAAAAAAGCTTGTAACAATACAAATTTGGAAGGTTTGGAAAAAATCTAATTAAGATAATGACCAAAATCACTTAAAAATTTCTCAAAGGGTCAAAAATAAAGATGCACAATTTTTGGGCAAATTCATGTTAGCATTAGGGTCAAAAGTGTTTAAAAATTTGCACAGAGCGTCGAATGCAAAGAAAACAAAAATATGCAACGTATATGTTCCATCTGCAAACGTTTACGGTTTTTCATAAATACGGTGCCCAATTTTGGTTTTTTTTTTTAATTAATTTAAGAATTTTTCTAAATCGCCCAAAGAGTTGCTAGACGTAGGTATAGGATGTTGAATTTAGAAGTTGTTCATCTTGATCTCCAAACTCTAAAAAAAAAACAAAAATATACAAGATATGCCACCCACAAATATTTATGTTTTTCAAAAATAGGGTACCACATTTTGAGTATACTTTTGAGATTAATAATTTAAAAATATTCCTAAATCACCAAGGTTTTTGGGCAAATTCAGGTTAGCATTAGGGTCAAAAATGGTTAGAAAATTACACAGACCGTCAAATTGTAAGAAAACAATTATATACGAGATGTTCTATCTGCAAATGCTTACGTTTTTGATAAATACGGTGCCCAATTTTCGGTTTCCTTTTAAAATTAATTTAAGAAGATTTCTAAATCACCCAAAAAGTTGTTAAACGTAGGCATAGGATGTTGAATTCAGAAATTCGTCTTGATTCCAGTTTCCAAAAAAAAAGCAAATATACAGGATGCTTCACCTAAAAATATTTATGTTTTTCAAAAATGGGGTACCAAATTTTGAGTATTCTTTTGAGATTAATAATTTAAAAATATTGTTAAATCACCCGAAAGCTGCTAAAGATGATTTCGTTTTTTTTTAATAGTAACCGGATCGGTCAAAATGGGTTCAACCATGACAAGGCAAATAAAAATGCAAATTTGGAATCTTGAGAGAAATTTATGCTAGAATTAGGACTAAAATTGATTAAAAATTAACCACTTTATATAAAGATTTAACTTTTGATGTTTCTTGAAAAAGTCAGGCAAATTTTAAGGTTAAAATTGGTGAAAAATGTCTCAAAGTGTGTAAAAGTACAAATTTGGAAGATTTGGAAAAGAAACTAACTAAGATAGTGGCCAAAATGACTCAAAAATTACGCAAAACATAAAAAAAATGCCAAGTTTTTATGCAAATTTAGGTTAGTTCAGGATTTTTCTAGATAGGCCTCCAATAATAACAAAAACATTTGCTCTATTCCTCTTTTCTATTAACAGTTTATTTGTTATTTTGGTTCGTTGTGGCATTTATCAATGTCGAAATTATTTTTGGGGTTTCAATAATAAAAAAGAACTTCAGGTTTTGCGTTCCCCGATCAAAACGTGATCTAATGGTTTAATGGTAAATTCTGTGAAAACCGATGTCAGCAGCCCCACCGCACGAAATACGTAATATGATTTTATAACTTTATTAAAGCCCAAATTATCCATTAATTTTGCCAATAGCTTTATCGATTATAACTCAATGTAGTAAGTACATACGTGAAACTAACGCCAAAGCACATAATAAAATTATTTGGGGCATCGATCCAATTGGCTTCATATATATACCGAAAAAGCAAATAAAAGATTTTGCTACTAAAGAGATCTCGTATGTTTTCCAATCATCTTATTCCCAAAACAGGCACCAGCGAAGACGGCAAAAAAGCCTCTCTTAAATAAACTTACGGAATTTTCCAATTTCAATTTGTAGTGAAAAGGTCTGGAGTGAAACGGAGGCTTTCTGGGCCAAATTCGGAACGAAGACAACTGTAATAACCTTTCAGAAAAATATTAAATCCATTTCGGACCGCCTCGAAGTAGCACTTTCCTAACAATATCATCGGCACTGAAAGCAACGATTACGACGTTAAATTGGAGAAGTAAGATAAGACACCAAAGTTTTGAATCTAAAATAAGTCTAACTTGCTATTGATAAAGACAGCTTAAGTTGTTACTTTCCAATGGAAATTAGAATCCTTCAAAGTTGATAAGAATTTATGGTTTTATCGGACGAGATGTTTTTGTTCTCAGAAAGTGGTAAAACAATTTTCCCAATCTAGAAATTCCTTTCAACAGCCGCTTTTCAGTAAAAGTGGAAAATTTGCGAACAGAAAGTCGGCAAACAGAAAACGCAATTTCCCACAGAAAACAAACATGGATTATTTGTCATCTGAATGTTAATGTGTACTTTGTCATGGCAATTTAGTGTTGCCAGTAGTATGATTTATGAGCTTCATTGTGCTGGGGTTTGAATATACACATTAATTGGATGAAAATTCAGTATGTAGGCTTTGCCAGTTGTTGTCGCGATATCGATTTTTTAAATTTCACAGCACCGGTGCCTCAAATATATTAAACAGTTCCTGCGGAATTAATCGATAGGGGATGATTATCTTAATTGCACAGGTCGGTTTCGTGTCACATTATGCGATATTGTCATCCTAGCGACGCAATTTAGTGAAAGTAGCGCTTTATCCACTGGGAAAATACAATATTCATCATTTTTCCTGGACAATTTAAACTTTCCAAACGGTGTCACGTTAATTCTGTAGGCAAAGAAAAGTTTTTCCAATTAATTGATGAAAGTTGATAAATGACCTGCACTCGATGGCTTTTGAAATACGCAAGAAGAATTACTCAATTAAACGTATAGACAAAATAATTATACGTCCATTAAAGTTAGGCCTGTCATTGGGTTCCTTAATGACACCTATTAGTTTGAATTTTTGTATGCTTGATATAAATATTTAGATAATTATTTTCAATATATACCAGGTAAAACAAAAGGGCAGTGCCTTTTTTCGAAATTTTAGAGCGCCTTCTGGTGTACTCCAATACTCAAAAATGATTTTATGTAAAACCACATTTGAGCCATATCCTTTCCTTTGGATCAACTCGACATCTCTAATAATAAAGGAGTTAGACTCCCAAAGCGCTGGAGCTCTATTTTATTAAAGCATGCAAAAATGGTAAACAACTCAAATAAAAATTATCGAAAGCTTCCGTAAATAAACAAACTGAATTAGTTAATAACTTATGTTAAGCCATTGAGGGCCTAAATCTCTTATTGTTATTGATGCTTCAATAGCAAATAAAGAAGCAAAAGTGGACTGTATAATACTAATATTTATTATTACTCGATGAAACCAATCTACCTACATTTTGGTGGTAAGCAAGGTAACGTTACCCGCCAAAAGCAACTAAATTAATTATTTTTAGAAATTGCATAATTCTTGGCTTGATGCCCTTCTTGTTCTTTTTATTTACGCGCACACATGTTCCGAACAAAAATTAATTATTTTTTATTTATTTTTATTGTTGGTGAAGTTAGCAGGATTGGGACAAATAATGCACATCTTCTTTATTCGAAAATGGCCGACGTTTCGACTATTTATGTAGTCTTCTTCAGGGCTAAAACCTAACAAATTAAATGGTAACGAATCCCTGGGCCCAACATAAAATTGTAAATAATGTTTGATAAATTATGGAACGTAAAATCCTATACATCTATTACATCTATAAAATTTAAAAAACTAAAAAAAATAAATAATACAGACAAATTGTAAAGCAACTACAAGAATTAACATCTGACAATTACCGACAGTATCAAACAAAGAGTAAACGTTGTTACAGTTAAATTTATTTTTATTTTACGTCATGTCATTGGTCACACGTCACTATCACTAGAGATGGAATTGTTGTCTTACTAGAGATGGGCGGCTGCCCAGACATACCGGCCCCCTTGAAAAATCACGACTCACTGAACTTTTGAATGCTTTTCACTGACGTCTTCTTCCAAGGGCAGAGGACAGATCTTCACGACCAGACGCCTTATAATTCCCTTAGGGGTAGATACCACTTTGATTACTTCATCTTGTCCTGGATAGGTTTCAACAATTCTGCTTAATGGCCACATCAAGATTGGAACGTTGTCTTCCTTCACAAGCACCAAGGTACCAGGCTTCAACATGGACTGGGAACTGCCGCTCTTTCATTTCGTTCTTGTTTGCAATGTACCCAAATACTCACGATGACATGTGCTCCAAAACTGCTGTACCAAGAGCTGAAAATGTTTGAAATGCTACAGTCATCCTAACGGCACCTCTTCGATGTCAGATTGCGGAAGAGCCACCAAATTTTGTCGAATAAGGAAGTGGGATGTTGTCAATGGTTCAAAATCATTGGGATGGTTGGACAAAGGAATTAATGGTCTGGCTCTACCTGCACCAAAATCGTATAAAACACAACCTACCAAAGTGCGGTGATCGCGGGGGTATGAATTGCTACTTGATATGGTTCAAATCCAAAAAATCTCTAAAAATAACACTATTGGCGGACTGGAGGAAGTCTTGAACCTCAATAAGATCATTTGCTGGTCCTACAAAATCGGTACCATTATCCCTGTAGTAACCCCCATCTGGCAACAAATCTTTTAAATGAGTTTAAAAACGCCTCTGTAGAAAGATCTTTTACGAATGCAGGCGTACCTGGACGGCAAAGAACAGATCGAGGAGAAAATCCTATTGAAAAAAATAAAAAAAACTCAATCTCCTCGACTTGAATTGTTTTTTGCAATATTGGGGAATAACAAAGACTTCGTTAAAGCATTTTTTTTGTTTTATTTAGCATCCCAAAAAGCACCGCTTTGTAAAACTTTTTTTCCTAACTTAAATAAAAAAATTTTCCTAAACTATTTGTTTCATTTTCCACTGAGGGGCACTTAGAGTTACTTCATCTATACTACCTGCCCTGTCTGCCCTGCCTGTCAAGCTTGTCTAGCCTCACCTAGGTGTCACAAGTGTCAAGTCTGTCATATGTTACACCTTAGCTGTCCTATGTCACACGTCATCTGTCATGTCAGCTGGCAAGTCTGTCAAATTTGACAAGAATGACAGCATTTTGGGGCCTCTTTGACAGAGAATCCTTTTACACTAGGGCTCACGCCGACTTCAAGGTCAAAGTGTCCCAGAACCCCGTCATTATAACTACTTACATCAGTGTCGAATCTGAAAAATAGTATATGTACCTCGTAGGAATATCATATTCTCGTCCTCCGATGATTGTCGAATTGATTCGATTATCAATTTATATCGTCGGCCGAGAATATTTCGCTTTTCCTACTAGATACACAACATACCATTATTATTTTCCATAATGAATTAGAACCTTATAAACTAAACTACAAAATATTGTATATTTTCTCAAATATTTCTGAATTATATTTCCCATTTTTTGATTAAACAATAGAATTCTTGGGCAGCCGAATTCGACGTCTTTAAGGATCTAACATCCAGCAACAATACCCTTCAGCTCCAATTTTCTTTTGCTGCAACACAAAAAAAGGACGAGTGCACCTCTCATCTCTAATACTCTAAAACTACCTCAAGAAAAACAAAATAAGTCTTTCTACATGAAATCATCTTAAGACTTAAAAGTTGGAACCCTTTTTATACTTAAAATAATATTTCAAATTATGTGGTTACCTAATAATCTATAGCATGTTTAGGTATGTAATGTAGCATGATTTAGGGATAGAGGTGATTGCCCAAGTGGGGCTAAATGGCAAATTCGACCACGAATTGCGCATTTACAATACTTTCCTATAGGTGAGGGTCATTCAGATGTAGCAAAAGTGCCAGTTTCAAACAAAAGAACGTAATAATTTCGAGAACTGCGGCTGGGGGATAACAAATGGCAAAGCCTGATTATGTTGTTGAAGCACCACTAGCAGGTTATAAATTGCCCTGCTTGGTAGCAGGTAATTTCTTCGAAAAATAAACGCGCTTAAAACCGACGAAACGCCAGACGAATTGGGATATAAATTAGAAGGCTTTTTCCTTCGCTATCCTGCAATAAATAATAAAAGTACGCCGATTAAGTCGGAAACTAACTTAGGAAAAAAGGGCAAAGGGAAAATGGAGAAGGCAACTCACGTGTCACTTCGCCCTCCAAGTCCTCGTAATAGCCACATAAGGCCAGCTGTTGCAAAACGGAGTTGGGCAGCCGGCAAAGTTGGTCCACGCGTCGTAATCTGGCACAGATTAGCTCCACGTCTTTCACATTGCGATCACAAGGCCTGGAAAGAAAGAAAATGTTATCAGGAATGTAAAAGCAAGTCCTAGGAATGAGAGGGGTTACACCAATATACAGGGTTTTACCAAATTTATAAGCGTAGATTCATTCGTTTTTTCGAAGACAACTGTATTCAATTTTTTGATACTTAGAGCAATTCTTGTCAGGTTACAATTTTTCGCCTAAAATTAATCTTTTCGAGAAAATGGACTGGGAAAATTCATATTTTTACTTTTCAGATGGCTTAAAAAAAAAACTCTTTAGCTAGAACAAAATCGCTTGCAATTTTCTTTTCTTTTATTTAGTGACCTATTAGGTGGCATCTAATAAAAAAAATAAATATTCAAACATTTTCTAGTAGGACTGCTACCAAACAGATTAGAGAAAAACTAGGATATGAAAGTGCAAGTAATTTTAAACTATGGTAAAGGGTTTTCGTGTCCCAGTTCTTTGAAGAGCCAAAATTTTAATTTTTCAAGGTCATTTTTCTCCAAAGTGGCCAACTTTAGAAGCAAATGTATGTTTGCTCTGTATCGGCACCCGGAGTTTACCGAGTTCCATGCAGCTTTGGCTGGGTATACATTGGCACCACAAGACGCAGTGTCAACACGAGGATTACGGAACAGAAGAGGAGTTGCAGGCTGAGATAAACACAAAAGCACGCTTTTCAACGAGGTGGACATCAATCGCAGCGTTTTTGTCCGAGAGTAACTTGTGAGTCCATTGAGATCTTTGAACGCAACAACTATTTCAACATAAAGCAGGAAATTACGTTTCTAAATGCTGATTGGAAGCAAGTTCTACGACCTACTTCCAGCGCGCTGAAACCCCACGACTCCACTAGCCCCACCCCAGTCTCCCCACTGCAGCGCGACGACGGGGGAACAAATACCACGGAGCTCACCACACTCGAATCAGTCAACGTCGGGAAGCATGGGAGATCACTTCGCTCATTGCCTCATCGCCTTTGATAATGTCTGCCACAGCTATCGACAAAACGTCAGGAAGAAATTCTATTGGACCACGGCTTCAAAGCCCGGAAAACTCTTTAGGTTGTACATAGAAAATATGTCCAAAAGTGGCGGGTAAAGGCACAAATTTAAGTTATTTCTAGATTTGGCCGAAAATCGCCCAAAAATTAAAAAAATCTTTGCTAAGCGAGCTTTTTTTTCGAACCAACACTTTCCTAATATAAATCGAGTTTTGACCCATACTATTTCGGACCAAAACTGTATAAAAACTAAAAGAGGGCCTTTTTAATTTAAAATTTATTTATTTAAGTATTAAAATTAATTTAAAAAACAATAGATTTAGGCCAAAAATTTCTGAATGCAAATCAATTTACATTACAATTATTCACTAATTGGAAAAGCATAATTTTGGGACAAAATTACCTTGAAAGAATAACATAATGGAAGTCCAATTTATATCGATGAACAAACAAAAAAAACTAAAGAGAGCATCGAAAAAAATATTTAAAAAATAACAAACAAAATTACATCTAAAAGAAGTTCTTAGTTAAATTTAATATAGTTATAATTTTAGACCAAGAGCGATTAGAACCTTTCAGAAGATTGATAAAAGAGCTCACTTTTCGGACCATAATTTTTTCCATAGGAATCGATTTTGGACATGTTGGAAAACTTTTATTTCGGTCCATTTCCGTATTAAAAAAAAAACGAAAAATCAGGAATCATTAATCATAAAAACAAAAAACCCTGGTTTGGTCCATACTGTCTCAATAGAAATCCATTTAAATTGCTACTGTCTGGGGACGACGTTCAGCAGAGTATCAAACTCATTTCTCCATCAGGCAGAAGAACCATAGACCGGTTTCGCTCTTATTGGAGCTCATCAGTATGGTATACCTGAAACCTGATAGAAATACGAATTCGAGTATAACTTGGAGTCCTCTATTGCTCAAGGCACTGTATTCAAGTGGCGCCATCGGACGACGGCAGGTGCTTCCACTAGGGCATGCGAACCAAGCCACTTTTCTGCCGAAGTTGTCGCTTGCCACAGACAGATGGCCAAGATTCTTACCTATTGTTCGTACTGTCTGAGGACGACATTCAGCAGAGTATCAAACTCATTTTGGCTTGGTTTCACCTGACATATATCTCGCATGCCCTAGTGGAAGCATCTGCCGTCGTCCGATGGCGCCACTTGCATATATGCACACTGCCTTGAGCAATACAGGAAACCAAGTTATACTCGAATTCGTATTTCTATCAAGTTTGAGGTATACCATACTGATGGGCTTTTAATAAGAGCGAAACCGGTCTATGGTTCCTCTGCCTAATGGAGCAATGAATTTGATACTCTGCTGAACATCGTCCCCAGACGGTATAGGTACGAATCTCGGCCATCTGTCTGTGGGAAGCGACAACTTCGGGAAAAAAGATAGACAATTTTAACTTAAAATTTATTTTTTTAAATATTAAAGTTAATGTAAAAAACAATAGAATTTAGGGCAAACATTTCTGAGTCCAAATCAATTTACATTACAATTATTTACTCATTGAACAATTGTGGAGAAAAAGAACCTTGAAAGAATAACACAATAGACGTCCACTTTAAATCGATGAAAAAATAAATAAAAAAACAAAAAGCATCGAAAAAACTACGCCCAAAAGAAGCTGTTAGTTAAACACTTAAATTTAAAATATTTATAATTTTAGACCAAAAGTGATTAAAACCTTACAAAAGATTGATAAAAGAGGTTCCTTTTTGGACCATACTTTTTTCCATAGGAAATGATTTTGCACATGTTGTAGAAGTACTATTTTGGGCCAATTCCGTATTAAAAAAAAAATCAGAAATCATTAATAATAAAAACACAAAAACCCTGTTTTGGTCCAAATTGTCTCAATAAAAATCAATTTAAATTGCAAGAGTTCACTCATTGAAAAAATTCAATCATGGGTTAAAATTACTTCGAAAGAACGAAAACAATGCAAAGTGCAATAATTTAAATCGATGAAGAAAGTGTGAAAGGACAAACAATTTAACGAAATATGACAAATAATAAGAAAACAAAAATATGAACAACTACAAAAGTTCAAGAAGAAACTGAGTCTACTGAAATCAAAACCCACTTACTCCAGTTTAACTAAATTTTTTGGAAAGCAGGAAACCTGCTTAGATAATATCTAACAAAAACAATAATTTTGTTTTGAATTCTAATTTGTTAACGGTAATTTGTTCAATCTCTACTGTTAGTTAAGGTAACTAATTTATTTACAAATTAACACAAAAATATGTATAAAAGATCACATTTTTGACCAAAAGAAAGTTCCTTGTCGAACCAAAAAATTTCAATAAAGATGATCTTTTACACGTTGGGACAAAACCGTATATAAAACTTAAAAAAATCAGGATTCAGTAATTTTAAAAACAGTGTTCTGTGCCAAGGTTGTCTCAATGTAAAACCAATTTAAAAAAAAATTATAGTTTAGTATGGGTAAAAATCTTGAGTAAAAACTGCCTAGAAATAAAGACAAACCAATAAAAATGAACTTTTTACTGATTGAATAGAAAAATATGAACAACTACAAAGGTACAAGACGAAACTGAGTCTACTGAAATCAAAACCCACTAACTCCAATTTAACTAAATTTTTAGGAAAGCAGGAAATATGTTTACATAATTTCTAACAAAAAGTATAATTTTGTTTTGGATTGTAATTTGTTAACGGTATTTGATCAATCTCTACTGTTAGTTAAGGTAACTAATTTATTTACAAATTAACTCAAAAATATGTATAAAAGATCACATTTTTGACCAAAAGAAAGTTCCTTGTCGAACCAAAAAATCTCAATAAAGATGATCTTTTACACGTTGGGACAAAACCGTATATAAAACTTAAAAAAATCAGGATTCATTAATTTTAAAAACAGTGTTCTGTGCCAAGGTTGTCTCAATGTAATACCAATTTAAAATAAAATTATAGTTTAGTATGGGTAAAAATCTTGAGTAAAAACTGCCTAGAGATAAAGGCAAACCAATAAAAATTAAGTTTATATTGATTGAATAGAAAAATATGAACAACTACAAAAGTACAAGAAGAAATTGAGTCTACTGAAATCAAAACCCACTAACTCCAATTTAACTAAATTTTTAGGAAAGCAGGAAACCTGTTTACATAATATCTAACAAAAACAATATTTTTTTTTGAATTCTAATTTGTTAACGGTAATTTGATCAATCTCTATCGTTAGTTTAGGTAACTAATTTGTTTATCAAACAACTCAAAAATATGTAAATAAAGATCACATATTTTACCAAAAGAAAGTTTCTTTTCGAACCAAAAAATCTCAATAAAGATGATCTTTGACACGTAGGAAAGCTTTATTTTGTGTATATAAACCGTATATAAAACCTAAAAAAATCAGGATTTATTAATTTTAAAAACAGTGCCCTGTGCCAAGGTTGCCTCAATGTAAAACCAATTTACAATAAAATTATAGTTTAGTATGGGTAAAAATCTTGAGTAAAAACTGTCTAGAAATAAAGACAAACCAATAAAAATTAACTTTTTATTGATTAAATAGAAAAATATGAACAACTACAAAAGTACAAGAAGAAACTGAGTCTACTGAAATCAAAACCCACTAACTCCAGTTTAACTAAATTTTTAGGAAAGCAGGAATCCTGCTTACATAATATCTAACAAAAACATTAATTTTGTTTTGAATTCTAGTTTGTTAACGGTAATTTGTTCAGTCTCTATTGTTAGTTAAGGTAACTAATTTATTTACAAATTAACTCAAAAATATGTATAAAAGATCACATTTTTGACCAAAAGAAAGTTTCTTGTTGAACCAAAAAATCTCAATAAAGATGATCTTTTACACGTTGGGACAAAACCGTATATAAAACTTAAAAAAATCAGGATTCATTAATTTTAAAAACAGTGTTCTGTGCCAAGGTTGTCTCACTGTAATACCAATTTAAAATAAAATTATAGTTTAGTATGCGTAAAAATCTTGAGTAAAAACTGCCTAGAAATAAAGGCAAACCAATAAAAATGAAGTTTTTATTGATTGAATAGAAAAATATGAACAACTACAAAAGTACAAGAAGAAATTGAGTCTACTGAAATCAAAACCCACTACCTCCTGTTTAACTACATTTGTAGGAAAGCAGGAAACCTGTTTACATAATTTCTAACAAAAAGTATAATTTTGTTTTGAATTCTAATTTGTTAACGGTAATTTGATTAATCTCTACCGTTAGTTAAGGTAACTAATTTATTTATAAATTAACTCAAAAATATGTATAAAACATCACATTTTTGACCAAAAGAAAGTTCCTTTTCGAACCAAAAAATCTCAATAAAGATGATCTTTCACACGTTGGAAAGTTTTATTTAATAACCGTACATAAAACCTAAAAAAATCAGGATTTATTAATTTTAAAAACACTGTTCTGTGCCAAAGTCGTCTCAATGTAGAACCAATTTAAAATAAAATTATAGTTTAGTATGGGTAAAAGTCTTGAGAAAAAATTGCTTAGAAAGAATGACAAACCAATAAGAAGTTCCATTAAGATCAATTAAAGGTTCAAGAAATGTGGAAAACATGACAAAGAGTAAGAATATAAAATTATGATAACTAATTGAACAATAAAAGAAAATTAAATGGAATATGACATAAAGCACGAATACAAAGAAATCTGGCAGAAATTATAGAAATGGTATGTCCCAGAAAGTAGGATAGAAACACATATTTAAATTATTTCAAATTTGAAGCCAAAGTCGTGTTAAAACATTTAAGAATTTACAAAAAAGCCTTATTTCGGACAAAACTTCTTTCAATAGAAATGGATAATGGACTCTAGATTTAAAAGTTGAATTTCGGGCTAAAACCGTATAGAAAACTAAAAAATCAGGAATTATTTATTGTTAAAGAGCACAATTATGGACCCAACTTATCTCATTAAAAATCCTAGTGCCCCAAATAAAGATAAATCAATCCTCAATCCTCTATCGATCTCAATCCTCTATAAAAGATTCCTCAATCCTTTATCTATTTCCCCACTTTTCGACCGTTTATTTCGATCTTTCTCAAGGTTACAAACAAGCAAGAAACAATCCAGTTAGTGAACCAAAAATAAAACGAATAAAAAGACACTAGGTATGCGAGTATTGCTCGCATATTTATTGTATTGCTCGCATACTGTTTTTCTGTTCGTTTTATTCTTTGGTTTACTAAATGGATTGTTTGTTGCTTGTTTGTAGCCTTGAGAAAGATCGAAACGTCGGCAAATTGATAAAGGATTGAGGAATCTTTATTTTGTCCCTACCCAATGATTTAACCTTTTCATATATTACAATTATTGACTCGTTGCAAAGGTTCAATTTTGGGTCAATATTAGCTCAAAAGAATGAATACCCAACATAATAAATGAAATATATGAAACAAAAATAAAGGAAAAAAACGGTATGAAATATCACTACGAATAATATGAATAAAAAAAAAATTCAGTAAGAAAGAAAAATTGAAAAAATAAAAAAAAGTCGAAAAGGAAGAGAAGAATTAAATTGTTATAGTAGAGGTGGAAAGGAAAAAAACTCCAAACAACAGTAAATTTGGTTTTATTGCGGGGGTTTCTTGTTCAAGAACTGCCACAGTAGATAGGAGAGACAATAATAGTAATAGAAAAATGAGTAGCTAATACTAAAGTTGTTAAAAAACTAGTAATAATAACAGAAATGTAATTAGTGCTTTTAGATTATTGTTGGTCTCTTGAAATATTTGTATAAAGTTTTCCGTTTCGGAGAAAAAAATTTATTTCAGCAACAAAGCAGTACAATGGAGAGAAAATAATTATGTAGTTAGTGGCTCTACTATACCTTTCTCTACTGTAACAAACTGCTTTTCTTCTTCTTTTTGACGTCCTTTTTCTCCTTTAGAATTCGTATCTTATTTACTTTCATAGAAACAACTTCCTCTATAATAAACAATCTCTCGTATATGCTCAGGGACTTTTTCAAGGGTTTATTCTAATGTTTGTTTAAAAGTCTACAGACAATGATGTACTATTAAGCGAAACATCTTAAACTTCCATTGTCTTTATTGAGTTTATTTACCCGACGTTTCGAGCAGTGAAAGTTTCTATGAAAGTAAATAAGAAACGAATTCTAAAGGAAAAAAAGGACGTCAAAAAGCAGCAGTTTGTTACAGTAGAGGAAGGTATAAAAGAGCCACTCACTACATAATTATTTTCTCTCGATTGTACTGCTTTGTTGCTGAAATTAATTTTTTTCTCCGAAACGGAAAACTATATACAGATATTTCAAGAGACAGATAATAATTTAAAATCACTAATTCTCTTAAAAAGTCTAATTAGTCACTGGCGAAAAAGAAAATAGTAAAGTTTAGGCATCGGAAAGTACTCAACCACACAATTTTGGTTAACTAGTGATTATTTTTAGTTAAAATATGTTGCTCCTTAAGCTAAAGTTGCGCCACACCTAAAAAACAAACATATTACACACTAGTGTACTTCCTAAGGATTTTTTTTAATTTACAATTTTAACACCCTGTATATCGGGTAAGAGGCTCCAAAATTCAACCTAGTAACATAAAACCCTATTTTTTCTCAATGAACGAGAGTGGGTAACAAATTGACCTCCTTTTTTGCGACACCATATATAATTGAAGCTGCATTATTATTTTAAGTACGATGAATCACAATCACCTAATTACTAATATTATAATTGTTTCTGTCAACTATAGATATCAGACAGGAAATATTTAGGACTAGATAGATAAGTTTTCGTATAAATCCACTTTGAAGAGTAGGTTTCTACTGCAAAGAAAAAAGGGACCACCTGAAATTTTTCCATCTTTGTCATCCTGCGAAACCATATGGATGGCAACTGAGATGCAATGACGGTCAATGTATATTCAGGTATATATGCGAAACAAAAAAAACACACTCAGATTCCTTTATCAGATGGTGTGTCACGTTTAGCGCCTGATATCTAGACTGAATGCTCTTTATCTTTTAATTTTAGTACAATTCTGCGTAATCGTCTTGATTCGATAATATAAACAATTATAAAACATGAGATGGAAGAAGGGGTCTCATTAATGGATTTCGACTTGTTCGAGGTGGCAAGAAAAGAGTGTTTCTCAGTGCTCAACGTAGCTTTGGACAACCTTTCCTGGTACATTCTTGACGTTAACTGCAAGGATAAAAATGGATACGCGTTGTTACACTACGCTGCGGAAAAAGGTTAGTACCTAAGTACTTTCTATAAAAATATATCCTACTGTTGAAGCTGAAGTGAAAATAATTCTGCCTCTCCCGAGGAGAAAATTCAAATTTAAAAAAATTAGTCTTCAAGAGGTTATATTCTATGAGGAGGGCGGGATAATAAGTCAGAACGAACAGCATTCCGGAAAGAAGACGCTTCTTTGTTGGAATATTAGCTATAAAAAGTGAGACTGGAGGAATGTTTCTTGATTTATGGTATAAATGGAAAAGTTTTAACTTTTTGAATTTTTTTAAATTCAACAATAAACTTCATTCAGTTGTTATTCAAATAGCCACTAATTAGGCAAACATAAAATTCTAACTCATATTGCAGTGTGTACTTCATTATCAGATTCATGATTCAAACTAATTTTATTTTGTTTGCTTTTTACTGTAGTTAAAAATTACAGGGATGATTAATTGTTATTTTGATGCATTTTGTGATGAGTGAGTCATCTTTTTCTCTTCCACTCACCTGTTGTTACTCACCTACATAGCAAATAGGTATGTGAGTTCCTTACTTCCTTATTTCTGGCTTTTCCAGCTGCTTTTAGTTTTAAGTTTGTTTGCATTTGTGCAAGTTATTTTTTTGTACATAGGGGAGAGTCAAATGAAAACCTTAAAAACGTTGTTAGTCACCAGTATTAACAATAAGTTTGTCGCATTTTGTGTCGTTGTCTCAATTATGTTCCATTCACTTTTTACAACATTATGTAATGATTCAATATCCCTGAAGAATATCCTTACTTAGAGACCCCCGCTTTTTCATTTTGATGGAAGGAAGGCAGCAGGTTTGAGTACTGAGTTCTGAGTATATGGTACTTAAGGGGTCACCTGCACCTCATAATTTGTATACTGTTTATCTGAAATTATTAGTATTTTTTATAAACTTCATGTCATTGCAACAAGTTTCAGGTATTTTCAAGAAATTTCCAAGCATTTCCACTAAATTCTTCTACAACTTGTTGAACTAAACTAAGAAGCAATTGAAACGATACACCCCAAATTTTTAATGAATCTTAAAACTCTCTATCTCTAAAGCCACTCAACCGATTTTCTTTGACGACGCCATTTTGGTAAGGTCCATGTATATACTGCTTTAATTGGTTATGCACTGGATTATATATTTTGCGGGTTTTCTAATAAAGGGTCGAACAAAACTTGATGCATTTTTGTTAAAATTTTTGAACAGATAATTTTGCGGAAAATAAATTCAGAACATTTTTCGCTACGGGAGTATGTGCATATCAGTGAGGATATAAAGCCATCTGCTCAAATACTGCTCAAAACGTTTGCTACCATTTTGCTTAGTTTAATAACAGTCTCATACGAAGTGAAAAATTGTTAAAATTATGCGAAAATTACCTAATGTTTTTATTTGAGCAAACATTACGTCAACTAAATTAAAAGACTTGAATGACCAATTAACCATGTGTTTTGTGGTCATGAATGATCTATTGAATGGTGTCAATAGCGTCGTTATATCATATTTAGTTTTCGAATTATATAGATATAAATATTAAAATGTCCATAAAAAGCGAGAAAATTACGTTTTAAGCGCCATTTTGAAGGGAAAGGGAATTACTGAACATTCCAAAACAGCTTTTTTTTTAGATATTTTTGTCCCTTCTTTCATATGAGACTACTTTTGATAAAATCAATGACAATGAATTTCGGTCGAAAATTTTGACGGCCTGCCCCACTCTGAAATTTTTGAAATTTTTACATTTTCCTGTTTATCTTGTAAGCGGTAAGGTTTTTCAATATGCAAGTTAATGTGATGTATAAAGAGGTCATTGAGGATGATGCATGTATCTGGAAGAAGCTGCCTTTAACGATTTTCGAGAAAATTAAAAAAAAAATGCAAAATTTTTACCTTATATTTGGGCCACCAGTGCTCAGTTACTGTTCGAGGCAGACATTCGAAAATAGACTCTACGTGAAGCTCTGTTCTTCTACTTCCTTAGTTCTTCTTATAGATTTTCCGATAAATCTTCATCGAAACGAGATAAGACCTGTTAAAAGCCGCAATGCACGATTTTGATCTCAAAATTTAAGTTTTGGGCCAGTTTGAGAGCCCCATATTCTTAACATAGAAATATCGACTTTTCCCATATAAATCAATAGTAATCCTTTTTGTTCGTAGGTTCTAGTAGTTTTATGACAAATAGGGCATAGGTTTAGGTTTTAGATAGTAGAGTGTCCTAAAAAATGTTGTAAAATAAAATTTTAAGATTTTAGCATATAAATCGATATAAAATTTGGGGTGCATCGTTTCAATCGACTCTAGTTTATTTAGAAGATGACGACAACAGTGTGTAAAAGTCCAGTCTGTAGAGCTCTTTAAATCTTATGTCTCATTTGGATAAAATAATTAATTAAATAAGATGAAAACGATGGTTTTTTTACAAAAGATTGCACACCCGTGAACTGTCACGAGTTGGCAAGAAAACGAATGTTTAATAAAATTATTCTTTTAATGTGATCTTAGGTTTTTTGGACTTACTGTGTAAAGTGTCCCGTAAAATAATTTTTGCTTGTTCTGTCGGACGAAGGTGCTATTTTACCACCCCAATATTTTCCAAAATTCTTCCGAAAATTCATACCCTTGATCAATTTGGAAAAAAATATGACCCTTCGGGTAACTGTAACCGTTTTCGAGTTATTTTCAAAATATAAGTTTAAACAGTTAATCTTAAGCTATGTCTTAATAGAAAGGCTTAGATATTATAAAAGGAGCATTTGGACAGATTATCTAAGCACCTAACAACACAACAAACTGGTTAATAAATGTCACTTTAAAAAAGACGAAAAGAGTTTTAAAACATTTAAAAAACATCTGTGAAGGCTTTTTTTTGTTTTTTTTTTTCTCATATATTTGGTTTCATTGATCTAAATTCGTCTTTTTATTGAGTATCATTCATGATTTTTCTATTTTATTCATTTAGTTTTGACAACTAGTTTTTTTGTTGACTCATTTTTCTATTGCATTTATTGTCTCCCCTGTTTGCTGTGGCAGTTCTGTAATAAAGATTCCGGTAGTTTAGTTATTTGTTTCTCCTCTCACGTCACAAGTCAGCAACAAAATACCGAAACAAAATTAACTGCTGTTTGGAACTGTTTGCGTTCTCTTCAGCCATAAACATATCTGTCTTCTCTTTCTTATCTTAATTTTTCGTTGTCTAAGTTTCCCTGTCTTACTGATTTCTTAATTTCTCAAACATTTGTTGCTATGTTTTGTTCTTTTATTTTTTTCTTCGATCTAAGTTGGATATTGAAATCAAAGAGAAGACGGTTTTCATTCTTTTGAGAGAATTTTGACCCGAATTGATTTGGAATATATGCTAATTTGTGATACATCCTGAAATAATAAAAATTTGGTGTAAAACTGGGAATATTTTAAATGAACTTTTTTACCTGCCAATTTACGATAATTTTTTTAGTTTTTTTCCAGGTTTTTTCCACTTTCCTTCTTCTAATTTTTATTTTTAACTTTATATTACTTGCTTTGAAATATTGTTAATTTAAATTTTGTCAAACACTCGAAACTTGTATTGTTACACTTTAAATAATTTCTGACGTAATTTGGCCTCGCTCGCTCCTAGCCTGACTTTCACAAAAAAAAAAACATTAAAATTGTTCTTTTTAGGGTAAAATGAGTTCTTTTCAAACAATTTTAGTGCTAATTGTAATATGAATTTCTCCAAAGATTTTAAATTTGCACTTTTAGACGCTCTATGTAATTTTTAAATCCTAATGCTAACCTGAATTAGCTTAGAAACTTTTATTCTGAATGTTTGACTCTTTTAGCAATTTTTAGCCATAATCTTTATTTGATTTTTTCTAAATTTCCAAATTGGTATTTTTACACACTTTGAGTCATTTTCTACGTATTTTGACCTCACCACCTGATTTACTACTATCCTAACCTGATTTTATCAAAAAATGTCAAAGTTGTCATTTTTTTAATGAAATGAGTTACTTTTAAACAATTTTATTCTTAATTCTATTGCATTACTTTTTTTTTCGAAAAACTTCGGTTCTAATTCTAATCTAAATTTCTCAAAAGCCTTAAAATTTACGTTTTTAGACGCTCTGTGTAATTTTTAAATCCTAATGCTAACCTGAATTTGCTTAGAAACTTTTGTTCTGCATTTTTGACTCTTTTAGTAATTTTTAAGTGATTTTTCCCATAATCTTATTTTGAATTTTTTCGAAATTTCTAAAGTTTTAATTTTACACACTTTGAGTCATACTCTACGTATTATACTTTCATCCTAACCTGACTTTTTCAAACAATGACAAGGTTGTCATTTTTTTGATGAATTGAGTTACTTTTAAACAATTGTATCCCTAATTTTATTGCAAATTTCTTAAAAAACACCAAATTTGCATTTTTAGATGCTCTGTGCAATTTTCTAAACAGTTTTGATTTTAATCCTAACGTCAATTTGACTAGAAACTTTTAATTGGAATTTGTTGACAGTTTGATTAATTTTCAACAGATTATAAACGTAATCTTAATTTGAATTTCTTCAAAGCCTCCAAATTTGTCCCTCCTTGAGTAATTTTTTCCGTATTTTGGCTTTAATCCTAGCCTTGCTTTTAAAAAGAACCTCAAAATTGTTTTTTTGAAATATAGATAAATCTAAATGTCCTAAGACCATAAATTTCCATTTTTGGACGCTTTTCGTAAATTGTACTTGATTATGGCCATAATCTTAATTCGAATTTTTCCAAAGCCTCTAAGTTTTTATGTTTACCTTCTTTGAATAGTTTTTCACGTATTTTAGCCTTAATCCAGGCCTGACTTTTTCAAAAAAACATCAAAATTGCCATTTTTAGGTATAATGAGTTCTTTTCAAACAACTATAATTTTACTTCCAAAAGTAAGCTTTTGTTGTTTTATTTTTTTTTGTCTTTGATCTATTAGGTTTTTTCATTCTTTTGAGAGAAATTTGACACAAAATTGATTTTTTTAAGGACTGTCCAATTGTAATATATTCTCATTTATAATATATATTTTATTAAGGAAAATTTGCCACAAAACTAGAAATATTTTAAATTTATTCCTTACCTGCAAATTTTGTAAAATTTTTTTAGTTTTTTTTCGACTTTTTTGAATTAATTTTTATTTCTAACTTAATATCAATTTTGTTGAAATATTTTTAATTTGAAGTTGTAAGTGTGAATTCTTTCACACTTTAAGTAATTTTTCACCTATTTTGGACTTAATCCTAGCATGACTTTCGCAAAAAAAAATGTTATTTTTAGGTGAAATGAGCTTTTTTTCAAAACGTTTCAGTTCTAATTTTCATATAAATTTCTCCAAGGCTTCAAATTTGCATTTTTGACGCTTTTAGTAATTTTTGATTAATTTTGGCCATAATCTTAATATGATTTTTTTTTTAATTTTTTAAAGAAAAAAGAAATAGTTTTTTGGCATAAGAAATAGTTATGTTGCTTTCAAGTTTAATATTCTTTTATTGGCATTTAATTGCTGTGAGTACCCTATACAGTATGTCCAGTTAAGGCTACGTAGTTTGAAATCTTTTTAATTTCGAAAAGGTCTATTAGACTTTCGTCTTGGTTGGGAAAAATTAATTAAAAACAAATAAAAGCTTGTGGGTCTATTTTCCAAAAATTAGTAAATATCTCAAAGCCGATTTAAAAATCAAAAAAATAAATTGCATACTTGGAAACTACTTAGAAAAAGTTAGCTTAACACGGGGAGTAACTTCATGGATCTGTTTTGGAAAGTAAAGGCGTTAATAGATATCTTGGGAACGGTGTGAGACTCCACGAAATTCATTAGGCGATCGTGTTAGTTCGTTTGTACATTTTTCAAAATAGAAAAATTCAAGATTTCGATAAACAATTGAAAATTTAACTAAAAATGAATACAAACTTAATGTGTTTATTTTGGAAAAATAGAATATTATTTAATACCTTAGAATGGCTTGTGGCTCCAGAACAATGCATTAGGCTACCAGGTTTGTTAGAAAAAATGAGCTAATTAAATGCGAACAACAACAGAAAAATAACACATCGTTGAAGATATGTCATCCTAAAAGTAAAAACAACATTTGAATTGTCATGATTCTTGTTCACTCTTACCAACACAGAAAATTCTATACG
This sequence comes from Taphrorychus bicolor, assembly GCA_951812265.1. Classification (NCBI taxonomy): domain Eukaryota; kingdom Metazoa; phylum Arthropoda; class Insecta; order Coleoptera; family Curculionidae; genus Taphrorychus; species Taphrorychus bicolor. Next base: position 15,572,352 of record OX638305.1, read on the forward strand.
TTTGACTACACCGTTTGTAGGCCCCTCAATTTGTCAAAATCAGCTGTTCTGTAACGATCAATTTCAATCAGAGTGATGACCTGAAAACCGAACGTCACTAATCAACGTCACCCACCATCAGCACTAACATGAATCAAAATTATTGTGCCTGCTCACACCACACGCCATCTCTAAATTTTAGAAATCTAGAAGAATTAATCGATGGTTTGTCCGCAAATCTCGCCCAAGAAGAGGCCTTATTCCAGTTACAAGCGCAAGAATCCAACTGCCTTTTTCATAAAATCCTGAATCTCGACAGCTTCCTGGCACCAATAGAGCGCAGATTGCGCTGCTTAAAGTCATTGCAGGAGGATTTAAATCAGGACCTCGAGTGCCTCAGTTACAACTTGTCTTCGACGGAACAAGCCGTAAGTAACCTGGAGAAGTTGATACCCCTCGCGTCATGTCAATGCCCCTCAAACCGAAGATGCTCATACAAAGATCCTTATAAATTGGCAGAAGACGTGTTCGTAACTCTAAGAAAGGTGAGACTGGAACTGGATGAAGCGAGTGCACACGTGCCCGAAGAAAGTGAATTTTCACTGCTGGAGCAAGTGGCCGGAGTCTTGCAGGCGCATTTGCAACAGCTCGAAGATATAGAGATGAAGATCGAGAGGGCGAAGGGCCAGTTGAGCCTTGCGGAGTATTACGAAATGATCTGCTTTAAAAATTATGGAATAAGGCCTCAGAAAATCGACTTTTTATAAATATGAGGCTGGATAGTTAGAACGGGAAATTAAGTGTTATAGTATTTGGCTTGAAAAGAAGACTGTTGATAGTAGACGAAAGAACTGTAAAGAGGTCCAACAAGCAGAAAAAAGACGAATCGAAGAAATTTCTAATAAACTAAAAGTTAAAACTTTTATGGTTTCAGTTATGAGTAATGAATAATGATTCATACAAAATCCCGTCCACATATATTTGAAGAATGAAATTTGATTATGAATGTGAAAAAATATCCTTTTTACCCTCTCTTTTTTTTCACACTTCGTATGTCTCTCTCCTCCAGCTAAACTCACTTTGAAAAGTCAAATGGCAGCCCACATCGAGTGATACATCACTCGTTTCAGAACAATTGTTAGAACAAGTTATCTCTAGTTCTCTACTTACTTCTAGTTATATCTGGTAAAAGCAACTAATTAGAACATTTTAATAAGTTTTGCCTTAGTTTTGTGCCTTATCTAACCGATTTTAGCGTTAATTCTAACCTGATTTATTTAAAGGCTTTAAATTTGTATTTTTAGATGCGTAAATTTAGTCCTAATAATCCCAATTTGAGCTTCTCTAGAAAGTGTAAATTGGCTCTTCTAGATGGTTTGTCTAATTTTTCACCGTTATTTAGCCCTAATCATGAGTTTGCTTTCTCGGAAAACATCAAGTTTTCATTTTGAGGCGTTTTTACTCAAATTTTACGTTTATTAGTGCAAAAATTAATTTTATCAAAAGCAACAAGTTTAGAATTTATGAATCACTTTTGCCTAATTTTACTATAAAATTGATTTTTCGAATTTTCCATTAATTCTGATTTGGGAAATTGCATTTTTAGATACTTCAAGTCAGCTTTAATCGTTTTTGATCCTATTACTAATCTGAATTTGTTCGAACACTTTAAATTTGCATTCTTAGACGTTTTGCGTCATTTTTAACCAATTTTAGCTTTAATCCTAACCTGAATTAGGTACTCAACTTTCAATTAGCATTTTTAATTGCTTTTAGAGATTTTTAACTATTTTACTATTTTTGACTCTAAATTTAACAGAGTTTCTCCAGAGACTTCAAATTTGTTATTTTTAGACGCTTTCGAATATTTTCAACTGAAAACAACAAATTAGACTATTTGAGTCAGTTTTGGCTGATTTTGTTCTAAAATTAAATTCCTTCACAACACGAGAAATAGCATTTTTAGACAATGTGTTTTGTTTAACAGATTCTTGCCCTAGTGCTGATCTTTGTATAAGTCTGCATTTTTAGACGCTTTGGAACATTTTACCGATTTTAGCCTTAATCTTAACCTGAGTGTTTTAGAAAAACTATTAATTATCATTTTTAATTGCATTCACTGATTTTTAACCATTCTTGATATCAAACGTAACACGAATTTCTCTTAAAGCTCCAAATTAGTATTTTTACGCGCTCTCATACATTTTCAACACAAAGATTTTAAGCCCTAACCCTAAGCTGCCTCTCTCGAAAAATACCAAATTTTGAAGGAATTTTAGTCAACTTTCACGTATTTTGGTTCAAAAATTAATTTCAGCCAAAACAACAAATTATGCTATTTGAATCAGTTTTACCTGATTTAGTCCTAAAATCGAATTTCTTCAAAATATCAAAAATTGCATTCTTAAATGCCTTAATACTGATCTTAAATTTTTCTAATTTGCTCTTTTAGAGGCTTTACATCATTTTTTACCGATTTTAGCCTTAATGCTAACCTAGGAAAGGCTAACCTAGGAAAGGAATACCTATCTCTAATTGCATTTTTAGACTCTTTGAGACATTTTTGGCCCAAATTTGTTTCTTCTCACTCGGTTTTTGGTCCCTAATCGTACTTTGACCTTCTCGAAAAACACCAAATTTCCATTTTGCTCGTCAAATTTTACGAAAATTTGGTCCAAAAATCAATTTGAACAAAAAACAAATTAGAATAGTTAAATAAGCTTTGATTGACATTTGACTGAGTTTATACCAAAACTGAACTTCTCAAAAAAACATAAAAAATTGCATTTTTAAGCCATGAGAATTCTTTTAACCAATTCTAGCCCTAATACTGAACTTGAATTGCTCTAAGTTTGCATTTCTAGACGCTTTGCGTCATTCCGATTTATATCACTCAGAATTCAACCAGATTATGACTTTGAACTCGAAATTTAAGTAAATCTCGAGTTTAAACTCCTAAGTTCCGACCGTAAATTCAGAATTTATATGAATTCCGACCCGAAATTTTATTGTAACTAAATCCTGCAACTATAAATCTAAATAAATTCCGAATTTAAACTTAGATTATAAATAAATTCTGACTTTAAACACGGAGTTTAACGTTGAATTTGCAGCTCGGAATTTACAAAATTTCGACTTTAAACTCAGAGTTTAACTAAATTTGGTCTTTAAACACAAAATTTAACCATCAATGTAGAACTCAAAATTTAACAAAATTCCGATTTTAATCTCAGAATATATCTGCATTCCAAGTCAAAATTTAATAAATTTCATTTAACTAAATTTTGACATTAAACTATTAATTTACCTAAATTCCGATTTGGCACTCAGAATTTAACTACACCGTGACTCTGAATTCGGAATTTAAATAAATTTCGACTTTAAGCTCCTAAATTCCGACTCTAAACTCGGAATTTATATGAATTCTGATTCGAAATTTTATTTTGACTAAATTCTGACAGTAACCTAGAAATCTAAATAAATTTCGAAATTAAACTTAGAATTTAACTAAATTCGGACTTTAAACACGGGTTTAACTCTAAACTGGGAACTCGGAATTTTACAAAATTCCAATTTTAAACTTGAAATTTATCTGAATTCCGCTTTAAAATTTAATTAAATTTGGATTGTAAACTCGGATCTAGTTTAACTTAATTTTGACTTTAAACTAGGAATTTCACTAAATTCCGAATTATCACTCAGAATTGAACTAGACTGTGACCTAGAACTTGAACTTTAACACAATCTCGACTATAAACTCCTAAGTTCCGACCATAAAGTCAGAATTTATCCGAATTCCGACTCGAAATTTCATTGTAACTAAATTCTGACAGGCATCTAGAAATCTAAATAAATTCCGAATTTAAACTTAGACTTCAACTAAATTCGGACTTTACAATACTGAATTTAACTTTGAACTTGGAACTCGGAATTTTATAAAATTTCAATTTTAAACTCGAAATTTATCGGAATTCAGACTTAAAATTTAATTAAATTTCAATTGTAAACTCGGATTTAATTTAACTAAATTTTGATATTAAATTAGGAATTTACCTAAATTCCGACTTCGTTCTCAGAATTTAACTCAATATCGTGACTTTTCGAGTCCGAATTCGAAATTTAATTATATTTCATGTTTAAACTCCTAAATTCCGGCTCTAAACTCGGAATTTATATGAACTCCGACTCGAAATTTTATTTTAACTAAATTCTGACAGTAACCTAGAAATCTACATAAAGTTCGAATTTAAACTTAGATTTTAACTAAATTCGGACTTTAAACACGGAGTTTAACTCTGAACTGGAAACTCTAATATTAAACTTGGAATTTATCTGAATTCCGCCTTAAAATTTAATTAAATTTCGATTGTAAACTCGGATTTAGTTTAACTTAATTTTGACTTTAAACTAGTAATTTAACTAAATTCCGATTTATCACTCAGAATTTAACTAGATTGTGACTTTAAACTCGAAATTTAACTAAATCTCGAATTTGAACTCCTAAGCTCCGACCGTAAACTCAGAATTTATATGAATTCCGTCTCGAAATTTTATTGTAACTAAATTCTGCAACTATAAATCTAAATAAATTCCGAATTTAAACTTAGATTTTAAATAAATTCTGACTTTAAACACGGAGTTTAACATTGAATTTGCAACTCGGAATTTACAAAATTTCGACTTTAAACTCAGAGTTTAACTAAATTCGGACTTTAAACACAAAATTTAACCATCAATGTAGAACTCGAAATTTAACAAAAACCCGATTTTAATCTCAGAATATATCTGCATTCCAAGTCATAATTTAATAAATTTCGATTGTAAACTCGAATTTAATTTAACTAAATTTTGACATTAAACTATTAATTTACCTAAATTCCGCACTTAGAATTTAACTACACCGTGACTCTGAATTCCGAATTTAATCAAATTTCGACTTTAAGCTCCTAAATTCCGACTCTAAACTCGGAATTTATATGAATTCCGACTCGAAATTTTATTTTAACTCAATTCTGACAGTAACCTAGAAATCTAAATAAATTCCGAATTTAAACTTAGATTTTAACTAAAGTCGGACTTTAAACACGGAGTTTAACTCTGAACTGGGAACTCGGAATTTTACAAAATTTCGACTTGCTTCAACCCAAACATGAACCCTTCCAAAAACTTTTAACTAGCATGTTTCATTGCTTTCAGTGATTTTTAATCATTTTTGATCAATCAACAAGATTTTTGGCTCAAACCCTGAGCTTATTTTCGCAAAAAACACACAGTTTTCAGTTTGAGGCGTTTTTAGTCAAATTTCATGTATTTGAATACAAAAATAAATTTCACCAAAAACAACAAGTTTAGAATATTTGAATTAGTTTTACCTGCTATTTTCCGGAAATTGAATTTCTCAAAAAAAAACTGCATTTTTAGACAAGACGTTAAACAAAAATTTAATTTTTTAAAGAAATTGTTCTTTTTCGATCTTTTAGTCAGTTTTACCCGTTTTTTTGCCCTTCAGTTTCACCTGACTTTCTCAAAAATATCAAATTTTTTTGTTAAAGCTTTGTTAGTCAAAGGCTCAATTTGAGCAATAGCAAGCAAAGAGGAATTTGAAATATCAAGTGGGTTGCCACTTGACATTTCAAAGTGAGATTAGCTGTGGGAGAAAGGGTAAATAAGACATTTTTTTCACATGCATAATTAAACTTTCCTCTTTAAATCTAAATAGACGTGTTTTTTTTAGTCCTGCATAATTACTACCGTCTAATATTGTATAAACGTCTGTGTATGATAGCTATGAGTATTACATTTTTATCAGTGTTTTAGCTGACGTAATGTTTCTCATTTTGCAATAAAATTATCTTGTTTTTGGTACATTAGTCAGAACAATGACATCATTTATTAAAACTTTCATAAGACTGTCTCCTGATTATATTATAATATATCTTATTGGGATTAACAAACATTTATCTGATAAAGTTTTGAAATAAGCTGCAGCAATAACCAGATTTGTATTACTGCACTTTGCGTTATGTAGTGAGTATTAACGTATTAGCAAGTAGATATTTACATCATTGCTGCATATGCAGAGACGCAATATTCCAACGAAAACAATGAAGAATATAAAATGTGATCGTTAGCTATGCCCAAACCCAATATGTACTTAAAAGTGCCATCAGAGCAATAAATTCAACAATGCCTCGTGTGCTCTTGCTTTCGAATCGCGTACATTCAAGTCGATACATCAGGATTATCTGGCGGCTTATCCCCCTTTAACCAGCCCCTGGCACGAATCGATAACCGTTAAAAATGCAGAGTTAAAACTGAACTCTAAAATATGCTTTTCAATTGCAGGCAACGTGGAGACTACCGCCAAATTGCTGTCACTCAAGGCTTGTCCAGACATCCTCACCAAGGACTGTCTCACACCGCTACATTTGGCCTGTCTCAACGGCCACATGGCAGTGGTGAGGCTTCTGCTCCAGAATTCGGCAAGAATCAACCTCAAAGACCTCAAAGGCCAATCTCCTATTTTCCTGGCGGTTCGTAATGGGGACGAGGCTTTAGTGAAATATTTAATAACGCAAGGGGCGGACATAAATGCGACAGATATCGTCAATGACTCCTTATTACACATAGCTGTGCAGAGAGGAGATGAAAAGTTGGTGAAATTCTTTATAGGAAGCGGACAATTATTAGACCTAGATTCCAAGAATAGCTGCGGAGAGACGCCGCTGATGCTGGCCGTTAAATGCGGCGCCTCCGACATCGTCATCGGGATGCTTCTAAACTGTAAAGTAGACTTAAGCATTAGAGATCATAAAAACCGTAATCTCTTGCACTTAGCTGTAAGCGGCGGGTACTTTAATATATGCAAAAAACTGCTTGCCAAAAACGTAGACCCTAATGCTTTAGATGATGAAGGCAGATCTCCTTTGCATATCGCTGCTGAACGAAACCACGCAACTCTCATTGAGCTGCTCGTTCGCAACTCCGCCAACATTAATCAGCAAGATTTTGACGACTACACTCCCCTACATGTTGCCGCAAGTCAGCAAAATAATGGCAATGCCGTATCCATGCTTGTGAAACTTAAAGCTAACACTGAAGCATTAACCGTATCAGGAGAACTGCCCATCCATAGGGCTGCAGCCAGTGGTAACGACAAGGCTTTTATGCTCCTGTATACGAGAGATTCGTCTCAGCAGAAGACTAGATTTGGGTTGAGTGCTAAAGCCCTGGCAGCTGAGGGTGGAAAAAACTCGATTTGGGAAATGTTAGAGAATTTGGAGAAAACAAACGACCAAATGCGGGCTCCTAAGAGATTAAGCACGAGGCTCCCTGTCGCTAAAAAAGATAGAAGATCTGTGCATTTTTAGTTTGTAGAAGGTTTGGAAGCTCGTTGGAGGACAGTTTTTAGAGATTTGGGATTATTAGCTAATATTATTTAATTAACTTTTAAATTATCAATAATTTTGATTATAATTAGAAGTGTAATCCCGTATGACCGTAATTAGAGTGAAGTTAGTTTCATAAGTGAACTTTATTTAAAAGCCTCCCAAGCACGTTTTCCTAAAAATCCGTTTTCCACCTAAAAATCGACCGGCGAAAAGGTCTATCTCCCAAACTATTGAACCTACGGGACTTTCTTTTACAGGAGGTGAAAGAGAAGATCATAAAGAATAAAAAAACGTCGGACTCACTCTAATCGCTCCACTGGTTCTAAAGTTACAGGCGGGCAAAAAAAATTGTTTAACCTATGTGACGTCACACCGGTCACGCACGTATTTTTATTACTTTTCTTGCAAGATGTAGCGACAATCTACGGGACTTTCTTTGGCGGTAGGTCCAAGAAAACCATCATAAAGGACAAATATTATAGATAATTAGAACACATTTATTAAATTGTTAATATTTCGGTATTTATTAAGGCTTTCCCGGGACTACTATTAATTTGAAAGTTTTTCAGCCTGCAAATAAAAACCTTGTTGAAACAACGGGGGGCTCTAAAATTATCATAACTAACTAATCAAATAATTAAATAACTGAACAGTTTGTTCTAGACCAAAAAAGTTACGAAAAGTTTATATGAAGACACAACTTCGTTAGAAACCCAAAGTCGAAAACAATTCAAATCTAAATCATCAATAATGTATATTTAGCTGTTCAGGACTACATATTTCTCCTAAAAAGGCCTCATCAGGCCGCACCCAACAACCATGTTAAAATTTCTTAAAATGAACTAAAATACAGCACAAGTTTTACATATCATCAAGGACAATAAATTTACAGATTGTTTGAGAAAGAAAAATGGCTTTTCTGTGACTTCGTTAGAAAATTGGAGGTGGTTAAATTTTAAAACTATAATTCTTTTATCTCGCCCAGTTTTGGACGTCATTACTTCAAATTTAGAGTAAGGGTAAATACATTATGCTCTACAAAAATATACTTGCCAAGTGATCTTTAAAATCTACAGAAACGTAATTTGCTGGAATTCCATTTTACTACTTTAGAGAAGTCTATTTCTTATTTATCTTAGAGAAATATATTTCTATGTAAGAGAAGATAAAAGAAATTAAAAAAATATCAAAGTGAAAATAAAATAATAATTTGTAGAAAAAGAGTTAAAGGAAAAAATAAAAGGACTGTGTTGCACAAAGAACAAACAGAAAAAACAGCTGGAAAAGATAAAAGAGATGAAAAACATTCAAACGAGGTTAAAAATTGAAGAAGTTTTGGAAAAAGTTTTGGAAACGAAAAATATTAAGCCTAAAAAACCAGAACACATTATCTGTTACACCCTTTCATTTAGTTACAAAAAAATACTAATAAGCAAATGATAAACTTTAGATAATAAGTTTATTAGTTAAAGGGTAGGTGATCACCAATTTTGTCGATCAACCCATCTGCATACTAGTTTCGGGGTCTACCCATCATCAGTACAGCTTTGGCTGGCCGACAAATCGTGAGTTCGTGGCTTAAAGCCACAAATGTCCGAAAATCGATGAGATGTTGTACAAAGCAGGAGCATGTGACATCAAGAGCGAATTAGATCTAATACTGCATGGCAGATGGCTCTCAGTTTGAAAAGCAGCCCTTATTGCTTACCTCGCAGGTTATCGGAACCAGAACAAAGTGTAAAGAGTAGGTGGTCACCAATTTGTCGATCAACCCATCTACATTCTAGTTTAGGATACTATTTTCGGTGTCTACTCCTCATCAGTACGGCTTTGGCTGGTCGATAAATTCGAGATCGTGAGTTCGTGGCTAAAAGCCAAAAATTTACGGAATATCGGTGATATGTTGTACAGAGCAGGAGCAGGCGACATCCATCAGCGTATTAAATCTAATAAAGCATGGCAGATGGTTCTCAGTTCGAGAAGCAGCTCATATTGCTCTGTACCTAGCAGGTTAGTTCAGGTTAGTTCAGGTTCGGTGCTCACCAATTTGTCGATCAACCCATCTGCATACTAGTTTCGAGGTCTACCCCTCATCAGTACAGCTTTGGCTGGTCAACAAATTGGATACCGTGGTTTCGTGGCTTAAAGCCAAAAATGTACTGAAGACCGGTGAGATGTTGTTGAGACCTATTCTTTACACTTCGTTCTGGTTCCAATAACCTGCGAGGTACAGAGCAATATTGGCTACTTCTCGAACTGTGAGCCATCTGCCATGCAGTATCAGATCTAATACGCTGGTGGATGTCGCCTGCTCCTGCTCTATTGAACATCTCTGCTGGGAAAACAGTGAGAAAAGATAAAAGGGATGAGAAAATATTTTATAAAAAAGGTTTTAAAAAATATATTAACCCTAAATAACCACAAAGTAGAATACATTATCTGTGGAGTTTTTCCTTTTATTCAGTTATAGCAAACAAAAAATTATAGGCAAATAATGCACTTTAAACACTGTATAAAACGATTGCCAAAAGATCGACATGCAGAAGAGAAACCGCACTATGTGAAAGATTTTTTTGAAAAGATCTTGAGGGCTGAAGAACCAGAAAGCAGACCACATCTGTTGTATTTTCCCCTTAAATTAGGTATAAGGAAAAACATAATTAAATTCAAATAATGAACATAAAACATTGTATTAAATGAATGCGAGGAGACCGACACACGGAAGAAAAATTACATTTGGAAGGGATTATTCAGGAAAAAGAGGTATATGGGAGGAAGGGTAAAAAAAATAAAGAATAATTTTTAATACTATATAGTGAAAATAAAATATTTATTTGTAGAAAAACGTTTGGTGAACAAAATAAAAGAGTCGTACTGCAGACGAGAAAAACAAAACTAAAAAACAATAATATTAAACCTAAAGGGCTAAAAAGTAGAACACATTATCTGTTGTGTTTTCATTTAAAATTTCTCCTAATTGCTTTTGCTATAAATCATTTTCAATTTTTTTTTAACTTGTTACATCTATTTCCCTTAAGTAATATACTGTTATGTTAATGGAAGTCGTTAGAGCTCATATTTTGCTCCAGTAAACAGGACTCAAGTTTGATAGGCTAGAGCGCTAGGGCTCCTAGCCCTTAGGTGACCTAGCGCCAGCCCTTAGCTGTCCTAGCTTCTAAAACTTGACTTCGAATCCTTTCCTTGGACCCTTGTGGTTATATGGCTGGTGGTTTTCTTGGGATGTGGTCCTTTTTTTTAATTAAATAAGTACAGTGGGTGCTTAAAATTTTCGTTTGTTTATTGACGTTTCGGCACAAATTGGTGCCTTTATCAGAGTTTTGTACACAAAAAGATGTAATGTCTTCGTTTGAAGTTTGTGATTATTTTTTCCTTTTGACTTTTTTTTCCCTGTTGTTGCAGTTTTTTTTTCCTTTATGTACTGGTTACGTTTAAAAGTCAAGAGTGCAGTGATGTTTGCGTAAGAGAGCATTTTTTCCCTGCTCTGCAGAGCTCGACTTTCAAACGTGACCAGTACATAAAGGAAAAAAACTGCAACAACAGGGAAAAAAAGTCAAAAGGAAAAAAATCACAAACTTCAAACCAAGACAGTACATCGTTTCGTGTACAAAACTCTGATGAAGGCACCAATTTGTGCCAAAACGTCAATAAACAACGAAGTTTGAAGCATCCACTGTACCTTATTTAATTAAAAAAAGGACCACATCGCAAGAAAACCAGGTATATAACCACAAAGGTCCACGAATCTAGACGTCTACGTGCCAACCATTGATCAGAGCAGGGGCAAAATGCTCTCTTACGTAAACATCCCTGCACTCTTGACTTTCAAATGTAACCAGTACATAAAGGAAAAAAAAACTGCAACAACTGGGAAAAAATATCACAAACTTCAAACCAAGACAGTACATCGTTTTGTGTACAAAACTCTGATGAAGGCACCAATTTGTGCCGAAACGTCAATAAACAACGAAGTTTGAAGCACCCACTGTACCTTATTTAATTAAAAAAAAGGCCACATCCCAAGAAAACAACCAGCCATATAACCACAAGGGTCCACGAATCTAGACTACGTGCCAACCATTGACCAGAGCAGGGGAAAAATGCTCTCTTACGCAAACATCACTGGACTCTTGATTTTCAAACGTAACCAGTACATAAAGGAAAAAAAACTGCAACAACAGGGAAAAAAAAGTAAAAGAAAAAAAAATCACAAACTTCAAACCAAGACAGTACATCGTTTTGTGTACAAAACTCTGATGAAGGCACCAATTTGTGCCGAAACGTCAATAAACAACGAAGTTTGAAGCATCCACTGTACCTTATTTAATTAAAAAAAAAGGCCACATCCCAAGAAAACAACCAGCCATATAACCGCAAGGGTCCACGAATCTAAACGTCTACGTGCCAACCATTGACCAGAGCAGGGGCAAAATGCTCTCTTACGCAAACATCACTGGACTCTTGATTTTCAAACGTAACCAGTACATAAAGGAAAAAAAGCTGCAACAACAGGGAAAAAAGTAAAAGGAAAAAAAAATCACAAACTTCAAACCAAGACAGTACATCGTTTTGTGTACAAAACTCTGATGAACGCACCAATTTGTGCCGAAACGTCAATAAACAACAAAGTTTGAAGCACCCACTGTACCTTATTTAATTAAAAAAAGGACCACATCGCAAGAAAACAACCAGCCATATAACCACAAAGGTCCAAGAATCTAGACGTCTTCGTGCCAACCATTTACTTCATACCGTAGACTAACACCGCAAGCGATACGGCAGGTCTTGTCTTGTTTGTCAAAAACTACAGACTTTCAACTGCCTGTAAAAACAATTTTCTGACAAAACAACTTCGCACTCAGAAGTGTTTTCTGATTCTGGATTCGAAGACTTTCAAGATACCTATCCTCTGTTCTGGACATTTGAATATCCAAAAATGACTGAGGATCTTCAACAGATGTCATATCAACTTCAGTTTTCATATTGACTGGACGAATGTCTTTTTAATGATTTCCAGTTCATTTCTGAAAGCACAGTCCTCTGTTCTTAATGGCACTAGCCACATGGATTTTAAAATGTCTATAAATATCTTGTTTCAATTGTATGGCGTTTGCTTCAAGCCATAGAGCGTGTTTCTTCTGTTAGCCCTTTTCTAACACATCTATGTTCATCTCTTCTCAAATAGATTCCCATATAAAAGTATTCTTCTCAACGGCCATTGTATTCTCAACGGTTTGTTTGTCACCAGAGCAAGTAGAATTCTCAAACATTTTCTATTTATAGAAATCGATCTCAAACTCATTTCCTCCTCCGTTACTCCTCTCCCGTTCTTCCAACGTCTTTCCTCTTGACATAGATCCAGGTTCCATCGTTCTCAATCGAAGCTTTCCCCCATTCAATGGCTTCCAACCACTGCACCTTACCTTCACAGGTAATGCCTTCTTAAAACGAAAAATCTAACTTTTGTTCCATGAAAAAAAAAGCGAAGCTCATTTATCCCATAATCACTATAGGATTTCTGTTCCTAACCACGAAAACCAGAAAATATAAATCCTGCCTTACCCTATAAAGCAAGAGTCGACCCCAAATTTCGCTTAGTTCAAAAGCGGCTTAGAATTAATCTCCTATCGAAACGCAAAAAGAGATACGAACCACGAGAGAAAGAATATCATATGCGGCGGCCCTGCCAATGAAGACGGTTAAATAGACATTCGTCAGTTGGGGGTTGAGGATCGATTTGTATTATTGGGAGATTGGAGGAGAGAATAAAGAGCTGTCGAAGCCGGGAAATAAAAGTTTAAAATATTGCTCGGGTGGCTAGATAAAACCACATAAATTCTCTTAGGAAAGGGGAAGTGTGAGTTCATAAATAAATCTTGTATTGTCAGTGAGATAGGAACACAGCCACATCAAACAAAATTCAAAGAGTTCTATAGAAAAGAATTAATTTATGTTAGAATGACACTTTTTATTCACCCTGTATGAATAAGTACATTTTTATTGAAAGCAGATTTCCTTATCATTAATTTTTTATTTCAAAAACTCTTTTCCATCAAGAACAGGGGATGATATTCTTAGCGTCCAAATAGAGTTGAAACACCCTGTATATTCAGAATCTTCAGCTAAACCAAACCTCAGAGGTATCTACTGTGAACTAATTATTTTTATCAGTCTAAGTACTCAACGGACTCCAAAGAATGTTGCTTTACAGCTCTAGAGATATTTTGGGGGCTTTCGTTTCTTTTTGTGTTTCTAGATTAGAACTAGAATAAAAACTAAAATAGAGAAATTTGTCTGCTTCTACCAAATGTACAAATCTCTAATTTGGGCAGAATATAATTTTATTTTTGTGTGTATCCAGGACACTCTTCTGACTGGTAACGCCAGTAGCAGGCTGATGGTAAAGTATTTTTATGTAAATTATATTAAGTAACTTGATTTTCGGAATAATCAATTTTACCCTTTGGAATCCACCAACGTTATTTTATAACAAAGAATTCTTGACCTTAAACTGACATCTTAATTACGTCATTTTTAAAAATCCCTATCACGTTACCAAGCTGACGTCACTGGCTGTTACTTAGACCCACCATTTTGACGTAACTGTAACGTCACATTAGGGTGATTTTTTTGTAACATTCACTTACCCTACAGAACTTTTTTACAAAGTTTCTGTTTGTACAGTCTTTACATAGAATCAAATTGTAGTGTGTAGGTAGAAAGTAAAGAGTGTACTTTCTTGTTGGGGATATATAACACTTATAATATGGATCAACAAGAGGGTCATAGTTCAACTTTCCATTTGTAGCAAGAAGTTGAAAAATACGATTTTTCTCGAAACGATTGACCCAAGGAGCATGTCGACCATTAATTGACAAAAATACTTAAGCGACAACAAATCAAGTTTGTTACATAGGGCAAAGATTTAGAGAAAAATTAGTCAATTAAGTCAAAAACAGAAGTGTTACGTCATAAATAAACTTTATAAACGCATATTCTTTCATCCATCAGAGCGATTAAGGTCTAGAGTAGTCAAATTTCAACATTACTACAAAGGATAAATTACATATTAACCAGTTTTTACAAAAATATCGCAAAAATTATTGATACCCAACAATTGGTTTTCTGAGTTTGTCCTACAGAGATATTTGTTTGCACAGCCACTATATTCATTAGCTCTTTACTGAGGATTTTACTTTTCATTACATTTATAGAGGAACTATTATTGGTTGATCTTGAGAGATTTATTATCAGAAATACGTATAAATATTCTATTGCATAATTCATCTGATATCTAAAAAAATTCAGCTGTCCAGGACTGGAGGCAAAAAATAGCGCCATCAAAATGTCACAAGGGCAGGAAACCTAACGCCCCGCAGTGTACCTTTTGCTAAATGGATAAAACAAAGTAAGGGACCCCGAATGTTGCCCTTAAGGCTCGAACGCATCAGTCCTACGTATTTATTATGTAAGAGCAACACCGGGGAGAGCAGATTATGAACCTTGCCGGGGCCTTATTTATTATTTGCCCTTATGTCGGACCTACTTCTTAGAGGCTTAGGAGATACGGTGTCAACTTTTTAAAACCAACTCAAAGCTCTATATTGTAGAATATAAACACAAACGATCACTTTTACAACTATTAGTAAAACTGCAATTTGACGTTTAAACTCATTTACGTTTAAACTAAAGCTTAAACTGAACTGATAACAGTAGGCCTAAGGAAGTTTTATTTGGCCTGTTGGCAACAAATAACATAATGGTAGTTAAGTTCAACATTCACTGTAAGCAGGGCGATTTTGATGTAGGATTATAGAATTTTCACATCTTTCTCAACGTATGAACGAAATTTATCTGTAGATTAGTCTCTCAAAACCCATCCATTTGAGCATTGGCTAGGATTTGGACGCATTCTACAAACGAGCATGGAAGAAGTACTTGCAAAAATGTGAACTCTTCTGGAAATTTATTCAAAACAGATACTGCAAGTCAGTAGCCAGTTGGAGTACCTAAACCCACACCTTAGGGAAATCCACCTTCCGCCGCCACAGAAAGGTACTTAGGCGGATTTAATGGAATCAGCGTAAATCTCGACAATATGGTGACTGTGGCGAATAATTAAAAAGAACGCAACGCACCACTTCGTGAGGTTTTCCAACGATTGAAAAAATAGAGTGTCAGTCTCAAACTCCAAAATACAGGTTTTACACTCCTTCTGTAAATCTCGAAATCATCATTAAATGTGTGCTGATTTACAAAAGCTATTAAGAAGTTGCGTCAGCCAACAAATAAAAAAGAAGTAGGCTCTCTTCTTGGGTCATACAACGGATCTTCTTGAACAACTTCTCAGAAAGGACAAAGCATTCCACTGAGGTGAACAACAGATGAAGAAGAACTGAAGGGTGCAACTCTTCTTGCCCACTTTGATCCTCTAGTTTTCCATATGAGCAAAGCCTTGTCAAAATCAAATTGAAAAAGACGCTTTTGCGTTTATTATTGCAGTGGAACCTTTTCATAGATCCATTTGGGCACTTTACTTTAATGTTGGAAAAGACCACCAAACATTGCTAGCAGTTTTCAACACCTCCAACGTCAAAGATCGTTCTAGATGACGGAAGCGTGCTGTAAAAAGCTCAACGGTATGATTTCCACATTGAACACATCAAGATAGACGATTTTGGTCAAACTAATTTTCGTTCAAGTCTTGTCAGTCACACTCACAAGTCAAGTCAAGTTTCAATCTACAGAGACCGAACAAGTGAACATTCCGTGGATCAGAAAACTATTGACATTACCAAAAAGATCGTTAGGTTCCATTAAAATACGTCAAGTTTTACACTTAAGTCCAAAAGAACTCTAAATAAGCTCGAAACTGATTCCTAAGTTCTGAAACAGAAAATAACTTATCTAGAAACGGGCGCGAACAACACGATTCTTGCAACTAAAACACGTTTATCAATTGCAAAACACGAGAAGAGAATGTGCACACCATCGAGAATGAGTAGATAATAGAAACACACTTAATCCAGTATATAAGACTGCAATTAAAGCCACACAAAAACCAAATAATTACTTTATCGAAGTTTCTCCCAACTTGCTGACCCACTTTTCGATCAATATATTTCCCGCCCGAAAAACAGCCATCTTTCACCTTCAACAGCTGCACTTGAACTTTCATTCACCCCGATAAACGGTTGCATATATGCAGACATCAGCCAATTATATCGAGCGATCCGCCCATCCTTCGCGACTGTGCACAGCCAATGAGGGAATCAGCAAAGGATTACCGACGTCTTCGCTACCCAGATTAATAAAACTGTCTTCTGGGCTATTTTTGGATTTTATTATGACGGCTCTCTTTGAATATGAATAAATTCCGCACGATTTATTGCCTGTTTCTCTGCATAGAAGCAGAGGGTCTTTTTAGGATGTTTACTGTTTATTTATTATTTCCTTCTTATGTTAGGTTTTCTCAGCAGTACACATTATATAAAAAAAAAACTGTGTCGCCTACTGATCTGCTAGTTGTTTCCGATATCCACCATCCTCCCTAAAAGAAAAACATCTGTAAATGTTACAAGTATTTGCAAATAGATAATGACAAATCAGTATCCAGTATACAGGGTCGCCTTTATGTGTGGAGATAGTCGATAACTTCGTAAATTAAACTAGCTAAGTGAGGCAGAAAAAAAATATGGCCCAAAATGGCCCAGAACCTGAAACTTACCATATAGAGACTCATCATACACTGTTTCGGTTGCCTCCAAATCAACTCCTGAAACTCTGGAATTCCAAGCCCAAGGTCTCTGTCTGTCTTTGGTCAGATTCAAAAAAGCCTCTTTCTGGAATCAATATGGGTGGAATTTTCCTTGTCACTGCAGACTGTTTAACTTTTTCGATGCTGAATGGATAATTTCTGCAATAGCTAGTGGCTGGTGTAATAGTAGGATATTTAAAATCTTATTCCTGACATTTTGGTGTCCTAGACAGCATTGTCATGGACAACGTAACACAGATTGTTTCAAACGAGTGGGAAATGCAGAACTTAACGTGACGCACCTTCGTTGACATCCACAAATGTTAAAATTTAATGAATTTGCAGAACGAATAGTACTGCAAACTGAGAAGGTCGTCAAATTCCCTAGAGACAGTTGTTACCGCGTACAATAGCAGTGGGAGAGGAAGTGCTGAGTAAGATCTGGAATCAGCTTGTGGATCTGGAGTTTGTACTGACTTCTAAAAAAGTGGCAAGTGCAGTCCTTGGATGTTTATGCTAAAGTGCGGGAAGCCTTGTTGTAGGTCATAAAAAGAAAAAAAACTCCGTTTGGATAGCCCATTTCTAAGGACAATTACTGTATCTAGAGCAATCCCAGAATGATATATTTGCAACTACATCAGAAAAAAGTTTTTTAAGAACTTTATTAGATTTCTATGACTCTCGTCCACATTGATGATCTAGGAGATATAGACACAGGCCGATATTTTCCTAAAATGGTCCCATTTTTTGGCCTGGAGGTTTGCCATTTTTAATGTATCCTTGACATAATATCATCGTGAAAACACATCAATTAGTGAATTACGATTTCGAATTATTTGGAGTAGAAGAGAAGACCGGGTCTCTCCAGGTATCATATACTAGCTCGTAAGTCTACATAAATGCCTCTACTCCAACCTACCCTGAACTACTCTAGTACCTTTACTCCAATTTATTGTACAAAGTATTCTATAACTTCCTTAGCAAGGCTTATGATGTAACATTTATTAATTTAAGAAGAAAATAATGTATTTTTCAAATCCTTAGTTTCATATATTGACGTTTCGCTATTTCGTCTTGCACCGTCCTCAGAACAATTTCAGTGGTGTTATCTTCAAAAGAGCATTGGGAGCAGCAAAATTAAGTATGGAATAGAAAGAACGTTGGGCAGTGTATCAGTAGTTGATTAAAACCTCACCTTTGAGCATTCTAACCTTTTTAAAGCCGTTTAAAGCAATAATTAGCTTGAATAAGCTGACCCATTTTACCTGGAACTTTGCATTGAATTAACGATCCAACTTTATTATCATTGCGAAAAAACTACTGAAAAGTTTGTTCTCCCTTGAGCACGCAAAGCAAATAAAAAGCGTCCGATATTGTTTCGTGCCAATGCAACTCGTATACTTTACACACCAACGTTCTTGGAATTTATATGAGGCAACGCTGCCTGGAATAAAACTCTCAAGTTACACCAAATTACATATTCATCGATTGTTTATTTACAGGTTTGAGTGTAAGGAAAATTTGCTCTATTTTTAATCATTCTTTAAAATGTTATATATATAACTTTAAAATATTATATATGGTAAGGCTGTAAAGTGCATTATTGTGACCCGTGACGTCAAATGAAGTTTAAATCCCTCGGAGCGTAGCGCTGAGGGATATAAGTAGTTCAAAACCGAGCAATTTTTTCCACTATTAGACTAGAAAAAACCTACGTCAAAAAGGTGCCTAATTAGGAAGTTACAGCTCCTCTTCATATAATTAATATAGAGGCTTCGTCTCCATAGTTACACATAAACAAAACCACCAGTACGACATCATCAAAGAGTTTGGAAACACGTCGACAACTGACGTTTTTAATTCCCTAGGAAAGCAATTGAGTGTAAAGTTATCATTACTGACCACTTATGTACAGATTTTGTTCAACGCCCCTATATTGGTAACTAGACCCACGATGGTAAAACTTCTAACACGAGCCGAAGAAGAGTGGCGTGGTTCAACTTTTCCTTTGTAGCAAGAAGTTGAAAAATGGGACTTTTATCGAAAAGGATGGGACAAGGAGCATGGATCAATTGATTAATATCGTTACTTAAACCATAACAAATCAAGTTTGTTAAATAGAGCAAAGATTTAGAGAAAAATGAGTCAATTAAGTCAGACGTGTTACGTCATAAATAAACTTTATAATCGCATTCTCTTTCAATCATCAGAGCGATTAGGGTCTAGAGTAGTCAAACTTCAACATTACCAGCTATTATCAGGAATTGTAAAATAGATAAATTACATATTAACTAGTTATTACACAAATATCGCAAAAATTAATGGTAGTCAACAAGTTGGTTTCTGAGTTTATGCTTATTCCAATGATTTTTACTAGACCGCACAACTCTGAGTAATGTTTCCACTTTTTTTTTATCAAGATAGTCATTAAAATAATAATTTTATTCTTCATAATGTTAAACAGTCGGGTTATATTGACATTTTATAAACAAAAGTACAAACGTTTCTTATTAATATGTAGTAGTTAACATGCAGTAATGAAAATTATTGTTTTCTATTGAGAAAAACATCATTGACCCTGATGACGTCATCGAAGTCAGCATAGTTTCAGTCACTATGCTTCCATTTGAAAAACCTATGTTGACTTTGATGACGTCATCTAAGTCAATAACATTGCAGGCGTCTTAGTTACGCCACGACGTAGAGAAACTTTTACTTCATTTCATTCAACCGATAAAATCATTGCCCTTAAAATAACCCTGATGACGTCACCGAAGTCAGCCTAGTCAACGTCAGTATTTTTAGCTAAATTCCGAGTTCAAAGTAGGAATTTAGTTAAACTGACTGGACGAACGTTAAACGGAATTTAATAGTTTTATCCGGCATTGAACTCAGAATTTAACTAAATTCTAACTTTGAACTCGGAATTTAACCAAATTCCGACTAAATTCCGACACCACGGCATCAAGTTTATTTAAAGTTGAAAAGTGGTTATTCAAATGGAAACTGACCTTGAATTTGGAATTTAAGTAAATTCCTACCTTAAACTCGGAATGTAACTAAATTCCAACTTTAAACTTGGAATTTAACTAAATTCCAACTTTAAACTCGGAATTTAACTAAATTCCGACTTTAAACTCGGAATTTACTTAAATTCCAAATTCAAGGTCAGTTTCCATTTGAATAACCACTGTTCACCTTTAAATAAACTTCATGACGTGGTGTCGGAATTTAGTCGGAATTTAGTTAAATTCCGAGTTCAAAGTCGAAATTTAGTTAAATTCCGAGTTCAAAGTCGGAATTTAGCTAAATTCCGAGTTTAGTTAAATTCCGAGTTCGAAGTCGGAATTTAATAGTTAAATTTCGAGTTCGAAGTCGGAATTTAATAGTTAAATTTCGAGTTCAAAGTTAGAATTTAATAGTTAAGTTTAAAGTTAGAATTTAGTTAAATTCCGAGTTTAAAGTTACAATTTAGTTAAATTCTGAGTTCATAATCGGGATTTAGTTAAATTCCGAGTTTAAAGTCGTAATTTAGTTAAATTCCGAGTTTAAAGTTGGAATTTAATAGCTAAATTCCGAGGCTAAACTCTAAATTTAACTAAATTCCGACTTTAACCTCGGAATTTTGCTATTAAATTCCAACTTTAAACTCGGAATTTAACTAAATTCCGACTTTAAACTCGGAATTTGACTAAATTCCGATTATGAACTCAGAATTTAACTAAATTGTAACTTTAAACTCGGAATTTAACTAAATTCTAACTTTAAACTCGGAATTTAACTAAATTCTAACTTTAAACTTAACTATTAAATTCTAACATTGAACTCGAAATTTAACTATTAAATTCCGACTTCGAACTCGAAATTTAACTATTAAATTCCGACTTCGAACTCGGAATTTAACTAAACTCGGAACTATTAAATTCTAATTTTGAACTCGAAATTTAACTATTAAATTCCGACTTCGAACTCGAAACTTAACTATTAAATTCCGACTTCGAACTCGGAATTTAACTAAACTCGGAATTTAGCTAAATTCCGACACCACGTCATCAAGGTTATCTAAAGTTGAACAGTGGTTTTTCAAATGGAAAGTGTATGCTCATTTTAATGATTTTGACTGGACTGTACAACTTTGACAATGTCTGCACTTTTTTTTATTAAGATAGTCATTAAAATAATAATTTTATTCTCCATAATGTTAAACAGTAGGGTTATATTGACATTTTATAAACAAAAAAAACAAAAATTTATTATCAATATGTAGTAGTTAATATGCAGTAATGAAAATTATAGTTTCCTATTTTGAAAGACAACGTTAGTGACCCTGATGACGTCATCAAAGTAAGCATAGTTTCAGTCGCTATGCTTCCATTTGTTTTACATTGTCGACTTTGATGACGTCATCTAAGTCAATAACATTGCAGGCGTCTTAGTTAGCCCACGACGTAGAGCAACTTTCATTTAATTTAATTTCATTTCAATCAACCCACAACAACATTGAACTTAAAATAACCCTGATGACGTCATCGAAGTCAGCCTAGTCAATGTCCGTATGTTTCCATTTGAAAAACCACTGTTCAACTTTAAATAAACTTGATGACGTGGTGTCGGAATTTAGTCGGAATTTAGTTAAATTCCGAGTTCAAAGTTAGAATTTAGTTAAATTCTGAGTCCAAAGTCGGATAAAACTATTAAATTCCGACTTCGAATTTTGAACTCGGAATTTAGCTAAAAATACTGACGTTGACTGACTTCGGTGACGTCATCAGGGTTACTTTAAGGGCAATGATTTTAGGGGTTGAATGAAATGAAGTAAAATTTTCTCTACCTCGTGGCCTAACTAAGACGCCTGCAATGTTATTGACTTAGATGACGTCATCAAAGTGAACAATGTTTTTTCAAATGGAAGCAAAAACCAAATTCAAAGTCGGAATTTAGTTAAATTTCGAGTTTAAAGTCGGAATTAGTGAAATTCCGAGTTCAAAGTCGGAATTTAGTTAAATTCCAAGTTTAAAGTTGGAATTTAGTTAAATTCCGAGTTTAAAGTTGGAATTTAGTTAAATTCCGAGTTTAAGGTCGGAATTTAGTTAAATTCTGAGTTCACGGTCAGTTTCCATTTGAATAACCACTGTTCAACTTTAAATAAACTTCATGATGTGGTGTCGGAATTTAGTTAAATTCCGAGTTCAAAGTCGAAATTTAGTTAAATTCCGAGTTCAAAGTCGGAATTTAGTTAAATTCCGAGTTGAAAGTCGCCCTGATGATGTCATCGAAGTCACCTGAGCTTCAGTCACTAGGCTTCCATTTGAAGAAACAATGTTGACTTTGATGACGTCATCTAAGTCAATAACATCGCAGCCGTCTTAGTTAGGCCACGACGTAGAGCAACTTTTATTTGATTTCAGTTAATTTCATTCAACTCATAACAACATTGCCCTTAAAATAACCCTGATGACGACATCGAAGTCGGCCTAGTCAACGTCAGTATGTTTCCATTTGACAAAGCAATGTTCAACTTTAAATAACCTTGATGACGTCATCTAGGTCAGTAACGTTGCTGGCAACTTAGTTTCGCCACGACGTATGCAACTTTCAATTAAAACTCCTTTCTATAACCTTAATAGTTGAGCAAATGGACCACCCTGTACATAGTGGTTAGTTCAGGTTGGCTGAATCTTTTCTGTCAAAAAAATTATGGTCTTAAAGATGAACGTTTTCAAAAAAATGTACAATTTTTAAGAAGCTGCAAAATCTAAAGTATTACAGTAAAAGCATAAATTTTGGAGTGGGAAGCCTGTAAAAAGTTAATTGAATTCTAAGAAGTTAGTCGAATTCTGAAAATAAAAAAAAAATCAGATATTTTGCCTAAAATATCTATATGATTCTTTAAAAAGCTTGTATCGGTGAAACGTAAACACTTGTGGCCTTCAAAGTTGGATCAACCCCCACCGACTATACTCCGCCCACCTTTCGGCAAATACCTTTTGTCTGTGTGACGCAGTTTTAGCATAAGAATACAAAAATAATTCGTTTGATACCAAAGTCCCACTGGATATCGGCTTTCGATATTCCAGATGAACGGCTTTTTCTGGACGCTTACTCGCCGATTAAATATGCTCAAGGTCGGCCTATACATGGCAGCCAACGAAGGCCGATATGGGTTTTTTTATAATTTGGTCAACGATCCGAAAGCATATCTGACGCAAAGAGTCTTCCTGCACTAGAAATTAGTTTTTTTTAAATTAAAAATCGATATTTTATCAAGTCGTTTGGGAACACATCTTTAATGATTTCGGGCTTTACGTTCAAGCTTGGAAAGTTTCCTGAAAAGTCCGGGACAATAGCAGCGGAGGCAGCCCTCTCGTTAACTTAAATTTCATTGCCATAAATTGCCGCTCTAAAGTTTCCTAACACTTTGTATTCTTTACACTTTTTCTGTTGGTTTATCGTAGTATAGTAAGAATTATTTGTCTTCCCAATAAGGCCGGCGAGGAGAGAATACCGTAAATTGTTGCTAAAATTTGCTTTCCAAGTAGTTTGCGATAAAATATTGGTGTTATTCGAAAACAAAAACTTTGCCTACGCCCCTAGGGGCGGTAGGTTGTAACTCGTTTCGAGATTAAATTTACATTTATAGTTGAGAAGATGAAAATAAACTTTCCATCCCGCTTCCAACCAGGTTGTCATGATGATCCTTTAGAAAGTGGATCTGCCCCAATTAGCTTATCCAGTTGGGATTGTTATTACCTTTATATAGCCCTCGAGGGCGTCTCTCTTATCTGTGTAACTATCCTCCTATTTATTCCTGTCCTAGTCGTAAACCCCTCGAAATCATTCTTTCGAAAATCGAACCAACTTAATTTAGGTCTTGCTTATTTAGTGGAAAATCATTGTAGGTTAATGACTAAATATAGATTTCTGCGATTTTCTTTCCAGATTCCCAGGATACGTGAGCTAAATTTATCACCCTATTCCTGTTTAATCCTGCCGCCTGTCACGGAACAATTCACCTTTAAGGGTTTTACTGGGGTGGTAGGTTTTAGCATCATCCTCTAATAAGCAGGAAATAACGTGCACATTAGAGATTAGCTATGTTTCGTGTAAGAACTGTTTATGTTTGGAATAGGACTTATCCAATCCCTAAGAACGTAGCAAATGTAAATCGAATGAAAAACCCTCGAAAATTTTAACTCGGAATTTAACTAGTAAATTCCGACTTTAACCTCCATTAAATTCCAACATTGAACTCGGACTTCAACTAAATTCCGACTTTGAACTTAGAATTTAACTATATTCCAACTTTATACTCGGAACTTAACTATGAAATTCCGACTTTAAACTTGGAATTTAACTAAATTCCGAGTTTAAAATCGCAATTTATCTAAATTCCGACTTTGAACTTGGAATTTAACTAAATTATGACTCTAAACTTGGAATTTCACTAAATTCCGTCTTTGAACTCAGGCTTTAACTAAATTCCGACTTTAAACTTGGAATTTAACTAAATTCCGACTTTGAACTTGGAATTTAACTAAATATCAACTTTAAACTCGGAATTTAAATAAATTCCGACTATAATGGTATTTAACTAAATTCCAAATTCGAACTCGGAATTTAATTAAATTCCGTATTTAACTTTTCAATTCCGACTTTAAACTCGGAATTTAACTAAATTCCGACTTTGAACTTGGAACTTAACTAAATTCCAACTTTAAACTCGGAATTTAACTTTTAAATTCCGACTTTAAACTTGGAATTTAACTAAATTTGCGACTTTAAACTAGGAATTTCATTATTAAATTCCCACTTTGAACTTGGAATTTAACTAAATTCCGACTTTGATCTCGGAATTTCACTAAATTCTGACTTTGAACTGGGAATTTAACTAAATTCCGTCTTTGAACTCGGAACTTAACTAAATTCCAACTTTAAACTAGGAATTTCATTATTAAATTCCATAGCTAAATTCTTGGACTAAAAACTTGGAGTTTAATTAAATTTCGAGTTTGAACTCGGAATTTAATTAAATTCCGACTTTTAACTCGAAATTTAAGTAATTCCGAGTTTTATCTCGGAACTTAACTATTATATTCCGACTTTGAACTCGGAATTTAACTAAATTCCCACTTTGAACTTGGAATTTTATTAAATTTCGACATTGAACTCGGATTTTCACTAAATTTCGAGTTTGAACTGGGAATTTAACTAAATTCTTGGACTAAAAACTTGGAGTTTAATTAAATTTCGAGTTTGAACTCTGAATTTAAGTAATTCCGAGTTTTAACTCGGAACTTAACTATTATATTCCGACTTTGAACTCGGAATTTAAATAAATTCCCACTTTATACTCGGATTTTAATTAAATTTCGACTTTGAACTTGGAATTTAACTAAGTTCCCACTTTGAACTTGGAATTTTATTAAATTTCGACTTTGAACTCGGAACTTCTCTAAATTTCGAGTTTGAACTTGGAATTTAATTAAATTCCGACTTTAAACTCGGAATTTAAGTAATTCCGAGTTTTAACTCGGAACTTAACTATTATATTCCGACTTTGAACTTCGAATTTAACTGAATTGCCACTTTAAGCTCGGATTTTAATTAAATTTCGACTTTGAACTTGGAATTTTATTAAATTTCGACTTTGAACTCGAAATTTCAGTAAATTTCGAGTTTGAACTGGGAATTTAACTAAATTTTTGGACTAAAAACTGGGTGTTTAATTAAATTTCGAGTTTGAACTCGGAATTTAAGTATTACCAAGTTTTAACTCGGAACTTAACTATTATATTCCGACTTTGAACTCGGAATTTAAATAAATTCCCACTTTATACTCGGATTTTAATTAAATTTCGACTTTGAACTTGGAACTTAATTAAATTCCCACTTTGAACTTGGAATTTTATTAAATTTCGACTTTGAACTCGTAATTTAACTAAATTTCGAGTTTGAACTGGGAATATAACTAAATTTCGACTTTGAACTCGGAATTTAACCAAATTCCGACTTTGAACTTGGAATTTAACTAAATTCCCACTTTAAACTCGGATTTTAATTAAATTTCAATTCAGAATTTAACTAAATTATGACTCTAAACTTGAAATTTCACTAAATTCCGTCTTTAAACTCGGGCTTTAACTAAATTCCGACTATAATGGTACTTAACTAAATTCCGAATTCGAACTCGGAATTTAACTAATTTCCAATTTTAAACTCGAAATTTAACTATTAAATTCCGACTTTAAACTCGCAATTTAACTAAATTCCGACTTTGAACTTGGAATTTAACTACATTCCGACTTTAAACTTTAAATTTCACTAAATTCCGTCTTTGAACTCGGAACTTAACTAACTTCCAATTTTAAACTAAGAATTTCATTATTAAATTCCCAATTTAAACTCGGAATTTAACCAAATTCCGAGTTTAAAGTCGGAATTTAAGAAAAAAAAATTTTGTTGGTCCTTCTAGGCCTTCGTATTCTCGTCTATGTGCCTTGAACCGAAAGGCTCTTGTTACCTATCTCTCTCTTGGTACCTACGAATCAATAATGACTTAGGTATATTGGTCTAAAGAAAGCGGCACAATTTGGTTTTTGTCAAAACTGCAATTTTTTCCCCATTTAACCCACTTTGTAACTCTCTTAGTTTGTGAGATGCCTTATATGAGCCTACTGAACATCGAAAAAAACTCATCCTGTAGATATTTCGAGTTCCGATGGTTTTCATACATATCTTAAACTTTTCTGTTTAGAATTAAGCATTTAATCCATAGAAACATTAATCCTGTTTAGCTCTAAAACCTTTTTTACTATCCAAAGATTCCTGTTATTGACAACAATAATATAAAGCTTTCAGGTAAAGCATTTATTGTAAATTCAAGTAGATTGTTAGATACGATTAAAAAACATGGTCAGGGTCAGAAAGAGGTTTAAACATGTATTGTCACTTAGTTAAAATGGGCTTTATATTTTTATTATTAGTGGTTGTTGAAAAGGGAAAAGGTATGAACTATGCATTAAGATTTAAATATAAGGCAAATAGCTATTTATGTAACCAGTTACGAAAAGTCCGATTTTGTGTAACGAATGAATGTTTGCGGGACGAGCGCAGCGAGTTCCCGCAATTTGAATGAGATACACAAAAAAGGTTTTTCGTTACGTGTTTCATACAAGATTTTTTCTAATTTTGACTACAAATACCTACTTAGAGAGAGAATTATTATTATTAAACTTCAATATTTACTTTTAAACCACTTTGTATCTACTTAATACCGTAAAACTATAGCAACGGTGTGCCACAGCCGAAACCTGCAACTGGTGGTGACACCAACTTTTCATCACTAGTTACGAAAAGTAGGACGTTACGTCACTGTCATCAGTATTGAAAAGTTCCACTTTATATGTCAAAATTAGAAAAATGTATTCAAAAGACCCTTAGAAACAGATTATTCCCAGAAAAGTCGCCTTGTCTTAGAAAAATATATACCTATAATTAGTCATAACCTGGATGAAAAAAAAAAACATAAAAGTTGATTTGATCAAGGAAAAAGTGAAAGAAAACTAAAAATTAAACATTAAAACAAAAGTGCAGCACATTTTCAGTCATTTACTTCTGTGAATTCCCCTAAGAAAATCGAAGGTCCATCAAGCATTCTCGCAGTCTTTTTTAGGAAAATGAGGGCACGTGGATTTGGGTATTGCCGAGTAGTGGGCTTAGTGCGCCACCTACAAAAATTGCTTTTCAAAAAAAAAACCCAGGAAAGTGTTTATACAATAGCTTTCGAGTTATTTGCAATATTTCAGACATTTTTGACACCTCGTGTACGCCAAAAATGAAAAAAAAAGGGATATAAAGAAGTTTGACCAGTCTTAGGGGGTAAGTAGGACAGCAAGACAACCCCAAGTCATAAAGATAATTTTCAAGATAAGGATGGTAACGAACCCTCCTAATTTTCCTCTCAGCCGTGTACTCAGGCCTCTTATAACAATGTGTGGCTTACAATACCGAAATTTAATCCCAACAGGATCCCCATCCGTCCCGTTCTTCCCCAAAATCTATACTACCCGAAAGTCTAAGACGCTATCCACGGAAATTCTAGTCACCGAGTTAATATTGTGGTTAGCCCGCATAATTGGGTTCCCAGGATAGACAATTCCAAGGGTTTGGGCGACACAATCCAGGTTAAACTGACGAAGTGCAGATATCTATAATGCCACTCCAGCTTAGGTACATACTGGAATTTAAAGCAGCGCAAACAAGAAGTAGGAAGCATTAACTGTCTGGAATGTTAGTAATAATTTAATAACCAACCAATTTTCTCTCTAAGGAAAATTAGCAAAAATTATTCGTAATTGCGGCCATTCTTTTTATGCAAAAATAATAGAAGCTGGAACAATAATTAAGATTAAGGGTCTTAATGAAACCATTGAATTTTTAAGGTTTTTCTAGAATTAATATTTATGGGTTAGAAGTACAGTAAAGAGAACCAAAAATATATAATTTAATTACGATACAACTATATTGTATGATTTTTGTATTTATTTATTATCTATTCACCGTGTTTTAGTATATTATTTATAATAAAACATGAATAATTAAAAAAACCAAAATACTTTCTATTATTGTTCGAGCTGTAAAACATATATTGAAGTAAAATGAGAAAACAATTGGTCTGCAACACCAGCAAACGTCGTTTTCTGAAATTGGCGTTTCGTGTGCATTTTAATGAATATTTTAGGAAGATGGTGGTTAGGTTTTAATTAGAACAGAACTCAATAATAGCAGGTGCTAGCAGATCCAGTTTCCTTTGTTTAAAACATATAATAATAAAAAAGTTTGTGTTACTAATAAATGGCACTATCTAATAAAATAACTGCCAAGCAGATATTTATATCCCTGTCACAGGAGCTTTTAGTTGCTTATGCATATTTCATTAACTCGGTCCACCCCGACCTAATAAACCTTCCATTAGGAGAATTAATTCGGATAACTCTAGAAATCTGAGAAGTCACTCTCCTGATGGCACCACACAATCTAAAGTTGGAAATGTTTATCCATTTTCAAATAGACTGGGAAGCATTTAAGTGATGAAACTCGGTGATGAAGTATAATGGATGTTTCAAATCTAATCTGTTTAGCTTAGTAAGTTCTCTAGGATGGGGAGACAGAGGTCTTGAAAGGTTATATACAAGAGGTTTGATTAAGACGCCCTAGTAGAAACTATCGTAACTATCATTAACTTTTTGTGCTTTGCAAACACAAATTTCAGATTCAGATAGGCAAACAAATGGTTAAAACCAAAGTCATCTAAGAGACAAAACCAAGAGTAAAATAAAATAAGAAAAATAGTACAAAGTACAACAAAGCAATACACAGGGTTAAGCAGGAGACATCTTTCTCCCTCTGGCAAAGTAACTTTTACAAATGAACTAATTCCAAGGAGAAAACGGCTGTATCTCGTATTTTCGAACTAACGAGCGTCTTTAAGCTTCAAAAACTTCTGGGTTAATTATAAATGTAATTGTTTCCCTTCCAGCGAAATTCGTTATACAGGAGCGAGTGTGATAATCTGTCTTTGTTTCCTTGTCCAAGACATCGATACTTGCAATTATCTCTGCGAATGGAGACGGGCTATTACCTCGACTTACTCACTACTAGGGAAGGCCATAAAATTGTCTTGGCACATGCAGGACCAGAAACTTCATTAGAGTGTCCATTTATGGCGCTCTGTGCATGGGCTTCGCAATAAAAGCCGACATTTTGAACGAAACACAGCGAAACTCCATTTGGATTGAAAAGTTCCAATGAAATAGTGTTTAAGGGGGAGCGAAAAATTTTATTTTCCTTTCTGGAAGGAGGGGATGAATTTTAATAATGAGGCGTTTTGACCCTCGAGGTCTACAATACTATTTACAATAGATATCCGAATTTATTCAGATAAATCTACTATTCCAACAAGAACTTCCATAAATTACTCAGCAATAAAGGACAGTTAAATGCAATTTATCTGGTCTGATGGGTTAAATAAGTAGCTGAATCGATAGCCCTCTAGAGCTTAGAACTTCTGTACAGTCCCATAAACATTTAGTTCCCAGTAATTACTTAGTAGTGATTGATTGGGATAATTTGAATGCAAAAAGCATTTTTTTTATTCAGTACGATACCAAAAATGTTGCCTCAGCTGCAGTTAAATTCCAACCAACACATGGTGATGTCACGCAACATTAATCGAATAAACATTGAACTCGATAAAAACCTATACAAATTTTGCCAGCAGTGTTGAAAACGAATTGTTTATTCGGTGTTTCCTTTTTTGTATAATTTACAATGTCCGCATTAAGTCAGTCTTTTAATGGATGTTTGGGTATTGCCCTTGTCACTCATTAGTCCCTTGATGAATGCCCGGAATTAGGCAGTTTTAGTCTAATGAAAGTATGGAATTATTTATTACAAAAAAAAACATGTTAGCTCTATAAATCAAAAATGTTTTTCGTTTTGATTGGAATTTAAACAAACAGGTAAAATAAAAGGGCATTAGTTCGGCTTCTACAGGATCTGGAACTGAACACCAATGTTTGTCCTAGTTTCGCAAAAGTTTACGAGGCAAATTTGCGAGTAAACTCCCGCCGGACTATTGTGGGAAAGCTTTAGTTTAAATAAAAAGATAGCAGGCATTAGTGGACGTTACCACCAAATGACTCGTATTTGTTAACTGCAGGTGGTAACACAGAGATATTCCATGAAAACTTCCTTTCTTTGTTGTTGGATTCACTCTAATCAATCCTTTCATTCTAAAGTTATAGACGGACAAAGTTGGAAATTGACGAAAAGAAAATGGGAATAGCCCCCCCCCCCCTGGGCCAACTTCAAAAAAATTACTGAACCTACGGGACTTTGGTGGGAGGAGAAAGAGGTCATCAAAAAGAACAAACAGTAGGTATGCTGTTTGTTTGCTATCTAATCGGTCCATTCGTTTTAAAGTTACAGGCGGTCAAAGATGGAAAATGAGAAACAAAGAGGTAATACTCTTTGGTCATTTTCAAGAAGGGTCTTATGGTTAAAATCCGTGTTTGAAACCCGAATTTAGTTAAACACTGAGTTTAAAGTCGAAATTTTGTTAAATTCTGAGTTCCAAGTTCAGAGTTAAATTCCGTGTTTAAAGTCCGAATTTAGATAAACCCTAAGTTTAAATTGGAAATTTATTTAGATTTCTAGGTTACAGTCAGAATTTAGTTAAAATAAAATTTGGAGTCGGAATTCAGGTAAATTCCGATAGAGTGGGAATTTAGGAGTTTAAAGTATAAGCTTAGTTAAAAATCGAGTTCAAAATCACAATTTAGTTCAATTCTGTGATAAATCGGAATTTAGTTAAATTCGTAGTTTAAAGTCAAAATTAAGTTAAACTAAATCCGAGTTCCTACAATCAAAATTTGATACATTCCGAGTTTAAAATTGGAATTTTGTAAAATTCCGAGTTCCAAGGTCAGAGTTAAATTCCGTGTTTAAAGTTCGAATTTAGTTAAAATCTAAATAAAAATAAAATTAAGTTTAAATTCGGAATTTATTTAATTTTTAGTTTAAGAGTCAGAACTTGGTTAAAATAAAATTTCGAGTAGAAATTCAGAAAAACTCCGAGTTTAAATTCGGAATTTAGGAGTTTAAAGTTGAAATTTAGCTAAATTTTAGGTTCAAATTCACAATTTAGTTCAATCCTAAGTGAAAAATCAGAATTCAGTTAAATTCTTAGTTTAAAGTCAAAATTTAGTAAACTAAATCCTAGTTTAAAATCGAAACTTAATTAAATTTTGAGTCGAAATTCAGGTAAATTCCGTGTATTAAGTTGGAATTTTGTAAAATTTCGAGTTTCAAATTCAGAGTTAAACTCCGTGTTTAAAGTCCCAATTTAGTTAAAATATAAGTTTAAATTCGCAATTTCTCTAAATTTTAGTTTAGAGTCAGAACTTAGTTAAAAAAAAATCGAGTCGAAATTCAGATAAATTCCGAGTTTGGAGTCGGAATTTAAGAGTTTAAAGTCGAAATTTAATTAAATTCCGAATTCAAAGTCACAATGTAGTTAAATTCTGAGTGCGAAATCGGAATTTAAGTAAATTCCTGGTTAGTGTCAAAATTTAGTTAAATTAAATCCGAAATTTACATAAATTTTGACTCGAAATGCACATAAATTTTGAGATTTAAATCGGAACTTTCTTAAATTCCGAGTTCTACGTTGATGGTTATATTCCGTGTTTAAAGTCAGAATTTGGTTACACTCTGAGTTTAACGTCCAATTTTGTTAAATTCTGAGTTCCAAGGTCAATGTTCAACTCGGTTAAATTCGGCAAATTCGAAGTCGGAGATAAAAATTAGTCCCCTAAGCAGGCTTTTTTCTAAATGTCTCCAAAGCACATTCTAAAAGTACCTAAAAATCAATCACTGAAGGGGTCCATCTCCCAAACTATTGAAACTAGGGGACTATCTTTGGTGGAAGGTGAGTGTGTAAATTCCGAGTTTAAAGTCAGCATTTAGTTAAATTCCGAGTTTTTAATCGGACTTTTGATAAATTTCTAGGTTAGTCACAATATAGTTAAAATAAAATTTCGAGTCGGAATTCCGATAAATTCTGAGTTCAGAGTCAGAGTACGAGTTTAAAGTCAAAATTTGGTTAAATTTTAGTTCAAAGTCACAACTTAGTTAAATTCTGAGTGCGAAATCATTATTCAGTTAAATTCCTAATTTAAAGTCAAAATATAATTATACTAAGTCCGATTTTACAATCGCAATTTAATTAAATTTTGAGTTGAATTCAGATAAATTCCCAGTTTAAAATCGGAATTTTGTTAAATTTTGAGTTCCGACTTTAGAGTTAAATTCCGTGTTTAAATTCCGAATTTAGTTAAACTCTGAATTCGGGGTTTAATTAATTTTTGTGTTAAAAATCGAAATATAGTTAAATTGCGTGTTTAAAGTCAGAAATTAATTAAATTTTGAGTTTGAAATCGGATTTATAAATCTATCCCATAAATGGACTTTTTTCATTCAAGCACATTCTAAAAGAAAGGGTCCATCTCCCAAACTACTGAAACTGCCGAGAGCTAAAAGAGTGTAAATTCCATGTTTACAACCAGAATTTAGGTTAAATTCCAAGTTTGAAATCGGAGTTTAATTAAATTTATAGGTTAAAGTCAGAATTTAGCTAAAATAAAATTTCGAGTCAAAATTCAGATAAATTCCGAATCTATAATAGGAATTTATGAGATTAAAATTGAAATTTAATTAAATTCCGAGTTTAAAGTTACAATTTAGTTAACTAAATCCGAGTTTACAATCGAAATTTAATTACATTTTGTGTCGGAGTTCAGATAATTTCCAATATTAAAATCGGAATGTTCTTGAATTCCGAGTTCCAAGTTTAGAATTAAATTTTAGTTTACGTTTAGAATTAAATTAAAGTTTAAAGTACGAATTTAGTTAAACTCTGAGTTTAAAGTCAGAATTTAGTTAAACTAAAATCCGAGTTTACAAGTTTAATTTAATTAAATTTTGAGTTCCAATTTACAGTTAAATACTGTTTAAATTCCGAATTTAATTAAACTCTAATTTTAGTTAAATTGCATGTTTAAAGTCAGAAATTCATTAAATTTCGAGTTCGAAATCGGATTTAGAGATCAATCCCATAAGTGGACTTTTTTCTAAATGTCTCCAAAGCACTTTCTAAAAATAATTAGAATTTAGTTAAATTGCAGGTTTGAAAGCGGAGTATAATTAAATTTCTAGGTTAAAGTCAGAATTTAGCTAAAATAAAATTTCGAGTCGAAATTCAGATAAATTCCGAATCTATAGTAAGAATTTAGGAGATTAAAGTTGAAATTTAGTTAAATTCGGAGTTCAAAGTCACAATTTAGTTAAACTAAATCTGAGTTTCAATCGAAATTTAATTAAATTTTGTGTCGGAATTCAGATAATTTCCAATATTAAAATCGGAATTTTCTTAAATTCCGAGATCCAAGTTTAGAATTAGATTTTAGTTTATGTTTAGAGTTAAATTAAGTTAAAATTTAAAGAATGAATTTAGTTAAACTCTGAGTTTAAAGTCGGAATTTCTATAAATTTCTAGTTTAAGGTCGGAATTTGTTAAAATAAATTTTGGAGTCTGAATTCAGATAAATGTCGAGTTTAGAGTCGCAATTTAGCTAAATTCAGCGTGCAAAATCGACATGTAGTTAAATTGCTAGTTTAAAATAAAAATTTAGTTAACTAAATCTTAGTTTACAAACGAAATTTAATTAAATTTTGAGTCGGATTTCAGATAAATTCCGAGTTTAAAATCGGAAATTTGTTAAATTTCTAGATCCAAATTTGGAGTTAACTTCCGTGTTTAAAGTCCGAATTTAGTTAAACTAAATTCCGAGTTTCCAAATTTAGTTATATTCTGAGTTATAGGTTCAGAGTTAAATTCTGTTTTAAAGAATTCCGAAATTCCGAATTTAGTTAAGCTCCGAGTTTAAATTTTAAATTTAATTAAAAGTCGTAATTAAGTTAAACTGCGTGTTTAAAGTCAGAAATTAATTAAATTTCGAGTTCGAAATCGAATTTAGATAGTAATCCCATTAGTAGACT
Organism: Taphrorychus bicolor; assembly: GCA_951812265.1. Lineage (NCBI taxonomy): Eukaryota > Metazoa > Arthropoda > Insecta > Coleoptera > Curculionidae > Taphrorychus > Taphrorychus bicolor. Next base: position 15,607,116 of record OX638305.1, read on the forward strand.
TTTTCTAAATGTCCCCAAAGTTAGTTTATTAGTTACTAACAATTGACCACCGAAAATTTTCATCTCCCAAACTACTGAACTTACGGAACTTGTTTTGGTGGGAGGTGATAGAGGACATAAACAATGGATTCACTCTAATCGGTCCACTCGTTCTAAAGTTCGGGGACATGACAAAATTGTCAATAGAGTTAAAAAAAGAGGAAATAAAATGTTTAGTCAATTTAAAAAAAAAATCTTTATAATTATTAATGTAAATTGCGTTATAGAATTCATTAAACAGCATTCTTTGTAACTCTAAGCGGGCATAGAAAATATTGTACGCAATAAATATAAAAAAGTTATTTGATTAATGACAGTTGACAACTGTCTTTCTTGTCACTTTCGTCAACTAATTTTTAGTATTATTTGTGTGCGACGTATTTTTTTTTGTCCAGTGGCTTCCAATTCAATACACGACAAATGTTGAAATTTTAACACATTTTAGGTTTTAATTTTATTGTCGTTTCCGAACCCTACAATACCACTTACTTTTTTATATACACAATACTATGAATTATGGAATGATACTATTTTTGAACTAGTTTAAAACTCTACTAAATTTCCTTATTTTTAACAATCTGCAAAAAATTACTTTTTGTAGACGTCATGTTTTGGACAGAAAAACTTTATGAGGAACAGTTGCTCACCTTTTATCAATCGAAGTGATCCATTCCATAATTTATTTGGGGTACCGCGCCGCGCCGCGATCAGAGCCCAAACCAACGATAAGAAATTTACGGAGTCGCGACGTTTCGACGGCTCACCATAGCGGACGCGCCCGTTTCAGCGCGAAAGCAACAACTGGCTCCTTTTGATCACGTTTGGCCGAATGTTGCGGGCCCTGAAAGGTGGTGCGCAAGACGCGCCTTCGGGATAACTTTTAGGCCGTCGACGCGGGTAAAATAAAGGTACATCAGATCCTGATGGAAACCTGCGGTGCATTTAAACCGGACCTCGCTGAAGCCGTCGACGCTTCGCTTTTAATCCGCGTTTTTTTGTTTATTTTGCATGGAATTTAATTACCAACTGAGAATTAATGAGTTTTTATAATTCAGAAAAATGTTGGTGTGGAAATATATAAATAACAAACGGGCGTTATATAAACCGCTTATGTATAAAAAAAGAAAATATTTTAACATGGTTGTCCCTTGATATGCAGCCATTTTATAGAATGCTGGAAAGGTTTCATTTTGTCCTTCTCACACCACTCTTTTTGGAGTTGAAATATTTTGTATTCAAGTTGGATTGGTTGGATTGAAAGGATCCACTATAAATAGGAAAAGGCAAAGGTCCGTTGCGTCAAACCTACTACACTATACCATTGTTTGATTGAAAAGAAACATCCTTTGTCATATTAGGTGTAATGTCTTTTTATTAACATGAAACAATTTATTTAATTGATTTTGAACTTTGATACAGCCAACTATCGTAAACAACTATAACAGTTAACAAGTTCAAAGTAGTTAAAACAAGTCTCGACGAAGTCGAAAAATGCTATTATACAAGAGACCGCGTTAAGGAACTTTAAAAATCCCTGTATTACTTCTATATATTGACATTAATTGTTATACATGTTAATGGAACAATCCAGCTAATACCTAAACAAATTGCGTGTTTTTTTAGCCGCTTTTAATAGATTCTATGTCTGGGCCTATTTATAAAGTCCATAAAGTTTTTTCCCTTTGTCCAGTGTGGCAAACAACGGCTTAGTAAATAGACCAATCTATCGTATAGTGTTGACTTCCAAAGGACAAAAAATAACTTACTTCTACGCTATATAAATTACTAGATTTAATTAAGCATTTATTGTGAGTAGACATGTATACGGTGATAGTACCTTAGACGTCGCTAGATTCGCAAATTTATTTCAAGCTTTGTGTGTGGACACAAATGCGTCTAAACTCTATTTCTAAAATATTTTCACCTTTGTGGTTCAGCTGAAAATGAGTACCAACTCTGGATTTTAAATAGATCAACATGTACTAAAATTTAATTTCGGATTCCTCAAAGATTTCTTTATGATACCACTTTAATATACCTATACCTATCTCACACCGTTTCGAAGATATTTAATAATTTAATGTTTTCGTAATCAAAAATAGGACTAAATAATAATTAAAATCTCACAACCTGAAATATGTAACTATATGAGTGCAGAGCGCCTACAGGCCGTTCAGCAATTAATTTTGATTCATCAGAATCCACTATCCTTCTATGCAAATTCCAACTAATTCACAAATTGTAGGTTTCGAATAAAATATAGAAATGTCTTTGTTTAAGAGGATATAAATAAGGCAAGAAACATTTTGCTAAATCAAAATTATTCGCTAATCAAAGCCACCGCCATAGCCGCCCCTTTAGCTGCATCGCCCCCTTTAGTAAACACTAAAGGAAGTTGGTAAAGGTGCTGAACTTCTTTTTGAAGAACGTTATTTCGGGACAAACCCGAACCGTTTCCCACGATTCTCGTTATTTTAGCTTCTTGAAGAACCTCCTTCGGCATCATGCTGTAAGCAATTATAAGCCTTATTACTATTGTTACTAAAGTGCTCAACAATACTAACCGCACCGACACTTTTTTAGTAATTTTTTAATAGCAATACCTCGGGCTTGGACTATCCGATTTAATCGATAGGCACATCTCTCGAAAGCTTGTCTCTTGTAGAATTGGCTAGGGGGTGGCTCTTTTTAAGTAGTTAATTTCTTACGTGGTATACAGGATGGCAAAAAAGAGACACAAAAATGTTAAAATGTGCCTCTTTGCAATTCTTAAATTTTGACAAAAATCCATGAGCACGGAATATTGTTTGGTATACTTTTGTTTCTCTACTTAGACAGACAGACAGACTTTACAGGTGAATTTCAATCAGCAAGTTTCTCCGCCGCACTATGTATAATCAATAATACCAAAGGGGCTGAGACCGATGATGGGCACCGCTGCCAAATCTAGAGGAGATATGGCCTCACTATACCCCCTGCTCTACCGAAGAAGCCATCTGTTCGTAAGGGGGAGGCTACTGCAGCTGAAAACCATCATGCGGCCGATTCTAACATATAGATCGGCCTCATTGGGGTGCGCGGCGGAGGCCCACCCTTCAAGGGTAGAAGCTGTTGAAAACATTTACCTCCGTATGGCGCTGAATGCTCCATGGTACATTAGTAACGAAGAAATTCGTGCTAATCTGCGATAGCAAACAGTACGCGACTTCGTGAGAGTCAAAGCTGAGAAGACCTTCCGACTCGCGGAAGCACATCCAGACGACCTGCTGCGGGCTTTGGTTCATTACTAGCCGGATCCCGCAGTGGGGCAACAGTTATGATATCAAGCTGCAGAGTAAACAGCAAAGAGTCAAAAAACCGCCCTGAGAAAAACCAGCCAAGCTGCCGAGGCTGTAAGATATTGAAAACAGGAGAAGCAGGAGAGCGTGCTTCAGAGAAGACTGCCGGTAGCAGACCGAGGATTTATTATATAATCAGAACCAGATATAATCAGAACAAATATAACCAGAACGGGGTTTGTCAGTGGGAAAGAATCCCAGACAACCGGACAGCAATGCAGAAAAATGATGGTGGGCAGCATGTCATGGTAGTGGCTCAAGGCATGATGGAGCCTGCAGGCTTCTGGAGAGTAACCAGTAAACTTAATAACATGTTTTCCTGAGGAAAAGAGGGATTTTAGTTTAGTTAAAAAACTATGAATGAAGTGCATGGAGGGTTGTTTTTTGAGTTGATGTGAATTTGATAGACATTTAATGATTTAGTGATGACAAAATGGCATTGTGGGAGGGGGGGGGGTCAGTGAGGCAGATACACAAACTGCACGATTCTGTAACGCCTTTGATCCGTTTGATGATTTCATATGTACCCTCCCAACTTGGAGACGAATTGGGAGACTTTTTTTTCTTTCTCTGTTGATTATACGGCCAAACCAAGTCTCTTGCCTTAAACCCTGCAGAATTCTCCCTTAGGTCATATCTGGCTTTCATCCGATCGCTGGCAATCTTTATCTTTGTCCTCACGTTTCGTGGGATTTCCTTTAATCTTTCTCGAAGTTCATCAGCATAGTTCTGGACATCTTACACCGGTTCTTCTGGTCATCAGTACATCAAATCTACGGCAAGAGGAAGTTCTTTACCAAATATAACCTTGGCAGGGGTATGTCCTGTCGTTTTATGCACTGCTGTAAGCCTTGATTAGAAGAGGCTGAATATTGTCCCAATCTTTCTCGTGGTCCGCTACCACTTTGCAGAGGTATTGTTCCATGAAAACGCTTCGGTTGAAAACGGTTCGATTGAAACGCTCGACCATGCCATCTGATTGTGGATGGAGCGGAGTTGTCCTTGTTTTGCGGATTCCCAGAGTTCCATGATCTTCTTGAAATGTTGCGATTCAAAATTCCGTCCCTGGTCCGAATGAAGCTCTAATGGTACGCCGAATCTACTGAAGAATTCGGCAACCAAAACCCTTGCTACGGTGCTAATTTCCTGATTTTTACTGAAATAATCCATGGCAACTAAGATGTATTTGTTGCCATCGTCCGTTTCTGGAAAATTACCTCCTACTGGAGAGTAACTAGTAAACATGTTTTTCTGAGGAAGATCTTAGTTTAGTTAAAAAATATGTATGGAGGGTTATTTTTTAAGCATTATCATCATATTTAGTGATGACAAAAATCCACAGGCAGATACCCAATGGAGTATATACAATGGAGTTTTTCGGTGGATGAGTCATATGGTTGCTGAAGAGGTAAATTCGTCTGGTACTGAAAGGATAGTGGATGAGGGAAACATAATTGGTTTTGCGGGAGGGTTGTCAAGGTTAATGGAAGCTAGTCAGTGAGGCGGATACACAAACTGCACGATTAGTTCTGTGACAAAGTTGACTATGTTGATGGAAGTTAGTGAGTAGATTCTGCGCAGAAAGATGACAATAGAGTTTTTCGATGGATGAGTCATATGGTTGGTGAAGAGATCATTCGTGGGTTACTGAAAGGATGGTGGGTGAGGGAAACATAATTGGTTTTGTGTGAGGGTTGTCAAGCTTAATGGAAGCTAGCGGGTGGATGCTGCGTAGAAAGATGAAGGTGGAGTTTTTGGATAAGTGGGATAAGAGGATAGTTGGCAGCCATAAAACTCCAATTCAATTGACTGGGGCTGCTTGTCAGTGAGAATAAAGGAAAATATAGAATAAGATAAAGGAGAAGATAGACGCGTATTTTGCGTATTTGTCTCTGCAATTTTTCATGCTGCTTTTCATTAATAACAGAGAATACTTATTCTAGAGTGTAGCTGTTGTAGGTAGTACAACAGCTACTACAAAAGTAGTAATTATAGAATAATGGCGTATGCTACCAAGAAGGGAAAAGAACATCATCTAGCTGTCTCGTCAAAAGGAAGAACCTGCATGCGCATAATGGGATTAAGAGCCACTTTTGAGGCCCTCAGAACTACGGAAATAGCGATGTCTAAATAAGGAGGGCCCAAAATTAATCTAAATGCGAATGAAGAGTTGGGAAAGTAAAAGTAAAAAAAACTATTGATATTAACGATTGTTAAATACAGATATCCATCATGAAACACTTAAAAAGATTTAGTTGTTACAAAAGAAACCCTACACAAAAAATTTCCTCACGATTATATCGCAGGAAACGGAAGAAAAAAATACCTACAGGCTACAGCCAGAAATTAAATTGAAGAAAACTTGGACCTCCAAACCACTCCCTATTCAAGCGATCAACCTCCATTAATCGATGCTCAGACCACCAACCACCAATGCGGTGAAGCAAGAAGCACGCAAGAAGTGGAAGAACCAAGTAAATTGCAAAGCACACAACAGACACCTACAAGAAAGGATTATAAAGACACAGTTGGAACCACACACCAATCCTACCAACATATGTACTTACTCAATCAGATCCTTTCCGGACCCACAAGATATCAAGTAGATATGCCAAATACAATCAACCCCACAATGACCAAATATGAAAAAAAAATATCGGAACTGAACAAGTAGTGTTGAAATGGTCCTATGGAGGCAGATAATACTAGCACGGACGAAGCCCTTGAACCCAGACCCAGAAAGCATTACCATCTATCGGCGGCATGAATAACAGACAGCAATTTCCAGCTTTTGGTAAATGGAGTTCGAAAAGCGGACAAGGTCCATCGCTAGTACCAGGAAACAGATCTGAAAGCCTTTAACTTCATATGCGAAAAAAAGAAACAACCCAACTACATTTCATGACTGCGGTAGAACAGGCCATTACCGAGGCCGCATGTTTCAGTTAGTGAAGAGTTGACTAATAGAGCTTCACGAGACCACGAGAGAAGTCTCGGTACGAGTCTCGTACGAGACCGAGACCGAGACTGTCTTGGTCTCGATCTGCAAAACCGAGACCGAGACCGATACTGCCAACCGAGACTCTCGAGAGTCTCGATCTCGAACAACATCATTCGTTTGCAAGATATTAGGGAAGTGTCTAATTTATTGACCAGAAAAAAACCGATTAACTGGGTATTTATTCTAGTCAGATTCACCACACTTGGCAAAAATGATGCTCCTGACCCGGAGCATACACTGTTAAAATTTCAGATTCGAATGTCCATTCTAAAGGACACTACCTTCTAGAAAAATTTGTTAACAACCGATTGACTGGGGGTATTTATTCTGATCACATTTACACCAAACTTGGCACAAATAATGCTTCTGATCGAGGACACATACTGTTAAAATTTCAGATTCGGATGTCAATTCTATAGGACAAAAGGACTCTACTTCAATCACACCAGGAAATTTCGCTTGAAAACCCCACCCGGGAATATACAGGATATTCCATTTTTGGCACTCCTAAACGGGGTCCTGCCTTACTTTTAAAGGTAAAGGATTGAGGTTTTCGCGGCAGTGTGCTACTTTCTAGTGAAATTAAAGATAGCGCCAGCAGAATTTCCCATAACTATTTGGTTTTTGAGATACAGGGTGATTTCGGATTAGATATAACATTTTGGAAACTTGTTTGTCTTTTTAGTTTCATGAAAAGTAAGATTGCTTTCCAGTAGTTTTTGTGACGTAGCATCCAATGGCGCACCTAATTTTCATCTGCATATAGTAGTTTAGTCACTATTTTAAAAATAAAAAATAAAAATAAAAAACATTTAAAAAAATTTTTTTGTTTTTTTTTAGCTCTTGTCGAGGCGATTCTAAATATTCAATAATATAAACAAACAAACAAACGAAATTATTCATGCTTACTATAAGTTTGCGCATGTCAAAAAAAAAAGAACAATGGAGATACTACCTTTTTTTTCGAGACCGAGACCGAGATTGAGACTCGAGTTGCTACTACGAGACCAAGACCGAGATTACGCGAGTCTCGGTCTCGGTCTCGATGCACAAGACCGAGACCGAGATCGAGACTTAATTGTCTCGTGAAGCTCTATTGACTAACAATACCTAAAGATCAGGACTGAATAATCAGAAAAGAGTATGATTATTCTAACACATGCAAGTTCGACGAACAGGTATGATGCAATAACAGCAGTCTTTGTCAACGGCAAGACTGGCCCGAACGAAACTTCAATTAGAAGAGGCTTTCCAGACCCAGAAAGCATTGCCAGCTAATGGCGATGTCAATAGCAGCGGACATACCCATTGCTTTAGTACCAGGTAGCAGATCTAAAAGCCTTTCACTTCACATGCGATAACAAGAGAAGACCGAATGAAGCGCATGAGTAGAGCAAGCAACTAGGAGGCATCATGTATAAATACGGTAAGAGTAACTGAAGAGAGCAAAGGCTCTGAAATCGCCCCATACCACAAACATTTTAAGACCTAAAACAGTGCCTAATAATCCGAAAGAGGTACGATTATTGTTATAATCCACACAAACTCGACAGGGCCAGATTTTTTACTGAATCTGAACAAGCCTTTGGGACTCTTTTGAAAAAGTAATCAAGGAAAAATAATAGTCATCTGCAATATACATAACTTGGCAAATAAGTATGGTGAGTAGCAGCCTTTATTAAAGGGAAGATTGCCCCTGAAGCAACTAGAAAAATCGGTGCTAATATCTTGTATATTTAGATAGAAAATAAAAGTAACAATTAAGGGTTAAAGCCCCTTTTTTTACTGGAAGAGCTTAATTATATTTCTTTTTGTATTATTTGTTTTATTCATGAGCAATATCTAAATACCATTTGCCGTTTATTTAAACTGAGTCCAGAGTACAAATAATGCGGGATTGGAGTCACACCCGTTTATAGGTTAACGTAACTGGAAACTCAACCCGGAAAACTTGTTTGATTCATATGAAATTTATAACCTTGCAATGACGTCACACCGGCATTCTCTTAGCGATCCAACTGAATGAGATGTCAGCAGGCCCCTAATCGAATTTCTGAGATAAAAACTCATTTACCTCATAATATGTCCCACTCAGCAAAAATTGCTTTAGTCTGCGTGTGAACATCTGAAAGTCGCGAGTGATTCTGAGGTTCACAGGTAAATTGTTAAAACAATGTTTTTGCTTTGTATATAATGGTACCATATAATACTTTTCTTGCATAAGGCAGGTCGTCTCGTAAATAAACAGAGCTGGCAGAGTCAAAACACTGCACAGGCCAAAATGCTCCCTGCATGACTCCCTGGGGCCCAGGCCGTATAGGAACGTAGGTACGCTTCTGTATCCGAAAACTGCTATAAATAGGGCAGACGAACAGTTTCACCAGAAGCATATGCCACACCTCAAGTGCGATTCCACAAGTGAGAAATACACAATTCGTGCTACTCCAAAACTCAGTCTTTCCCTAGTGCGTTTAACCGCGTAGCAAGCAGAAGCCACCTCGAACTCAACCTCAAAATGTGTGCATTAAACCTAAGGGAATCGTCCAAGCCCAGCCCGAGGTATATGGTGGAAGTTCTTGATCAAATCACCTCCCATTGGAATGCTGAGATTACACTTGAAATGTAATAGGTTGGTTTTAGAGATATTAAGCTGAGGGAATTTGAAAGACACCATGATCTTAATGCACCCAGGTCCTCACTCACCTTTGTCTCAACCACTGTTGAATTTCTGTGTCTCCAAACTATTGTCGTATCATCGGCATAGGATACGCACTTGCCATGTTTTATAACCCTATGCAGATCGTTAATATACACCAAGAACAGCGTCGGCCCAAGAACTGAGCCCTGTGGAACAACGGCATGTAGCACCCCCCTACCAGACGTACCGCCCCGAAACCCGACAACCTGTGAACGACCCCCCAGGTACGACCTGAAGCACTCCAACATTGGACCCCTAAAACCGTACACCTCAAGTTTCCCAGTAAGACATCGTGCGAAACACAGTCAAAAGCCTTGACTAGGTAGCAAAAAACAACCGTTGTCGCCTCCAACCGTAGCCGATTTCAAGAAGCGAGGAAATTCGCTCTGAGCAATGGAGTAATGGAACAAGGCCATAAGCGCTACATCAGGGAGACGCTCAAACACCCTAATTGAAACTTCATTCCACCCCACAGCATCTCTATTCTCCATACCAGCAAAGATAGCTCTCAGTTCGCTGGCATCCACTGGTTGGAAAAAGAATGATTCACCAAGCGTATAAGGGGATACATTTATCAGAGGATCAAAGCGGAAAGCGTCCGTCAACGCCCTCGAAAAGTTCTCGGCGATAGAACAGAAAAATGCATTTATATCATTGGCCGATAACGCTACATCCGCCGAACAAGTGCCTCCCGTGCTCCCCCTGGGCTTGTTGATGATACACCATATCTCCCTCTGTCTTCTGTAGATTGACCTATAAGTCATTTTAGTTTCGCACCGGTTCTGGTTCTGGTTGATATAAAAACGACAGACCAGCTGATTTTCAACCAATCATCTTTGCTAAAAATCACCTGGACTGTCATTTTTATGTCAACCAAAACCAGAACCGTCGTGAAACGCAAATGACTATACCTAGAGTAATAAGTATTGAAAAATTTTTTTTGTAATAAGTGTGTGGTGAAAGCAAATGAATTAAGAAGTGTGTCATCTTGGAAGCTTGCAAAGAAATTCCACAAAGATTTGTAAATTCTCTAGTGTTAAGCATGCCAAGCCCATCATGCAGAGGACTTAATCGGGATTAATTGATGTTCACTTGATAAAAAACTATAGATTTTCTGAGGAATGTTTTCAATAAGTAAAATATGCTACCCTGTATATTTGCTAAATGAAATCAGATGGAAATTTGGCTTAAGAAGGGTAAGTTGTGCATAAATTAGTGGACTTAACTGGCGAAAAACAGCTAATAATTGGTCACATTTTCTATAAAATGTACTACTTTTCGTAAAATCCCTGTAACTTCTTTTAAAGCGCCTTAATAAAATTGTTACCAAAAACGAATCGAGGCACTAAGTAAAGAAACAGTTACATGAGCACAGCAATATTCTGTGCTCATGTATTAGTGTCAAATTTTGCCTACAAAATGTAGATTACAACTAAAAAACGGGATGATCAAAACAGCTGATTAGGCAAGTCTTCTTTAAAAAAAAAGTTTTTTAAAAACCTTTGGAACTTCCATTTTAGAACCTTAATAAAAAGTTTGTCAAAAACGTCTAGAGATACAATTTAAAAGTACAATACGAGTATAATAAAATTACTCCTGTCAAAGTTGCAAAAAGGTACATTTAAATGATTTTTTTGCCACCCTGTATAACACCCTAGGAATTATCTGCTTTAAAACGGCCTATAAAAAATTACTAAAAAAGTATCGGTGCGGTTAGTATGTTGAGCACTTTAGATCATTCAATGCACTAGAGTTAAATACACGATTTGACCTATATTCAACTCGTTTTGCATATCTGTCAAATTTATTGATGTAGCTTCAGCAGTAATTTCAAATTTAAAATAAGGGTTTGCCCAAAACACTATGTCTAACTCCAAGGTTAAGCTTTATGTGGGGTTTAAACTTCAGTTATTCTGTTAACTCAGTATTATCTGTTAGGGTGACTTTTACAAGTTCAAGTAAACTCTCAGTAGTTAACTCTCAGATTGAAGATAAAACTCCAGATATAACCTACATTGCATTGTTTACCTGTCAAAATCTTTCGTCTATCTTGAAACTAAAGTTTAACCCGAACTTGTAATAACTGCCCTAATTACGACAATTCCTAGATAGTAGTAAACTTCAGGTAGAACTAAGCATGCGACATATATTTACCTGTGTAAGTTATCTAAAAGGCCTCGACAAAGGGCCCGAAAAACCTGTCCTAAGCCTAAATTGCCTACGTGGATGTTGCGCACCGAGGCACTGGCATCTGGCGCACGCCTCTCGCCTAAACACGTTGGTACAATAACTAGATCTGATATCGCGGAGTCGTCTTCACTGAGAGCTAAGACTTTCTCCCAAACTTTTGCTGGTGAAAGAAAAAAAAAAGATTTTTATGTCGTATACTCGTGACTACATCATGGAGAAATAATATTATGGAATTGATTTTATTGCACTGAATTGATTGACAATGACAAATATACAATCTAAAAGGTTTTCCGGGCTTTGAAGCCGTGGTCCAATGGAAATTCTTCCTGACGTTTCGTCTACAGCTGCGGCAGACCTTATCAAAGGCGATGAAGCAATGGCCGAAGAGATATCCCGTGCTTTCCGACGTTGACTGATTCGACTGTGGTGAGCTCCGTGCTGTGACTCGGTATACATTGGCACCACAAAACGCAGTGTCAACACGAGGATTACAGAACACAAAAGGAGTTGCAGGCTGGGACAAACACAAAAGTCTCACGCTCTCTTCGAAGGCCACAACATCCTTTTAAACGAGAGTTTCAACGTGTCCTTATCAATCGCAGCGTTTCTATTCCAGACTAGCGAGAGAGACCATTGAGATCTTTAAACACCACAACAATTTCAACAGAAAGTGGGAAATTACGTTTCTAAATGCAGACTAGAAGCGAGTTCTACGACATACTTCAAGCGCGCCGAAACCCTGCGCCACCACTACCACCATCCCAGTCCCTCCACTGCAGCGCGACGGCGGGGGAATAAGGGGAGCTCACCATAGTCGAGTCAGTCAACGTCGGAAAGAACGAGAAATCACCTCGCCCATTGCCTCATCGCCTTTGAAAATGTCTGCCGCAGCCGTAGACGAAACGTCAGCAAGTAATACTGGATATTGGACCACGGCTTCAAAGACCGGAAAACACCTTAGATACTATTTATTTTAACTGTGGCGAGCTCCGTGGTGTTTATTTTCGGCCAAGGACCGCAGAGATCTCCTATCGGCAATCGCAATTTACCGAGTTCCGTGCAGCTGTGGCTCTGTATACATTGGAACTACAAAATGCAGTGACAACACCAGGATTACGAAAGAAAAAAGGAATTGCAGGCTCGGACAAACACAAAAGTCAGCAGTAGCGGAACACGTTCTCTTCGAAGGTCACGACATCATTTTCAACGAGGGTTTCAAGAGAGGCCATTGAGATCTTTAAACACGATAACAATTTCAACAAGAAGTAGGAAATTATGTTCCTAAATGCAGACTGGAAGCGAGTTCTACGACATACTTCAAGGGCGCCGAAGCCCCGCGCCACCACTACCCCCACCCCAGTCCCTCCAATGCAGCGCGATGGCGGGGGAAAAATACAACACTTCTCCCATTACCTCATCGCCTTTGATAATGTCTGCCGCAGCTGTAGACGAAATCTCGCTTATTTGAAGAGATAAAAACAAGGTTAAATTAAGGCCTAGTTACGCAATTAGAAATATATAAAACAATTTCTAAAATTCCGGATGGTTATGGATACCGAAATTTTGAAAAGTCGTTTTTAATTTTTCTAGTCTTAATTTAAAGGGAAAATTAAAAATAAGTGACACTTTTGGCAGCCACTGTTTGCTCTCTTCAACGTGATATTCTCAAATTTAAAATGCGACGTTTCGCTTTCATGCAACCATCATCAACTTTCTTTTTTTTTAATACGGTGCTGGATTTTTTATGCGAGATTCTGTGCTTTCTTGCAGTTCTAGAGTTTTACATATGCAACAACTAGTAATTCTAATAAATTTTAGATTAGTCTTTGCCGATTTTGTGAATTGACTGTTGAAATTTGCTGATAAAGGCAGATCACGATCTTTTTGGCTCCCGAAGACTACAGACCTTTTCATCGTCATCGACTACAGACCTACTAAACTATTGTGTACAGCTTTTGTCCTAAATTAAATCAAAACACTTAAATAAGTGAAAAGAGAGCGTTATCAAGTAACGTAAAAGCAACCTAAATGTACACTATAAAGTGAATTTATTTTAGAAATTTAAAAAATGGACTTACATTGTGGAACACTGAACCCCAACTCCAACGTCCACTGCTGCAACATTTTAACGAAAGTGGCCAAACTGTTTCCGCCGTTCAGAGAGGCGGCAACGGCGATGTATTGGTTCTTGAAGTATGGGAAATGTTCCACCGAAGTATTGGCTGGCCGATCGGGTGGATGATAATTTTCAGCCACAAACGTAATTTGGGCCGACGTCGAAATGTTCAGGACGGCATCTGAAGGGTGCTCGAGAGTCGAGAGAACTGAACACTGAATATCGCCATAACCTAAGCCTATAAAATCAGACATGATGCCTTTTTTTATTGAATAACTCCCAAAATAAATTCTTAAACTTCCATCCAAACAAATCAATTGTCAAATAAAAAAAAAACGTAAATTAAGGGTCGCTTAATGTAGGTGCACGACAAATTATAGTCCACAGAAAACAACTATTGGATAATTGGATAATGAGCATACTATTAAACCATTTAGTATGGCAAAACTACTTTAATCAGCAAGAATGTATTTTTCATTGATAAACAACATGCAATGTCGAAACGGGTAGTTATTAACTGACCTATGGGCGTTCCTTTAGGGATTCCATGCCAACTATCCACCAGTTGGCCGGCTATTTGACTAGAATCCCGAATTTCCGGCAACATATGCAGGGGAAATCCGGCTTTTTCTAATATATCCGTGTTCCACGTGTTGGATTTACAATCGAAATAGCCCCAGGACGCGGCATTTTGGTTGCACATTACTGGTTTTTCCAGGTCGCATAAAATGGCGATTAAAAAGTCCGTTATTGTCGCAGCTCGATTAAATTTCTTAAACTTTTCGCACCTGAAAATGTGTCACACTAAACCCTTTTTCCTTATTGCGATTTTTTAAAGCACTAACTTGTTCCTGACTAGCCAAAACAATGTGGCACACCCGAAACCTGTGGCAACTCGTAAGTGACTTTGGGGCTCCGGCAGGGACGCTAAAAACGCAGGATCGCACCTGCTGTCTTGCCACGTGTAGAGAGCGGAGACTCGTTCTTTCCTGACATCAAACCTGACGCTTTTTTCTCTACCAACGATTTCCCAAGCCTTTTCGTCAGGGTCATTCTTCCACAGCATCACCCCATGCATTTGTCCGCATATACCTATTCGGCTTACCTATAAAACATTCACTTATTAATGATATCAAGCGGTTGGTGGAAATCTGCAGACTTTTTTTTTGTATCTACAGAGTTATTTAGGTTGGTTGTTCTTTTGGGTTGTGGTCCTTTTTTTAATGAAATAAGGTACAGCGGGTGCTTCAAACTTCGTTGTTTATTTTATAGGCTTGACGTTTCGACATTCGAGACAAGTATTCCGTATGTTGTAGTACAAAACTCTGATGAAGGCACCAATTTGTGTCGAAACGTCAAGCCCATAAAATAAACAACGAAGTCTTCTTCTGGATAGACCGAATAACCAACGAAGAGGTACTCAGGCGGATGAATAAAGATAAAGAACTATTAACAACAATAAAAGAAAGAAAACTGCAATACATCGGTCACATCATGAGAGGAGAGCGATATGGAATACTCCGTCTTGTTATTGAGGGAAGGATCGAGGGCAAAAGATCTTTGGGCAGACGGCAGAATTAGTGGCTCAAGGATCTGGCTCAACGTCTATGTTTCGCGCACCATTATAGCCAGTTGGATCGCCATCGCAGGGAGATGGCATCATAAGAAAAAGAAGACGGGTTAATTTATAATATATACATGGTGGGCCAGGTTTTTCAGGCACTCAGAACGTTAGAAACTGTACAATGTCATTATAATCTGCAGTCAGGAAGGAATTCAAAAAATATTTTTATTAAAAAAAGGGCGTACCACTTTTTTCTTGAACACCAGTTAGTAAAACGCGCCTCTACGCGCGCTTGTGGTGACAGGTAAAGAAACCTTTTGTACTTCAAAAGGAGAGTGTTCCATTGCTATTGACATGTGTCAAATTGTATTAAAATCTCTGTAACTGTCTAAAAAACAAATTGTTTTTTATAAAACTTCAACCTGTATTCCATAACGAAGCATTTTTTCATAAAGCAAACTAGAGTTAATTTTGGAAGTTTTCTTAACGCTTATCCCTGTATAACGGTGTAGTTTATCAAACTGTCTCTAACAGATGAAAATTAATTGCTTTGTAAACTGTTGAGAAAGTACACAAAACGTTCTGTAAATTCTTCAACACTGGCAGGAGGTTTTGCGTAATTTACGTACTAGTAATATTAACAAATTCTTACAATGGCCACAGTAAGAACAGCAAAAGGAAACTAATTGGTAAAAAGAGGGGTACTTTACCTACTTTTTGCAGCAACTGCTTTGGAAGCTTTGACACGCACAAGTTCACGGCGGAGATAATGGTGGAAACGTCTTGTTTGTTTCCTCCGGGCCCAATGTCACTGGGCATGTTGGACTGGGTGTCCTTTCCATGTTGCGCCTCCAAGGTATGATCCTTGGTATTTATGATGCAAACCTTTACTGACGTGGTGCCAACGTCTATGCCGAGGAAGTATTGGTTCATTTTTGTGTAACTGCAATAATAATTGGTATATTGACTTAAGCAAAATTAAAATAAATATAATAAAATATCGTCACATAACAAAATAAAACAAAATTTAAATAACCCAGGAAATAAAATCACCTTAACAAGAAAAATGCCAAGGTTTTGACCTCTCTTGAGACATTACGAAAAGCGTGATTATCGTTTCAGTTTTGTTACCGAAAGAAGAAAGCTTTATATTGAAATTGCTTTCGTTTTTAAACGCAGATTGTTATAAAGAAAGGATTTTTTAAAGAAATAATATAAGAACGACTATTCAATTTTTTCCATGGGGAAAGGGAAAGGGCAAGACATACATAATGGATTTCCTTGAGAAAGATTTCGGAGAAGTCCATACATGTGCCTTTAATCAAGTGTGTTTTTCCTATCAATAACCAAAAAGTTTGGGATTATAACCAGATGACGTAGGTACTAACACATCTTTCTAACTAAGAAGCTAAACGTTTGTATTATATAAGACTCAAGTTTTTGCAATAAGTTAATCAATTTTCAGGTAAAATTATCTCTAGATACAATAGATTTTTTTACTCACTATCAGGTGCATTATCATTAATAATATTAAGTGGAGCTTCAATAGCGGTCTTTTGTAGAAGTTATAATGACTAAACATTAATCGTTTAATAAATACTTAATTAAGTTATCTGTAGACAATCGAGGCTAAAAGTAAAAAAGGACTATTTAGCAATTGTAGTAAACGTAATATGAATGACCTAGTTGTAATCGGAATACCCCATTAGTGTCACAAGTCACGAGCTACCCAATTACATCAATAAAACAAGTTGTTAATTACGTTACAATAAATCAACAAAATATTTTCAATTTTAGTTAAATGAAGCAACTTACGTCTGGTGCTTTAACATCTTCTCACAACCTAAACCAGATTTAAACTGGCTAGCCATATGCGGAACCCACACAATGTCTGATATGTCTATGTTAATTAAACGAGAGCACATTACCTAGTTAGTTACTATCTATTTTGACTCCCCCTGAAGCTTCTATAAACAAACTACAACATAAACACTTCCAGTACCGAATTTATTTGGTAATAACGTTTAATAATAAAGTCGATAGGTAATACCTTTTATCTCATTTATTGATATTGAACTCTATAATAATCAGTTTATGATGAGCGGGAAATAAAACATTTTTGGAATGCTTAATTAATTAGAAGATATTAACACTCCAGGTAATAATTTCTCAAGGTGAAAATGAATGGTTCTTGATGGTGAGGCAGACTTAAACTATCCGTAAACGAATTTGCGTCTTAACGTATCTCTCTCTAAATTATCATGTCTTGAAGTTGAAAATGTTGTTTGTTACTTATTACCTTTCCTTTTAAAACTTTCACACCGAAACAGTTACATTGGTAGGTCCGCTAAACGCTTTGTTACTTAGATACAGATTGTTAAACTTAAAAATGTTACTTGTTTTTTTTTTAGATCTGGTCCAGTTTTGGAATGCGGGCAACTCTACATAGACAGATTTACCAGCTGGGTTTGAAAATCTAGAGGAATTTGTACAGTATCCGCCACCCCAAAATTTTTATTGTACGTCATTGATACTTTATGCTCTTAAGATTCATGCTCTCTATTCAATTTAGGATAACAAATGGCCCCTTGCGTGAACTTCCTAACTCTAAGCGGTTTTGAGATACCGGCATAAATGGTTAATCTCAAGCTTAATTTTAATAGAAATACTAGGGTAATTATTTTACTCATATAAATAACAAACTTGTTAATATAGTAATATTTAAAAAAAGTTTTAAAACACTTTAAAAAAATTTCCAATTTGTTTGGTAAATGTATTCATTTTGTAATCCAAAAATATTTATTTTTATTCATATCTTTGCAAATAGGTCTCTTGGAAACATCTGGAGATACATAGTTCTTGCAAGAGACCAATTTTTTTCTAAATTGAACCGGGGTAATGACATCAAAATTACACAGAACTATACAAACAACAACAAATCTTAGGAAATAAACTATCAGTGACGTAAGATAAAAATTTTGGGGTGATAAAAGGGACCTTGACCCCAACAAAATATATTTGTGTAGATTATGTAACCATGTTGGTAAGTTTACCCATGAATAGCATAAAATTGATTCTATTTGCAGGACACTTTAACTTTAATTTTCTGAATGGTTGGTTTGATGGAGTGCTATGGTCTTATCTTGCTGAAAATAAGCCGATTCTCTCTGAAATTCGCAATCCTCAGGTGTCTGACCATTTTGCAGTGGTTGTTGGGTTTGATCTGGGGATGAACCCAAATTTCGTATCCGAGAGAGGAGATTCTATAGTGATGAAAATCTGGTAAACTTTTCTAGCCGTCTATCTTATGAAACATGGAATGAAGTTTATTCTGCTGACCGAGTCAATATAATGCATTCTCAAATATCCTGTTTTATCATTTTGACCCAGCTTTTCCAGTCTCGAGGTGTAGAGTGGATCAGAATAGATCTAAGTGGGTAACTACGGATTTTAAGTACTAAAATGACCGGAAGTGAACAGGCCTACAGTTTCTATAAATCTGAAAAGAAAAATTATAAACAATTCTTGTCTGAACATCACAGGGCTCATAATGACAGCAAAATTTTAAACTCAAAAAATACAACTAAAACATCTTGGAACATAATATACACCGAGTTTGGACATAGTGCGAAAAATCCTGTGATTGAGTTGGAGCCGGACGGTGTTGTTCACAGTGACTCACATGTAGTTGCTCAATTATTTCCCACTAAATTTGATTTATCAGGGGTTCCCACTGTAGGTATTCATTCTCTGATGTCGCCAACTATGTTTGTTCGCCCTGTTGATAGAATTGAGGTAGAGGGATTGCTCAGGTCTTTGCCTAATAAGCTTTCATGTAGGATGGATGAAATTTCAGACTTTTCCCGAAACTCTCAAAATTACCAAAATAATACCTGTATATAAGAAAGGCGACAGGCAGAGTGTGGCCAATCAATATTTTTTTAAATATTACTATATCCTGTTTCCTGCTTGCAGTTGTTGTTGTCCATATCTAAAGTATTCGAAAAGGCTATTAATAATCGCATTTGGAGTCATCTAAATAAATACAGCATCAAAAATAATAGTCAGTTTGGATTTGTTCCAGGAAGATCTACCGAAATGGCAATATCCCATGCTATTAGCTTTCAAGTGAATCAGTTGGATGGGGCAGACGAGTTGCGGGACTCTATTTGGATTTATCAAGGGCCTTTGATACTGTTTCTCATGAGGTTTTGCTTAGTAGGTTGAGTGCTTGTGGCATCAGGGGTGCTTCCTTGAACCTGGTGGCCTCTTATCTAACAGGCAGGAAACAATGTGTTAGTGTTGAGCGGGAGGGCGTTAGAACTTACTCGAGAATGATGGATGTGGGACAGGGTGTGCCCCAGGGATCAATACTGGGCCCGACACTATTTACATTATCGGGTATTATCCCATCAGGTGTAGAATGTCAGTATGCCGATGACACTTCTGTTGTCGTTTCTGCCCCCTCTGTCGGCCTTTGGAAGTGTGAGGTGGTTGATCGTATGCCGGCATGGTGTGGTCAGCACGGTCTGACTTTAAACTCCGGTAAAACAGGATTGATCGAATTCTCTAAATCTCAGAGTATTGAATCAATATTGGTAAAAACTAATGGCAAGTCTATTGCAACTACACCCAGCATAAAACTTCTGCGAGTGTATTTGGATCCTTCAAAGGACTGGGTGTGCCACATGTCGCAAGTCCAATCCCGGCTTTTAAAACTGTGTATTGTCTCTGTTGAAGTGTTGCGAGTATTTTCCTTTGCGCAGATCCACTCCATCCTACAGTATGGTCTTATATATTGGGGCTCTTCGCGGGGTGCTGCTGATGTCTTTAGGGTTCAGAAAAGGATTCTGAGGCCTATGTTGGGGGGTTTCTCAACTCACATCTTGTGTTCCTCAACTGTTCGCGTAATCAAAGAATTTTGACCCTGCCTTCTCTTAACTTTGTTGCCTTGGTTATGTTTGTGAAGAAAAATATGGGGTTATTCTCGCAGAACAAAGACTTCTATTCAGAGTGCAAGTCCATGATGACTAGAGGCCGGTCCACTTTGACTATTTTAATATGTTTTGTACATCATGCCGTATCATGTGACACCTTTGTAAAAATTTTAATATTGACGTATTTAATTATCTAAATGTTTTTCTCACGGCTTCCTGCCTTCACTTCACAAAACAGTTAGCACCCTGAGGAAGATATTAAAAAATATCGAAAGCTTGGTAACTGAATAGTTTTATTCTAAGCTGCCCAGACCGAATACCCAAGAACACTCTCACCTGTTCATAATAGACGGTCAAGAATACTGTCTGCTTTATTCAAGGTGAGTCATAATGAGTGGTCGAAAATGAAATATCATATTCCTTGGTCGATTTTAAGGAGGATCTCAGGAGGGACTCACAAATGTGTCACCAATCAAGCTTTCCTAAAACATGACAGGGTGTTAAAGTTAAAATTTAGAAACGCATATATCTTGATTAATACGAAAGCATGAGATATATTTTAATAAAATTTGGTTCGTTTTGATTACTATGGTAGGCGCATGTATGGAAATAAAAAAAAATGTATTTGTGGCAGTAGCGCGCATACCAGCACGTTGACACATATTATTTGAAGAAAAAGTGGTATGTTTTTCGAAAAACGAAATTTAGTTTTACAATTCCCATTTATCTCTAAAGGAAAAAGTAGTCTTCAGGTTTTTTGGTAGGACGCACCGTTTTCGAGTAAATAAATAAACAGTTACAATTACAGTTTAATAAAAAATCTAAATTGTCAATATTCTATTAATTATGGCTTGAATTATGGTGCATAACAATAGATTCAAGGTATTCAAGGCATAAAAAATGGAATTTTGGTATTTTAGTTTTTTCGGTTTACAAGGTTTTTTATTTATTTACTGGAAAGAAAAAAAATCTGGAGTGGGCTTTTTCCTTAAGGCTTGATTGGAAGGTCACCCTCAAAGTCGGGTTCAGCTAAACTCGACTGGTACTTGAACTCGCCCATAAGAATAGCAATGCTGTCAGCAAGTGTCACAAATGAAGTTAATTTGTCAGCAACGCGATTCTTATGGGCGGGTTCCAGTACCAGTCCAGTTTAGAACTTAGAGGGTGACTTGTACAATCTGGCCTTAGAGATGCATCGGGAATGAAAAACAAAAAAAAATCAATGGCGTACCACTTGTTTAATATCCATTTCACTTCCAATTCCATTATGATTCACCCTGTACACACTTTTTGTCATCTTTTTAGTCTGGATTAAGTTGGTGACCTAATGAACCCCAGTATTGGAATACACCTTATAATCTAAGATATAATTTTCCCCAAACCGGACCATCTTTATTGAAAACATCATATCTACCAAGAGGAAAATATGAGACCTGGACAATTAAAAATATTAAATTGTGTTATATACATAAGCGGTAAAGCTGCAGGAGTTGAGAACCAGTGAATTTTGTTTTACATCCATTCGGAATTTAGAAGAATGTAAGGTGAATTATACTGACTTCTTGGATAGTTTTTCTTCGCTGCTTCAAAAATCCCATTAACTTACCATAAAGATAAAATTATTGGTAAGTTTTGTTGCGCATACATTGGGAACTTAGTTGTATTTAGCAAAATTTGGCAGTATTTAGTGGAATTTAAGAAAATTATTTCTCTCTCCTCAGGTAAACTTATTTCGAGTTGATGATAATCTATTGCGTCCTCTCAATTTACAGATGTAATGGTTTTGCAGGTTTAGGACAAATAAAACTCCCTTGTCGTTTGAATAAAGGGCAACGTTTCGACGTTTAATTTTACGTCTTCTTCAGGGCTATACTCGGCGACGTTATCCTTTGTCGCCGAATAATAGACATCTGCTTCCAATTTTCGACGCAACAATTTCAGAGACTTGCTTTATAATGGTTTTTATTTATTTTCTCGAAAACGGTGCGTGGTACTAAAAAACTTAAAAACTTGAAGAGGGCATTTCTATTTAGAGATAGATAGGGAATTGAAAAATCAGATTTTATTTTTCTAAAGCAAGTGGCGTACCAATTTTTCTTCAGGTAATATGCGTCGAGGTGCTGGTACGCGCGCCACATCAAACTTTAATGCTGTTCTCAGACTACTTAAAATGGCCGTATAGCAATGATTTTTATTAATTTACTCATATACCGTGGGTCGTACTAAAAAATCTGAAGAGGAGTTATTTCTTCAGAGATGGATGAGAATTGAAAAATTAAATTTCATTTTTCGAAAACTAGTGGCGGATCATTTTTTCTTCAAATAATATGCGTCAACGTGCTGGTACGCACGCCATTGACGGAAATAAAAATAATTTTTTTATTGGAAAGTGTGCGCCTTTCATAGTAGTCAAAACATACCAAACTTCATTAAAATATCTCTTCCCTGTGCGAATAATCAAGACATATGCATTTTCAAATTCTAACTTCATCACCCTATAACTTTTTAACGAAGCTCGAAAGGTAACACAAATGTATGACAAGCCCCCCTTAAAATCGACCAAAGAATATGAGATTTAATTTTCGTCCTCCCATTATGACTCACCCTGTATTATTAAGATGCTCAGTAAGTTTCAACGTCAAATGGGAGAACTTGTAAACAGAAAGTTACCATTATTTTCTGGGTAAATTTTAACCTCAATTTGAACGCAATGCGTCGCGTTTGATGACGTCTGACGTTTGATGATGGCGGAGGTTTAATTTTAAGATTAAGATCGTGGGGAAATTGTTTGTCTAATTTCTGTTAAATGAAAATGAAAGTTTGTGTTACAAAATGTATTATGGCTTTTATTCTACTTTACTATACTTTTATTCTACTATACTATACTACTATTAACTATCTTTAGTTATTAACTAATTAGTTCCTTGAAATTATTAAAATTTTTTTAAAGACTGTGATTTTTAAACAGAGACATTTGGTATCATTTATTGTTAGAAAATTGAAAAAAAAAATATTCAATTCAAAATTTTGCCTTACTTAAATTACACAATTTAGCCTCGTTATATGATTCATTTAAAGTGTCAGAACCTACGTTACCGAATATTACCGTAACTTACGGTAAGTTACAGAATATTTTTACCAAAAAATACATTATCGGTAATTTGCCATCACTACCAGAGACAAACCTGACAGCTCTTTTTTGTATAACGAATACCCTGTGCAAAAACTCAGAAGAGCATAGGCCCCAGAAGCAGATGCCATATCGAAGACGAGATTCGACAAGCGCAAAGTAGGCGTGGCGAGCAACAGAAGGCCCAATATCGTTATAGATTAAGCGAACGGCATAGCAGCCTGGCGACTCCTTGCGGCACACATTTATCACATTGCTGTCAAATTTCAGCCCTCCAACCAGAGCAAGTCCCAGGAACCCAGTCACGCCAGGGGAGCCAACAGGACTGCACCCCAGGTATACGTCATTAATCTCACACCCAAAACCTAGAACACATGTTTTATTGACATTAAGTGAGAGTTGGTTTGCGTCACACCATTGTTTAATATTAATTAGGTTATTATTTGTGATGGATCTCAGACAATTGTCATCTGTCAATTAGATGGTGGTATCATCAGCAAATACGGTGAATACACCCTCAATAGGTAGCAGATCATTCATATAAATGAGGAAAAGAAGCGGACCAAGAACTGAGCCCTGAGGCACCCCTGACTCCATCCCAAGCTCCATCGAGGCGGCCCCACCAACAATAACGGTTTGTCCACGCCCCTCAAGGTACGAGCAAAGACAGCACTGCGATAACCCCCTAAACCCATACACTTCAAGCTTTCGCAGCAGTTGACACAATTAAATGCTTTCGTGAGATCGCAGAATACAGCTGCGCAGTTTTCATCGTTGTTTAGGTGAGTGTAGAGGTGGTCCAGGAACGAGAACAAAGCATCACTGGTACCCCTGCTAGAGCGAAACCCAAACTGCAGGGGATTCAGCAGTTCCCTGCGCTCAAGAAATGAGAGCCTTCTCAAGCTCATTATCTTTTCAATTACCTATTATGGACAATGTAGGAAGGAGAGCTATTGGGCGATAATTGCATAAACTCTCACGGTCTCCCCCTTTATACTTTGGAATTACAAGAGCTTTCTTGAGGCAATCAGTCAAAAAGAACAGTCGATCACCTCCGCCAGGACTCCCAAGGCAGTGTACGTCAAGGTCATGAACAGGTCCCATCTCGCTGCTCGTTTGTTTTTAAGTAAAATAAACACTTCTTTGATCTCATCAAGAATAACAGAACAGAAAAAAAAAGTTTCAGCACATACTATCCGTCGAAGATAAGCTGCAGCATCCAGTGTACCCGGAGCAGTTCCACCAGCAAGTGAGGCCTCCACTCCATGATAATAATAATTTAATTCATTAGGATTATTATAATTTGGTTGAGTGTGTATCTCAATGCCCCCTCGGTGCCCCCCCCCAGCTCTTTCACTAGCCTCCAGGTCTCTCGCACCTTATTGTTACTGATTCTATTAGCAAAGTACAATCTTTTCGAAAACCTAACAGTACTCCTAAAATTTTTTTTAATATTTTAAATAGGAACTTTCCAGAGCTAAGTTGTCCCCCACAAAGCTGCGCAGAGAGTGGAGCGATCTGAAATTACCAGCAGAAACACGCAGTCTCCTGGTGAACCACGGCTTTCTCTTTTTACCCTTAAGAACTAGTACTAAACATGCCCTTTCAAAATTATGGCACAATGTTTCTTGGTACATGCAAAGTGGATCAGCAGCTGTCAGAATACTTCTCTAGTCAGTATCATCATTTAATGCTCTAAATCTCTCAAAATTTCATTTAGAATATCTTCTACCTCGCTCCATCTTACTGTGGCTTGAGGAGAACTCAATCGGGATGTTGCAGATGTGTTGCAAACTTTATAAACTATACTTCTCTGTTGTTTGTCCACGATTTGTCCGTTTTTGTTTCAATGTACGTCACTCCCCGTGGTTGTTCTGATCGACAATAAACATCGCTACTATCTGACGAAAAATTTCTACAATTTGAGTGGAATAGGTAAGGGAGTTCATTCGTATTTAATTGAATTTTTAATTTGTTAAGTGATATGTGTTTGCGTATTGTTATGGCGCCTTCGTTATTGTGTTTTTAATTTTTTAGCCTTGAAAAAGATGTAAAATAAACGTCAAAACGTCGGCAATTTCTGCGGAAGCGTAGAAGTTTTATTTTGGGTTCTTCTCTCACTACCTGGCGCCCGGAAATTAAAATCTTGAGAACGCTACACCTAAACCACTATAATTCTCTAAAAGAAACTCCAAGGTTCGCTAAATACATATTAGCAACAAAAATCTTATTTTTATTGCTCAATCCTGATGCAAAGTAAGTATACACACTGCCAATAAATTTACATATCGAATTTAGTACCCTACTGCTATATAACTAACAACTAGGCTAGAAAGTCAGTATGCTAAGAAATCTGTATTCTTGAAATTAGTATTGGAAACAGAGCATTTCTTGATCAAGACTCAACTTCAGAAATGGAGCAAAGTCAAGTCCTGAGGATGCCCAAATATTCCTCAGATTATTTAATAATAAACAAAATATCAGCAGCTCCTGCACTATATAGAGGGCATATTTATCTCAGATTTAACATGCATAGGCTCGAAATGTGTGAGGTGATAAAATGTGAAATGTTTACGCGCATTTCTAATCAATTTGCACTCAAAGTGTAACTTTGGTACACGGGCTGGATTGAAATTTATGCATTTTCAATGCCATGTCAAACTCAACTTGCTTTTGTCTGACATACTCATTAAGAGGTTCATCTATGCGAGCTTCTTTCAACAGATTATCACAATATGCTTTTTCTTTTCGTAGTAATAATATAGGTCCATATTTTTTGGGTTTGCGCTGTTCTTTTTTGTGTTACATGCTATCACACATTTTTCTTCCTGCAGCAAACAACTTTGTGGAAGCATGAACTGCACAAACTTTTTTTTATTTATAGCCTAGCTGGTTTATATGGTACACTTTCTTTAAGCATCAATTGCTATTGCCATATTAAGTTACTCGTCATTTGAAAAATGCAACGTTACCCAAAAGGCTTAGGTATCAGACTCATTGCAGAACTGAGACAGCTAGAGACAATTCATGGAGCAAGCAGGGGTGAAAGCAGGGGAAACTTAACCCCTGTTGCAAAACTACACAGCTCTGAAATTAACTTTAAGTAAACCTCTAAGCTTTCTCCTAAAGGTTTCTTAAATACTTTCATAACAGTGGTTAGTAGGGTCGTAAGTGCTTACTTTTTTTGTTTTATCTTTTGGCAACTAAGGCCCTAAACTTTACTAGTAGCTGTAAGTAACCCAAGAAGTAACCTAAACCAAACTGTCATCGTCAGGAGATGAGTGAGTAAAGTCTGTCATAAAGTATTAATCTACAAAACAAACCTGTACTCACTTTATGTGTCGCAACAATAATTCTATTTTGAAAATCGTATGGATGGACTTGGGATCAATGTTGTTGGATCATCAGAAGGGCCAGTGAGCCACCGTAACAAAAACCTTCCTGGATTTGAAGTATCAGTCTGCCATGCCATGCCACTAGCACCAGTTATGCAATAATCTACAATTTCAAATATATGGATTTGATAAACACGCTTTGGATGAATGTTCTTTCATTGCACAATATTATAAATTTGATATAAAAATATAGATAAAACATTTTAATACATAGAAATTTTGATTATTACATAGAAAAGCAATAGCTTTCCAAGTTTAAGCAAATACGTACCTACGACATTTGAGTCTTTATGTTACGTAATTAACGCACAATTTCAATTTAAATTCTGTTTTTATCAAGATTTTTATGAACTTATTAGGTATTTAAATATAAATTTGTTTACTTTTTTAACTGTATTATTTTCTATTTATGACATATTTTTCAATGTATTTATTTACACTCCAAAGCTTATGTGTCTCTCTGTCAGGTCCCATAGAGAGAAAAAGGATAGAAACTGTACACGCCTACGTCATGACGGCGTCGAGACAAATTTCGGAAGTGAGAACGTTCTTACCGGGTAGGAGCGTTACAATTGTCTTTAAGGAATATACACAGGATTGAATATATTTGAAACAGCTCAATAAATGGTTAACAAAAAAAATTACAGCATCGCGGTTTTTGAAATGTAGTATAACACAACCAATACTATTTAGACAAAATTTAATTTGTCTTATAATGCCATCAGGCATCATATTGGTCATATTTAACAGGTTCATTTCATACTGACTGATTAGGTACTTTACAGGGATTTTTGCAAATTCTCTCAGGATTTTTGGAAGCAGAAAAAAAAATCTTGTTTTTAGAATTCCGAACAGTTCAATACTATAAAATAAAGCGAACAAATAAAACACAGGAAGCAAATAAAATTCGTCAATCTTCTTCAAAAACTAGTATATTTTGTAAGGCTTGTCAGCAAATTGTTCATAA
The DNA here is from genome assembly GCA_951812265.1 of Taphrorychus bicolor. NCBI lineage: Eukaryota > Metazoa > Arthropoda > Insecta > Coleoptera > Curculionidae > Taphrorychus > Taphrorychus bicolor. The sequence goes on from OX638305.1 coordinate 15,634,491, forward strand.
ATGCGTTCCCAAAACTGGAAATTTTTGTCGTCAAAGCTATCCAGCACTACTTGTAAGAAATCACCCAGAACAATATAAGGACAAGTATCGGGTGTCACTAAAGGCCAAGTTATGTTGTCCAAAGTGGCATCTCTTACGGGAGTGGGATTTCTGCTCAAAAAAAAATATAGCTCTACCAGACGCAGCTCGAAAAATGTTATTACCTGATAATGAGTCAACCATCTTTTGAATAAGAATTACTGTAAACAAGAAAATCTTACCCATATTTGGCGAAATTCCCATATAATTTTGTAATTTTTTTTGCCATCCGAAAGTCGCTCGCATCCAAATTTAGCCCCACGACTTCAGGAAATGTAAATAGATAAGCCAGGTCTTCGGTATGAGCAACCCCTAAAGAAAAAAAAGTTTTCTAAAAACTTTTCACAAACCCTTATAACCACCTTTTTCTCTCTGCTGCTTCCTTAGATTGGAATAGCGATTTTCGTACTTGAATCCTGCCATTCCCTCATAAGACAACTGGTAGAAATACACTGGGCTGTGTCTAGATAAAAAGCTGGCAGTTTTGCGAGATGGTCTATAGTAAGCTTCTTCAGATATGAGCTTTAAATATTTTTTTTATTTTTGGTTTAGAGACTTGAGATGTTTGGAAAAAAGTACCCTGATTAAGTCTTCCTCTTGCGCGTTGCCTATATCAGAAGAATTAAAAAAGTGTCTAAACATCTTAACGGCAGCTTCAGATCTCCGTCGAGATTCCTTTGCGATCCTCACCAGTGATCCGGGGCTGAGGTTGAAGATTCCTAACAGGGGCTGTGCAAGTTGGATAACTACGGAATTTACCAGACATTTTTAATAACATCATATTGCGCTTTGCGTCCTATTAATAATTAGAAAGGTTTTGGATCGCAGTTGTAGGACAAATAACCACTTCACTTTCTCGAAATCGCCAACGTTTCGATCTTTATTTTTAGGTCTTCCTCAGGGCTTTTTCAGTCCGTGAAGAACGTCACCAAAGTATATACAGACCGTCATGGCAGTATATAAAACCAAAATTATCATTAAAATCCAGATGGTGTACGTAAGCCAAGCAACACACACACGGGCCAACGAAACAAAACCGAAACAAAACTAATTTTGTGCAATTTGGTGGTGACGTTCTTCACTGACTGAAAAAGCCCTGAGGAAGACCTAAAAATGAAGGTCGAAACGTTGGCGATTTCGAGAAAGTGAAGTAGCTATTTGTCCTACACTTGCGATCCAACACCTTTCTATTTCTAATAACCATTAGAAATAAGTTACACAGATACTTCTTGTGAAGTAAGCAGCTTCTTTGCTGGTAACCCCGATCATAACTGGCACTTTGTTGAAAGAACCGTTTCCTAGAGCAGCATAAGGGTATTCGGTCAGTACCGCGTCTTCGTGGCGTGGTTCCTTTACTGCAGCCAGTGGTAAGCCATCACCAAGAGTGCGCGCCATATTCTTTACATATTATTATGAAAGTAAGTCAAATTGGTTGTATCTGTTAACAAACTGGTAGTTTACCACCAAAATTGTTGGCACCTGAACCCTTTTAAGATCCTCGATGTCTACCGATCTTAGATAATCCATTAAGATTCTACTGTTGTTGGTTTCAAGGCCAAGAGCGAGCCCTACATCGAAGGCCACCTTTTTGGGATCTAATTGGTAAGACCAAAATGCCAGGCTGGTCCCACTGATTAGTATAGCCCCTAGACAAAAAAAATATTTCTTTATTACCTACTATTAGAAGCTATATGCAAATGGTGTTCATTTGAAAAAAGTCATCTAGTTGTCTATGAAATGTCAGAAGAAAAGGATGAAAGACCAAGACTCCATTAACTTTCATTAAGCCATCTTCGTTTTTCTAATGAACACAGGGTATATATAGCTAGGTACTTGCTGTGGAACAGATCTTGAGCTCTCGGTGACAGTACCAGTGTATTGACATTAGCTGCTCCGGCACTTTGCCCAAAAATCGTCACTTTTTTCGGATCTCCACCGAATCTGTGCACGTTTAGACGAATCCACTTTAAAACCGCGATTTGGTCCTTTGAGGCCCAATTTCCTGGGCACTCTAGATCCTCTGTACTTAAGTAACCTTTAAACCAGAAACATTTTGGTAAAGTGTGAGGCAGTACAAGAAAAACGGTCCTAACCGAAAATTGAAATTCTAAAGTTGGGAATTACCAAAACCACATTTTCCTCCATGAAAAAATCTGGACCATACGCGTTACCGCATCCACTGAAGAAACCACCACCGTAAAAGTACACCATTACAGCCAAGGGTTGTTGATGATGAGAATCTTGCTTCTAGAAAATATCAAAGGTGACCAAAAAGTTGAATGTTTTAACGTTTTTAAGTTTTATAACTTAAATCTATCTGTGACTTATTAAGCCCCACATTTGGGGAGAGGCCAATATAAACCATTTCATCAAGTCAAGTAGCTAGACAATTTTAAGAAATATTTGACTTGACTTGAAAAACTAAATACTTGACTTGACTCGATTTCTTTAGGTACAGTTGAACTTTGCTTTTGTAAAGTATTTGTTTTAAATGACTTGATGAAACTTGATCAAAAATGACGAATGAACAAGATGAACTCAAACATGGAAACCTACTTGACTGGACTTGATATTTACTACTTTAAACTTGACTTGTTAAAAAATAGGTTCAAAATTAGTCAAAACATCTAAAAATGCAATGTAATTTTTTCTGAAAAACTTAGGGCAGAAATTGCTTGGGTCCATAAGGTTAGTCCATAAGATAATATTGATTGCACCTTGGCAAAGTACAGCATTTTGAGGATATCGAAGGAGACAACATGTCTCAGTCTGCGAATAAGACAGCAAAAGCTACTCAAACGTCTCAGCAAATGCTTTATGTGCGCCTCAAAACTCAAAGTTTGGTCGAGCTGTACACCCAGGAAACTCACTGCAGCTACAGTTGGAATGGACCTACCCCTGAGATGTACATGGAGTGAGCTACCCACCGCACCCACAGTACGGTTGAAAACAATTAGGCCGGTTTTACTAGTGTTTAGTGTCAGATTATTATCTTTGCACCATTGGTCCATCGTCTCCGCCACCTGCGAGGAACGCAAGGAGAGCTCTCCAAGACTATCGGATGCCACGACGACAGATGTGTCATCTGCGTATTGACATGTCATGATTGAACCAAAACCCTCACTAAGGTCATAGAGAAGAGACAAGAGTGGACCCAGTATGGAACCCTGAGGGACACTCCTTTCTATTGTATTAGGACTGGAGGAATACAATCTAAACTGCTAACAAAAAAGATAGATACGGCAAAATTTTTCGTCATGTTTAGGGATCTGTATCTCGGAAATGCCCTAGCCGAAATTCATAACTAAAAGAGACTTTGGAAGATCGTTTCTTCTAGAATCAGGGAGGGAATCTAGTTTTAAACCAAAGCGATTTTCTAAATGATTACAGGGTAAAGAAAAAAGCACTGCAAAATGGTTGCATCTCAACCCTCTGTAATTGGTAGCTAGAGTATCTTCAGAACATTCGTTCCTATGAGATTTGAGGACCTTGACTAATATCTCGGGACATGTTCGGCGGTTTTTAGTTTTATGGCACATAAGAGAAATTACGGGGGTTTATCAAAATGTGTGCGTTTTCTTATAAGTTGCCCTGTATCGCGAGAATGCCGCTGCCGATTTTAATGACGTAAATTATCTCCAAAAGGCAAATTATTGTAAAATCAGCGGCGTACACTCAAGTTTAACAAAACCTTTCTATTCCACGTTGTACAAAAATGGCAAAAAATTTACTGAGAAACTGATCCATATTTTGTTAATAAGGACGTCATGGCGGGTGTTCTAACTTTAAGGCTCTTATTGTAATTACATTTAAGAGCCATGGTCGATATCTCGGGATGTTTTTGTCAGTTTTTTGTTTTTTGGCCTACAAAAAAAATTACGGGGGTTTTTCAAAAAGTTTGCGTTTTCTTATAAGTTGCCCTGTATCGCAAGAATGCCGCTGCCGATTTTAATGAAATAAATCATCTTTTAAAGACAAATGATTCGCGAATCTGTGGCGTACCGTGGGTTAGTAAAACATTTCTATTCCGTTGTACAAGAATTGCAAAAAATGTAATGAGAAACTGATTAATATTTTGTTAAAAACGACGCCTTGGCAGATGCCCTAAATTTAGGAATTTTATTGTGATTACATTTTGATTTGTGATTTTTGTTTTTTGGCCTACAAAAAAAATTACAGAAGTTTTACAAAAAGTTTGCGTTTTCTTATAAGTTGTCCTGCATCGCGATAATGTCGCGGCCGCTTTTAATGAGATAAATTATTTTTAAAAGATTAATCATTCACGAATCAGTGAGGTACCCTCAAGGTTAATAAAACATTTCTATTCCATGTTGTACAAGAATGGCAAAAAAATTAATTAGAAATTGATCAATATTTTGTTAATAAAGACGCCACGGTAGGTGTCCTAACTTTAAGACTCTTACGGGAAGAGTTACGGGGCGTTTACAAAAAGTTTGCACTTTCTTTTAAGTTACAGTGTTTTGCGGGAATACTCACGTCAATAAACTAAAAAACTTTAAACGTTCATTAATTTAAAAATAATCGAGGCAGATTGATAGTTAGTAAAACGCCTCAGTTTAATTTTATACAACAAAAAATTAAATAGAAAAAAATGAACACCTTAAACAATCTGGTCAATTTTAAGGGGAAAGTCTGTCATAAAAATGAGTTGTCTACAATTTTTCGTTTAAAAGTTATAGGGTGTTAGTTTTATTTTAAAAATAGAAAGTTATTGATTTCTGTAAAACCGCCAGAGATATCTCAATGAAGGTTGATAGGCATTTCATTTCCGTAGTGAAACATGGAGACTGGAGACGCTAATAATATGTAGGCCCACCTAAAACTCGCATTACTTCAGCCACCCTTCTCGGCATACTCTCCACCAAATGTCTTATAAACTCCTGCGGAATAGCTTCCCATTCTTCCCTCACTGCCACTGCCAATTCATCCACATTTTGAAATTCTTGCTCTCTCTCTTTCAGCTTTAGTTTCATTCTGCTCCACACGTGCTCTATAACATTCATATCGGGCGACCTAGCAGGCCAATTCATGCGCTCGATGCCATTCTTTCTCAGAACTTCGTTAATAATTCGAGCTCGGTGTGGACGTGCATTATCGTCAACTAAGATAAAATCATCTCCAAAGTTCTGAGCGAAGGCAATAACAATTTCATTCATACACAAGTTTCGACATCTAACTGCGTTCATAGTTTGCCCAATTAAAACCACTAAGTCAGTCTTTCCATTCCCCATTACTCCTCCCCACATCCACCCCCAAATTGCACTCCCACCCCCAAATGGCACTCTGGTTTCCATATTTTCTTCCAGGTTTCGTTCATTCCGCCCTCTCCACACTAAAATACGTCCATCTGATGCATACAACGAAAATCTACATTCATCTGAAAACATGCAATTGTTCCACTCTGCTATTCCCCAGTGCAATTGCTCTTCTGCCCAACGTCTTCGAGAAACTCGATGGATACGTTGTAGCATTGGACATGCGGCCAATCAAGTCTTCTAGCATGTAGTCCTCGATCATGCAAACGATTTCTGACAGTGGAGGTGCATACGTTGGTCCCCGTTGTTGCTTGCACTCTTGCTTTTATTTTGCTGGCATTTAGAGTCCTTGTCCTCCTGACAGACAAATTAATTAGCCGATCTTCTCTAGGGGTCGTAACTTTTGTGCGACCGCAACTCCCACGCATTTTATAAGCAGAAACGCCATAATTTTGTCTTCTTTGAAGTGCCCGTTGAATCGTCGACTTAGATGTGCCTACTAAGTCAGCAATGTTGCTTAAACTCAGACCTCGCCGGCGCAACCTGTTTAAAATTATTACTTTTCTTATTCTACATTGCTAAAAGACCTCTAAAACTTACCTCACAATATTTTCTAATTCTCTCTCACTTAGTAACGACATTTTTTAAATTAAGAAACCAAAAAAATTAATATGTGACAGATAATTTAAATTTATGTCTCGGACATGTCATACTTTGTTTACTTCGTTTCCATGGTGATTATTATAGATACATTTTTGTGGGCTCACACATTATTAGCGTCTTCGGTCTCCATGTTGAACTAATATCCCTAATTCTTATTTATCCATTTAAATAAAAAAATGCACTCTGACGGCGAAACTTTCTTAAACGGGCGGCAACAAAAGCTTTCAATGTAAAATCTTTAAAATGCAAATCTACTGACACAATAAAAACAATTAAGTACATAATTTTGTAGATTTTAGTTTACCTTATAAAATTTTTGAATGGTAGGTATGGTAATGGTAATGGTACTCGTATATTTTATTCGGAATCAAAAAAACAAAAATCCCCAAAACCGTTACCAGAGATTTATCAAACTTATGAAATGTCACTTCACTTAAAATTCTGAAGTCGCAGCAACTGAGCTGAGAAATAAAACGCCAACAAAAAAGATCGATACGGCAAAATTTTTCGTCTTATTTAGGGACCTGTATCTCGGAAATGCCACAGCCGAAATTCGTAACTCTAAGAGACTTTGGAAGATCGTTTCTTGTAGAATCAGGGAGGGAGGTTAATTTTAAACGTTAAAAGTTAAACCAGGTAAAAAAGTGATTTTCTAAAGGATATACAGGGTAAAGAAAAAAACACTGTAAAATGGTTGCATTTCAACCCACTGCATTTGGTAGCTAGGATAATTTCAGAACATTCGTTCCTCTGAGATTTGAGGGCAATTTTATTCCCGCAAAACACTGTAACTTATAAGAATGTGCAAACTTTTTGTAAACGCCCCGTAACTCTTCTCGTAGGCCAAAAAGCAAAAAAGCACCAAAAACGTTCCGACATATCAAGCTTGGATCTTCGATGTAATAACAATAACAGCCTTAAAGTAGGGCACGCCATGGCGTCGTTATTAACAGCGGCATTATCGCGATACAGGGCAACTGATAAGAAAACGCACACTTTTTGAAAAACCCCCGTAATTTCTCTTGTGGGCCATAAAACTAAAAACCGCCGAACATGTCCCGAGATATTAGTCAAGGTCCTCAAATCTCATAGGAACGAATGTTCTGAAGATACTCTAGCTACCAATTGCAGTGGGTTGAAATGCAACAATTTTGCAGTGCTTTTTTCTTTACCCTGTAATCATTTAGAAAATCACTTTGGTTTAAAACTAGGCTCCCTCCCTGATTCCAGAAGAAACGATCTTCCAAAGTCTCTTTTAGTTATGAATTTCGGCTAAGGCATTTCCGAGATACAGATCCCTAAACATGACGAAACATTTTGCCGTATCGATCTTTTTTGTTAGCAGTTTATTTTCTTTACCCTTAAAGCGGACTCTCTGTTTTCTGTCATTTAAGTAGGATCAGACCGATCAGATAAGGGCCAGCGTTGCACCTCTTATCCCACAATAAGGTAGTTTATTTAATAATATTTCATGGTCCACCATGTCGAAGGCCTTTGAAAGATCGAAATAGAGCTTTGTCGATTATTCCAGGGCTTTTGAAATGGGAACTCCTCCCCACCTTGTCCATTTAATACGGTTTCTGTTTTCCATTAAAGCTGTACGAAAGAAACACAGTTGAAATTAGGGTGAACAATACATACCCTGACAGTTTCTCAACTAAAGCGGAAGTAAGACAAGGATGCATTTTATCGCCAATGCTATTTAATATATAATATGGCGAATACATCATGAGTAAAGTGCTAGAAAAGACTGGGATGGTGGAGTGTCGGTTGGAAGAAGAAAAATAAATAATTTAAGATATGCTGACGATATCTTGATCATGGCAGGTAAAAAGGAAGAAATGGTGGCCATAATGGAGAAGTTGAGCAGTGTTAGCCGAAGTTACGGACTCGAACTCAATAAACAGAAAACAAAAAGAATGATTGTAGTACAAGAACAACAACCAACCTCAAATTCGAGGAATAGCTGGTTTCGAGGCGTTTAGCGTTAAATTTTCGACACTTTTCTAGACAAACAGACTTGATGGAAAGACTAATCGTGGACGGAAGGGTTAAAGGGAGACGAATGTGGTCGATCACCAAAGCTATGGGTGGACCAAGTCAAACACATGGTGGGCCATTATAGTCTGCCGTATGTAGCACACTTGGCACAGAATAGAACTGCCTGGAAGGAGACAATCAAGAGAATTGATACATAATATCACCAAGCTCTCTCGAGGGCAAAGGACTGATGAGGAGGACTAGCATAGCTGCGGAAGGAGAGCCCCTGAAGAAATTCACATTAGAATTAACTCTAAAATCCGCTAAAACTTACATGATCTAAAAATGTAAATTTTGATGTTTTTGGAGTTCACCTTTAAAACAGAATCAGGCAAAACTGCTCCCAATCTCGTAAGTTGTTATTTGGAATAAAATTAATTTTTAGGTCAAATTAACTTAAATTTGACCCAAAAATCTCAAAATCTATATATGTTTTTTTCGAGGTCAGCTTAGGATTATATAAGGCCAAAGTCGGTAATGAATGACTCAAAGCATTCAAAAAGGCTACTTGAAAGGTATTAAAAGGTATATAGAAAAAATTTTGATTAGAAATAAGGCAAAAATCGGTTGAAAATTAAAAACATCTAAAAATGCAAACTTGTTGTAAGTGTCCAGGTGAGAATTAGGGCCAAAATCTCTAAAAAAATTACACAAAGCAACTGAAAATGCAAATATTGAATTTTTAGAGAAGTTCAAGTTTGAATTAGGACTAATAACGATTAAAAATGAACCAATTTCGTTTAAAAATAAATGTTAATGTTTTGGCGAAGTTCAGGTTAATTAATATTAGAGTTCTAAAATTAAATATCAGAAGAAAAAAGTGTTTCAAACGGTAAAATTACATTTTGGGAACAAAAAAAAGTGAATTTTGACTCAAAATCCGTGTAAACGAAAAATTTTGTGTTTTTAAAGCAAGTCAGGCAAGGATTAGTGCCAAAATCGTTCAAAAATTAATCAAAGCGGGTATAAACCCAGATTTGGAGTTTTTGGAGCAAATCAGGTTAAGGTTATTCTCAAAATTGCTTAAAAATGACACAAAACATCTAAAAATACTAACAAAAGCATTTTCTAAAAAATCTATGTCGGTAGTAAGATCAGATAAAAACAATTTAAAGCGTCTAAAAATGAAAGTTTCATTTTTTTTTTAAAAATTACTAGTTAAGACTAATGCCAGAACCGGTGAAAAATTACTCAAATGCTTACCTGGAGTTTTTAGAAAAAGGTTAGGATTAGAGCAAAAATCGTTTTAAAATTTCAACGACGATTAAAAAATGCGAATGCGGAACCTTTGAATAAGTTGAAGTTAGAATTAGAACGAAAACATTGTCACAGCACATTATCTAAAAATGCAAACGTTGATGTTTTTGGAGAATTTAGGTCTCCATCAGGCAAAACTGATTAAATTCTTCTAATTTGTTGTTTTTGATAAAATAAATTTTTGGATCAAAATAAGTGAAAGTTATCCTTGCCAAAAAAAAATCCTTGCAAAAGAAAAAATTTTGTAATTTTTAAGAAAGTCAGGCAAAATTGATTTAATTCTTCTAATATGTTGTTTTTGATAAAATAAATTTTTGAATCAAAATATGTAAAATTTCACTAAGAATGCCTCAAAGTAAAAACTTGGTGTTTTTCGAGAAAGTCAGGTAAGGAGTAAAGCCCAGGATCATTAAAAATTACTCAAAGCAGGTACAACTAGAAATTCGAAGTTTCTGTGAAAATTCAGATCATGATAGCGCCAAAATCGGTTAAAAATGACTTAAAACGTCTAAAGTGTATATTTCAAATTTCTGGAAAATTCCAGGTTAGTATTGTACGCTTTTAGTTGATTTTTATATGCGGTTGCTCGTTCTTTCCATAATGCAGAGTTTTCGCGCAATGGTGTGTTCTTTTCCTCTACCTCCTTTACTAATTTGTGAAGTAGGGTAACCTCGGAACTCCTCAACTCCAGCCCGATGCGCCATCGTCCTCGGACTCAGCTCCAGTTTCATCACTTACCGGTACGTGTTTACAAATTGCACTTTTTTGGTTCGCTGACTGTGTCAGGCAGGCTCGGTGGGAGAAACTTTCACATTTTGCGGACTTTGAGACTTTCAAAACTGTTTTGTAGCAATGATTATACAGTATTTCACCAAGATTTTTGGATCGAACCGCCGCACATAGGGGTATTTACAGTAAGAAAGCGGACAAAATTATGATTCACATAGTTTAGCTTTTATTTTAAACATTCTTATTGATTTTTGTTATGTAACGTAAACTTATAATAGATATTTTCAGTCTTAACAATGTGCAATGTTTGATTTACATGATTATGTACAAGGTGTCCCGTTATACATTCTTCCCGCTTATAGCTTTTCTGCTTAAGACTTTATAAACAAAAGTTTTACATAAAACTAGTAGGCTTTTTTAGAAAGATTGTAACACTTTATCAAACCTATAGGATGTCTAAAAAGACGTGATAGTCTAAGCGTTTGTTTTATATCATGCAATATGCTATATTATTCTGCGTCTTGCAGTAAGATTTCAAAAACCTTCAAAATATATAAAATTATGGTTTCATGTGGTTTTTTGCATTACTCCCTAATTACTCATTTACTTAATTAATAATAACAAGTGGTAATTAGTCACAATAGAAGGTGGTAAATGTATCTATATCTATCTATCATATCGAACAAGCAAATTAAATAAAATCGAGAGAGAGCTAGACCGAGCGAGAAACTATTCTAAATTTTCATATTTTATTTTAATTATTGATTATGGAAACTGGGCAAGTACAGGGACGGCTTCTGGCAAGTTTTTTATAAGAACTAGAAAAACAAAAGTTGTCGGATTTCTCCTAAATCGTCAAAAAATATTATTCAAAAAAACAAAACAACTTTGCAACGTTACTGAAATATACAAAGTTGCTAATTGTTAATGGAACACTCTGTACATTTTTCCAAAACTTGAAAGATAATTTTTTTTTTATTCTAAATATATATAAACGGTTGACATTTTTTGGTTCTCCCGTTTTAAAGTTATTTGCATTTAAAAACCTAGATATTATTATATATACTATAAGAAACTATGACAACCTCAGTTCCGTTAACGAGAGTTTTATTATTGCATAATGGAGATTTTCAAATTCAAATATTTCAAAAAATGGCTGAACCTTTGAAAGTCAATTATTATAGAATTAAAAAAAAAATCACGTTATTAAAAGATATACCTACAGGGTGTTCCATTAAAAATGTATCATCTACGTAAGTTTTAGTAACATTGCTATGTTGTTTTGTTTCTTTAGATAACATTTTCTGCCTATTTACGAAAAATCCCACAAATTTAAAGTTTTTTCTTTCTCTTGTAAATAAACGTGCTAGTATATAGAGAAACTGAATTGTCTAAATAATGTACAGACCAACCGAATCCTTATACTTATTACCCGCATAATTACTGTAGGTTTACCTACGTTTGCTTGGTGTAACTAAATATTAATATTTGTTTCGATAAGCCACAAGGGACTCACTGTATTTGGTTACCAAACCTATACAGGGTGTTTATTATAAAACTTCATCTAGCAAGCTATGACATTTTGACAGAAAAGGATGACATATACAAAATAAATGGACCTTTGTCCATTTATTTTGTATTTTTTTGACATGACATTTTCACATTTTGCAGCCAACTAATGAAGTTTTGTAATGAACACATGGTATGATCAAATTTGAGTTCATGATTATTTATAAGGCACCCACCCTGATAGAAAACGACGCATTGAGTACCAAATTAATGCTTAAAACAGGACAAAGTAATCATTTAATCTTTGTTTAGTAAAGTTACGCTCTATATCTGGATATTGTAGACGCAACTTTAAGTTGCTTGCCATACGGAAACCGCAATTATCCTCAACTTTTTAAACTGGGACACTGAAATGAATACTTCAAACTTTAATTTAGAATAAAAATCAGACTTTGATATTCCTGGAAAATGTACTAAAAGACCATAAGTAAAATAATCTTTTTTAAAATTTTCAAATATAGAAAACCTCACCCAACAAGGTGTAATATAGCTAGCTAAACTTGAGTAAAAACCGATCAAAGTCGACAAATGTACGCAACACTAACGTAGCACTAACATCCTATCCAAATACTGCTGAATTACTTCATGTCAACTACTTCGTAATTGAGGTAAACTTGAAGGCCTATAATACGAGCTGGATAGCTGATGGCTATGCGTAGCTTTTCCTCAATTTTTCTTCTTTTATCTGGTATCGTATCAATTAAAATCGACTTTTTGTAGATTATATGCATTCTTTAGATGATCTAGCAAAATTGTCGCGATGGGTAGACAAATTTAAATTATTCGATTTTTGTCCGCTTTTGGAGTTGAAATACCCCTATATGTGCGGCGGCTTGCTACCAATCGGCGCCACCTTTTTTATCTTTTTTACTTTTTAACATTAAGTTACTCAAAGCGTTTAAAAAGTGCAGTTTGAGGGAGTTTTATATTAGGAGTGAGAAGAAAAGTTCTCGAGCGACAACAAACCTGGAATTTATGGAGAGATCGAAGTTAGAATTAAGGCATTATCTAAAAATGTAACTTGCGATGTTTTTAGAGACATTAAATTTTAGTACAAAATTAGACAAGATTGATTCGGATCTTCTAGTTTGTTGCTTTTGGTAAAATTACATTTATTTGGTAAAAATGTGTAATATTTAACTAAAAATACGTAGAAAAGTAAGAATTTTGTCTTTTTCGAGAATTTTAGCTTAAGCTTAAGATTAGTGCCAAGAATCACTGTAACTTACGCAATGCTTACAACAGTACAAATTTGAAGATTTCGGAAAAGTTCAGATCCTGATTTAGGAGAAATATCGGTTAAAAATGACTTAAGCGTTGAAACGGGCACTGTTGGAAATATACAGGTTAGAATTAGGGCTAAAATTGATTAAAACTGACCTCCATTCACTCGTTTCTGGAAGAACTCAAATTTAAGACAAATTAAGGCAAAACTGATTTAAATCTTCTGAAATACTGTTTTTGACAAATTACACGTTTGGACAAAAAAAATTAAAATTATTTGCTCCAAATTCCTAAAAAAGCTAGTTTGATATCTATCTGGAAAGTCAGATTAAGATTAAGGCCAAACAGTAGCGTAACAACGGAAAGACGGGCCCGTGTTCTCAAGCATGCCCGGGCTTCTCTTTGGGACTCTATATTCTAAAGAAAAACCATAGGTACCTATCCTGATGTGCTTATACTAATGTACTGTTTTTGATAGAAAAATCAAATAAATGTGATATTCACTATTTAATTACATACAAATTTATTAACATACATGTAATGTATAGGAATTGGACAGCCGATCGATAGCGCGTGAGGTAAACAAGGCTGTGATTCATACCTAGCCGGTTGTTGGTACCGGACGGAATAAAGGATTGTTCGAAGAGACAGTAGTTGTTTTAATATACAAATCTTAGTATATTACAGTACCTCAGTAAAAAGTCTTTGACTGCCTCACTCTATTAATCTAATAGAATCATGTTTAATTTAGTAAAGAATATATAAAGAATTAAGTATTTCCATTCCATTTGTTCAACTAGAATACCTTGATTTCTGCACAATAATTTATTTTCATTAAGAAATATTTTTTTTACTCCCACACCCACCTGGAACCTGAAAACTACGGGCCCCTGTTCTTGGAACTCACGGAACATTGGTAGTTACGCCACTGAGGCCAAAATAGGTTAAACATTACTTCAAACGTTCAAAGCCCCTTGGGACGATTTAGACGACCCAGCAGGGCAGATTGGAAGATCTCCAAAAAAGTGGTCAGACCAACCCTGCTAAAATTGACGATTATGGCTTTTCAACCATACAAATCCCCCGGAGAGGATGCAATATTCCAAACTGCTGGTTCAGGGTGAGGATCGTCTACATACCAAAGATGGGATGTAGGGGAAAAGATCCTAGATCGCTCAGGCCAATAAATCTACCTTCGTTTCTGCTGAAAAGCTTGGAAAAGCTGCTAGACCTATACATAAGGGAGGGAGCGCTAATAACGTACTCCCATAATACGGAACAGTGTGCATACCAAGGTAACAAATCAACAGAACTAGCACTCCACAACCTGGTGGTGAAAATCCAAGATATCCTGGATTCAAAAGGTGTCGCAGTTGGTATTTTCATAAACATTGAAGGAACCTTTAATAGTGCAGTACAGACTCCCTCCTCAACGTCAGTAAAGCAAAGAGGATCAAACCAACAATAACCAACTGAATTCGCAACATGTGAGAATACAGAGTGATTACTACATCATTAAACGATGGCGACTATCAGATTCACAACAGCGGGAGGTTGTCCACAGGGCGCAGTCTTTTCACCACTCCTGTGGTCCCTACTAATGGACGACCTTCTGGCTACTTTGGAACCATGGTGGGTCGAGGTCCATGCGAGATCGTTATCCTTATAAGAAACCACCTATACCAACAAATCTCCAGCACGTTGTAAGAGGTGCCGGATGTTGTATACAGCTGGTGTTCAAAGGAAAACCTAGCAATAAACCCTAGGAAAACGGTGATGGTGCGATTTACCCGAAAGGAGAAGCTGGACTTCTTGAAAGCGCCATCTTTATTCGGGACGACAGTTCCGTTTAACAATGAAGGAGTCATTTTGGACAAATCGCCCACATGGACCCCACATGTGATCCGTACCGTTAGGAGGGCACAGTTCTCATTTTGGTCGTGCAAAGAACTTGTGCGGCACACGTATGGAGTCACAGATTGTTAACGAAAGAGCAGACAGAGCTCCATCAAAGCTAAAGTGTCCTCTTTGCAACAAATATATCTCTGCATCACGGGGGCAATGAGAACGAGCCAACGGCACCCATGGAGCGCATGCTCGATCTGCTTCCACTTCCAAAACTCCTGGAAGGAGAGGCAATGAAGGCGACATACCGGCTGCAACAAGTGACGAACAAAGCACCGCAGTCATTCGATGGTGGGACCAACAATGCCCAGGCTGGCTTGGAAGGCCTTGTGGTATTGAAAATGGTCCCCGACCTAATGGCATCAAAACGTACATTGGACACTCCCTACGTGGGCAGAGTTCCTTCATGGGCAGACTGGGATGAACGAGGTGAAAATCTACAACTGGCAGGAAGTAGCTGGTGTACGGGCGGATCCAAAATCCACGTAGAGGCTGGCTCCGGAGTGTACCGAAGATCGGATGGCATCTGCAGAGCAGAGACCCCGGGCCGATTCACTACCGTGTTTCAGGCAGAGATACATGCCATTGAATTGTGAGCCCGATATCTATTAGAGGAGTGAAGACACAATAGATCAATAAAGATCTGCTCGGATAGTTGGGCAGCGCTTATGTCTTTGCGCTGCAATTCCAAAACTGTTTGGAACTGCCACGGGACTCTTCAGCATCCTATCGCAGGAGAACAGCGCCACATTGGTATGGATCCCGGGCCATTGTGGTTACGAAGGCAATGAGAGGGCCGACTCTCTAGCTAGGAGGGCGGCGAGCTCTGCACTCGTAGGCCCGGAGCCGGTCGTCCGATGGCGCCACTTGCATATATGCACAGTGCCTTGAGCATTAGAGGAAACCAAGTTATATTCGAACTCGTATTTCTATCAGGTTTGAGGTACACCATAGTGATGATCTCCAATAAGAGCGAAACTGGTCTATGGTTCCTCTGCCTGACAGAGAAATGAGTTTGATACTCTGCTGAACGTCGTCTCCAGACAGTATAGGTACGACTCTCGGCCATCTGTCTGTGGGAAGCTATAACTTCGGCAGAAAACTGGCTTGGTTTCACTTCGCAAATACTTCAAACGTATATAGAAATACAAATTTGGAGTGTTTGGAAAAATTTTAAGATTATCGCCTATATGTCTGTTAAAATTGAACCAAAGGGTTTAAAAATGCAAATATGAAGTTTGTGAGAAAAATGCAGATTAGGATTAGGGATAATATCAGTGAAAGGTGACTTAAATTGTCAAAAATGCAAATTAGAGCGTTCCAAAATTAAAATTTCGCATTTTTGAAAAAATATAGGTAAAGATTAAAGCCAAAATCGATAAAAATTCAACAACTCAAAGCGTTAAAAAATGCAAAATGGAAATTATTGGAAAAATACAACTTGAGTTAAGGCTAAAACTGGTTAAAAATGACTCAGAGC
This sequence comes from Taphrorychus bicolor, assembly GCA_951812265.1. NCBI lineage: Eukaryota > Metazoa > Arthropoda > Insecta > Coleoptera > Curculionidae > Taphrorychus > Taphrorychus bicolor. The sequence continues at coordinate 15,650,712 of OX638305.1, forward strand.
TTTTACATATACCGACTTGGAGTTTGTGGAAAAATTTGACTTCTTTCTATCTCTTTGATTATTACTAACTACTCCTTTATCCAACAATATTTTGCACATACTTAGAATTATGCTGAGCTCACGCCAATAGTCTCTCAAATATAAAGGTAATTTAGATATTATATAAAAGATAAAAAAAACGGAATTTTTTTATGGATTTAGGCCTATACTTCGTCGAAACCTTTATTTTATTTCACACAAAAGAAACCTTAATTCCTTCTAAAGTTCCTACTTCTATTCTAGTCTGATTTGTTTTCTTTGAAACGCGTAATTTTTCGATCAAGAGTCTTTTTTCAGGTAGTTTATCTCGAGTACTTGATAGAAAAACTACTTGACTTAACTTGATATCTACTCGCTTGAGCTTGACTTGAAATCAGTCAAGTCAAGTAGCTTGAAAATCAAGTCAAGCCGTAAATCTTTACTAAGATAAAAAGAGTAAAAGTAAATAGACGATTAACACAAACCTTGATGGGCGTAAAGAGATTCAAATAAAGACAGTCTTCTTGCCCAGTTGATTCCAGCTCAAGGCTGGTCAATCCCGAGGGTTCTAGGCCGGCGCAGCAGGGACCTTCCCTGGTACCGTCCAGGACGCCCATCCATCTGGGCATTCGCTTGGGTGCCTATAATCTACATACTTAAATACAAATACCATCACTGTGCTGGATGTGTATGCCTTAAATCTCAGACTGTTTATCGGGGGTCTAGCGTAGGGTATTCCTTTATAACTAAAGAACGTCTTCTTGTCGTTAAACGTCTTGTGCTCGCTTCCTTGCACCAGGCCATTAAGTGTTTGAATTTGTAATGATTCGTTCTAGAAAATTATAGAAGTTCAATTGGGTTACCTAACACTAAAGGGGTGTTTCCGAAAATAATGCAGTATATGTAACCACTTATTCTAGGATTCAAAGGTATTAGTTTGCAATATACAGAATATGAAGGGTTAGTCCTTAAAGCATAAATACGACTATTGATTAAAATCGTGTTATTTCCCGCAATAATTTTTTTTCGATTAATATTGCAGATATTGACTTTCAACAAGAGTACACTACCCCTCGTATCACCCGCCCTGGACAAATGTGTCCACATCTACCTAATTTGGAGAGAGAGCATGCAAATTTATCGTAAATGTTAATTAAAAACCATCTTCAAGATCTGACTTTTCATACCCAGTATATGGTAAACAAAGCATTTTTCGATATGTTTATATAAAGTTTTGGTTTTATTTTAGAGCCTAGAATAATTGGTTGCATTTATGGTGCTATTTTTAGAAACACCTTGTTGTATCATAACAAAATACTTACAAGTTTTTGTGGACGCACTAAGCCTATAGACGCACCCTGTCGAAAAACTTGAAGGATCAACACACAAACCGGCACCAGTCTCATATCCGCAGATACTGACATGCTGTTCTTGAAATATTATACGCACTTAACTTAAAAAAAATAAAATAATTACCACAGTACAAAGTAACTTTGTATAGCAATATATAATTGTTGAATTTGACCATCACTGGTACCTGTATTGGAATTCAATTTAACATTCGAGGGCACATTATGAGGTGTCAGTATCAGAGGTCAATTGTACAAGTACTGGTTATCCTCCATAAAAAAAAACAATAATGGAAAATGTAGGTATAAAAACTTATATTATTCAATAAACTTTATAAGGTTTTTCGGCAAAACTTTCAAACAAACTGGTCCAAAACTGAAAATTGTCTTCCTTAAAGCTCTTCGTGGATACCGTGAAAGATTCATTGAGATTCACGTATGGAAATATGTGTTGGGTTATTTCAGGCCAAGTTATGTTTTCTAATAAAACGTCGGGAGACGGGGTGGGATTCCTTAAACGTACAACATAAGATATCAGAAATTTAATTTCGTGCGTTTATATTATAATATGCGAATATTTATTGCGTACGGAGCTTACCCAGTTTTCGCAAAGTTGGTAAATATTTTGCAGAGTTTGGATATTAGCCGCCTATCTGCCCTATTTGGCACGGTTCCTTTTAGGGCCTTGAAAGGGAACAGATAGCTTAAATCTACCCCGTGCCCAACTCCTGAAAGAGATAAATAATTTTTTTTTGCACTTATTATAATTATTAAATCATGTATACCGTGAATTGCCTCTTGTTCTCCAGTGTAGGTTTCTAAGAGCTTTCGTCCTATTTCTCCTTCATAGGAGAATTCATAAAAGTATACCGGAACGTGTTTGGCCAAGAGAGAAGCAGTTTTTCTTATCGGTCTCCAGAAGGCTTCGTCCGAAAGGAGCTATAAAAATAAGTGTTTTTGAAGTTTAGGTTAGTTCAGGTTTGTGTTTTGTCCATATATAAAATAAAAAACTACTCGTTTTAGTTTATAAAACTAGTACATACATAAGGCGGCAAAAATGTATAGAATTTATGGTGATGATTATTGTTATTTTGACAACACTTACATTCGAAGAATTAGATCTTTCAATGGCAAATAATCGGGTTGAAATGAGAGAGGTTCCTGGCTTTAGAAGGCTTTTAAGTTTTTTTTCTCAAGACTCATTTTTAACGATTTTTGCCTAACTTGACTTCCCTGACAAATACCAAATTGCCCTTTTGGGAAATTTTGTGTTATAATTTATTTATTTAGTGCAAAAGTGGAATTTACAAAAAACAATGAATCAGATGATTTGATTATCAGTTTTGCCTTGCTTTGTCTTAAATATTGAGTTTTTCCAAAAACATTAAAATTTTTCACACTTTTAGCTGTGGTTCATTTTAAATAAATTTTAGCGCTATTTCTATCCTGCATATTTTCAAAAATATCAAATTTGCATTTTTAGACACTTAAGTCAATTTTTAACAGATGTAGTTTCCTAATCATGATCCAAACTTTCTCAAATTCCAAATTTGAATTTTTAAATATTTTGAGATAGTTCACACCGATTTTGTTCCTAATTCTTATCTGAATTTCCCCAAAAACTTAAAATTTGCATTTTTTATCCTTAATCTTAACCTGATTAAAAAAAAAAAAAACAAAACTAGCATTTTGAGCCAAATTTCATTTATTAAGACCAAAAGTGTAATTTACCAAAGCAATAATTGAGCTTCTCTAGAAATATAAAAATTTGCATTTTTAGTAAATGTCGGTAACTTTTATTAAATTTAGCCCTAATTTTAATCGGCATATTTCCAAAAATATCAAATTTGCATTCTTAAATGCTTAAGTCATTTTTTTAACCGATATATTCTCTAATCATATTCGAAACATTTCAAAATCTTCAATTTTGTATTTTTACGGGCTTTGAGGCAGTCTCAATGCTCCTTAATGGCCATAATTCTAACTTCTTCGAAACAAACACAAAAATTTCATAGTTTTATGTGTAATTTACCAAAAGTAAATCACACTTTTGGGTACCACAATTGAGTACCTCCAAAAACATAAAAATTTGCATTTTTAATGGATGTGGGTAATTTTTAGTCAATTTTAGCCCTAATAATCCGCATATTTCCAAAAATTTAAAATTTGCATGTTTAAACGCTCGTTTAAACGACTCGATTTTTCTCTAATATCGTATTCTAAACTGTTTAAAAATCTTCAACTTTGCATTTTTACAGGCTTTGAGTCAGTCTCAATGGTCCTTTTTGGCCATAATTCTAACCTGAAATTTTCGAAACAAACACGAAATTTTTATTTTGAAACATTTTTAGACAAATTTTACACATTTTGTATTTTACAAAACAAAGATTTAGAAGATTCAGGTCGATCTTGCCTAAGTTTGTCGTAAAATTTAGTTCTTCCAAAAAACATTGAAACTTGTGATTTTAGGTAATGTTATAGCACTTAAGTTAACCTTAATCTCCCCAAAAACTCCACATTTGCATTTTCTGTGGTTTGTAAAGTTTTTAAGCGACAGTTTCATTTCTAACCTAACATGAATTCTTCCTTGATTGCCAGATTTGAATCTTTAAATGCTTTGAGTTAGTTCAAATCGATTTTGATCCTAAAATTCTTATCTGAATTTCTCCAAAAACTTCAAATTTGCATTTTTAGACTTTCATTGAGTCATTTTTAACAAATTCTTCAAAATTTTCGCAAAAAATATAAAGTTAGCTTTTTGAGCCAAATTTCAGTTATTTAGTCCAAAAGTGTAATTTACCAAATGCAATAATTGAGCTCTTCTAAAAACATCAAAAGTTGCATTTTTAGTTAATGTGGGTAATTTTTAATCAATTTTAGTCCTAATTTTAATAAAAAAAATGTCAAATTTGCATTTTTAAACGTTTAACTCATTTTTTTAACTGATTTTTCTCTAATATCATATTCTAAACTTTTTCAAAATCTTAAATTTTGCATTTTTACCGGCTTTGAGTTAGTCTCAATAATCCTTTGCCATAATCCTAACCTGAAATGCTCGAAACAAACACAAAAATTTAATTTTGAAATATTTTTAGACAAATTTTACATATTTTGAACAAAAAATTAATTTTACTAAAAACAACGAATTAGAAGATACGGGTCAATCTTGCCTAAATTTGTAATAAAATTTAATTTTTCCAAAACACATCAAAATTTGCGATTTTAGATAAAGTTTTAGCACTAAAGTTAACTCCAATCTCCACATTTGCATTTTCTGTGGTTCGTAAAGTTTTTAAGCGACAGTTTCATTTCTAACCTCACATGAATTCTTCCTTGAATTCCAACATTGAATCTTTAAATACTTTAAGTTAGTTCAGATGGATTTGTCCTAATTTTTATCTGAATTTCTCAAAAAACTTCAAATTTGCATTTTTAGACGTCTGAGCCATTTTTAACCGATTATGGCCTTAATCTTAACCTGATTTTTTCCAAAAAAATACATAATTAGCATTTTGATTAAAATTTCATTTATTTAGTCCAAAAGTGTAATTTAGTACCTCCAAAAACATGAAAATTTGAATTTTTAGTGGGAAATTTTTAATCAATTTTAGCCCTAATTTTAAGCCCCATATTTCCAAAAACTTCAAATTTGCATTTTTAGACGTTCATTGAGTCATTTTTAACTTACTCTATCCTTAATCTTAATCTGATTTTCGCAAAAAATATAAAGTTAGCATTTTGAGCCAAATTCCATTTATTTAGTCCAAAAGTGTAATTTAGTAACTCCAAAAATATAAAAATTTGAATTTTTAGTGGGTAATTTTTAATCAATTTTAGCCCTAATTTTAAACCGCATATTTAAAAAAATTTCAAATTTGCATTTTTAAATGCTCAAGTAATTTTTTTAACCTATTTTTTCTCTAATACTATTTTTCTATAAAATTAAGATTGATTTTGGTCCTAATTCTTATCTGAATTTCTCCAAAAACTTCAAATTTGCACTTTCAAACGTCTGAGTAATTTTTAACTGATTTTAGACTTAACCTTAAACTGACTTTCGCAAAACCTTTAAATATTTTGTGTTAGTTCAAGTCGATTTTGGTCCTAACTCTTATCAGAGTTTCACCAAAAATTTAAAACTTGAATTTTTAGACGTTTTACTAATTTTTAACCGATTTTGGCCTTAATCATAACCTGATTTTTCCAAAAAAGACATAATTAGCATTTTAAGTCAAATTTCATTTACTTAGTTCAAAAGTGTAATTTACCAAAAGTAAATTAGGTACACTTTTGGGTACCACGATTGAGCACCGAACCTGACAAATTGCCCGTCAGGAGCAGAGCCATTTAGAAAACAAACCACAAAAAACAAACAAACAATTGAGTGCCTCCAAAAACATGAAATTTTGTATTTTTCGTAAATGTGAGTAATTTTTTTGATTTTTCTCTAATATCATATAACAAACTTCTTCAAAAAAATCTTCAATTTTGCATTTTCAGAGGCTTTGAATCAGTCTCAATAATCTTTGGCCATAATTCTAACCTGAAATTGTCAAAACACACAAAAAAAATTCATTTTGACTAATTTTTAGACAAATTTTGTAATTTTTGACCAAATAATTAATTTTACTAAAAACCACGAACTAGAAGATACGGGTCAATCGTGCCTAAGTTTGTTCTAAAATTTAATATTTCCAAAAAAACATCGAAATTTGCGATTTTAGGTAAATTTTTAGCACTAAAGTTAACCTTAATCTCCGCAAAAACTCCACATGAAAGTTTTTAAGAGACAGTCTCATTTCTAACCTAATATGAATTCTTCCTCGAATTCCAAATTTGAAATTTTATATGCTTTGAATTAGTTCAGATCGATATTGGTCCTAGTTCTTGCCTGAATTTCTCCAAAAACTTCAAATTTGCATTTTTAGAGTTTGAGTAACTTTTAACTGATTTTAGCCTTAATCTTAATCTGACTTTCGCAAAAAGTACAAAATTAGCATTTTGAGCCAAATTTAATTTAGGTATTTATTCCAAAAATTGTAATTTACCAAAATCAATAATTGAGCTCTTCTAAAAACATCAAAATTTGCATTCCTAGTAAATATGGGCAATTTTAAATGAATTTTAGCCCAAATTTTAATTCTCATATTTCCAAAAATACCAAATTTGCATTTTTAAACGCTAAAATCATTTATTTAACCGGTTTTTTCTCCAATAATATTCTAAACTTTTTCAAAATCTTCAATTTTGCATTATTACAGGCTTTGAGTCAGTCTCAATAATCTTGGTCATAATTCTAACCTGAAATTCTCGAAACAAACACAAAATTTTCATTTTGAAATATTTTTAAACAAATTTTACACATCTTGATCAAAAAATTAATTTTACTAAAAACAACGAATTAGAAGTTTTACACATTTTGATTAAAAAATTGATTTTACTGAAAACAACGAATTAGAAGATACGGGTCAATCTTGCCTAAGTTTGTCCTAAAATTTAATTCTTCCACAAAAACATAAAATCTTGCGATTTTAGATAATGTTTTACCACAATAGTTAACCCTAATCTCCCCAAAAACTCCACATTTGCATTTTTTGTGGTTCGTAAAATTTTTAAGCGACAGTTTCAGTTCCAACCTAACATGAATTCTTCCTTGAATTCTAAATTTGAATCTTTAAATGCTTTGAGTTAGATCAGTTCGATTTTGGTCCTAATTCTTACCTAAATTTCTCCAAAAACATAAAATTTGCATTTTTAGATGCTTGAGTCATTTATAACTGATTTTGGTCTTAATCTTAACCTGACTTTCGCAAAAAAAATACAAAATTAGCATTTTGAGCCAAATTTCATTTAGGTATTTAGTCCGAAAATTATAATTTATCAAAAACATTAATTGAGCTACTCTAAAAACATCAAATTTTGCATTTTTAGTGGCTGTGGGTGAGGAAATTTTTAATCAATTATCCCTAATTTTAATCCTCAAAAAAAATTAGATATTCTGAAAACAAGAAATTAAAAGATTTGAGTCACAATTGTCCTAAAATTTATTATTTATTCCAAAAACATTAAAATTTCAATTTTTAGACAATGGGCAATGTTCTAGCTTTAAATCCAACCCCATTCTATCCAAAAGCTCCACATTGTCTGTTGATAGTTTATCTTAAATTAAATTATTTTACATAGTGAAAATTTATATTTTCACAAGCTTTGAGTAATTTTTCATTGATTTTGGCCCAAATCCTAGCTTGACTTTCTCGAAAAAAACACGATTTTGCGTGTTTCAATTTGAGTCAAATATCATTTATTTTTGGTTTTATGTTTGGCAATTTTTTTAGGAATTTTTTGGTTTTTAGTTTTGCCTGATTTTGTTCGTAAAATTTAGTTTCTTCAAATGCATCAAAATTTGAATTTTTATGGTAGCAGATAGGTCATTTTTAACCGATTTTAGTCCTAATTCTGACCTGAAATTTTCAAACTTGCACTTTTAGGTAGGTATATGCTTCGTTATTTTGAACCAATTTTGGCCCTAATCATAACCTGAATTTTACATTTTAATTTGCATTTTTTAATACTTTGATTCATATTTAACTGATTTTTGCTTTAGTGTTAAGCCGACTTTCTCGAAGAACACGAAATTTGCATTTGGAGGCGTTTTGAGTCCCAATTTGATCCAAAAATTTATTTTACTGCAAACAGCAAATTAGAAAACTTGAATCGTTTTTGCCTAATTTTTTTTTTAAAACTGAAATTTACTAAGAAGATAAAAACATTTATTTTGAGTCAATGTGGGCTATTTTGAACTCATTTTAGACCTAATTATTCTTCTTGTTCGGTTAATGGCGCTGTAGGAAATTGGCATTCACCAATATATCCAGAACACTACGAATTCTTCGTATTTTATTTCGTTTATTGTACAAGAACCGGAGGTTGGGTCTCCTAGGTATATTACAGAGTCTAGTTAGAACCTAAATCGTACAAGTGAAGAATTTTATTGTATGTTTTAGCCTGATTATATCCCGGAGAATAGGTCGGAACCTCGCCAGATAGATTTAATTATACTAAACTCGCTGTCCTTTATTCTAAAAAAACACATTAAACGTCTAAAAGGCAACATTGCACAGACATTGTACAACATTACACAATAGTTAATAAATCAAGAAACCGACCAGGAACGTCACCGGGACACAGCAGTCTATTTTTTTCCTAATTTTGCCTAATTGCTATTTATTTCTGCAGCTTTGATATGAATTTACTCAAAAATCTAGACAAATTTGCACCATCTGCTGCACCACTAAATGGAACTTTGGATTTTGCTATTTTTGAATTTTCTTCAGTTTTAATTTTTATGAAATCTGTGAAATGAAGCACTAGTAAATGATGTTCGAACTTCATTGAATCTAGCTGAGATCTAACAGTGCGATTAGAAATTCCTACCTGAATTAGTTCTTTTTCACTTGCTCCTGCAAACTCTTTACGCCGGAGAAACCGACTCGCTATTTTCTTCCCCACAATTCTTCTTTTCTGAAAGGACTTCGTTAGTCGAACAAACGATCCAGGACTGAGATCAAATAAGAACAGCAACGGTCTCAGCTTGGCTATCACTAGAAGAATTCTTTTAGTTTTTTAGACATACGAATAATGTGTTTGCTTAGTTACGAATTCTGAAAGGTGCAGCCTCCAAGGAAGTCACTCCAATTAGTACTGGCACTTTGTTAAATTTACCCTTTTCAAACAAACTGTAAGCGTAGTCGGTTAGCAGGGCTCCTTGGTGATGAGGTTCCACGGTTGGTGTGAATGGAAGGCCATTGGTGAGGACCAATAAGAGATTCTACAAAAAGTTGATTGTATTTGTAGGTCGTCAAAGTTTTGCTGAAAAGAAAAGGTTTTAAGACATGTACAAGTCAAAACACTCTGAGGTGAAACTTACCACTCTGGAATGCACTTAACTATGTAATACCAATTAAAAAAGTAAATACCTAATCATATCATTACAATTTAGACACATACAGTAAATGCAGGCGGTGATAGCATGAAAATGGTCGTATGGCAACATACCAAAAGACCAACGACAATTTGAGCTTTAGACAGCTCCTCAGAGCCCATATTGCGCAGCTTATCCAGTAGAACTTTGCTGCTTCTGGTCTCAATGCCCAGGGCCAAACCCAGGTCAAAAGCGATTCTTCTTTGTTCGGTCTGGTACGACCAGAAGGGCAGGGAGGAGCCACTCTGCATTAGTGGTAGCTAATGCTTAGTGGATTGCTCCTGCATTAGGTGGTAGCTAGTTAGTGATGCCAACAATTTTTCTTAAACCCATCTCTTACGTTGAAATAACCCTTTGGACTTGGGGCTTAAAAGAATGGTGCTTACGAGTGTGGCGCCAGCACTCTCACCGAATATTGTCACTTTGGTTGGATCTCCACCGAAATAGCGAATATTCGTTTGAATCCACTTCAGTACAGCCAAGTTGTCTTTGGAAGCGATGTTGCCTGGGCACTCTTGGTCCTGAGTACTTAAGAACCCTAATTACAATAGATGTATTTTTGTTGCTGTTTAATGACCCCAAAACTACATCAAAAGCATAAAGGAAAAATTACCGAAGGCACCCAATCTGTAGTTTGATGTAACGAGTACCACCTGGCGGTTTTGCATGAGGTAATCAGGACCATATTCATAAGAGCAACCACTCACAAACGCACCCCCATGGAAGAACACCATTACAGGCAGATTTGCACTATTTCCATCGTTTCTTAAAGGAACGTAGACGTTTAAATATAGACAGTCTTCCTCTCCCGTAAGGTCAAATCGTAATTTTGAAACTGCTTGCATGTCAAGTCCTTTACAGCAGGAGGCAGGATTTGTTGCGTCTAACACTCCTGTCCAATTAGCCGGTAGTTTTGGAGACTAAATTAAATAATGTAGAGCCCTAGAAGAACCGTATTGTGACAGCCTACCCGAAATCTCAGTTGGTTAACTGGGGGTTTCGCGTAAGGAATACCTTGATAGCTGAAATACCTTCCCCCAAGCATTGCGTCTTCTTCACGCCCTTGCATTACTCCGTTCAAAGTTCTGACTTGCAGAGTTTGATTCTGGAAAGTAATGTTTTTGTGCTGCAATAATTATAGAAGATCTAACTTACCATTCTGTTGAGTAATACCCATTTTATGCTGAAGACTTCTCCCACACTTATCAGCAACAAACATGCAAAAAACATCATTATTATGTAGGCGACACAAAAAAAAATACACGGGGCGTTTAAAAATCGTGGCCTTTTAGCTGTTGAGATAATTATACATGTAAGATGTTTAATAACTATCAACCAACATTCTAGTTGCAGTATTTACTTCCAAATAATACCTAATTTTATTAAAATGCCCATCGAGTTTAGGTCTAACATTAAATTATAATTTTTGCGAGCGTTTCCTAAGTTCTTATGAAGGTCAAGGCTTCTGCATCGATACTCAGGTATTCATGATGGGTAAAGTGGGCTACTTTAAATTCTAAAAAGGTGGTTTTAGTGTACGAGTCTATCATATTGAACATTTTGGTCTTAATTCTATTTCCTTATTTATTCTTTTATTGTGTGATTATTATTCAAATTTGATGAAATTTTAGGTCACTATCGCACCATGACGTTGCCCTTTATGCTGCTCAACTGAAACTAACAAGCTGGTGGATAGGTAAAGATCTACTCATAAATCTAGACAATTTTAACAAGATAATATGAACGTGTAGTGGCGTCATGATAAAATATTATTTCCAGTTGCAGTGTAGCAAAGAAAAATTTCACCTAACAAATCACCTTAATGCCTCGTAAAAGATACAGGGGGTTTCGGCTTTTGAGGCGGAACATCGACCCTCCCCCCGCCTCGAAACCTAATTACTCGTTTCGAGGAGGCGTTTGCCTCAGAAACTACCAGTTTGTAAACAGTGGGATGATTTATTTATGACAACAAAGCCGATGGCTTTCTACAGATTTCGTTTCAAAGCGAAATGGCTGCATTAAAATTAAGCGATTTATTAGAGCTCAGACGTAAGTTCCCGTTTTAGGCTAAAGTTTCTATGTTCGTTGAATAATTAAGTAGGGGCTTTCCGGGTGGATTTTGACAGCAACGGATCAAGGGTAATTCAAAGAGCAGATTTGGCTTGCTAAGGTTAAAAGATTAACTTTGATCCCAAAAGTCGCAGAATGAAAAACCATAATCCTATGCAAAATATCAAACCGATTAACTTTTTCTAATTTAGTTTAGTACGAAAAAGGCATAGAAGGGTAACAAAAAATATCAAACTTTCGAACAATATATGACTTTATTGCAATCAAATTGTATGTTGAATTTACAACTATAGATTTAACTTACAATTGTAGGTTCCAGTTACAACTGTAGGTCCAGCTTACATTTGTAGGTCGCAGTTATAATTGTAGATTCAATTTACAGTTGTAGGTTTCAGTTACAACTGTATTTTAAAGTTAAATTTGTAACTTGAAAATATAGGGTTCGAAGGTCGAAGCTTCAATATAGGCCGAAGCTAGAATTGTCAACCTGCAGTTGTAGGTTCAAGTTACAATTATATTTTCAAATTATGGGTCTTCAGGTAGTTCAATGGGTTCAAGTTACAACTGTATGTTGTAACTTAAAATTGTGATTAAAGTTGTAAGTTGAATATATAATTATTGATTCTAGTTACAATTATAGGAAAAATTTACCGTTGTAGGTTTCAGTTACAACTATACATTCAAGGAACATCAGACATTATAGGTGAAAGTTACAACTGTAGGTTAAACTTACAATTATAGGTCGTAGTTACAATTGAATTTTTAAGTACCAATTGTAGGTTGAAATTAAAATTTTAAGTTGAAGTTACAATTGTAGGTTAATATTATAAGCGTAGGTCAAGTTACATTTGTAGGTTGGAGTTAAAATTGTAGATTCAACATACAGTTGGTTGAATATTTAATAATTTTAGGAAAAACTTAAAATTATAATTTGGAGTTACAACATTCAATCTTTATTTCTAAGGGTTTCTAAGGGTTATAACTTACAATGTAACAGTACAATTTTAACTTGAAGTTAGTATTGCAGGTCAAAGTTACAATTAAATTTTTAAGAATCAACTGTAGGTTGAAATTAAAGTTACAATTATAACTTCAACTTGTAGGTTTAACTTACAAATGTAGGTTCAACTTACATTTGTACGTTGAAGTTATAGTTGTATGTTCAATATACAATTGTTGGTTAAATATATAATAACTTTACTAACAACTTAAAATTATAAATTGAAATTACAACATTGAGCCTCTATTTTTAACTTGAACCTACAGTTGTAACTTCAACCTGCAATCTTATTATATATTATATAAACCTACAATTTTAACTTCAATCGATAATTATAAGTTAAAACTGCAACTAACTAATTTAACAACTAATTTAAGTGCCACTTCACTAATTCAGCCACTTCAAAGATACCGAAATACCAACCTAAACACACATAACACATGATGTCCTATGGATATGCAAAAAAGATGCATAACTTACAATTATTGAATCTTATTACAATTGTAGGAACAATTTACCGTTGTAGGTTTCAGTTACAGCTATACGTTTAAGTCACATTGGTGAAAGTTAAAATTGAAGGTTAAACGTACAATTGTAGGTTCAAGTTACAACTGTAGGTTTACATTACAATTGCAAATATAAGTTTCAACTCCAGGTTTTTACAACTGAAGATTGTAACAATTGTAATATCAACTTATAATTTTAAGTTGATGTTACTATTATAGGTCAAAGTTACAATTGAATTTCAATTTAAAACAATTGTAAGTTAATACAAGCGTAGATTTAATTTACATTTGTGGGTTGGAGTTCAATTGTAGATTTACCTTTCATTTGTAAGTTGAAGTTATAGTTCTAGGATCAAGTTAAAATGGTAGGTTATAGTTACAATTACAGGTTCAATTTGCAATTATGGGTTCAAGTTGTAACTGTAGGTTTAAGTTACATTTGTATGCTGAAGTTACAATTGTAGATTCAACTTACAAATGTGGGTTCAAGTTACATTTGTACGTTAAAGTTACAGTTGTAGGTTCCACATAGAATTGTGGGTTGAATATATAATAATTTTATGATCAACTTAAAATTATATATTGAAATTACAACATTGAACCCTTATTTTTAATTTGAGCCGGCAGTTGTAACTTCAATCTGCATTTGTAGCATAAACCTATGTTTTCAATTGAGCCTCCAATTGTAACTTGAACCAATAATTATAAGTTACGTACAATTGTAGCTTCAATCTACAATTGTAATTTGAACCTACAGTTGTAACTTAAACCTACAATCGCACGTTGAAACCACAATTGTAATTTTAAGTTTAAGTGCCACCTATTTCAGCGAGCTCAAAGATACCTAAATCCCAACCTCAACGCACATAACACATGATGTCTAGTTACAATTGTAGCAACAGTTTACCGTTGTCGGTTTCAATTACAACTATACGTTCAAGTCACATTTGTATGAGAAAGTTTCAATTGTAGGTTCAAGTTATAACTGTAGGTTTACTTCATAATTGTAGACATAAGTCAAAGCGACAGGCTTTTACAACCGAAAGTTGTAACAATTGTAACATCAACTTACAATTTTACTATTGTAGGTCAAAGTTACAATTGAATTTTTAATTAACAATTGTAGGTTAATACAAGCGTAGGTTAAAGTTACTTTTGTGGGTTGATATTGAATTGTAGATTCACCTATTATTTGTAAGTTGAAGTTACAGTTGTAGGTTCAATTTATAATGGAAGGTTAAAGTTACGATTACAATTACAGGTTCAATTTGCAATTACGGGTTAAAGTTGCAACTGTAGGTTGAAGTTACATTTGAAGGTTGAAGTTCCAATTGTAGGTTCAAGTTACATTTGTACGTTGAAGTTATAGTTGTAGGTTTAACATACAAATGTAGGTTGAATGAATAATAATTTTTGCACAAACAACTTAAAATTATAAATTGAAATTACAACTTTGAACCTCTATTTTTAACTTCAACCTGCAATTGTAACATAAACCTATATTTTTATTTGAACCTGCAATTTTAACTTCAACCGATAATTATAAGTTAAAACTGCAATTGTAACTTCAACCTACAATTGTAATTTGAACCTACAATTGTAACTTGAACGTACAAGTACACGTTGAAACTGCAATTGTAACTTTAGCCTACAATTTTAACTTCAATTTAAGTGCCACTTATTTCAGGACCTTAAAGATACCGAAATATTAACCTCAACGCACATAACACATGATGTCTTATGTACATGGAAAAAAGATGCATAACTTACAATTGTTGAATCTAATTACAATTGTAGGAACAATTTACCGTTGTAGGTTTCAGTAAGAACTATACGTTCAAGTCACATTTGTAGGTGAAAGTTTCAATTGTAGATTTACTTCACAATTGTAAATATAAGTTACAACTCCAGGTTGCTCCAACTGAAGGTTATAACAATTGTAACATAAAATTACAATTTTAAGTTGAAGTTACTATTGTAGGTCAAAGTTATAACTGAATTTTTAATTAACAATTCTAGATTAACCTTACAAGCGTAGATTCAAGTTACATTTGTGGGCTGAAGTTACAGTTGTAGGTTCAAGTTAAAATGATAGGTTAAAATTACAATACATGTTCAGTTTGCAATTATGGGTTCAATTTGCAACTGTAGGTTGAAGTTACAGTTGTAGGTCGAAGTTACAATGGTAGGTTCAACTTACAAATGTAGGTGCAACTTACGTTTCTACGTTGGTTACAGTTGTAGATTCAACATATAATTGAATATATATTAATTTTACTAACAACTGAAAATTAGAAATTGAAATTACAACTTTGAACCTTCATTTTTAACTTGAACCTACAGTTGTAATATCAACCTGCAATTGTAACATATACTTATATTTTTAATTGAACCTACAATCTTAACTTCAACCGATAATTATAACTTAAGACTCCAACTGTAACTTTATCCTACAATTATAACTTGAACCTACAAGTACACGTTGAAACAGAATAATTTAAACTACAATTTTAAGTTCCAAGTTAAGTTATTCCACAAGTTAAGTTCTAGGAACCATTTACCTTTATAGGTTTCAGTTAGAACTATACGTTCAAGTCACATTTGTAGGTGAGAGTTACAACTGTGGGTTCAACTTACAGTTGTTGTAGGTTTAAGTTACAACTCTAGGCTTACTTTACAATTTTAAATATAAGTTACAGCTCCAAGTTTTTACAACGGAAGTTTGTAACTTACAACTGTAATATCAACTTACAATTTTAAGTTGAAGTCACTATTGTAGGTCAAAGTTACAATTGATTTTTTAAGTAGCAATTGTAGGTGGAAGTTGCAATTGCAGGTTGAAGTTTTAATTGTAGGCTGAAGTTACAATTGTAGGTTAATATTACAATCGTAGGTTCAGGCTATATTTGTAGGTTGAAGTTTAATTTTAGATTAATTTTTCATTTTTCAGTTAAAGTTACAATTACAAGGTACAATTTAAATGTAGGTTAAAGTTACAATTACAAATTCAATTTACAATTGTGGTTTCAAGTTGCAGCTATAGGTTGAAGTTAAAATTGTAGGTTCAACTTACAAATGTAGGTTTAAGTTACATTGGTACGTTGAAGTTGGTACAGTTGTAGAGTCAACATACAATTGTAGGTTGAATATATAATAATTTTAGGAACAACTTAAAATTATAAATTGATGTTACAACATTGAACCTTTATTTTTAACTTGAACCTACAGTTGTAACTTCAACCTGAAATTGTAACATAAACCCATATTTTCGATTGAACCTACAATTGTAACTTCAACTTATTTTATATTATAAGTTAAACCTGCAGTGCTTGAAACTGCAATTGTAACTTTAACCTACAATTCTAAATTAAACCTACTATTTTAAGTTTAATTTAAGTGCCACCTATTTCAGCCAATTCAAAGACTCCGAAATACCAACCTCAACATACATAACACATGATGTCCTATTTAAATGCATAAAAGATGCATAACTTACAATTGTTGAATCTAAGGGACAATTTAGCGTTGTAGGTTTCAGTTACAACCATACGTTCAAGTCACATTTGTACGCTAAATTAACAACTCCAGGTTGTTACAACTGAATGTTGTAACTGACAGTTGTGACTTACAACATGAAGTTACAATTGCAGGTTGGAATTTTAGTAATTGTAGGTTGAAATTGCAATTGTAGGTTAATAATACAAGCTTAGGTTGAAGTTACAGTTGTAGGTTCAAGTCAAAATTGTAAGTTAAAGTTACAATTACAAGTTCAATTTGCAATTGTAGGTTCAACTTACAAATGTTTCGTTTGGGAACAGAGGAGCAGTTTATGAATAAGGAATATAAGGAGTCCATTAGAAGCAAGAGGTACATTCTGCTAAGAGAAATTCGACGGATAATAAGTTTTATGTTCACTTGGCATAAAATGCCAAATGAGCATCATATGAAAAAAATTTATTCGTCTTACATCAGCATTATAAACCAAAATACTTCTATGAAAACTCAATGGGCAGCATTTATTTTATGATTTCCGATAAAATATTCGTTTTGTCATAAACGGATAAACGACAATAAAATAAAGGATTTCGTATTTATACGCAAATGAAATTGAGACCATCGATCCTAATACATATTGGCTTGATTTGTAGATGTGCATTAACCAAACAGTTTAATTTAAATTTGTTTGGTTGCCTATTTATATAAATGTATGTTAATTTTTATGATTAAAATTTAACGCTTTTTATCTGACTCATGCATATAACATCATTTTTGGAGCAAAAAGCTCCTCAATAATTAACGATTCAATCTGAAACAGTCTCGTATAGACAGACACATACGTGGCTCATATGGAAAATCAATACGTGAGTATCAAATCGGAATATAAAATCTGTAATAAACAATCGTAAACCTAATGAATTTGAAACAATGAATTCAAACGCAGCCATTGTAATTTAGGGCCATAGCAACTTTCTGGTCCTGACGCAGGGCAATGTTTCATTTTGATGTATGGTGGCGATTTGTAGTTGTACTTCATTTAAATCGGGGAGTTGTTAAATAATTCCTATGGAGATTAAAGAGTCTGAGGAGTTTGTTTTTGTCTCGTTTCAAGAGAGATCAAAGAAACACGAAAAAAATTAACTGTGTTAAATAATTTTGAGTACATTTATTTAGCTTCATTTGTCACAATACGTCAGTTTGTTGAACTGTCCACCAAAAGAGGTTTCCACACTTTTTGATACATCCTTCTTTCGTTTGCCAGTTAAAGGTAAGTATTCTGAAAGAGGTAGAAGCTAGGGTAAAAAATGGTCAACATGGCGTACCGAGGTAGGAGCAGTGGCGTACCAAAGTAAAAAACGTGGTTTTTATCCCAGATCATGGCTCCTTGCACAGCATAATAGGTAATGATTCAACTTTGTATTTTATAAAAAAACAGAAATAAACTTGAACTTTTACAAAGACACGTCGCAGGTTCTCCAGACGCTGGTTGTCTGGTCTATTAATGGCTTAGCTCCCAACGAGTTCGTCTTGCACAAGAAGCTTTAGATTTATACCTATCGCCATAAATCCGCCATTAGGCAAGTAATGGGAATACTGGAAATTCAATTACATTTGCAAATACCTAAGTACCCCGACCGTTTCCCCCTTTATCGGATATTTACCAGCACGTAAAAATGCCATACCTTTTCCAAGTTTATGCAGGCACTTTATCGCGTTTTACTACTTTCTGCGCCCGGAGACAAGTTTACACGCCCTTATGCGGATCCATTAGGTATATTTGGTTTTGATACAGACCCGTTTTCCGGCAAAGACCTTAAAACATTTTACGGCTTAAGCTTAAAATGTGTTTGTGCTCTTTACGCGACGCTCAGCCCGAATCCCGAACTATCTGCATATGTGAACGGAATGCGTTTTATTGCTCAGGCAGGAAATTTTTAGGCCAAGTTAGTAACTTTAGTTTTCCTAGTTAATGCTGCCTATTCTTTGAGTCATATCAAGCAACTCACAGCTTTCTTTTAAGACGACTTCGACTTATTTACTAAGACGTTTTAGTCTTAGTAAATATATTAATTTGAAAGCAAGTAAATTGGTCGGGACGACAATCCCGTTTACCAACGATACAAAACTCTAGGCGTCATCCTCGTGTGAAAGGTGAAAAGAGGAAAGAGAAAACTCTTTTCACTTCGTTCTGGTTCCGATAACCAGCGAGGTACAGAGCAATATGGGCTGTTTCTCGATCCGAGTGCCACCTGCTATGCAGTGTTGGATCTAAAACACGCTGGTGTTGCCTGCCTTTGCTCTGCACAACATCTCACCGGTACTTTGTACGTTTCCGGCTTCAAGTAGCCGAATCGCGCTTCCTAATTTGTCGACCAGCCAAAGCTGTACTGATGAGGGGTAGTCCCGAAACTAGTATGCAGATGGGTTGATCGACAAATTGGTGACCACCTACACTCTTAACGTACCCCCTTAATAATGAACAGTATGCATACCAGGCTAACAAATCAACAGAACTAGCACTGCACATCCTGGTGGTCCAAGATACCCTAAATTCAAAGTGTGTCGCAGTTGGTATTTTCATGGAGAGTGAAGGGGTATTTAATAAAACTACATCATAAAATTATAGACTACATTTTTTTAAATATTTTAATAATAAACCTCTGCGGTTTATAAGACAAATTCATTAGCTGGAAGACCCTTAACGCCAAGTCCTGTTATCTTATACAGGGCACCCTCAGGCAGCTTGGAAACCTCTTGTCCAGCCAGCTCCAACTGGGCACTAGTTGCGTACAATACGTCTAATTCAGGGCCACCCCAAGCGACCGAAGTCACCTAAAAAATTCTTGGTTATTCGCACCTAAAAAACTTGTAATAAGTACTTGTTTGACTGGTAGATCCACAGTTTGTAGCAAAGTTTCAGGTCTTCTGGGGTCCACTTGAATAATTCTGGAGCCTCCAAATATAGCCACCCACAGATTCCCATTGCTGTCAATAGTCATGCCATCGGGAACCTCATTATAATCCTTAGATTTGGTAGTGTAAATTCGCTTCCTGTTTGCTATAAGCACAATCGTTTTAATGTGGGTTTAGTTATATGCTTCGGTTCCACCTACAGAGAGCGCCACTTGCCAGGTCGAAATCGAACTCGTCTATTCCCCAACTCCAGCTGTCTATGTAGTAAAACTTCTTTAGCTGATCGTTCCAAGCAAGTCCATTTGAGATGGTTATGTGGTTCACGTGGGAAGTAAGTTTCTTACTGTGTAGTGTGTATAGTGTACCAGTAGGCTTTAGATCTTTCAATTTAAGAGGTCCTCCACTGGAGCTTGAAGTTCCCAAGGTTCCTAACGTAATGCGTTCAAATAGTATTTTCAATTTACAAAACAAACATCTATACCGGTCCAGAGTCGTCCAAGAGCATCACATTTTCCATCATTTAACACGTTTTCAGAGCCAACGCTCACATCAGCCAGCTTTTCCACCTTGTTTGGTTTTTTAGAGACCCCATCCCAGGTCACCACAGCAATTGAATCCAATTGGTTTACAACAAACTGGTCCTTGGTCCCTTTTACCGGAACTATTAGGGAGGCATTTTTTTCTACAATAAGTCAGCTGTAAAGAGTGCGATGCAAAGTTATAAGAATCTTACCTAAAGTAGCTGAAGTGTGTTTATTGGTTGCAGGATGGTACTTGTGAATGGCTTTCTGGTAAATGTCCACGAAGTAGAGACTCTGTGACCGAACGTCCCAGTGAGGCCCTTCTCCTAAAGTTAATGGAGGGATAGCAGAAACACGCTCGACTACTGGAGCCATATTTTCACTTAACGTTACACGTAACTATATTACAGAAAATTGCTATATTCCATTACATTTCGAATTTCGTTATCTAAAGTCAATAAGTTTCAAGTATATATATACATATATTTAGTCTAATTGTCTATTAATATAAATCTCTTCACTCGTTCAGACTTATTGTTTACTTAAATGCCCCCCCCCCCTTTCAAGTTCGTTGCCCATTAATCTAAATCCCGATTAGCAGACGTCTTTTCCTGAAATCCTGCTTGCTAAATAATCCTCGCTAGACAAGGTCTTAGTTTATTGTTTGTCTGATGCAAGCCTCGCCGTAGCTGAATGAAGTCTTATCTTAAGGTGTAATTATTCTGGGCAGCTTATATACTTAATAATCCCCTTGGCAGGGAATATTTTAGAACTCGCTTTGGGCTCAAACTTGTCTTGCCGTTGTAGAGGTGGCAGCAACATGGAACGGATGACTTCGCAAAATAAAAAAAAGGAAAGTTTTTTTAGAGAGAGAGAGTTGGGTTTGGATGAAAAAGTACTGACGTGTTCTTATAAGGTACCTTAGGAAAGTCTGATCTTCAAGTTAGAAGTTATGGTAGCCATCTATTCTTAAATATGTTCATTATTGGATTAGGAGCGGGTTAAAGAGAGCTCTAAAGGACATGAGAACCAGATCGAGAGGAGGTGTGTAGTAAGCAGAATGAAAAGTCAAACCTATGGCAATCAGTAGCATAATTATATTAGTAGAATGCTCAGTCGAAGAAGAAACGCCTAATAAAAGTAACAATTTGGGTTTTTTTGGTTAAAACAGTGTATGGCCAAAGAAACAAAAAGGCCCTAGAGATGTTTCGAACATATGTCTTTCTTAACAGCGGTTTGTGTGACCTCTTTGGTCTAATTTCGTTAGCTCACATGTATTGGGCACTGAATGCCCAATGCCTTTACTCTTCTGTTTTCTTTTAACTGTGTTTATCGTAGAATGAGATTTACGAGTAGTTTTCCAATATTGTTGACACCACTTTTGTCATTAACCGAATTAGGATTTTTTGTAAAATAAGAGATAGTATGGATTAGGAATGAAACATTTGTACCAAGAAACGGTACCTACAAGACGTCCAATCTCAGGCAGATTCTTCTATAAGTGGTAAAATATTGAGTTTTGACTTTTTCAAGGTCAGTCTTAATCCAAATTAATCGCCCAAATAACCCAAATATCTCAACTCTGGCAGGCACAAGTGACAGTTTTTAGCAGAGATCACCCAAATATACAAATATATTTAGTCCAAGTTCAGGGGTGTCTTTGAAGCTCTGCCAATTGGCAGGGACCTTTGTTCGTCCAAAGGACATTCTACAAAGGTAATAAGTGCCTTTTCAAGGACAATATAACCTGTGTGCTTTTTGAGACTTGGCACTCAATGGAACTTGGTAAGAACCAAGCTCTATATCTATTGGGCTTCCCTTAAACGATCCAATAATATTGAAATAGGAGGTGTTCATTTGAAAACCCATCTAGATGGCTGCGAATTGTCAAGAAAGAAGGATGAAAGCAGAAAAGTCCATTTAATTTCTACATTGTTTTCTAGACTAAATTTTTTTTATAAACACTGATTATAACCAATAGGATATTAAATATGAATTTCGAAATTCCATATCGAACCTGAAAACCGTCTTTTTTATGATATAAACACTTAGGGTTTGACCATGGGCTGTGTGAATGATGAATTACTCCAAGCTTCAGCATTTCCTCTACTTCATCATCAATGAACTTACGTTTGGGAAATGTAGCATAACAGGTACCGTTGTTAAGTGGGGTTTTGACCCTGACTCTCCGTTCACCAACTTGGCAGCAGCAGCAAAAACCGTCAATAAATTGTGACAGCTCTTAAGAAAATAAATGGCTTAGGGATGATCGCTGGAGAACAATTAAACCCAATTTAATGGAAGATATTTATGATACAAGAAGGTGAGTTTTCTCCATTGGTGTTACATAACCAATGCTTATGCCAGTCTGATCTCTTGTTTGCTGAGCTTAAGATTTAATTTATTTAAAATTTAATCATCTGGCAATCCAAACATTGCCTTCACAGTGGACAAACACAGATAGTTTCGGTTTGTTTTTAGGTGAGCGTTGGACGTATATTATCCTTTTTTATCATTAAATAAAATTTTGGATTAGTTTTCCAATATCGTTCACATACCTTCTGTCATTGATCGAATTAGAACTTCTCCGAAACTTCTCCAGAAATGCACGCAACTGCGTGCATTTCTCTTTTTCTTGTATTTGGTTGCTGTTGCGATTTTTGTTTTTTCCGTTATAAGTTCTAAGTAAACACCAAGGCAAACGTTACAGTTGATTTGGTAAACAAAGTTGCTTTTCTTGTAGCTAGCTTCTTGGACTTTAGTTTACCAAAATTTTGGAAGAAGGGATTGTAGGCTTTGAGTGATCATATGCATACCTTATGCTTTTTTAAGGTTTCTTTTCAAAGCAGATTGTAATAAATTGTTATTGAAGTTTGCAGCTCACCTCTACATACAAATAACAGATCTTGCGACAAGAATCCTAAATCTTTAATACAACATCTTTAATATAACACCGCCCAGGTTTTCTAAAACCCTTCTTTAACAATACGGTTTTGCTAATTTTTCTGAAACCACGTACCTCCTTAATAATAAATATTTAATTGCCATGACATTGAATTTTATCTTACAACTAATAGCCTGACTTCGCTATTTTCAGGTGAATACACACGTTAGCCAATTGTACGAAAATGTCTCCGATGATTGAACGCGTTTCTGTAATACCTCCAGTCACAAATTCTGTTTTGGAAGGTCCTCACTGGGATGTCAACACTCAAAGCCTGTACTTCGTGGATGTGATGTCAAAATACATCAATAAGTATGTCCCGGCTACTGGTCAACACACAAAAGCAAAATTAGGTAAGATATTGTATCATAACAGAGAATAATACTAAACCTCGATGTTTCAGACAAAGACGTAGCCTTTATAATCCCAGTGAAGGATACCTACGACAAATTTATTATAGGTCAGGAGAGGGAAATTGCTATCGCAACCTGGGATGGGGTTTCAACAAAACCCTCTAAAATCGAGAATATAATAGAAATCCCAGAGGTCATAGGTAACAAGTTAAACGATGCTAAATGTGATTCTTCTGGACTATTGTGGGCAGGTGACTAATAATAAACTCAAAGTACACTAGAGCTGCTAACATTTGATTTCATCAGGTACTCTTGGAAAAGGACCAGGCGAAACCCTTGAAACCTTTTTTGCTCCCACTGGGGCATTATACTCACTTCACAAAGGGCAGCTGAATCAACATTTGAAGAATATTAATTTGTCCAATGGACTTGACTGGGACAATAAACGTAAGAAGTTTTACTATATCGACTCTTGTACCGGAGGTATTGATGAGTTTGATTTCGATCTTAACAGTGGGACTCTTGGTAAGTGATTTATTATTAGACGTATTAGTCTACAACTTTTTCAATTTCAGCAAACAGAAGGAACATTTTTTCAGCCAAATCTAAATATCCTAAAGGAATGCCGGACGGTATGACAATAGACTCGGAAGGTAATATTTGGGTAGCACTGTTTGGAGCCAATAGAGTGGTTAAAATAGATCCCAGAAAACCTGAGAGAGTCACTCAAGAAATCCAGCTTCCAGCGCAACAAGTACGTGCTATTTCACACTTAGCCAGTTTTGCAGGAATTAATTTTCTTTTCAGGTCACTTCGCTGGCTTGGGGTGGCCCACAATTGGACACCCTTTTTGTGACCACTGGCAACATGGCCTTTCCAGGGGAAGTTCTCACTTCTCCTGATGACGGTTCGCTCTATAAAATCACTGGCTTAGGAGCGAAGGGATTACCAGCCAATAACTTTGTATTGTAGTGACTGGCCATTTATAAATGTCACTGTATTGAGAAATGAACTCCCGGGCGGTCTAAGGGGGGCAGAGTCAAGTGAAAACCTTGTTAGTCATAGATTATTAAATGAATATTAACAATATTTCTTTTACTTTCTCTACAACACTCCAATACCCGAAGGAAAAAGTGTAGGGCTACCATCTTGATCACTTTGTCATTGGTTTGAAATTTTTTTCCACGTAATGGTAGGTAAACCCAAACCCTTTTTCTCTGATGGCAGACTTCAGGTGGACGTTTCTTTTTATAACTGAAATTCACCTAGTTTGCAACGAGATGGCACCAAGTCGTTTTTAAATTAGCGGTGGATATGTGATCGAGCACCGAACAGCGTTTTTATATTGATGGTGGATTTGCGTTGAATCCAGCGTGATGGAAACGGAGCTCACCGGATTTTATGGTCGGTTGAAGTTCGGTGAATCGGTGCATCAACATAACCTATTTTTATTCAAATTATCTGTTTTTTATTTGATTATAAACTTAATAAAAAAAAGTTGAAGGAACAAATATTATGGACGAAGAAATAGATGTAAATATTGTTTTCAATAACATTACATATAATGTTAAATTAACGTCGACAAAAATTGAAGCTATTTCTTCTGGTAGGTTTGATGATTCTAATAGATAGTATATTGAAGTTTATAATAATTGAAAACAAATTAAATTGTAGATCCGGTAAAGTTCAATACGTTAGGGGAGGCTTTATAGAAAAGTGGAACTGCTAGTAGTCAGGGAGATAGAAGTCAAAATGATTTGGCTATTGATCCAATGCCAGTCGGGCCATAAATGTTGGGGCCTCTACCTCTAAAGGTAAAACAAATATTGACAAATTTAAGTGGAGTAGTGACAGTGTTAGACCCTTACTAAATATTAGATTTGAAATGAACAATAAGCTTAAGCTCCAAAATGTAAAAAAGTAAACTGGGGGCCGAGATGTAGAAGAATGTGGTTAAAAATGGCTATAATGTAGATGGTGAAGAATGTTATGCAAAATATAGGAATTTGCTACAAACGTATAAGCATAACAAAGAAAAACGATTAAAGAAAACAGGAGAGTCAGTTATAACTTGGGAGTACTATGATTTGTTCGACAGAACATTGGGTTACAAGACATCTGTATTCCCTCCAAAAAATATACTTAGTGTTTCCTTGACCTAAATTCTCCAACAGAATTCCTTGGAATAAAAGATTCTAAGTTAACCCAAACTGAAACCGAAACAGATGAACTTGAAAATGGATCCGAATCTGATGTATCATCAGTGTTAAGAAACAAAAAAATAGATAAGCAGGATAAAATTTCTAAAAAGCTAAGCCTGCTAGAATATTTGTTCAAAAAAATGAAAGAGAGAAAAAACTTGCCATGAGGAAAACAGCCTGAACGAAAAGGAATATGATGCTCTAAATAATTTTATAATTCTAATATACTAAATATACTCTAAATAATACGGGACAGTGCAAGTAATGCAACGTAAAATATTTGAACTTTGTTTTGCATGGGCGAAATTTTGCTCTATATGTATAATAGTATATTATACAACAAGCATTGCGAGTGGCACAAGTTGCCTGAGAGAATAACGCTCATTAAATGCGCGTTGAATACTATACTTTATCCACGACCAAGATTCTGGGTTTTCTCAAATATGATAAGTTATAGATGCCACAAAGATAATTTACAATTTTAAAACCACGACCACGACTGGTTTCGCTATTCAATGGCGCGACGTTTGATGCGTCTTGTCGATAGATGACGGTCTAGTCACCCGCGCATGTCACCGCATGCTCATTTCAATGCTACGAGGGTGGACGGTAAATTACTTCATTTTATGGCCTATTTTAAGTATTTTTCAGTGAAAAGTATATTATTTAGTGAAAAAGAGACACTGTAACCTACATTTGCCTCAATACATCCTAATAGAAGGATAATGTTGCCAATGATTAGGAACAGGTTTACGGGTATAGGACTGAATAAAACCAGCTCTCGTTAAAAAATTGCCGACGTTTCGATTGTATATTACAATCTTCTTCAGGGCTACAAATATGAAAAAGAAATTGTACAGCAGGCCTACAGAATAAATGTAAAATTTGTTCTTAATAAATATAAATATAAACATATAAACATTTAAACAATTATTAACATAACGACAACATAACGTAACAATAGACGATCACTCGTATATGATTTTACTAACCTTTTTTATGTTGAGAACATAGTTGTGTCAATAGAGTTTAGTGCACCAGTGCACATAATGGAGGAATTGGAATGGACCAAAATAGGCACTGCCGTCTCGAAATAATTGTAAGCGGCGTCTTTCTTGAAAGAATGCTCGACCAGAAATGTCGGTCGGCCTGAGCATTTTACATTTTTTTAGTCGATGTAGGTTTTAGGAATCTAAATACTTGTTTTTTTTTTTTTTTAATGTTAGAGGTAATTGGATGCCAGCTAAATTATTTATGCTACTCAGCAGAGTCTAAATCAGGAGAGTCTAAATCTCTTTCCTTTTTTTTATCAGACCCTATTAGAATATGTTTTTTGTTACCTATTTATTAATAATTTTTTAAGTTGTTTTGAGTTGTTTTGTTTTACAGAGGAATAATTATGTACACCTTAGAATGTTATAACTTTAGTTCAGGTTTTTCAGTGATATTCTGTGATTAAAAAATTAAAATTTATTTTAGTTACCTAGTAGATTTATGTCAATTTATTTAAGTAAAATAAATACAACTATAAAACTGTTTTTAACCATTTTATTCTACATTAACAACAACTTAAAAGCAAAAATTCTATCTCGTTTCAACCTCCCTTGTCTCTCGTTAAAGCCAAAATTTTCAGCCAAGGCTGCTCATACAATTCTACATCATGTTTGTGAAGCGATCCAAAAACCAGTTTTCTGCAATATTGTCACTTCCCACAGACAAATGTCCGAGATTTCGTACCCATATTTTCTGGGGGCGACGTTTAGCAGAGTATCAGAGTCATTTCTCTATCAGGCAGAGGAACCATAGACCGGTTTCGCTCTTATTAGAGCTCATCAGTATGGTATACCTCGAACCTGATAGAAAAATAAGTCTGAACGGCAATTGGATCTAAATCTTGCTTAGACGCCTGTATGTGTATGTAAGTGGCGCCATCTGACGACGGGGACGGGGACCACTAGGGCATGCGAGATGATTGTGAAGCGATCCAAAAACCAGTTTTCTGCAATATTGTCACTTCCCACACACAATTCACATCATTGTCATGACAATAATTCTACATCATTGTCATGACTTTCTGCAACTTCATAATCTTGTTCGATTTTGTGTTTCATACAATAATTATGCAGAACACATGCTGCGACAATACATATTTTTAAGTTTTCTAGTTTTGCATCCAAGTATTTGAGTATTCGAAATTTTTGTTTTAACGACCCTATACTTTGTTTTACTACCACACGTGTGCTACTTAATTTTTTATTAAATCGTGTTTGTCTTAGTGTTAGGTGGCCATTATCCTTATATGGTGCTAAGAGATAAGTGTCAACAGGATATGCTGTATCTCCTAATATGTGATACGTCTCTGGTAAAATGGGTTCTTCTGATAATTTTTTGTAAATTGGGGAATTTTGCCAAACACGGGCATTATCTGCTGACCCCGGCCAACCAAAATAAATATCAATAAATTCTAATTTGCAATTGCAAATTATTTGCAAGATACATGAATGATATCCCTTCCGATTATAAAATCAATTATCATTACTGGGACCACTTATTGCAATATGTGTCCCATCGACACAACCCATCACATTGAAAAATGAATTATCTCCTCTTAGACACTTAAAATCATTCACTAACTTTCTAAGCATGGCCCCTTGTACAATACAATATATCTTGGTCTCAAATGACAAATTAATGTAGCAGTCTGGATAAAAATTTTTTGGGTGTTTCATTTTGACACACCAAATCGGTCACTTATCCCTCTAAATGACTCTTGATTTCCTAAAGTTGTATGAGGATTGTAATTATTTGAAAAACACAATTTTTGAGCTACACTTTCTAACAATTATTACTAAGAATCCTACTAATAAAATGACATGATTTTTTAAAATATCCTTAATAAGCTGAAAACCCACCTAGAATCCACAGTGTCAATAGTGCAGATAGTGGTCTAATAGGACGTCTACCAGGAGTTACATTGTCTTTGAATTTCAATCCTGTACAATGTTCATGAAATTATTATTTATATTTTTATTTTATAGACAAACCATAGACCTATGGTTTATACTCACTTCCACAGTAGCTTTTAGCATCCTAAAATGAGATTTAAAATCGTTGATACTGTATTTTAGCACTGTGTTCCTTTTACAGGGTGATTCACGTTATTTGACACGGAGGATTATGGCTAAACTTTTAGCTTTTAAAAAAGTTTTGTATATGGAATGGATGAGGGTCTACTGGAAGTACATTTTAAAATTATTGTCATTGTATACAGGTGGTCCCAAAAGTATAAAATTGATTGAAGTTGTATTTTTTTAAATGAGACACCTAGTATATTAATGTATTTTCGGTATCTACGGACAAAAGTAAAGAAAGTTTTATTAAGGTTTGTAGCATCTAAACCATATCGTTCTTCAGATATTCTTGATTTTGTGAAAATGCAGCATCAAATTTAATGTTTAAAATCTCAGCACTTGGTTTCTTTTCAACCACCGAAATTGGCTGGTGGGCTACTAGTACATTGAGTTTTTTGCGGTATGTATTAAATATTAACTAGTGTGTACCAAATGTAAAAAATGAACACTAAATTATTGCAAACTTTAAACAGTAACAACTGGTTTAATTTAAATTAGACACCCTGTATTTTATAGTATCATTAGATGCAGAATTTAGTTTCCCATCAAAAACTATTAAACATTCCTATAGCTTGGTCGTTGCAT